>OY755046.1:8523616-9723616 GCA_963576565.1 Aspidapion aeneum
TTTTCCGTGGGTAGCCTGAAAGCCTAACCTCACGGGGGTCCAAGATCTAATGGACACCTAATAAGTGTTGACAGTTAACCGTTTCGTCCTTATGGGACTCCTCAGAACACTGCTGGTCAATGTGACAAATCTTGCGAAGTTAATCAGACGGTTTTGTCTCTAATTAAATGTAATTAGTGAGAAAACTATAGCAAGAAGCGCCAACTACCGAGATACGAGAGAAACAGAAAACCAAAAGCAGGCGAAACACTGCTATACAAGATCGATCAATGAAAAGATCGAATGCAAATAAAAGAAAACAACTATAGTCCGTGACCTACGACAGCTATTTGTCTTTCAGGCCGGATAAATATGAGGGAAACAAAAAACTCCTTTTTGCCCGATTAGCCACGAAACTTGTTTGATTTTTAAATTCACGGGTACGAAATTCCACGTTTGTTAGTATTATTTGGCTTAAAAAGTCCGTTGATTGACGCTCACTGTCTTGATGACGGGTAAAAATGCAATTTGTGTTGATCCGGCCTGAAAGACAAAGAGCTGTCGTAGGTCACGGACTATAGTTGTTTTCTTTTATTTGCATTCGATCTCTTCATTGATCGATCTTGTATAGCAGTATTTCGCCTGCTTTTGGTTTTTTGTTTCTTTCGTATCTCGGTAGATGGCGCTTCTTGCTATAGTTTTCTCACTAATTACATTTAATTAGAGACAAAACCGTCTGATTAACTTCGCAAGATTTGTCACATTGACCAGCAGTGTTCTGAGGAGTCCCATAAGGACGAAACGGTTAACTGTCAACACTTATTAGGTGTCCATTAGATCTTGAACCCCCGTCAGGTTAAGCTTTCAGGCTACCCACGGAAAAATATGAGGGAAACAAAAAACTCCTTTTTGCCCGATTAGCCACGAAACTTGTTTGATTTTTAAACTCACGGGTACGAAATTCCACGTTTGTTAGTATTATTTGGCTTAAAAAGTCCGTTGATTGACGCTCACTGTCTTGATGACGGGTAAAAATGCAATTTGTGTTGATCCGGCCTGAAAGACAAAGAGCTGTCGTAGGTCACGGACTATAGTTGTTTTCTTTTATTTGCATTCGATCTTTTCATTGATCGATCTTGTATAGCAGTATTTCGCCTGCTTTTGGTTTTTTGTTTTTTTCGTATCTCGGTAGATGGCGCTTCTTGCTATAGTTTTCTCACTAATTACATTTAATTAGAGACAAAACCGTCTGATTAACTTCGCAAGATTTGTCACATTGACCAGCAGTGTTCTGAGGAGTCCCATAAGGACGAAACGGTTAACTGTCAACACTTATTAGGTGTCCATTAGATCTTGGACCCCCGTGAGGTTAAGCTTTCAGGCTACCCACGGAAAAATATGAGGAAAACAAAAAACTCCTTTTTGCCCGATTAGCCACGAAACTTGTTTGATTTTTAAATTCACGGGTACAAAATTCCACGTTTGTTAGTATTATTTGGCTTAAAAATTCCGTTGATTGACGCTCACTGTCTTGATGACGGGTAAAAATGCAATTTGTGTTGATCCGGCCTGAAAGACAAAGAGCTGTCGTAGGTCACGGACTATAGTTGTTTCCTTTTATTTGCATTCGATCTTTTCATTGATCGATCTTGTATAGCAGTGTTTTGCCTGCTTTTGGTTTTTTTGTTTCTCTCGTATTTCGGTAGATGGCGCTTCTTGCTATAGTTTTCTCACTAATTACATTTAATTAGAGACAAAACCGTCTGATTAACTTCGCAAGATTTGTCACATTGACCAGCAGTGTTCTAAGGAGTCCCATAAGGACGAAACGGTTAACTGTCAACACTTATTAGGTGTCCATTAGATCTTGGACCCCCGTGAGGTTAAGCTTTCAGGCTACCCATGGAAAAATATGAGGGAAACAAAAAACTCCTTTTTGCCCGATTAGCCACGAAACTTGTTTGATTTTTAAATTCACGGGTACGAAATTCCACGTTTATTCTCTATTAGGTCTCTAAGAATCCTACCTTACAATCTACTTAGAATACTGGTTACTGAAATTTTTCTGTAGTTGTTGCAATCCAGCTTGTTTCCTTTTTTATGTATTGAGGATATGAATGAATTTTCTAGTAGTTTCGCTGATCCATATTTGAGCATTTCAGCGTATATTCCCCCAGGTCCGCTAGCTTTTCGGGATTTAAGCTTTTTAATACTATTCCTTATCATTTCTTTTTCGATAATTACTTTCTCTTCATGAACTTCTATGTCTCTCATCGGAGAGGCTGACACATATTTGGGTCTTGTTTCCTGCAGCAGTCTCTTGTAGTGTTATGTCCATTGTTCCCGTTTCATGATCTGAATGTTTACTTTTTATTTTATTGGGTTTTTTACCGTAAAAATGAATTTCCATACTTTAGAACTCTGCCTACCTCCTACGTGTGTATCTATATCGTGGCATTTGCGCTCGAACATTTCATTTTTTTCCGTGCGTACCAAATTTCTTAGCTGTCTTCTGATTTGAGATTGAGATTTCTAGGTCTCTTTGTTTTTTAGTACTGAGCCATTTCAAGTATGTGCGTTTTTTCTCCTTGATCATTTCCTGTATTTCTTTCGTGCACCACATCTTATTGTTATTTCTATTATCTTGGTATCCAACAGCTTCTTTGCTTGCTTCCTTCAAGCTTTTTACTGTGTTTGTATATATCTATTCAAATGAATGCTGTGTGTTAATCATTTTTCATCCAATCGTTTCTGATTCAATCTTTGCGTACTTTCAATTGCTAGACTTCTAAAGTTGAATTTTTGATTTTCTTCGATGCACTCTAGGTTTTCACGTACTCCAATACTTTCGTCTCTATTTGTTTTTTGTTCGTCTCTATTTCCATTTTGTTCCCCGTAAAAGAATTCCAAATAGAAGCGTTAATTATTTGTAAGTGCTAATTTTAGAACCATCTAGTGCCAGAATTCAATTGGAAATTATGTTTTATGCCACACACCTTTAGTTGGACAGTAACATGAGCGATGTACCTAATAAAACTGTATTAAAATTGCTACAAATCTCAGCTCTCTAGAGCGTCTGGAACTGAGCAATGTTATTTTTACATAACTTGACATGTATAGGTGTAAAAAGAAAATTAAAATTTTGGGTTTTTTATTTTATCTAAGGATCTTCTCCCTATCGGTCTGTCAAGTTTCAACCTTCTACTTTTCTGGAAGTTTTTTAGAATTTAAATAAATCCCCCCTAACTGCTTTATGGCAGTCGGTGAAACTGAAGGATTGTTAGCTATATCGAGATATACGCAAAGTATAAGTTTCGTAGCTCATTCCGAAGTGAAGTTATTAACATGTCAAATATGAGCCGACTTGTTTCAAGGAAAGGTGGTATAGCAGTGTGCACGCGTGATAGTTATGAAACTTGGTTCAATTAAAGAGTTGGTGGTCCTTAGAATTAGAGTATGTTTGTGACTATGTCTTTTTGAGTCGCGCGCCGCCATTTTGTTAAAATAATGGCCAAAATCAGTACTTTTTAAATAACATCGTTTCTGTAACTCATAAAAAAACTTTTTATGCAAAAATTAAAGACCAAAAAAGGATCTATAAAAATGCTCTTTTGTGGTTTTTTGTCAGACGAATAGTTGTCGAGTTATCAATTCAACAGTTTAGCTGTCACTTTCGATTGTGCTAATTTGTTTTTCCTTAGTGGCCTTAACTTAAAAATCTACTCATTTTTTAAAATATTTGTAAAACCATAAAATAAAGACTAATGAATAACCTACAAAATGAGTTTAATTTTTGATCCGGCATTTTGATTTTTTTAAATTTGAGTGACAAATTACAGTGAGTGATCTTAAGCACAGCAAAGTTACAAGTGTGAGGCAAATCGGTTTATAAATCAGAACGCCATTTTGAGTCCGTAATGTTGAATTTTTAAAGTTTGAGTTAAAAATCATAATCAGCGACATTAAACAACCCAAAATTACAAATTTGTCCGTCATTTCGGATTTGTCATATTAATGTTTTAATTCAAACGTTAGAAAATAACTAAAGTTCAGGTGTTTTTTTTGAGAAAGTGTCTGGCTGAAGCTCTGGTCCATGAGAGGTGTCTGGCAGTATAAAATATTAATTTGTAGTAACATTATATAAAACTTAACTTAACTCACGCCTATTTTTACTTACTTTTGGCACCTAGGGGTCAATTCTTTACATTTCAAAAAATTTGACGAAATTTGAAAAAATGTGACATAATCTGGCGCTTAAGATTTCTCGTTTAAAAGGCAATTTTAAACTTAAAAACTTACCTAAAAGGCCATTTCCCACTTTTTGATAGATGTAGCTTCACGATATAATATATTTTTTTAATTAAAAACGCCTAATTTATTAAAAATTTTTAATTTAAAAATTGTAAATAAATTCAAAGCAGATAACCATTAACCACACAAACTGAAATGTCAGATTTCGTCACATTTCGTCACATTTCGTCACATTTCTTTCAAATTTATGAGTCCTATTCGTTTTCTTTATGAGGTCAGCTAAGTTTACTTTCTTTCTTTGTTTTTCACGGTAAAATTAACAAAGAGGGACTAACTGCATGTCGTGGAAGGGTCGCTACAAAATTAGCTCTACGCTGTTGCCACCGTTATATTTGAACGGATTTTTAAGGGAATGTCAAATTATTTCTTTAAAATCTGCCAGAAAAATCTGACTAAGTGGGATATTGGTCAAATTATTGAAGTGGTGATTATTTTTTTACTTTTCTTATCAAAGCTAGGCACGTATATAGTTTTTTATTCTGGGGGGTCCTCCCATATAGAAACTGCTGTTATTCAGTGACGGCCCATGAGGTTTTGGATAGGGTAATCAGAAATACTTGCTACAGTCGCCGCCGGCGGAAGATTACAGGGGTGCTACGAACAATTTTCGTCTAAAAGACGTTACTGTTGGGTTTATAAGGATAAAAATAAATATTAAAATAAAAATAAATGTAGATTCTATTGGAAACTGTGTGTGCGAATGAAGAAGAATTACAAAATGTCGAAATTACAAAATGTCAAAAAAAATATATCGAAATGCGAAATAAAACCTAATAACATATTACGATCTGGTCAGGTTAGATTCAGTGTAATTAAGTAACTAGAAACGGTTAGTTTTTTTTTATAATTTTCACCTAACCAGGTCAGGTTAGATTTTAAACCTGACCTGGTTAGGTTATTATACAAAACAAACTTACCTGATCTGGTCAAGTTAGTTTTTTTGAAATTATAATTAGCCAACCGGATTAGGTTTGCTTTTTTTTTATTTCGTATACCAATCTAACCCGATCTGGTTAGGTTTTATTTTCTGTCTTTTAAATTTTTCAACTATTAGTATTTTTGTTTCTTCGACATTTTGTACCTTCGACATTTTGTGTTTCGATGTTTCGTCCGTCGCCCCTTCAATTGATCGCAAACTTATCATTACCTGTCCATACACGCACCTTTTCCACCAAAAAAAAGTGTCCAATGGACCGGTTAGGTCACGTTTTCGATCAATTAACCAGAGTTGAATTAACAGGTTAGGATAAGTTTGCCATCAATCGACAAAGGTGAGGTTTGGTTTAATTAAAAAAAAAGCAAAATTTGCTTTTTGTATTTGGAAATGCACGAAATGTGATCACATCGAACCTTTTAGAAAAGCTATCGTCCAAAAAAGTCGGCAAATAATTTTGCACCCTGTAAATTGTGTACCTTTATCAATATTAATGTTAATCCCGGAATAAAATACACAAACAAAATATAACGGGTTTAAAACCTTAGATACTATAATTAAAATATATTGAATTTGATGAAATAGTTAAAAAGCTAAAGAATAAATTCCAGTGCAAAATTATTTACTCTGTAGGTTCATTGAATAGCTACCTAATTTGAAAAAGTAATAAAAAAAAATAAAATAGTTTTTAAGGTTTTGATTATAACAAATATAATAAGGGTAAAAAAAAAATGAATTTGTTTTTTTTAAACTTATGAAAATAAAACCAAGTAAAAATTTTCATTAAACTTGCAGACAAAGTGCCTAATTATTTAAATTATTTGGTTTTATTTTTAAAAGAACTATGAATAAAGACAGACAGCCATTTTGATTTTTTTGGCCCAAACTTATTTTGAGCAAAAATAAAAAGGTTTTTTTTGACAGTCCCCAATAGCCTTCCTACCTATGAGTGGCTAAAAAATAAGTCAGCCAAGCATCCTTTTTCATTCAAATTTATTTTAAAATCAAGTTCAAAAACACGACAAAGAAAAACAATTTTTTAGCAGCTGCTCAAATCTTGGATTGATTTTGCAGTCAAGTCAAGTAATATTATTTAAAACACACAAATGTTTATGAATAAAATTATGAGATTTAGAAAACAAAAATTTTTTCCACTCTCCATGCATTTAGGTATAAAAAAATACCTTTAAGATTTAAATTTTTTAGAAAACAAAATACTTAACCAAACTTTAGTTTGAGCATGTTTTCAGCTATTATAAGCAAAAATCTCAAAAATCAGAATCAATTCTGCCGTAAAAAAAGCGAATTATCCATATCTCTACTATTATTATCACTACTAAATGTTTGATTACTTTTTATTCCTAAAAATATCGGGGGGAGATTGATCCCCCCTTAGGTAACACCTTGCACGTTACGTTGTAAGAGTTTTTCGTAAAAATATTTTAACAACATATTTAAAAAGTGAATCCAACTTGTGAACGGTACCTTTATTGGTTTCACTTGGAAACAATGAATTGGCAACATAGTATTTCGTAACTGACAGTCCCCTTGGTGATCTTTGACTGACAGTTGTCAAATTTGCCAGATAGAAAAACCGTTGTATGATGAGGTGCTCGGAAAAATACAATTTATCAAGAACTTGTGGATTATCAGTAGCCGAGTTTCAAGGTAGGTTTTAGATTAAATTTTCCCGCATATTTTAAATTTTTGGGGTTTTCATAATTTCCTAAGTTGGCCCATTACCGTGTGGTGTAAGACGTTTTACACAAAGCTGAAATTGCAGTGTTGTCAAGATTTACACCTAAATTCTGTTGTTTCAAATTTCGTCAGATTATTTCAAATTATTTCAAATTTTGAAGAATTGCCCCCCTAGTTCCGAAAAATTGGCTCACTACACAATCGATGATCGGGTACCAATACGTTTATACTACATATGTTATGTATAAGTGCTACTCATTCCCACATATTCTGTCCTTGAGAAAATAATTTATCTCTGGGGGCCCTAGGCTGTTGGACTATAACACATTCTGACAAACTTGCAATCTAAACTTGTTGAATTCCAATGGGTGAAAAAATGTCTGGGAGAAGTAAGCGAGTGCCATTCCATAGGTAAGTAATTTTTCTTTATAATTTAAACACTCTTCATGGTGTCCACAATAAATTTTGCACAATTAATTTTAGAAAAACTAAAAATTTAATCCCTAATTTGATAAATTTTCACCCAATTAACTAGGTTTTGGAAAAAAATTAGACATAACCTGTGACGTAATGAAGTATGTTCCAAAACCACCAAAAACTGCTAGTGCGCAGTTACCAAAAAAGAAACATTAGGAATTAAAGAGGGTCCTGGCTTCAGGCATTGCGTGTAAGAATGCATGGATATGCCCTGTATTTATGCTCGAAGGAATTTGGATACACCTGGGTAAAGTAAAAATAAGATGAAAAAGCACTTACTCAGATGAGCTGTCATCCAACATAAGCTCTTCCTGCTTGATTTCCTCTTCAATCTTCAATTCAAAATCAATTGGTTCCGACTTCACGTTGGTTGAAGACAGTATAGCATCTTGGTCTCTCAGACTGTAAAATAACAGCACTTATTTTTTGCTAGGCAGAAAAATTTAACTTTGTCTTCAGTAAACGGTCATTCCACACATAAATACATAGTGATAGTTCAAAATATATATTTCTACCTTCTTAGCCTGCGCAGCCATGGCTAGAGAAGGTATTCTTTTTGATAAACAAATTTTTCTTTGAGAGATAACATGTGATTGATGTCTGTCCGTGTCTGTGTGTATATATGTCCGTAACACAATAGCTCCTAAAGCGCTGAACCCAATTAGATTTTAGTCGAAATCCAATACTGCTAATAACAGTTTTTTGACAGTTTCAAATTTAAAAAATGGTAACTTTTATTATATATATATATATATATATATATATATATATATATATATATATATGTATGTATGTATTATCACGTCAATAATATATACTCGGAAGTTGGCTAATTACCTCCTTTACTGGAAATTAATCTTACACTTATAATCAAAAAGACTGAAATATTTCAGGATACTACAATTTGCTTTAGCGCAATTTTAAGTTTTCCAGGAAGCATGGGAACTCTAATAATATTGAAAGACAGTTTCAAATTTAAAAATATGGTAACTTTTAAATGGAGCATCACATCAATAATATATACTCGGAAATTAGCCAATTACCACCTTTATTGAAAATTAATCTTACACTTATAATCAAAAAGACTGAAATATTCCAGGATACTATCATTTGGTGTAGCGCAATTTCAGGTTTTCCATAATAATAACTCTAATAATATTTATTTATTTACGGGTAACCCCCATTAACAGTTGTATAGATTGTTATAAATTAAAATCTAAAAAACCTATTGCACTTGACTTTCACTGACATCCTAAAAATGAATCCTATTTAGTTGTTGGTAGGAAAAGACTTTCTTTAATGATGTTAGTTCCTTCGAGCTAGCCGAGCTTCAAAGTAGACCCGCTTATGGTTTTTCTTTAAAATCCAGAATAAAAAAAGCGGCCCTTTTTCACCCCAACTCACCGATTCACTGTAGATCTTCTTCCAGGGTAGGCCTACCTCTCCTTCTTCTGGTCGGTCATAGAAACTAGGTAGATTGCAGTCGAGCACTTAAATTTTGAGGGTTGAGTAAATCGAGAAAAATATTCGGTTAAATATTTTTAATTTAAATTGATTGAGTACACACACGTAGCTTTTCGCAAGATCGAGACTATTCTTGTACTGATTAAATGTTTTCGTTTTCTTTCACCTTGTCCTTGCGTTGAGGCAAAAAAGGGCATTTATTCGCGTAGATT
This sequence comes from Aspidapion aeneum, assembly GCA_963576565.1. Taxonomy (NCBI): domain Eukaryota; kingdom Metazoa; phylum Arthropoda; class Insecta; order Coleoptera; family Brentidae; genus Aspidapion; species Aspidapion aeneum. The sequence goes on from OY755046.1 coordinate 8,532,692, forward strand.
AAAGAAATTAAAAGTCAGAATATCGAGGAAACTAATATTTAAGCAAAGAGTATTAAAAATAAATTTAAAATCGAAAAATAGAAAAAATCATTAAATCTATGATTAATAATTAATTAAAATTAAACAATAATTATTTTGGGACGGTACACAATTTTTGTTACATCTTGGTGTACGGACCATTTGCCGCCCACCAGAATGCGCAGCATTTTAGATTTTGTTTCCGATTGGCAATGGACACAACTTAACAGCAGGTCTTTTAAATAAGCCATCAACTGTTTTAACGGTTGCCACTCTAATAACTCCATCGGAACCCTGAAATGTTTCAACAATGCGACCCATCGGCCAACTTAAGGGAGGTATATTATCTTGCTTAATAACAACCAGTGTACCAGGTTTAAGTTCTGGAGAGGACTTGTGCCATTTTACCTTTTGGTGTAGGGTATGAAGGACCAGCGTACCCAGAAATGCTGTTGAATTTTAGATAAAATTTGCCAACGAGAAAGTCGATTGATCTGAATTTGTTCATAGTTAGGCTCTACGGGGGCCGTTAGAGACTCTATAGTCAAAGTGTCCAGGAGTAAGAGCACCAAAATCATTTGGATCAATGCTTATGGGAGTTAGAGGTCGAGAATTGACGATTGCTTCGATTTGCGTAAAAACAGTATAGAGTTCCTCGTAACTAAGAACTTGATCTCCTAAAACACGTGTCAAGTGAGTCTTGATGGATTTAATATTAGATTCCCATAGTCCACCAAAGTGTGGAGCTGACGGAGGGTTAAAATGCCAAGTAATACTTGGCAGCAGTTCAGCAGCGTATTGATTTAAAGTTTTGGATGCTTTTATGAAGTTAGGGCCATTATCTGAGTAAATAGAGCCGACTCTACCACGCCTACTGATAAAACGTTTAAAAGCAGCAAGGAAAGCATTAGCGGTTAAGTCAGAAACTAGTTCTAAGTGAACTGCCTTGACAGAAAGGCAAACAAATAAGCAAAGATAAGATTTCAGTTTAACAGTACCTCGAGCTCTAACTATTGAGAAGTTTTTACACTGTCTTAAAACAAATCCTAACATTTTAGAAGAGCTTACTGTAACATTTTGACTATACTCAACAAAACTCAAGCTTTCATCAAATATTACACACTAATCTTTTACCTTTGAGACACAGGTTAGAGTTTCACCATTTAATGTATAGAAAGTGTCAAATCACTTACCCAACTGAGCTGTCTTTCAACATGACTTCTTCTTTAGCTATTTCTTCAAAGTCCTTTGGTTCTGACTTTACAGTGAATGTAGATATAAGTTTTGCCTCTGTCATTCTGTAAAATAACAATCAATAACAAATTTACTATTAAGGAAATCCAGTTAATTAAGAATCTTGAAAAAATTCTATGATGTTGGTATTATGTTACAGTCGAACTTCGATAACTGGAACAACCATGTGTCAATAACAAACAAAAAAATTTTGCAGCGTTTTCATATTTTTTGTGATTTAAAATGTACGTGTTTTTGAAGGAAAAATTGGTATACTTGCAATAATTCTGATACAACCAAGTCTATTAAAACCGTTCACCTCTAATACATGTGAATACATAATTTTTGTTCTGATACATATGTATGAATGTACATGCTTATTTTACCGAAAAAAAGTCGTTTTTTATGACATAGTAACATACACACAAACCCTAAACGTATAGCAAATAGAATACAAGTTACACTAAATTGCGTCTTTAAAATATTCCAATGCAAACAAACAAGTTAAGACGATTCGTAATTAGGGGATTTCCCCAGAAAATTTGACTTATCAAAGTTGGCGCCACATACAATGTTCGAGTAATCAAGATGTATGTATTTGAAAGTGGTGGCAGGCCCTACTGGACCTCCATGCACTGCGACCACATATGGATCTATTGTGCCCACGTACCTACATACTGATTTTGTCTAAAGTTCCACCCAGCACATAAAAAAACTCTGCAGATTACAACATTAAAATGACTTAGGCTTAACACTTTGGCTTAAAGATATACCACTAAGGCTCTGCATTCTAAGCCATGAGTAATCAGGATATTCGACTAATCGAAGTTTGAGTTATCACGACCAAATTACATATAGTTCTTACCCTTGACGCCATAGCCAACAGTTTGGTTCGACTTATCAAAGATTTTGAGTTATCGAAGTTCGAGTTATAGAAGTATATAAGTATATAACTTTTAAACACCGTTTTGAGTAAGTAACAATCACAAAAGAAAATTTTAAGGCTTACAAATAAAATTATACTTAGAAACATTTCTTTACTTTTAAATTTACTACCTGCAAGAAACCGATTTTATGGAGCAAGACCAAACTCAAAAAAAAATATTCTTTTTAGTTTTCATTTGAAAAATATTTTTAGGTAGGTTTTATCAGAAAACAAGTCAAATATACTACAAATAAGCCCCATTATATTTTCTTGGTGCGCTGTTTTTTGTTTTATTTAAGATCTCCATTTATATGATATGTCGTCTATATGCCACACTTTATATAACTATGTAGAAGCAGTCTTTTTGGTTTAAGTAATCCATATATGTATTTTCAGTTTCACAATAAATCAATTTCATAGATATGTTAAAAATGATATTTACAACCTATTGACTAAGAAAAGAAAAAGAAAATCAATCTAGATATTATTGTAATATTAAAAATTATAAATGGCATAATTGTTTACAGTTAAAAAAATCATGACTAGGATGTTTATTCTTCACTCCCTGGGGGGTGAGGTGAGCAAAAAGTTCTCCAAAAAACCTGTTGCAGACCAAAAAAATGTCATCCAATAAAACTTGATGGTAAAAAAAATAGGAAAAGATCCCCCTCCTTACTCTTGGCTTGGGTTGCCAAAAAAGAAGGATGGGAAAAAACTGAAATTTTTATGCTGCATAAAAAGCCAAACTTGTCTGGGTTCATCCAGAGATATCGTCACCAGAGAAGTAAGACATGCCCTTTAGGAGAAAAGTCGGTTTCGGTGCACTATCCGGACACTAAAACGAGACATTTTTTGATGACGATTCTTCTTGAAAACGGTAATTTACCGATTTTGAAACTTATTTAGGTACGGAAAATTAAAAAACGAATTGTTTTTTTAATAAAACACACACTTTTTAATTTTCATGTAAAATGCACACAAAACCACTTAGACTGGAGCACAGTAAACTAATTATATATAGTAAGGAAAGCACCCCGGTCTTGTCATAATACTGTTATACATACCCCCTGTATACATTAGTTCGGAATACAAAGTTCGAGATTCCCTGATTACAGACCGTCACCCCTGGTATAAAAATATTACGGACAGAGTTCTGTGCTGTCGCATTATATATTAACCGCTACTCTTGGTATATTTTGATAATTTGTTTTTGATTATGACTGACATTGACACCTTGGCAAAATAGATAAAAATATGACGATGATTTAATTCCATTTTTCGTTTGTGGATGCAGTTTTTCGTTATTTTTCGACTTTTAGCTTATTTTTTATGGTATTTTTTGCTAAATTAATTATGTCCCATCGGTATTTTGAGCGTTTTGATGAGGGCGATCTATCACTTAAGAAATTGAAAAGAAAACAATGTTGTGTTCGTGGGTGCGAAGACTATGTTAGCAAGCGCCATCGCTTTCCCAAACGGAACCCCAAGTTATTTGATGAGTGGCTAAAAATACTTCGGCCTAAAAACTGCCTAACTTTAACGAAAGATGAAATTTACGTTAAATATATAGTGTGTGATGAACACTTTGAACCAGGACAGAGTTCTAAATGTTTAGTTTTAAATTTCAATATTTAGAAAACAAGCGCGGATGTGGGTCAAAAACTAGGGGGTGGGGGTTATAATCGACAATATTTTTTTTATTAATTGTGTGGGAATTTTCCTGTTTTCCCTGTAATTATTAACAAAACCGTTACCCCCCATCAAATCCACGCTTGGAAAAACATAGTTTATTTCGCTATATTTATATACAGGGTCCGACATAATGATCTCCCATATTAAAAACCCCATTGTAAATGCTATTTAGATTTTTTTTTACTGAAACTCTATTCTATACGATTTGTTTTTATTAAGTTTTGAAAGTTACAGAGTCCATGTGGCGACAATTTTTTTCGATACACATTCGACTGATTTCTGAAAGTTTCACTCGTACAGTAACTTAAACGCGATATTCCTGTAATTCCTTGGCGTATTACTGCTTTCAATAGTTCGGGGTTAGTGTTTAGGTATCCACAAAGGAACTGGAACTAAAGCATGTCTACCAAGTGCGAAGTGAGTACGAAAAGTTCTTTGCATAGTAATCACAGATTCGTTACCTACTTTTAATAAATGTTTCGATAACGAAGGCACGATGGCAAGAAAATGGCAAGGCGCGAGCTACCAACCGACTACGCTAAGCTCTCTCATTGATTCGGGCACAGTGGCGGTGCAAAATATGGGAGATCATCATGCCGGACCCTGTATAATTAAATGAACAAACAGCAATATTTTATTGCAGCTTTACTTTAAGTTAAAAAGCTCACGTTACTTTTTAAAACACCCATTAAGACCTAGTTAATATAATATAATAATGTTTAATTTAAATACATTTTTACATCACCTAGCTAAAATTTACCAAATCTATTAGTTTATATTTTTCATTAAAAAACAATTAAAAAAGTTAGCGTTGATAGCAAATAACCTATATTTGCAACATTATTATGTATTACATGTAATAATTTAGTTAATGTATTCTATGCACTAATAAAAAGGAATTTACTGCAGAATATTCGTCAAAGAGCCTTACTTTTTACTACAAAATTATCCTCTCAAGGAAATGTATGTACCTAAATCAATGGGAAACAAACTTCTAAGCCTTAGATTTAAATCAAAATAATTTAACCTTCCTTTTTATTGTTGCTAGTAGCCATTAATAAAAAAATTATTTGATTAAGCTTCCATATTAATTGGTGTTTATAGAGCGTTTTTAGGCAAATTGAGCGTTGACACAAAATCACTCATTCTTATCAGCGCGCAGAGTTTAAATTTAACACTATGTATTTCATAGACGAGTAAAATGGGTCTTTTGGTGTTAAAATTTAATTTGAGAACTATAACTATTCAAAACACCATATTATAAGATGTAGCTTGATTGGAGAACGATTGCATTGATGGGTATGAGCATCCGGTATACAATAATTTGAAAAGCCACCCTGTAGCTTGAGACAAACTGCGCAAGCGTTATATTGTTTCAAATCCCCCTGTAAATGTTTAGTACGGGGCACAACGTTGGAGGCGCTGGTTTTGGCACGGCATCCCGGTATACCGCGCCAATTGAGTAATAAAACTCCCACCGTGTAAGTGTCTGGTCTATCTCTGTCATCCGTCTATAGACTGAAGTATTGGCCATTTTTGATGCCATCTGCTGGGCCTTTACTGGAAATGCCAGGTTGCCACATCACAGGTAGGTATGTCTAAAATAAAATGATTTTATTGGTTCTCATTTCTGGGATTTACAGTTTTTTCAGCCAATAAAATGAAAGAGAAGGCTCAGGCCAGGACAAGTTTGATGTTAATATATTTTTTAAACATTTGGTGTTCTGTCTTAAGTTCAAGTTCAAGTTTCTTTATTGGTGTTATTGTGCTAAAGCACTTACACAAGTAAAAAAAAAATTTACAAAAAAAACTATACCTAATAAAAAAAAAGTATAAAAGAGTTCACACAATTCAACAACAAATTACATAAATTTCACAATAGATTTATAGTGTTAAACAAATAAAAAGTTTAAAAGAAAAAACATTTAAAAAGAAACTACACTAAAAGAAAAATAAAAATTCCAGGTATAGAGTAGGTCACCCCCAAATTACATGTTAGGCCAATATTTGAGAAAAATCTGCACTTAAATATTGTTCAAATGAATAAAATACATTTTGGAGCAAGAAAGTTTTAACAGTATTTTTAAATGCTTTTTTCTCCATGTTCTTCAACCCTTCCGGTAGTACATTATAAAATTTTATATAGAAATAGTTTGTGCCAACCCTGGTCTTTGTCAACCGCTGGTCAAACATTGTTATCACTACTATGTTATAGATTGTACTGTGTGGGACAAAATCCGCAATATTTTCCTTTATATGGAGCAAACAAAAAAGAATATACTGACATAGAAACGACAGAATACCAAGCGACCTGAAATCCTCCACACAGTCATCCTATATTTAAGTCCCGCAATTATCCTAATAGTTCTCCTTTGTATCCTAAAAATAAGGTGCTAATGCGATGAATGGCCCCAAGCTAACAAGGCATAAGTCATCAGTGAGTGAATAATGCCCTGACAGCAAGTTAGCAAGGTTTTTTTACCTACACACTGTGCTAGAGATCTTAATAGGAAAGTGTTACGTGACAAAATAGTATATAAGTGATTTATATGACCCTCCCAAGATAATTTTATGTCCAAGTAAGTACCCAAAACAGCGTACAAGTTGTTCAGTGTCCATATCATCAGATCTGTCAATCTGTTTTAGTGTAAAAGTAAGCTGTTCTGTCTGTTCCTCGTTTAGGCTTAATTTATTTGATAAGAACCATTCTTTTACTACCGGAAGTGCTCTCGAGGACTTTATATTGAGTTCATCTAGATGCAAATCGAAATCTAGTAAAGTATTGTCATCCACACACCTGACAAAATGTGATGACGAAAATTAAAAAAATTAAAATTCCAACCTATATCTTTGTCAATTAATTGTATTTTATAAAAATTACGTGTTTATGTCCGTTTGACTAATTTTTAATCTGTATGTTGTTTTAAACTATTTTAAATGTTTTTTAATTTTTTATTATTGTGTGTTCCAGTTTTTCATTTGTTTCAAAGATGATTCTTAACTGTCTACCAGACCACTTGATAATGGTTTTTTAAAAACCGAAACGCTTCGTGGTTAGACAATAAAATATTTGTGAAGTAAGCAGGACTTTTCGTTTCTTCTCCTTTAACAATGGTTCAAGGACTTCACTCTGGAGACATCTACAATTCATTACCAGTTTAAAGATTCTCTCACATAGATTCTCCACACTCTTTACACAATTTCTTAATTTGTTCCAAAACTTTTAATGATTAGTATTTTCAATTTCAATTTGTTTTTGCAGATTTTCTTTCTTAAGATTTTTTATCTCCTGATTTAAGCCTTCAGTAATCCTAACTTTGTATTTAAGTTTATTTTATTTATTTTTATTTATTTATTTATCTACGGTTTAACCATTTTATAAAATACAATTTTCTTACATCAAAACTCATACAATAAATAATAAAAGTATTGCTAATACAATAAAATATTATTCAAATTCAATATAACTAAAAAAACTACAGGTACTGAATTTGCATCACATCATTTATCACATTTTAATAACACTTACTTATTTAACTACCGTAAAAAGTTGAAGTGGAGAGGACAAAGACTACGTTTTAATACTGCTAAAGAGCATGCAAATATATCGAGGGATATGGTATTAGCACTCTGCATAACTCTGTTGATTACAGAATACTGCCCATAAAGTGTTCTGAATTGATCTAGAGAGAACACATTTACCTCTCTTAAGCTTCTTGGTGGTACATGAATATATAGTATAGCCAAAAGATCTGGACACTTAATTATGTCATTTAAGATTTTGTATGCAAATATGACCTCAAAGTTTTTTCGCCTCTCCTTCAACAACTGAAGCCCTAGCAATCTGTAAATCTCAGGATAATTAATAAGATCAGAAGGAATCTATAATTTAAAAGCTGAATTTTTTCCAGCTTGTTAATGTAAACTTGATAATAGGGCAAACGTACAATGACATTACCTTCTCAATGGCTGCGAACAAAAGCAAAATACAATACTAGAATTGCATTTATAGATGTAAAGTCCTGTGTATGACTTTTTAGAAATCCCAACATTTTATATGCTTTATTAGTTACAAGCTCCACATAGTCAACAAATGAAAGTCTGCTATCAAAAAGCACACCCAGGTCTCGTATAGTGTTCACTTTTTCAATGACTGATCCTCCTATGAAATAAGAATGGATTGGTGGAGCTAAGCTACGTGTAAATTGAATACACTTACATTTAGAGGTGTTTAGATACATTCTGTTTTTTCTGCACCATACATCTGATCTAATTTCATCAACTGAGTTCTCATCATTTAAAATCTTAAAAAACTTGATATCATCAGAAAACATTAGCGCCATGCTGTAAACAAAACATTTGACTACATCATTAACAATTAATACATTAAATAGCAAAGGAGCTAAGTGTTCCCCTTGTGGAACTCCGGAACTGACAATTATTGATTTTTACTGACTGTGTTCTATCTTTAAGATAGGAATGGATCCATCTTAACAAGTTTCCACCAATACTATACAATGAAAGCTTTTCAATCAACAGATCATGATCCACTCTGTCGAAGGCCTTGGAAAAGTCGATGTATATAGAATCCACCACCCCACCCCTCTCCAAGGCCCTCGCCAGAGTCGACTCATAAAGAACCAGGAGAGAGTGAAAACCAAAGAGTTTTAACAAGTTCCCAAGGAAAGTATCAAACCATCAGTACAATTCAATGCCGGTAGGGGTATTTTCCCTCGGAGTAGTTGTTTCTGTTGGTTTCACACAACCAGGTTAGTTGTTACCGACCTACGAGATGTAAAGCCATGCTGGTTAGCACAAATAATATTTTTAAATTTTCTGTAAGAAAAATAGCAATATCTTTGAAAATTGAGATGATAGGGACACAGACCTATAACCATCCACATCATTTCTCTTTCCAGAGTTATATATAAGAATATATGTTTCCACTTGGAGGGGAATTCGCCAGATGTACGAGAGACATTGTACAATAGCCAAAGCGGCCAAGATAGGGAAAAAGCACAGTTTTTTATTAGCAGAGGTGGAACACCTTCTGGACCAGGGCCCTTATTTATGTCAATGTTGATTAGTTTATCAAAAACCTCACCAATACTGATAGTTAAATTGTTAACATTGAACATTGGACAAATATTGGGCTTCTCAAATGCTGTCTGCAATATATCAATATGAGAGCTGTAGACTGAACCAAAGAAGTTAACAAAGAGAGTAGCTATCTCTGACCCACCCTCAGCCCTCTGATCCAAGTAATTCATGACCAATGGTATGTCGCCACTATTGTTTGATAAATTTCCAAAAGTGAGCAGGATTATCTCTACTAGTAACACTCAATGTCGCGCAAATACTCATCATAGAAAACTTTTGCCTGAGACTTGCAAATTGCTCTAAGCCTACTGAAATCAGCATAATCATTTGGGTTTTTAGATTGCTGGTATAAATAGGAAATTTATATTGGCTCCTGACACATATCTTAGGAACAAAATTAGATATGGCAGAATCCAATATAGAATAGAAGTAATCTACATTAGCTTCTAAGTTAGTTGTAAATAAACTGTCCCAATGATAATTTAAAAGAAAATAACTCATTTCAGTAAAATTGCTTCTCTTAAAATCATAAATATACTCTAAATTCTAGGGTCTCAATAACTGTCTCACAATCAATAGAAATAAATAAGGCAGGATGGTGCCTATCACATTTAATTAACACATCATCAGAACACAATACACTATCACAGTAATTGTTACTAAAAACAAGGTCAAGAAATATGTCATTAACATTAGTTGAAACATGTTTAAAAACGGTGGTGTTTCCAAGAGCGCTCTGCTGCTCTAGCATTTTATGCCCCAGACAGAGACCCATACTTCCTCTGAATCGGAGCTTACTGCAGAAATCAATTCCGATTGTATGTTTTTATTTACTGCAATGAAGACTCCTCCATTACGAGTATTTGCTGCTCTGCTGCTCTAGCACTTCCTGTAGTCAGGATTCCCATCGAATAATTAGACCAATGCAATTTTGGCAAATTGAAGTCACCTGCAAATAGGATACTGCGACCTCCATAAGTTGAGGCAACATTTTCTAGCCGCTCACAAAAATCACGATAGATGTCACATATGGATTGGGGAGGAGTATAAGAACAGCAAATAATTATTTTATGGGGCCCCAGACAGAGACCCATACTTCCTCTGAATCGGAGCTTACTGCAGAAATCAATTCCGATTGTATGTTTTTATTTACTGCAATGAAGACTCCTCCATTACGAGTATTTGCTGTGTTTTCAATGTTTCAATCACACCTATATATAACATGATTGTGGAGTCCTAGCTCGCTATCAAGAAACCTATCATTTAGAGATGTTTCAGACAGCATGATAATTTCAAAATCCGAAGTAGCTACATTGTTACATAGTTGAATTAATTTTGTCCGTAAACCATTGACATTCTGATAATAGGCCTTAATGCCTTTGCTTATCATTACCTATGTTCTCAGTACATTGGTGGGACGGGACTCCGTGGAAAATTCGTGTTGGCCCTTCTACCTTGGTTAGACATTGGTTTATACACAAAATCACGAAAGACAATATCATTTGGCCAAAAACTACCCTCAGCAATTTTACTGAAGAGATTCTCATGTACACCAATCTTAACAGACTTTGAGTTCCTCTTGTCTGATAATTGATATACTGCAACTTCATTGTTATTAGATATATTTGCTTTGGTTTTAATGTACTCTGTGACAGTTTCGCTTGTAACTTCTATCTGCCCTTCCTCAGCCACTAAGAATTTAGCCACCTTGGCCACATATAACCATTTCTTGCGAACAATAGTTGCACTAGCAAGACTAATGGATGCACCAACAATAGTAGTTGAAGTGTTTGCAGTACCTCCAGATAAATGAGCTGCTCTGAAGTTGTCCTTGCCTTGGTTTTGACATGAGTAGGCATTATTAACTGCTGTCTCTACTGCAAATAAGCTGATTGTTCCAGTGTTGTATAATGGAGTTCTATCATTATTGACATGTACTGATGGTTTCCTACTTTGTTTTATTTGGTTAGTGGTGTTCATCACTGACTGTGATGTGCGAGGTGATGTGCAAATACTTGGAGAAACTATATTCTCCCGGTTGGGAATGTCAGAAAAATACGGCTCCACATTCACATTATTTTGAGGGGTTCTGTGTACAGATTTATTCAAATTCGTCAAGACGCCAATTAATTCTTTGTTTGAATCAATAATCGTACTGGCCACTGACATTAATTGTGTTTGTATCTTCCAAAGAAGTTCAGGCATTTTTCATAAGATGTCATGTCATGGATTGCAAATTACCAGTTTCCTTTTGAGATTGATTCGAGGCCTGACTGAAGACTGCACAGTCCTCCGCTTTGGAAAATTTAGACTTACATTCATTACACCACACCAAAATGGCCCTTTTAATAGCAACAGCACATCTGATTTCTTGTGCTGATATTCCAGTGCAATTTCTGCAACTGACTTTATCGCATCTATTGCAATGAAAGCCAAATAATAATGATTTGTGATCCTTAAAGTAGCAGGTCACATTCCAAATTTCACAAGTCAGTTCGGGGCTAATCTGAGACTGTGACGACCTGACATCATTCTCAATACCATGATAGGTGCTATAAATGGTACTAAAATCTGTGATCTACTGAGCACAGAACACCACTTGAGCAAGAATTTTTGTTTTCAAATTTTACGAGTTATATTTAATTTTTTTAAACTTTTTAGGTTAGGATTTTCTGATGTTATTTTTAGCTATGAAAAACACAATAAATTTGAAAAATATTATATTTAATACACTCTTCACGGTCGTAGCTTCATTTAGAGACAATTTAACAATTATAATGTTTAAAGATTACTTAGATTTTTAGAGATATAAATTTTGTTTACTTTTGCCATAGATAAAGGATTTTTGCTGCGGTTCAGTCAGTGACTTTTGCTTTGTTGACAACAACCTAACCTTTTCATAATCCCTCTTAAGTTCACAAGCCATATTCTCAAAACTATTGGATCCCCCCTTTAGTCTTAATATTGTTACGGGTTCTCCACAACAATTAAAACTCGCAAATGTCAAAAACGATTTATCAATTTATTTCGACAAATTATGTACAAAAACACGCACTTAAACTTACTAATAACTTGCTAATAATTCACTACTTTAATCCGCCTATTAACTTCGCGTTAACATCTAGCGATCTGTTATCTTTGACTGACTCCATACGCGGCGTCCGGCCCTATATATAGGGTCTGCTTACTATTCGAGAACCATCCATCCTTCTTCGATTCACGAGCATTCTCGTCTCTTCCAGAAGGTACGCGGCCGTGCATGAGTTTGTCATAGATAACGCAACTAAAACCTAGACTCAGAATACAACCATAAGATACGTCACCCTAATACTACACTAAACCTAAATAAATTCTAACTATAAAATTTAAATAACTTAAATTTGTAACACTATCCTCCTCTTCAGGTTTGATCGTCTCGATCAACATTTCCCAGGTAAGGTTTTAGCCTGTCCAGATAAACAACTTTCATCTTGGATTTCGGACTTCTCTGGATTCGGTAGACTACATCATTAATTCTCTTAACAACTTTATCAGGTCCTTCCCATGGTGGTGTCAACTTAGGTGATCTTCCTTTCTTTTGTTGAGGATTGTATAGCCAGACTTGATCATTCTCTTTAAACCCTGAAGAGTTTGCTTTCAGGTCATATCTCGCTTTCATGCAGTCACTGGCTATTTCTATTCGCTCTCTAACCACCTCATGGATATCGTGCAGCTTTTGCCTTAAACGTTCGACATAGTCATTAATCTCTAAGTGTTCTTCTTCAGGTGAACCAAACATGATATCACATGGTAAACGCAGTTCTCTACCAAACAGGATACTAGATGGAGTAGCTCCTGTCGTATTGTGTATGGCGGTTCTGTAGGCCATCAAAAACAATGGAATATATTGGTCCCAATCTGTGTGGTGCTTATCAACAACTTTGCAAAGATGTTCCTCTATTGTTTTATTAAATCTTTCAACTATGCCATCTGACTGCGGATGTAAAGCAGTAGTTCGTGTTTTATGTATTCCTAAAAGGTCACAGAGATTCTGGAAGAGCTTTGATTCAAAGTTTCTCCCTTGATCTGAATGTAGTTCCAAATGAATGCCAAATCTGCTAAAAACATCAATTACCAGAACTTTTGCAACTGTAGCGACCTCTTGATTAGGCAAAGCAAAAACTTCTGGCTATTTGCTAAAGTACTCCATGACAACAAGGATGTATTTGTTGCCCTTTTTAGTTTCTGGAAATGGTCCGGCCACATCAATAGCAATGCGATCAAATGGCAGACCTACGTTATATTGTTTCATTTGACCTCTGGACCTTGTTTTGATACCTTGGCTGGCTGCACAAGTCGAACATCGGCGGCACCAGTTTTTCACATCTTGAAAGTAATTGACCCAATAAAATCGGTTTCGGATTTTGTCCATTGTTTTATTTATGCCTAGGTGCGCGCCTGATTTTCCACCATGGTATTCGGCCATTATATGGTCTACCATGCACCTAGGAACTACTATTTGATTAATCACAGTAAGGCCATCGGCACTTTCCCAGGCACGTTTAAGAATGTTTTCTTCAACTATCAGTGAATCCCATTGTGCCCACAGTGATTTGAATATCATCCCTTGGTTTGCGATATCTTGCCATGATGGTCGTGGCTTGTTCTCTTCTTTCAGTTGCAAGATAGGTCCTACATCTTTGTCGCTAAGTTGTGTGGTTCTAATCGAAGCCGACATCCATTCTTCATCTGGTTCTAACTTTATCTGGCGCACGTAGGTAATTCGTTCTTTCTGGTCAATTCTCCTGCAATGTTTACAATCTTCAGGGCAAGGTCTTCTGGACAATGCATCTGCATTACTATGCACCCTTCCCGCTCGGTGCTTAATTTGATAATGGTATTGTTGTAGCTAGGCAAACAATTTCAAGGCGCCTATTAACTTTAGCATGAATGCAAACGAAGCATTCGTTTGGTCCCACTGCGAAGCTTGCGAATTCTGCCTCAAATGAATATGCGGCTTAAGGTCCGGCGACTAATCGTCCGCGGGGAATTGTTGCATTCGCTGTCTGATTACCTATAACGTTAGGTATGCGATATTCCATACAAAACAATTTTTTTACATTTGTTTACTTTTCTTACCTAATTTTGTGATGCTTCACTTAAATCACTGCATACAAATTTGTTGTTCTTTAACCATACCATCTTTTTCACACAACTGATGTATATTCCTATCATTATTAATAACTGTGCTTTTAATTTACCATGCTTGTTTCTACAAAAGGTAAATATTTTAACGAAAATTGCAAAAAGCGTATCTGCTAGCGTTCTGGTAGTGGAACTGTGCGGCAGCGCCCTCTATATTATCATGTTTTTTTAATGTTTAAAAAACAAAACATTTATTAGCTTCATATATCTTAAATACAACGTTAGAAATGAGATCTAGGAAAAACATTATAAAAATAACCATATATTGATGGTATTATTTTTAATGTTAATAATATTATGGTTTTTTAAATATTGGCTTCTTAACGTTATTAAGAAATATATTTTTGGTAATGCTTTTACATGAAATTTTCGTTAGGGTTTTCTACATGTTTAACAGAAATTTGTGCTAGAAAAAAAACTTTTTTTCAACATTTATTTAACGTTTTTTACGATTTTGTGCTTAGTGGGTTACTGTGATGTTTGGTGCAAGTGGCTATGTTTTCTTTCAGTTGACCTAAAGATTTATTGTAAGCCATTTTCAAGTATTCTATTTCCTTCTTATCATCTTGACACTTAGATTTGCACTCTTGACAGTAAAAAATAAGTTTTCTCTGGTTCAGTACTAAACAATCCGTTTCAGTTACGGCCAACTCAGAGCAGTTTTTACATATTATTTGTTGACAATAATCACAATTTGTTGCGAATAGCTCTGCTCGGCGTTTAAAAGTCCCTATTACATTGCACTTGTAACATTCCATAGTGATAGTTTTAAGAAGTAATAAAAGAATCCGACACTGTGCGCGCATTCTGTGAAACATGCTTTAGTTGTTTGGCCATTTGACCATTTCGGAAAAACGGACTCATAAGAAGTTTACAGTAACCTCACTTTTGTGTTTATTTATTATTTGTTAAAATTTGTGGGAAGTTTTTATCACTTAAATCAACAAAAACATAAAAAATATTGTCAATATTCTAGTTTTTACCCTGTTTCAAGCTACCCTCATCTTTCTTGTTCTCACCCACATCTTCTAACTGAAGAGGTGAGCTTCATATACACTTTTGAACAATTTCACACTGTAAATACCATAAAGAAACACCAGGAACTGGAAAACAATAATAAACAACAGATGCGGTATAGTGATTTTTTCTTTTTAAACATGGAGATTAATAGTATTAACGATGTTTATACAATTACAACAAAAAATGATCAACAATTGATTGAATATTTGCAAGGGATTGATTTAATAAAGACTAATTTTCGTTGTCAAACACGTGAATGTCGAAGATATTGCACAGTTCGCGCAAAGGCGGGTGCAAACTCCTTAAATGCCACTTTTTGGTGTAGAAGTTGTAGAAAAGACTATTCCATATTTACAGGATCATTTTTTTCGCAAATGAATGTCCCTGTAAGGGACATTCTTTTTTTGCTCTGGATGTGGGCATGTGATGTTCGAACAGGGTGTGTGGCAGCCCTTATGGGACTGAACAAGAAAACTGTTATTAAGCAATATAGATTTTTCAGAGATATTTTGAGCTGGAAACTAACACAGCCTGATCAGCAGGATCTTTTTTTGTTAGGTAAGAAACACATTTTCAGTTCGTTTCCATTCAGTTTGGTTCGTTTTGATTAGGTTTGCTTTGGTTTTAGTTGGTGCTAGGTTCAGTTATTTTATTTTTTTTAGGAGGGCCAGATAGTGTTGTCCAAATTGATCAGTCTGTCCTTACAAAACGAAAATATCACAGAGGAAGGCTTATCCCAGAACAATGGATGCTTGGTATTTATGACATTCGTCAAAAAAAGGGCTATATCAGGCTGGTTCCCAATTGCAGGGCTGATACACTTGACTCAATTATCCAGACAGTAGTGCGACAAGGGTCAGATATTTGGACCAATAGCTGGAGAGGTTACACAAATCTAAGAAACTTGGGTTACACGCACCATAGGGTAAACCACAAAAGAAATTTTGTGGACCTGATCACTGGTACATACACCAATGGGGTTGAGGGCTATTGGAGTACCTTCAAGCAATTTTTAAAATGGTTGGGAGTAATGTCTACGCCTTATATTGTCGAATATGTTGATATGTTCTTGTGGAGGCAAGTTTATGGCAGAACACCATCCCAAAGACTTTTAAATTTAACTTTACAGATTGCTGAAAAATATTAGCCTAACTTGTTTTGGTGTGAGGTTAGAGGGCTGTTTTTTATGTGTTTTTTAAGGTTTTCTTTACTTATTTCCTCAAAAAATAATGGATAATCCATAATTTTTTTTTGGAAAAACTATTCAGGTCTATTTTAAGGTAATAATTTTTTTTCCAAAAATCGTGTGTCCGGATAGTGCACCGGCCCCGAACCGTCTTTGTAGATTTTAATTTTTTCAACAACTTGTTTATAAATTCTGTCTGTTGGTCAAATCCAAGCTCCCTATATATATAACATTCAGGGTTGCCAGATTTTTCAAATAAAAAGCGGGACAAATTAAGTAAATGCGTAAACACAAAAATTTAAAATAGATACTAAAAATTTACATCGATTTTAACATAAAGTTAGTGTAGGAGTCTTTTAGGAACCAAATGGTGTGTTTATTTATTTATGTTTCCAAAATACATTCAATAATTTCATTTTAAAATTTAAATGTTATACCTACAACTTTCAGCCAAAAGTAGACAACTAGTAGCGTCCTACCTTGAGGATAGGTCACAGATTGTAAAAGTGGGGGATGTGTCATCGGCAGAAAGGATACTGCAGCTCGGGGTACCACAGGGGTCCATTCTAGGACCAATCCTGTTTTGAATATTTGTAAATGATCTTCCCTTGTGTGACCCGGAGTCCAAGTACACCACATATGCCAATGATACAACCACCAAAACCAAGGCTAGGGTTCTCGCTGAGGCCTTAAGAAAGGCAGGTGAGGCACAGTTGAGGGCGAAGGACTGGTTTGATGCAAATAAACTCTCCCTAAATCTAGAAAAAACATAAAGAATTATTTTTACACTGCGGGATATTGAGGGGGAGGAGAATCCAGGTGTGGTTCAGACTTTGGGAATACATCTTGACCCAAAACTCATATGGGACTCTCACATTGAGCAGATTTGTAAAAAACTACGAAGCTCAGTTTTCTTACTTAGAAATCTTGCAGGATGTGTAACCCAAGAAACACTCAAAAGCTCAAACTATGCGCTTTTCCTCTCTACCATGACTTATGGCATTATCACATGGGGTAGAGTGGGATCAGTCGGGAGAGTCTTTTCTCTCCAGAGAAAGGCTGTGTGTCTTATGGCTGGTCTTGACTATTGTCAGGACTGCAGAGAGGCATTTAAGAGCCTTAAAATTCCAACGCTGCCTTCAGTTTTTATCTATGAGTGTCTTGTCTATGTTAGAGAGCGTAAAGAAATTTACCAAACACACCATAACATTCATGACTACCCCACTCGTCATGGAAATGATCTAAGAGTGACTCACTGTCGACTTACAAAAACACAATCTAGGCAGGAGTTCATTGCTATTAAATATTTTAATAAGATTCCTGAAAATATTAGACAGCTTCCTCCAAATACTTTCAAGAGGGTTATTAAGAACTTACTTTATGAAAAAAGTTTCTATTCAGAACAAGAGTTTCTGCAGTGTGACATCAACAACATGCATTTTGGTGTGTAGTGTTTCTTCATTTAAAATTTTGTGATGTTTTTAAAAGCTTAATTTTAGATTGTCTTTTGAGATTTTTATATTTTGTTTTGTTTAATGATAGATTGGGGCCTGTCCTTAAATTACGTAACGCTCTAGGGGGGGGAGGGGGGTTTTGGCCTTGTGTTACACTCAATGTTATTTTAATGTTGTGTTACGTAATTTAAGGACATTTCCTTATATATATACATATATATATTTTTTTTATTTTAAACTCAGCAAATTTTGGGTTAAGACTAGCTAGATTTAAGCTTTTTGCTTAAATTTCTGTAGCATTTTTAACTTTTTGACATGTGTAAAAATTTGTCATTTTTTTTAACATTAATAAAGTATCTATCTATCTACCTATTCAAATTGAGGGATTTTTTTTTTAATTGAAGAGGTGACAAACTTTTAAATTAAGTTGTGTTTCAAACTTCCATTGTCTTCATTATATTTCGATTATCAAAATTCCATGCATAATAAAATATAAGATCTGTAATTTCTTTTAGTGATTTGTGAATTTTATTTAAAATAAACAAATATGAACGAACACATAAGATAAGTATGTATAGATAAGAAATATCCATCCTAAAATGAGAAAGTAACTTAAATGAAAAAGTAAAACATTCCTCTTCGATTGTTTCTTGAAGTGTAAACTTCTTTAGGCGCATTTAGCACTTTTTGTGGGTACTGAATTGAACTTAGCCGTCACGCTCGGCTATGTAACGCTCATTCGTCATTCGGGTGAAGTCGGCTCAAGTCGACTAACTGTGAAAGGAAAAGTCAGCAGAGCGATATGATGATGCAGACGAAGGCCACTCAGAGCAAAATTGACTAGAGTAATTTATACTCAATTATAATTATGTAAATGTTATTACTTTTGTCAATATACAACACAAAAAATCTTGTATTTCATATTATTAATTTCGCCTTGTTGAAGTTTACACTTCTGCTATGTGGTCTTAAGCACACACAGTTTTTTTTTTAAATAAAATGTATAAGTTATATATAAGAAAATACAGACAGGTAAAAAAATAGGACAGAAATTAAAAAAAAAGCGGGAAAATCGGGACAATTTGCATAAAAAGCGGCACTTTCATAGGATTAAAAAAAAGCGGCACCGAGCTACAAAAAGCGGGACCGTCCCCCCTACGGCGAAACGTCTGGCAACCCTGCTGACATTCCCAAAAGTAAACAATGTAGTTCTAGGCCACGGTGGATAGAATGGACCGGGGTTCGTATCTTATATATATGTCGAATTTTTCACGTCAGTTCAGTTCAAGTTCAGTTCAAACATGCTTTATTGTTCAAGATATCAAAAAAATCTTATTAACAAAGCTTAACTTAAGTCTAACACCAAAACACTCAACCTAGAAAAGATTTAGGAAAAAAGTAAAATGACCCAAGTACTTAGTATCAAACAAACAAAAATAACAAAATCAAATTAAATAATTATAAAAAATATTAGGTCAAATAAATTTACACGTTTTTACAAGTCCTTGAGCTAGTCTAAGTATTTGTTCAGTCAAACTAAATTCATTAAGTATAAAAACTAGTCTAAAATCAGTCAAAAACATTAGCCTAAAACAGATTACAGGTAAAGATAAAAACACCAGTTTATACAATGAAGGTTAAAGTAAAAAACATTAAAATTAAAATAGAAAAGTCATATTGTAAGACGTCAAAAATCACAAAATATTAAAAAATTCATACAAAAAAGAAACAAATTTTTAAAACTTAAAACAATCTTAGATATATGGATGATTCTACAAAAATGGTGCTGTGGAGTGGGAATGCATATTTTTCAAATGCAGACTGCAAATGAAGCATAGTTTTAGTTATAAGATTTAAAACGAAATTTTTCTTTATGGAGCATTTGAGTTTAATGTATAAAAAAAATTGCAAGTTTATAATTTTTTTTATTACAAAGCAAATACCTCATTCCTCTGGTGTAGTCCCAAACCAAATATTAAAAACTCAGATTGAAAAAAATATCCTAATAAATTATATTTAACCAAGTCTTAACTATTTATCAAAAAATTCATAAAACTTAAGTTTGCAGTCATATTTTTGAAAATCCGAATTTACATTTTCTCTGGAAAATTTTACAATTTTAAGTGTGCTCCATTTTTAATAACACATGTTTGTGAATACCACCGGTTAATTTCTAGAGAAAGAGACGGCCCTGGATATCTAATTTACTTGTGAAGGTGACAAGTTGTGACAGATAATGTCAACTTTAGTTTGGTTTAATAGATCTTTTTATTTTCGGCAGAAAATTAGTTTTTTTCAGAGAAATCAAAAAGGAACACTTCAATTATCATTCCTCTGGTAAGTAAATATTTGACTGATATCAATAGTATAATATTTTTGTTGATTGTTTTAAAATTATAAGTATAGAAACTTTGTTTATATAAAACTTAAGTTAAGTAGTCTAAAAATAAATAATTTTGATTTAAATTGGAAAACCATTAAAAAGCTCATTCCTCTGGTACTCATTCCTCTGGAATTTTTATGCAATAATTCCTAAAATTCAGGAAAATAAATGTTTCTTAGCTTACACCTAATTAGTTACATAAATTTGAAAAAAACAATTATTTACTGTGCTGTACTGTTATTTAAAGGCAATGACCAAAAATGATATCCATATAGCCCACTTTTGGTAGAATCATCCATATAGGTACTTTTATCACATTAAACTATGAGCTGTGTGGGGAGCAATTAATATAATTTAAAAAAATATAAATTATAAAACATAAATAATAAAAAACAAAATTTAAAACGGAGGGACAAAAGAAGAGAAAGAACTAGAGGGAGAGAAGAATAAGAAGAAACAACGAGAATAAGAGACTCAGAGAAGAGAGGTAACATAAAAAGAGAAATCTCAAGAATGACAAAGACCTTAAGAAAGTAGCTGGAAGTAATAAAAGAGAATGGCAACTGACAATAGAAATATAGAGTTGGAACAGGAGTTTATGATTTAAGGGGAATTCTTTTGCTTATAGTCTCAAGTAAAGTGGTCAAACAACAGATTAGAAAGAGTGAGAAGGAAAATCATCAATGATATAGAAGGCATGTTGTACCAAGATGTTTTTTAATTCTTTTCAGAATTTTGAATCAGGGATGCTCTTTATAACTATAGGAATATGATTGAAAAGCTTAATGGCTTTGTAGATTATGGAGTTCTGAACTAGTGATGAATGCGGAATAGGAAGTGGTACATTGTCTCTTTGATGTGTTCTGTATGCAGTTTGTTGAATAGCTGATAAGTCTTTATGTTTATGTATTAATGTAGTTGATTCCAGTATAAAGAGACATGCTAGAGTTAAAATTTTAAGGTTCAGAAATAAAGGTCGACAATGATCCCTTGGTGAAGCACCAGTAATAAAGCGCACGGCTCGTTTTTGGATTTTGAAGACAGATTGGAAAAGATAGTTTTTGCCTTAGTTTTTAAAAAATTCAAACAATATTAGTTGTTCATATCATATCTAACTTACAAAAATCAGCTGGACCACCAAAAATTCGACATATATTTATAAGATCCAAACACCGGTCTATTCTATCCACCGTGGTTCAAGGCTACCTATATAACTTTGTACAGGCAGCCCAATATTACGATAGTTACCTCAAAACATACACATGTTAGATGCTTCTGATATTGTATAATATTTTTTGATTTTGAGAAGTTTAAAAAATTGAAAATTAAAATGGCTATCACACAGATTAGGTAAATAAGTATAAAAAGGCTATCAGAGAATGACAGCCACAAAAATAGCACTTCAACGATTTTTCGTTGGGGGTGTTAAGGACAACGCGTGGGTCTGTTCACTAATAATTTTTTTATCTCTAAATGAATATTGTTACAATTTGGTTATCATACCTTTGACAGTGGGAAAGAAGAATTTAGAGATCAGTTGGATGACTTGGTCGAAGCAGAAAACTTTTTTTCCTATTTTTCTTTCTTTAATTTCACTTGTTGTTTATAGTTTTAGGTCCTTGCATTATTTGCAATTTGGTATTTGATAATTATATTGGCAAATCGCCCATTTTGCGATCAGAAATTTTAACACACCCAAAGGTGATCTCATGCTTTCAGACGTTGATTCTTTACGTCTAATTTGAGTTATCATACCTTTGACAGTGGGAAAGAAGAATTTAGAGATCAGTTGGATGACTTGGTCGAGTTAACACATGAGTGTCTCTCGTTCTTGTATTGAGACACCGCGGCCCGCATAGATAGAGGTTTTCCGAAAATTTATGTGTGGCTTCGGTGGTTCAGTGGTAGAATGTTTGCCTAGATAGCAAGAGATCCCGGGTTCGATTCCCGGCCGAAGCAGAAAACTTTTTTCTTTCTTTAATTTCACTTGTTGTTTATAGTTTTAGGTCCTTGCATTATTTGCAATTTGGTATTTGATAATTATATTGGCAAATCGCCCATTTTGCGATCAGAAATTTTAACATACCCAAAGGTGATCTCATGCTTTCAGACGTTGATTCTTTACGTCTAATTTGGGTTATCATACCTGTGACAGTGGGAAAGAAGAATTTAGAGATCAGTTGGATGACTTGGTCGAGTTAATACCTGAGTGTCTCTCGTTCTTGTATTGAGACACCGCGGCCCGCATAGATAGAGGTTTTCCGAAAATTTATGTGTGGCTTCGGTGGTTCAGTGGTAGAATGTTTGCCTTGATAGCAAGAGTTTCCGGGTTCGATCCCCGGCCGAAGCAGAAAACTTTTTTCTTATTTTTCTTTCTTTAATTTCACTTGTTGTTTATAGTTTTAGGTCCTTGCATTATTTGGTATTTGATAATTATATTGGCAAATCGCCCATTTTGCGATCAGAAATTTTAACACACCCAAAGGTGATCTCATGCTTTCAGACGTTGATTCTTTACGTCTAATTTGGGTTATCATACCTTTGACAGTGGCAAAGAAGAATTTAGAGATCAGTTGGATGACTTGGTCGAGTTAATACCTGAGTGTCTCTCGCTCTTGTATTGAGACACCGCGACCCGCATAGATAGAGGTTTTCCGAAAATTTATGTGTGGCCTCGGTGGTTCAGTGGTAGAATGTTTGCCTAGATAGCAAGAGATCCCGGGTTCGATCCCCGGCCGAAGCAGAAAACTTTTTTCTTATTTTTCTTTCTTTAATTTCACTTGTTGTTTATAGTTTTAGGTCCTTGCATTATTTGCAATTTGGTATTTGATAATATTATCTGTTTATACACAATTTAAATAAATAGACAAAAAAATTTTGTACTCATATAGGCAAAAATTGAAAAAAATATTTTGCTGATGTATGTGTTTATTTATATATAAAAGAACTAAATCTATAAAATAAAAAATTATATAAAATTTGCACAATATCTTCAGGTATATTAGGTACATAATATCGTTAGTTACTTCCAATCTATATAAGTCTTTTAAAATTGGACATAACAAACCTAAGCTTTAAGTTTTTTAATTTTTCTTTGAGTGTCATCATCTTTGTCTGTGTTCTTATTCAAATATTTATTAGCAGACGCTAAATCATTATGCTTTTTAATAAAATTATTTAAAAAACTTTACATGCCCTTAAACTAATTTTTTCAAGATTTGGCAATAGTTTTTCTCCACAAAAACACTTGCTAGAATTATCTAAAGAAAATTTTTTAATATAAAACATTTCACAATAATTTATTAAAAAGAAACAAGTGATTTTGTGAATAAGTGAGATGGTTTTCACGTTCAATAAACTGAATGTATTGCTCGTCAATATTTTTTTTTAAAATTACCCAGCACAAAGTTTAATATATATTTCATCAATGTGTAAGTTAACTACCAACTCATGTTCTTTTAAAAGCTGTATCTTACTTTTTAAATATTGCAGACTACCGGAGAGATTACTATCTGTTAGCGATATTTTACAAATCAGTTTTTTAATATTGCGAGGCTGCAGAAGACATATTACCTTGTAGTTTTGTAAATTGACATGTATGCACTAGATGACTGGATAAACAAAGATGAGGCCAACATTAAAGTGTTTCCACAATATCTTCGATTCTCAGGTGACCTTTTCAAGAGACCTAATTGTTCAATAAGAAATGAAAATTGAACACATTTTGCACTCTCACTATGGAAAATGTCACTAAGGATGTCTATTACTTGATTAATCTTATCTTTTACCACTTTTTTCCCGTTTGCAACTTTCATCTATGCTATCCAAAAATAAAACTCCAACTTTTTTTAGCAGTTTGATTTTTGGCATGGACACTTTCCCTCAACAACTAGAGATGCTAACAGTGATGGATTGTTGTTCAAAAATGTCATTAGCCACAGGCAGACTCTGTCACGTTCTTAGGTAAAAATCCAATTTTTGTTTATTTTAGTATTAGAACAATAACATTTTGAAATGTCCTCAATATTTGATAAAAGTTTTGATTTCTTATGAGCTGAAAGTGTTTCAAGACTTTCTTGTTTTGCAGTTTCCAGTTCTTGCCTCTCAACATCAGCTAATCGAACAGTAGATACAGGTTGTCTACTTAGATATTTCGGAACATTTTCAACTTTACGTTTTACTTATCAAACCAAATAACCTGCTCGTTAGGAAAATGTTTGATGCAAACTTGTGGACGTTTTAAGATACTTAAATCATTAGGAATTTTTCGCAACCAAATTTTATGCGTTTGTTTATCCACTGGCCATATTAAAAGTTGACACATATTCGGTTTCAGTTTTATAGTTGGACCGACAACCAACAACATTACACGTTCGCGGCATTGTTGTCTTTTTCTTGGGCTGCGTTATTTTAATAACTTTGATAAAATTCACATAAAATTCATGCCCGAATTAAAAAAAAATCGACGCAAACAAACATACCAAAACTGAAAACACACATGTTTTATAATGACAGCTAGCCGGGAGGCATTTTTTTGTGACCCTCCTACGGTCACGTGATATTTCCGCGCCCGGGCCGGTCTTTCTCGTGGGCTGCGAACCGAAGACAAATCTTCGCGATAAACGAAAACTAATATGGTTTATAATTTTCTTTCTTCATTTGTAATATGTTTACCCGACAGATGAGTCGAACTATTGTTGTTCAAACCATCCTATGCCAACGTTAACCAACTCAAGAAGTTGGTTTATCTAGAGTCCCTGTATGTTGACATATTTGGATATATTAATATATCCAAATATGTCAACATACAGTGACTCTAGGTTTACCTAATTTTATTAACTTTGGTCAGGGTCAAACTATGGTTAAGTTTGATCTCGCTTAGTTACACATATGTCAAACAAGGGACAAATATAAACCAAGGTTCGCTCGCGAAAATTTATTTTATGCACTCTAATTGACGTAGCGTATTTGTATATTTCCCAGCCAGCACAACAAGATTGCAGTAATATCACTGTATTGTAACTGCGAGATATAAAATGTACTCAGCGATGTACTTTGTAAATTACTGGGCACTTACATGTAAAGCCAAATGTCCGCAACATAGCGGTAGGGTGAAATATCTATACAACATATCATTGATACATTATAGGTTTGTCATTAAATAACATTAGTGAGAAGTTACGTTGATTGTCTACTCCGATGTACTTTTTGCGTTATGCAAGACTTACATGTAACGCCAAATGTCCGCAACATAGCAGTGCTCTATAACATCCCAACTACATAACATTGTTAAACAAATTATTTTTTACCAGTTAACATTATGAAGAAGTTTATATGATATAGAATTGCTAGTTGCAATACTTTATCGCCAAATAACATTACATGGAAGTCGATATGATATATTATTGCAACCCTTATCAATTTTATCACTAAATAACATTATAGAGACGTTGACGCGATTTAAAGTTTTCTTTTCTTTTTTATAATTTTGCATTTATTTTATCCATAAATAACATAACAAAGAAGTTAATATGATAAAACAGTGCAATATTACTAAATAGCGTCGCAAAGATATTAACATGGTACTTTCTCTAGATGTTCTTACATACGTTACATTAACGTTAAGAGGCTACGTGGCATCAACGTTAAAAGGCAACGTGGCATTAACGTTAAAAAGCATCATGATATACACGTTCCCGAGAATATCCTATAGGATATTCTCGAGAACGTGTCTGCCACGTTGCCTTCGAAGGAATTTTCTGTACCAAATGGCTTGGAGGCGAAAAGTTCTCACTGCGAATCAGCCGCGAAGAATCATGTTTGCCAATGCTTTTTATTAAAATAAATATTTATTTTATTAATATGTAAAATAAATATTTATATTTATAAATACATACATGTTTATGTTATTTACTTATAAAATATTTATTTCATTAAAAAGCATTGGCAAACATGATTCTCCGCGGCTGATTCGCAGCGAAAAGTTTTTCGCCTCCAAGCCGGTTGGTCCCAGAACAGCCCTTCGCGGCAAATCAGCCGTGACGAATCGTTCCAGTCAGTGTTTTTAAAATAAATACACCACAAGTAAACTTTTAATAAATTGTATTTATTAATAATATATATATTAACTTAAACAGACACAAATAGACTTTATCTAATCTACATTTTTTAACTAGTTTTATTTGATATTAACATTCCAGAGGTAATATACTTATATGGCCTCTTACTCCCACCCAAAAAGTTAATTTAGTTTCAAAAAAATGCTTAAATATTTAACTGTTTGTTTGTCTTCATTATGTATTTAAAATATATACAAGCTTAGAAACAAAGTTTTGAAAAATATAGGTTTTTCATTTTTCTCAAAAATATGGATTGTGAGTCCTGTCGTGTAACATAGTGCCACATTATCTTTGGAACGTTAAAAATATAAATTTAATAAATTAATACTTAACATTAATGACTTTTACTTTTCTGCCCAATTTTTGCAAAATCTAGCAACGTTACTAGGTTTTAAAAAATTATTGCATTTCTGAAACGGTTATGGTTTCGCGATAATAGCCTACGCATTTTTATTATTTCCTATTAGCTAAATGGCAAAATATTATAGAGAAAACGCTCTCCTGAAAAGTTACCAAAAACCTACTAGGTTTTGCAAAAGTACTTTTTATAGTTTTAATAATAAAATAGAATTAATCAGTCTTTGGTTAAATTATAATAAAGGTTGTGCACCAGCGTATAAGATACATTTAAAGAGTCTCAAAATTCTATGTCCAAAAATAAAGAGATAATAAATTTTATTTAAGCTATGTTCCAAAATTGCTTCGTTTCCGAGATACAAGGTGTTAAAGTTAAAAAATAAAAATCGATTTTTTAAAATATTATGCACAGTTTTCAATGTATTGTTTTCAAAATTGATACATGCATGGGGATTCTTTAATAAAACTCATGTTCTTTTAAAAGCTGTATCTTACTTTTTAAATATTGCAGACTACCGGAGAGATTACTATCTGTTAGCGATATTTTACAAATCAGTTTTTTAATATTGCGAGGCTGCAGAAGACATATTACCTTGTAGTTTTGTAAATTGACATGTATGCACTAGATGACTGGATAAACAAAGATGAGGCCAACATTAAAGTGTTTCCACAATATCTTCGATTCTCAGGTGACCTTTTCAAGAGACCTAATTGTTCAATAAGAAATGAAAATTGAACACATTTTGCACTCTCACTATGGAAAATGTCACTAAGGATGTCTATTACTTGATTAATCTTATCTTTTACCACTTTTTTCCCGTTTGCAACTTTCATCTATGCTATCCAAAAATAAAACTCCAACTTTTTTTAGCAGTTTGATTTTTGGCATGGACACTTTCCCTCAACAACTAGAGATGCTAACAGTGATGGATTGTTGTTCAAAAATGTCATTAGCCACAGGCAGACTCTGTCACGTTCTTAGGTAAAAATCCAATTTTTGTTTATTTTAGTATTAGAACAATAACATTTTGAAATGTCCTCAATATTTGATAAAAGTTTTGATTTCTTATGAGCTGAAAGTGTTTCAAGACTTTCTTGTTTTGCAGTTTCCAGTTCTTGCCTCTCAACATCAGCTAATCGAACAGTAGATACAGGTTGTCTACTTAGATATTTCGGAACATTTTCAACTTTACGTTTTACTTATCAAACCAAATAACCTGCTCGTTAGGAAAATGTTTGATGCAAACTTGTGGACGTTTTAAGATACTTAAATCATTAGGAATTTTTCGCAACCAAATTTTATGCGTTTGTTTATCCACTGGCCATATTAAAAGTTGACACATATTCGGTTTCAGTTTTATAGTTGGACCGACAACCAACAACATTACACGTTCGCGGCATTGTTGTCTTTTTCTTGGGCTGCGTTATTTTAATAACTTTGATAAAATTCACATAAAATTCATGCCCGAATTAAAAAAAAATCGACGCAAACAAACATACCAAAACTGAAAACACACATGTTTTATAATGACAGCTAGCCGGGAGGCGTTTTTTTGTGACCCTCCTACGGTCACGTGATATTTCCGCGCCCGGGCCGGTCTTTCTCGTGGGCTGCGAACCGAAGACAAATCTTCGCGATAAACGAAAACTAATATGGTTTATAATTTTCTTTCTTCATTTGTAATATGTTTACCCGACAGATGAGTCGAACTATTGTTGTTCAAACCATCCTATGCCAACGTTAACCAACTCAAGAAGTTGGTTTATCTAGAGTCCCTGTATGTTGACATATTTGGATATATTAATATATCCAAATATGTCAACATACAGTGACTCTAGGTTTACCTAATTTTATTAACTTTGGTCAGGGTCAAACTATGGTTAAGTTTGATCTCGCTTAGTTACACATATGTCAAACAAGGGACAAATATAAACCAAGGTTCGCTCGCGAAAATTTATTTTATGCACTCTAATTGACGTAGCGTATTTGTATATTTCCCAGCCAGCACAACAAGATTGCAGTAATATCACTGTATTGTAACTGCGAGATATAAAATGTACTCAGCGATGTACTTTGTAAATTACTGGGCACTTACATGTAAAGCCAAATGTCCGCAACATAGCGGTAGGGTGAAATATCTATACAACATATCATTGATACATTATAGGTTTGTCATTAAATAACATTAGTGAGAAGTTACGTTGATTGTCTACTCCGATGTACTTTTTGCGTTATGCAAGACTTACATGTAACGCCAAATGTCCGCAACATAGCAGTGCTCTATAACATCCCAACTACATAACATTGTTAAACAAATTATTTTTTACCAGTTAACATTATGAAGAAGTTTATATGATATAGAATTGCTAGTTGCAATACTTTATCGCCAAATAACATTACATGGAAGTCGATATGATATATTATTGCAACCCTTATCAATTTTATCACTAAATAACATTATAGAGACGTTGACGCGATTTAAAGTTTTCTTTTCTTTTTTATAATTTTGCATTTATTTTATCCATAAATAACATAACAAAGAAGTTGATATGATAAAACAGTGCAATATTACTAAATAGCGTCGCAAAGATATTAACATGGTACTTTCTCTAGATGTTCTTACATACGTTACATTAACGTTAAGAGGCTACGTGGCATCAACGTTAAAAGGCAACGTGGCATTAACGTTAAAAAGCATCATGATATACACGTTCCCGAGAATATCCTATAGGATATTCTCGAGAACGTGTCTGCCACGTTGCCTTCGAAGGAATTTTCTGTACCAAATGGCTTGGAGGCGAAAAGTTCTCACTGCGAATCAGCCGCGAAGAATCATGTTTGCCAATGCTTTTTATTAAAATAAATATTTATTTTATTAATATGTAAAATAAATATTTATATTTATAAATACATACATGTTTATGTTATTTACTTATAAAATATTTATTTCATTAAAAAGCATTGGCAAACATGATTCTCCGCGGCTGATTCGCAGCGAAAAGTTTTTCGCCTCCAAGCCGGTTGGTCCCAGAACAGCCCTTCGCGGCAAATCAGCCGTGACGAATCGTTCCAGTCAGTGTTTTTAAAATAAATACACCACAAGTAAACTTTTAATAAATTGTATTTATTAATAATATATATATTAACTTAAACAGACACAAATAGACTTTATCTAATCTACATTTTTTAACTAGTTTTATTTGATATTAACATTCCAGAGGTAATATACTTATATGGCCTCTTACTCCCACCCAAAAAGTTAATTTAGTTTCAAAAAAATGCTTAAATATTTAACTGTTTGTTTGTCTTCATTATGTATTTAAAATATATACAAGCTTAGAAACAAAGTTTTGAAAAATATAGGTTTTTCATTTTTCTCAAAAATATGGATTGTGAGTCCTGTCATGTAACATAGTGCCACATTATCTTTGGAACGTTAAAAATATAAATTTAATAAATTAATACTTAACATTAATGACTTTTACTTTTCTGCCCAATTTTTGCAAAATCTAGCAACGTTACTAGGTTTTAAAAAATTATTGCATTTCTGAAACGGTTATGGTTTCGCGATAATAGCCTACGCATTTTTATTATTTCCTATTAGCTAAATGGCAAAATATTATAGAGAAAACGCTCTCCTGAAAAGTTACCAAAAACCTACTAGGTTTTGCAAAAGTACTTTTTATAGTTTTAATAATAAAATAGAATTAATCAGTCTTTGGTTAAATTATAATAAAGGTTGTGCACCAGCGTATAAGATACATTTAAAGAGTCTCAAAATTCTATGTCCAAAAATAAAGAGATAATAAATTTTATTTAAGCTATGTTCCAAAATTGCTTCGTTTCCGAGATACAAGGTGTTAAAGTTAAAAAATAAAAATCGATTTTTTAAAATATTATGCACAGTTTTCAATGTATTGTTTTCAAAATTGATACATGCATGGGGATTCTTTAAGAGGCGAAATCCGAATGTGGACACATTTTTACTACAGCCGTTAGAGGGCGCTTCACACTGCACTTTTGATGGTTTAAAATGAGTGTAACTTTTTTCTCAGTGTACTTTCTTACGTTTTTTGTTAAGAAAGTAATTTCGTAAACAATATTCAGCTAAGAAGGTTCATTCACTTCACTTCTTAAAATCCGCTAAAATTGGCCGATTTCGAGGTATTTAGGTTTTTAGTGTTCGATCCTGCACTGGAATATTTCTATGAATATTTCTAATGAATTTTTCAAAAATTATTTTTTGTGTCCCACCGATTATTCTAAAATAATAAGTTAATATTTTTATTGTTTTAAACTTTTTAATTTTTTTCTTCAAAATAATTTGATTATTCCGATGCGGCAATGAACATCGAAAAATCTTTAAAACGGCTTACTTTAGCAAATTTTAACGAGAGTACTTTTTTTGATGTGAAATGCTTAAAAAATTATGTTTTTAACAAAAAAATAAAAATTACACTGAAAAAGAAGTTATGGTCCTTTTGAGTAATCAGAACTGCAGTGTGAAGCGCCCTCTAACGGCCATACTAAATAGGTTTCCATATTCGAGTTTTGCATCCCAAAAAACCCTTGGGTAATAAATTTGAAAATAATAAGTTTAAAAACTCTTCATAATATTAAAAAAATCGATTTTTATTTTTTAACTGTATCTCGGAAACAGAGCAGTTTTGGACCACAGCTTATATAAACTTTTTTCTCTATTTGGGTTGTAAAATACGTGGTTAAAATAATGACGTCTAATTTTGGGACACTCTGTATACAGGGTGTTCCAAGTTAATTGTCCACCATTGCTAAATTTATTATTAGAGATAAAAAAAAGTTTAAACTGGCAAACATATAGAACTTTTGCTGCTCTTTAAGATGGCCAAATTAAAATAAAAATTCAAGCATCGCGTTTTCGAGTTTTTAAAAAAAACATATTTGTTTATTTTTTAAATAGAGCAACCTGTATTTTATTTTTTTTCTGTAAGGGCTTTCAATTCCAAACAAAAATAGTGTTTGAATGTTTTTCATAAAGTTAAAAATAACAAAGATATTCCAAATTCAAAATTACACTTAGACTGTTCTGCCAAATAAAATTTCATTACTTGCATAATTTTTAATTTTAAATATCTTCATTATTTTTGGCTTTGGGAAAAAAATTCAGAAACTATTTTTGAATAGAATTCAATGTTAATTTTTTTTAAAAAATGATGTATTTTTGGAAAAACTCGAAAACGTGATGTTTGATTGTTTTTTGATTTGACCATCGTAAATGGCGTCATTATTACCAATCTACCACACGAGCCAACCATTGAGAGCTGCTTCCAGTCTGTTGTTGTTCATCAATGAATATGCAAAACTCTGATACACCTGGTAGATTCTTAGTCTGAAAAAAAACTTACATAGGTATAGAGTTTAACAGTACATGAAAATCAATAGCCCATGATCTTAAATCGCTTACAAACAAATCTTTATTAACAAAACTTAGATCATTACATTGAAGACAACAACAATTATTGTTTACCCCCTCTCGCCCACTATCAGACACACTTTGCTCTTTGTTAGTCACCCCTTGCTTATCACCGGCCACCCCTTGCCTATCCTTATCCACAACCCCTTGGAAAATCTCAGAGACCCCCCTAATTCCATGTGCACATGATCATCAAAACAATCTAAATCAGGCCCCAAACTTGCATTAGGAACATATCCTTTTTCCTCTGCTTGCTTAGAGCTTACCTCAGAAGTTTTTGATTTTGTGAACACCCTTTGAAATACCCTCTCAAATTTTTTGCCTAATCTTCGGCGATGCCTGGATGAAACGTTTTTAAATGCCTTATACATTATGAAAAAACACTTACCGATGAAGAAAAGTCGATTAAAAAAATCACTAACGGCAGCTTCGAAAAAAGCTGCCAAAAACACGAAGGAGTCGAAGAAACGCAAAGACGCGAAGGTTAAAGAAAGTGGGGTTAATACCACTTTCTTCTTCTCTGTCATGAAACAAATATGTTTTGCATGCGATATCTCAAGTTGATCTAAAGGAGACACTATGGAGTCGTTTTTTTTATGACAAAACTAAAGTCTCAATGATATGTTGTAAAGATGTTTCTGCTTACCGCTATGTTGCGGACATTTGGCTTTACATGTAAGTGCCTCTTAATTCACAAAGTACATCTTTTGAGTTATAAAACTTTGATATTACCGCGATTTTTTACGAAAACATCGAACTGCTGTTTTTGCAGTACTTTTTAAACTCACGATTAGGCTGTTTGTGTCATATTGACCCAGGGCTATCAAAACGGACGGGCCACGATCCTCCACTTTGTTGACGTCACATCCGGGGCTGATTTTTTTTTGATAGTAACGTTACGACACAGCTGATTGTCTTTAAAATATTGACGTTGGAATGACGGTTCACGAATATTTGATTTTTAAAAAAATAAAGCCGATTTTGAGATTATTTTTACTATATTCTTGCAGAACAATTTTTTTTAATGTATAGTGATCCTTAATTTTTCAGAGCCGTTTCATTAGCTCACACTAAAATGAAATTTAAAGCAGAAGCGAATGTGACAAACACAGATGACAAAGTCAAATACATGTCAAATATAACAGTTAGCATGCGGTACATGGCGGGTAATTTAAATTCAAAATAAGAAATGCTAAATCTTGAAGATTTTAACCTTTTAATCATCTTGCATCCTTACAAAAGTTTGGTGGAATATCGGGATGGTGCCTGAGAATATTTCACTGAAATTTCGCGGAAATCTGTAGTGCCATTTTGAAAATATCATAGAAAAACGTCTGACCTCTCATAAGACCCAATGTAAAAGTCAGCCCCCGGAGAACAGCTGATTTTTTCAGAGTCGTGGCCTGTATTTTTTTGTGGGCCTTGATTGACCCAATGATAATTAGTTATGTCAAAAAGTTGATATAAAAAGAACATCGCAGAACCGCCTATTAACGTTTGTGCTTGCTGGGTTGTTTTATTTCTCGAACAACGACGGTGTACAGAAGCTATTCGCTATATTTCCTTTATTTGTCCAAATGGTAAATAGTCGTAAGAGTAGACATGCGTTTCCGTTGACTTGTCGTGTTTTAATCAACATCAAAGGAGTCAAATAAACCAAGTATTTACGCTTACCGTCCACACTTGGCCTCCTCAGATAGCACACCTACCGTTCAGCGGTCGTGTTCAACATAACATATTGCTGCAAAGCGGACCGAACCGTGGTCTTCTGTGGTGTTCAACGTGTGTTGCTGTGAAAGTGAAAATTGATTTTTGTTGACTAAAGGGACAAACTTTAACGAACATGGCCTTCTTGTTTACTTGTTTGCAAATAAGAAAACATGTTTGGCACGCCAAGTGAAGTGTGGCACTAAAATGTATACGAGAAACCCATATAACTAGGAGGGCAACATTACCCACCTGAGTCAACCCACATAGCACAATCACGTGTTTAACACGTAAAAAAGGCGTGAGAAAAAAGCGTTAATTTTAAAAGCTGCTAGAAAAAACGTGTAGTTCATATATGAAAATAGGCCTAATAGGTCATTTATTAACATTATAAAAAATAGCTTTGCTAAAAACTGCGTTGTAATAACCCTATTATCAAATTAAAACAGCAATGTTTTCACGTTATTTTCAAGTGATTTTTATCAACGTTAAAATCGCATTAGATTCACGCCTTTTCTACACGGATTTTATAATGGCTTTTCTACCGAATATTTTTGAGATTTTACTAATAGCAGCGCCACCTCTTGTCGGCATTTTTCACTTTGACGAAATCTATCAGGGAGGTCTTTGGCCTCTAAACTCCAAAAACCTGTTAAGGAACTGATCCCTGATACTTCACGCATCTGTTATTAACCTGATAAAGACACGTTAATATTCTGTGAAAGTGTTTACTGTTAAAAAATCTTGTTTAGCTTAAAAAGAAACATAATGTATATACAAATATTTTGTCTTGCCTTAAGCGCCATCTTTAAAATTGTCTTGAACTGTTGTAGTCTTAAACTAGTAAACTTTTATAACTTCCTTTCGCGTCACTTTTAAGTTAAAAAAATGTTATTAAAAAAACATGACAAAAAAAGACGCAGAAAGTTAGTAGGTTTGAGAAATCTAGTGGCGTTTTAGCATATGTTGTGGAGGACTTTTCAAGTGTGAATTTCGCACATGAAAATAACGAAGGTAAGAAAGACGTTATATACACAGCACCAGAAACTTCAACAAAAAGTACATTTTTATAGCTTCATTTCTCCTTGTTTTTAAGTTATCTTTAAGCATGTAGATAGTAAATATTACATGGTATGAGGTTGTTTTCAAGTAAAAAAAAACGTTGTTATTTTTGTTCACGTTAATCTAACGTTGATGTGATTTTTGTGCCATGTGGGAAGTTGGTATAACAAAATAATACTTACATTTCTATATACGATTTTAACGTCTTTTGGACCAAAATTGGGCGTGGCACCCTTAAAATCTTCCGCTCTCGGAGGATTTGCCTCCTGCAGCGAACATTTTTAACTACCCTGTCCAAAACCTCATGAACCGTCATTGAATAACAGCACTTTATATATGGGAGTACCCTCCGCAGAAAATAATGTTATATGCGTACTTGCTTATGGGTGAAATTTAGGACCCGGAAATTTAAAGATCTAACAAGTTTCGTGGCTAATCGGTTACAAATAAGTTTTTGTTTCTCTCACATTTTTCTGTGGGTAGCTTAAAAGCTTAACCTCACACCAAGATCTAATGGACACCCAATAAGTGTTGACAGTTACCTGTTTCGTCCTTATGGGACTCCTCAGAACACTGTTTGGTCAATGTGACACCCTTGCGAAGTTAATTAGACGGTTTTGTCTAATCCTATGTAAATAGTGAGAAAACTCTCACAAGAAGGGCCATCTACCGAGACGAGAGAAACTAGAACAAAAACAGGCGAAAATAAACTGCTATACATATCGATCAATGAAAAGATCAATTACAAATGAAAAGAAACAAACCATTCGTGACGTACGACAGCTCTTCTGCCTTAAAGGCCTGATCAACGCTCATTGCATCTTTACCCGCCATAAGACATGTGAGCGTCCAATCAGCGGAATTTTTAAGCCAAATAATACTAACAAACGTGAAATCTAGTACCCGTCTATTTGAAAATCAAACAAGTTTCGTGGCTAATCGGGTAAAAAAGCCATTATTATGTAGCCATCAAAGATTAATCCAGTTTGCTGCGCCCAGTGTACCGTCTCTCTTTGAGCAAGCGCGAGAGACGTAACAACCATACAAGACGCTAGCCCTACCAAGTCCACTTTCAATCCCTGACTTCGCATGCGCAGATCTACCAATAGTATTTACCTCATGTATTAGAATAGATGTACAGGGTGATTTTCACTTGAATGATTCTAATCACATGAAAATAGAAAGTTTCAAAAACCAAACCTAACGAAACCTAATCAAATCTAACCGAACCGAACCAAAGCAAACTAAACCAATAATTAAAAAAAAAATAATAATATTGGTAGATCTGCGCATGCGAAGTCAGGGATTGAAAGTGGACTTGGTAGGGCTAGCGTCTTGTTAACAACCATCACCCAATCACGTTGCGACAGTACATGTTTTAGACATGCGCAGTTGTGAAAAATGCAATCAATGGTTGCTTGATTTTGCTTTTATATTGGCGACTTTTTTTAAACATACAGTCATGTACTTATGTATATAGTTTTACTACTAAAGGGTATTAAAACCATTAATAGAAAATAACTGCTACAAGAGTTCCGGCATATTGTATTCAAATGAACCTTGACTTGGCCAGGAACTTATAACCTTTCATCTGTCCCTGGTTTGGCCTAGAAAAGTAGATGCTTTTAATAAAATTTAAAACGGGCTGCATTCAAATGACGTTCACAATTGGCTTAATTAATTTTTATTTTTAATTTCAATTCTAGAAAATTCTTTGTATTTTGAACTTTTGGAAGACAAAGGCATTATCTTAAGTTAACGTAGCCGCTTACTTGTCATTTTTTTAAACAAATTAAAAGGTAGTTATCCTAAGGTAACTAATGAATGGGTGTTTGTAAACTTAGAAAAGAGATCGCGCGATCAGTAGCCTTAATTTATCCAGGACAATGGGGTTCTTTTTAAATCGAACATGCCGGCATGCTTGTAGCAGTCATTTTTGTAGACCGTTTCCCAGTACAGATGTATATCAGCATGCATGCATGCGCGCACTCAAGATATTTTCAACTTATTTTATGAATATAAAGATAACAATAAATTCCTTGGGGCTTTTATCGATTTATCGTTGACTTGGGACAACCATATTAAGTACTTGACTAACAGACTTGCAACATCCGGTTTTATTATTAAAAATCTTAAAAAAGAGCTGGAACTGGAGACAGTACTTCTGTATGTACATTAGGGTGGACCGAAAAATCGAAGTTTCAAAAATCGTTTCGGAATAGAGCGGAAAAGTTGCCAATTAGTATTTTAAAATTAAAATTTTTACATCTTCTGCCCTCTACCGGGCTTTCAAAAAAATAAAAAATAAAAACTTATGATTTTTAGTTAGAATGTTACGTAATAGGTTGATAATGATAAGAATAATATTCAGTTGAAATATCTTGAAAATATGTCATTTTCATCCCTCTACGCAATCTACAGATCAACAATTTTTTTAAGTTGTTTAAACATTACTTAATTTATACGTGAGGCAAGTATTGTTTAAGAACTCACAATGGGGAGGTAACTGCTCAGCAAGCTCACCCTCCCTCATCCATTTTGATTATTTATTGCTTGTAGTCTTTTTTTTATTCAAATTTTAGTATAAGCTTTTTTGATTTAATAAAACTGTCTCTTTTTTATGAACCAACAACTGATAAAGATGCTTCGGTTACCAGTTTTACTCATCTCTTTACTGATTGGGTATGACATGGAAATGCAGCGATGTCGATTATTTTTTCAGGAGAATCCGATATAATATTTTTGAGGTCCTCCACTTCCAAAGCTTGAAGCACTGGGGGGCAAGTTATTTTATTTTTATACCAGTGAATCAGATCAATATAGTCGTCTGCGTCAAAATTTATTTCTGGAATACTAAATGTTCGGATATTGGTTGAACTATTATCCTTAGTTTTTGCATTTAGAGTGCGGCGAAGTGTGAGCTCTTATATGGGGGTGTATGCGACAAAGTGCGAGCTCTTATATGGGGGTGTGTGTGTCAAGCAGCATACATATCAGAAGATTTTCCGGATGAACAAAATAGGCATTTCTTTGAATAACAGGGTCTATAACACTTTTCAAATCTTGCTTTAGGTAGCGGCTCCGTTTTATTGTTTGCAAAACATGCTTTGGACCATTTACACATCAAGAGTTGCATTTAATTTGAAACCATAAAGGAGCATAAACCTTGACAATAAATTGGTAAGTTCCTTCAATTCTGAAGTTGCATTTTCGGTACTAACATAGAGATGTAAGATGCGATTAGCCAAAGTGAGCCATCGAGAATGACTTAACTTTCCTGGGATTCCGTTCATTAGATCGCCGGAGCACTCCCCTGTAGAAACTGCAACATACATTTCGAACAGGTATTTCTGAACGGCACTTCAGTCAAGGAAATCTATCTCTGGTAACTCACAATGAATAATATTGCAGCTGGCATATTTTCGCACTGTCCTATATGATTTCCTATAGTTCCTGCAAGGAAAAGATGTCTTAAAGGGAATTCATTGGCGTGAAGGGAATTCATTGACGTGAAGCTGACAGACAAACCATTGTAAAGGTCTTCCTAATTTGGATTCAAGTTGAGAAATTGCACCATTTTTCTTCCCCGTATTCACTACGGTTCCGTCACATCCTACTGCCACTAGTTCTTCTAGATTATATTCATTAGTTTTTAGGAAGTTAAAATACTTTGGCAAATGCTTTGAGGCGATCCAGAAAGGGGTACTGTGTGGCCTAGAAATATAGAGCCGGACTACCGAACATTGCCGAAAGTTGGCGATTTCTCCAGGCGCACTAGTCTATGGACAAATCAAGTTTCGTGTGCAAGTCGTGCCAACTTTCTGCCGATAAGCTAACTTTGTTTTGTTTTGACTAGTTGTCATTCGGGTAAATGCGTTTTTTGAAAGATATGGCGGATTCAAAATGGCGGAAAGGCGTATCTTTAAAAAAATTGTAACTTTTTAATTTCTTATCCGATTTTCATGGAAGTTTAAAATACTTGCTTTGTTATGTAACTAAAAATGTATTGGTCAGAAAATATGTATTTTTTTGTATTTGTCAAAAAAATAAAAAAAATTTAAAAAAAGGTTATTTAAAAAAAAAAATTATTTTATTTATAAAATTGTTGGAGCTAGAAAAAAAAGTTTATATAAAAAAGGTAGCTATTTTGATTCTTTATTCAAATCTGGTTCCAATGCGTTAATTAGTTTTTAAGCTATTTTCAAATAACTGGAAAAAAATAGGGGTCTTTGTGGTATATTTAAAAATTATGCTTTTAATGAAAACCAAAAGAACTTTTTGGAAGTAACTTAAATTTGTTTAACATACCTAGCAGATCAGGTTTTGACTTATTGTCATAATGATAATCCCATTTTTTTTTAAATATGGCGGATTCAATATGGCGGAAAAGCATATTTAAAAACAAATTGTACCTTTTTTATTTTTTATCCGATTTTAATACAACAAAATTTAAATTACTTGATTTGAAATGTGTTAAAAAAATACTTTTTAAAAAATGTATTTTTTTCTAATATTCGAAAAAAAAAGTCGGGTGAAACATGTGACAAAAATGATTTTATTTATTTAATTTTTTAATTGACCCCATTTACGAACGTCGCTGAAGCTTTTGTCATTAATTACACATTGTTAAAAAGAAAATTTTATTTCCTACAATAAAGTATAAAATACATTTTTGTCAATTGAGCTTAGTTTCTGAGAAAATTGGAAAAAACCTATAACAGAATTAATTTGGTGATTTGTAAAAATTCATTTAAGTTGCACAGGCCTGTGAAATTTTAATCTGAAGACAAATCTTACATTATTAGACACGTTTAAAAGGAAATTTTATTGTCTATAATCGACTAAAGGTCACAATTTTTGATAGAGAGCTTGGTTTTTAAGATAATCGGGTAAAACCTATGTTGTTTCTTTAATTTTTTATATTTTCTTAATAAACGGACGCCGCTGAAGAGTTTGTCATTAGCCTGACCACACTGACTGATACACTGTCAAAAAGGAAATTTTATTTTCTACAATAAACGGCAAAATAATTTTTTTCCAAAATGCTTAATTTTGGAGAAAATTGGATAAAACTTGTAAAAAATTGATAAATTTAGTGATTTTTCAAAATTGATTTTATTTACGGATGCCCCTAAATTGTTATAGATAAAACTACCATTGCCTTATTATACATCATTGAAAAGGCAATTTTATTGTCTATAACAAAGTGTTTATTATATGTTTTGATATAGAGCTCGGTTTTTAAGAAAATCGAGTAAAACCTGTAATAAACATGTTTCGTTTTTAAATTTATTTACACTACCTCAATAAACGGACCCCGGTGGAGAGTTTGTCATAAGTCGTACCCCATTGACTTATACATTGTTGAAAAGGAAATTTTATGGTCTACAATAAAGATTACACTCCATATCATAATCTTTGAGATAGCTTTTTGACACTCATCAGCTATTTACCATAACAAATAGCAACGAAAAAAAGTAGTAAAAAGTTGTCTCAAAAATAATGATATGAACTTTAGTACATATTTTTCCCTTAGCTTATTTTTAAGAAAATTTAAAAAAAATCTAAAAATTTCAGGATTTGGGGAATCTGGAGGTTTTTGCAGCTAAAATTTAAAAAACTAATATAATTAGATTAGATTTTACACATTTTTTATCCATTTCTATGTCATTGTGTCTTTAGAGCGTCAACTTTTTTAGAAATTCGAACACGACTATATAAGGAGGAAGGATAAAAAAAATTGGACCAAAAACTTGCCCGGTAACATCCAAATCGTTAATCTGTGACCTATTCTCCGCTAGGATCCATTCTCTAACTGCGGTCCTCATATTTTGCATA
Organism: Aspidapion aeneum; assembly: GCA_963576565.1. Classification (NCBI taxonomy): domain Eukaryota; kingdom Metazoa; phylum Arthropoda; class Insecta; order Coleoptera; family Brentidae; genus Aspidapion; species Aspidapion aeneum. The sequence goes on from OY755046.1 coordinate 8,573,423, forward strand.
CTCAACTACCTCTAGCACCTGCACTATATTATAAAGGCTTTCATCGATTGATATTCACTTTCAAAAATAACAATAACAACGTTCGCTAGACGCCTCAGCTGCGTAACGCCGCGCGCCGCCTTATAGGCGCCCGCGTACGGTAATACACCTTAGGTAGTGGTTTATGGTGACAACAAATATAAAATATACATCTATATAAGACTTATTTATATACACCAAATTAAAGAAAAATGTTCATTCTATAACTTTTATTTAAACTTTTTTTTAAATTTTGCTTTGATGTTATTAAAAATGTAGGTTAAACTTTACTAGCTATACAAAAAAAAGTAAGTAAAGTTATTTTATTTTTTCTGAAAAAACGAAGCAAAATTTTGAGAAATATAATAGAAATTTATTTTATTACGGGTGTTTACTGATTTATTTGCCATTTCTTGCAACCCTCTACGACTATTTTTAAGAAAGATACATCGTTTTAAAAAGTATCGTGCAAAAAAAAAGTGGTGGGGGCCATATCTTTTAAAAAACGCATTTCCCAGAATGACAACAAGTCAAACCCTGATCTAGGAGTGCCCTTAACAAACTTGGCTTATTGACAAAAAGTTGGCACGACTTGCACACAAAACCTCCTTTTAGGCCGATTGGTCCACAGACTACACCGCGTAGGCGGGTGAAGTCAGGATCGTAATAGAGCTTCTGTTATCGCGTGATAGGACCAATATAATGCAAACCATGATATAAATCTATTATATTATACGTGCGTATTCGTTCTGTACGGTTGTATTGCATCGTACCTACGTAATAGTGCTAACGAGGTCAAGTCGAGGTTTGTTTTGTTTATAATAAACCGCGCGCGCGAAAAATCTGTGTCAAATATCTATAAACAATGTTTATTATAAATAATATACCATGTTTAAAAGCAAAAAAAGTGTACCATCACCTGTGAAGCTTGTTTTAAAAATTAGCGAAAAGCCCAAACAAAATCAAGAAAAAATGGATATGCCGAATTATATCAGGATAGCCATGCTAGAACACAAAATGAAGAAGTTTTATATAGCGAATGGAAAAAATCCCAAAACGAAAAAAATTCACTTAGTGTACAAGTGGATTATCTCCGAAGTCAACTGGAAAGTATGCAAAAAAAATTTGCAGATTTAGAGACAAAAGTCACTAAAAAAGAAGAGTCTGACATGGACTACATTACTGATGAGGACGATCTAGCAAGAGAAACTGAGTGGATCAGACAAAAAGGAAAAGGTTGGAAAAAACGTCGAATGGATACTTCACTCTCACCACCACAAAAAAGCTCGGGCACTGGAGAGCCCTCCAATAAAACACAAAATGAAGAACTTCCTACTAAGGTTGAAAAAGCTCCATTACCTCCACCGATTATGGTAAATGGCGTAAATAATTTTAATGATATTTATGAAAAGTTAAATATCATACAAGGAGTTAAAATAAAAGTTTTAAATAACGAAAATATTAAAATAAATGGACAAGAGGCAGACAGCTATTGAATAATGAAATAAATTATCAATGGCACTCATACGAAAACAAACAAATAAGGCCAATTAGAGTAATAGCGAATAGGCTACACTTCTCATGTAAACCCACAAAAAATTATAGCTGATCTACAAAAAAAAGGTTTTAAGGCACTGGAAGCCAGCAACAAACTGAAATGGAGAACAAGACAACCCCTTAACATGTTTATGCTCACATTTATCCACGATGAAGATATCAACAAAGTTTTTGAAATTTCCAGTATCCTTGGGATTGAAGTGGAATTAAAAGCACTAAAAACCTCAAAATTAGTCCCTCAATGCAAAAGATGTCAATCTTATGGACACACGCAAAAATATTGCGCTAAAGAACCACGTTGCGTAAAATACACGGGGAAACATCATACTGTAGAATGCCCCAAACCAAAAGAATCTGAGCCAAAATGCATCCACTGTGGAGGCAAGCATCCTGCTAACTACAGAGGATGCCTTGTTGCTAAAGAAATACAAAAATTGAAAAATAAACCTAAGAAACCGAATCTCACACCAAACGGGAGTATAAATAGACAAACCCAACACACAAGAAACACAGTCACACAAAACTCTGTGACAAGGACATACAGCAAAGTAGCAGCAACAGCTACTATACCTGATATTAATATCAATAGTCAAAATACTATGGAACAAACACTACAATTAATTTTGGAGAAATTGAACAAACTTGATGAGCGATTAACTAAACTAGAAAGTAGCAATAACGGAGCTACCAATATGCCTCAAAATGATCAGTAATCTTAGAATTCTAGCTTGGAATGCCAATGGTCTCTTGCAACATCAGCAAGACTTGCAACAAGCTTATGCATAAAGATATAAGTGACCTGGACTGTTTTCAATGTGACCCTTGCAATCACAGAACTAAACAAAAGGGTGATTTAGGAAAACACATGAAATAATCCTAAAGACAAATGTGAACTTAAAGGGTTTTAATTTGACCAATGCAATTGCAAACCAACAAACAAACATAGGTACTGATCCATAAAAACTTAAGTGAAGTTGCTTGGTGTCATTGCATTCATTGCTATTTAAGAACTAAATGAAAAGATAGCCGTATAACACACATGGTTATAAATATAGACCCATGATTTGCCTTATTTTTATGCAAGGATTACGCTTACTTTTGAATCACCCTGTATAATGCAGAATAACTTTGGAAAGCCCAAAAAAATATATGATTATAATTAGTTGCTAATTAAGTGCAACTCAAAAAAAAATTGTTGCTCTGTTTAAAGAAAAAGGATATTTTGCTAACTTTGATAGAAGGTAGCTGTAATATTAGATATAAGTACAAAATGGTCCCAAAAGCCTATCCAGATACGAACAGGAGGCAGGGCAGGTTTCTATTTCTAACAATAAACTTAAGAAATGGGGCAGCTGCCTCTCTTTTATTAATTTTGAATGTTTTTTATTTAATACCAACCTGTCTGTACATAGATTTTTTCAAATAATATAAATTTTTAGTCTTTATTTTTTCTTTTGAAAATATCTTTTATTTACTTAAATATATTTTAATAATATTTTATTTAATTAGTTTATTTTTAACTCCAAAAAAACTTACCTCTATTTCAAAGTGAGAATTAACAAAAAAATGGTGAAAGTACTGAAAAAATCTCTAGATTTCTAATTACATAAGATTACGCTCGTGATCGATTAAAACTCCATAGTACGGTCAGTGTTGCATTGTAGGAACCCTACTTCTCAGGGTATTCAACCCACCGAGCCATTTAATAAAAAAAATATTTAGCTTTGGTTTCGGTGGCCTAATTGATAGGGCGTTGCCGTACATAGCCAAAGGTTCAGGTTCGAATCCCGTCCAAAGCACAGAAAACTTTTAATATTTTTTCGTGCTTAAATTTTACCCCTAGTTTGAAATTGTAGTTTACGGTTTGAGTAAAACGTTGCATTATTGCGATTAGAAATTTTAACAAAAAAAAGGTGATCTCATGCTTTTAGACGTTCATACTTACGTCTAATTTAATTTATCACTTTAACAGTAGGACCGAAGAATTATAATACCCTGAGAACTAGCGTTCCTACACTGTGACACTGACAGTGATATGAAGTTCAAAAAAATACTTATACTCATGGTTTCGGTGACCTAATTGGTAGGACGTTGGCATACATACCCAAAGGTTCGGGTTCAATTCCTGGCCTAAGCACTGTAAAACTGTTTTTTTAATTTTTCGTTCTTTAATTTTTCACCCTTAGTTTGGAACAACGTTATAGTGTTAGACATGTCAAATAATTTTTTTAAACCGAGTGTTGGTGACGTGACTAACGATAACTGAAAGTTTTAAAAACTTATACTCATGTGTTTCGTAGTTCAATTGGTGGGGGTTCGCGTATATAGTCAGAGATTCCGAGTTCGAGTCGCGGCTGAGCACAGGAAACATTTTTTATGATTTTTCGTTCTTTAATTTCACCTCTAGTTTGAAAGTATAGATCATATTGGGTACAGTACAAGTACAATGAAAACCTATATTACAATATAAGAGTTTTAAGGATGCGTTTAATATTAAGAGAATTTTTTATTTGTGGTATAGAAGTTTTATTTGTATCTACTTAAAAGGTCATAAAATGTATAATAGGTGTGATTAACTATAGTAAAAATACCTTATTTAGATAATTAGGGCCATATTTCGGTACGCCACTGTAGCCAAACTAAATAAACCACTCAATAAGCAAAATTCACAGCAACCACATTTACCTCAGAGTGTGTCTAATCTTAAAGGCTTTAAAACAATATTTGAGTCCAATTATAAGTACAGAGCTAATAGTCCACGCGTTGTCCATAACAATTCTTCAATTCTTGTGGAAAATTCCTAACCCCCATTTGCTAAGGTCACTCATCGTCAAGCTTTACAGGTAGCGAAGCCTAATGATTTTCTATTTTTTGGTTATAATTTTTGACATGTTTTCCTCGGTTTCGCATTGGCGGCTCGTTCTTATTTTAAATCAGTTTAAATATGCAGTTTTAATTTTCATCGTAATATTTTATTTCTAATTAGATAAATATATATTTTTTTATAAAAATTGGACATGTTAATGTTATGGCCAATAAATTGGATCCGGATAGTCAAGAAATCTGAATTTTAACCTAGTAATGACTTTATTACTAGAGAACTTTAATAAAATAATGGACACAAGTTATCATACAATATCTTAGACTAACTAATTCCTAAATATAAAATACCTTTCTTGGCTAGTATTTTAGATCATGTGCTAGAGAATAGATAACACTCTATATGAAAACAATTAACTAAAAACACTATAACTATATCAAATATGATTTCTTAAAATGCTGATCAGCAGCAATGGATAAATATACACAATGCACATACAACCCTAATCCAAATTCTAACCACCAAAGACCAGTTATTAAAATGGAAAATAACCGGTTTTTTAATGCAGACAACTGTTTGCATCTCATTCTCAACTTTTATTTTTATACTTCATCTTTTAATTTCTTAAAATATCTGTCGTGCCGCATTTCTCATGCCCACACTTCGACTTCCACATTTTGCAGATGAACTATGATTATTGTTCATCATGGCGATCTGGTAGACTATTTATGCCACAGGTCTTTAAAAATAAGTTTAACATTAAACTAAATTTAGTTTCGCCATTAACCAAATGGCATTCGTGTCTCCAAAGAAATATTCTGCATCTTTTGACAAACTGAAAACATTTTTTGTAGCATAAACTAGCTGATCTGATTTTGCTTTTAGTGTAAGCGTACTTTTATTTTGAATCGTTGGATCATTTTTATTTGTTTTTATTGATTTTATGCAATCCAGACATTTTATTTTGTGCAATTTAATGGGTTGATTTACTGATCTTCCGGCAATGTAATACAGGCTTTGAGTCTCTTCTTCTAGGTTTTTATTTATTAGGTTTGCCTCTATGTCTTTAAGTTCATTAAAATCATCTTGTTCTTTTATGTATTCTTTATTTTGTTTCAAAAAATCTAGGAACAAACTCAGCATCATCTATTATTGCAGGACGGAACGCAACAGAAATAAACCATTTAAGAAAAATAAAATTAATAAAGATCCAAAATTCTGTCGAGTCGGAAGTATTAATGTATTTCCTCATTGGTTAGTTTGAAAACCGCGGGTTTTTTTCTCCAGGCTCTCAAACCGGAGTTGGTGATTTTTCGGCGAGAGCGTTTTTTTATAACTGCGTTTGCATTCTTATTTGAATTTAACCGGGAAAATTTGGTTGGTACTGTGTACTGTCCCCACCAGATCTACGAACGATTTCCGGCAACTTCATTTTTTTGTGTTCTTGACAGTGTCTTTTCTCTTTTCCTAAAGAGTCGGCGGTGGGTCGACAACAGTTTCTGGGATCGCCATTGTTTTTTGGTTATTGGCACTGCAGCGATTGCAGGAGATATCCCAGAAACTGTAGAAGTGAGTCCGTCGTGAGGCGTATTCTCGTGGGCGGCTCGTATCCTCTTTGAGAGGGACTAAAAGGCGACCTACGCCATTCGTACGGAAAGAGTAGTGGTAAGTTCGATTTTATTTTTTTTATTATTTGAGGACTCTTCAAGATAATATTTGCCTCCCAAATTGTAATTATTTTTCGTGTGAAATGTACTTTTTCGACAAAAGACGTGGGGAATTTTTGGAGTTTTTTTTTATTTTTTTTTTAAACCACGTTTTGGATAAAAACTATATAGTGTTTTTCTCCTTTGTCTACAGCCCTGTCCAATCCATCACTGGGACAGTTGTGCTGGACGCTGGTGTGAAGCCGGGTGTAGCACTGTAACCCTGGGAAAGGATTTAAACTAAATGAACCAATAAATTTAAATGATCTCAATCTGGCTAAAGTGCTTTTGTTAAAGAAGGTTAGGTTTTACAGATTTTTTTTATATTAAGTCAGTGTTTTAGACAAATAAGTAATCTTTAGGTCTAGGTTTGCCAAGTGTCCTAGATTTGCAGGATTATTCTGGATTTGAGCTTAATGTACTGCGAACACCTTTCCAAATACCCAAAGTCTTTTATGAAATGGGTCATTTTTAAAAGAGGTGTTCTCTGATATGAACACTCAATTTTTTTTTTATTGATTTAGATAGTTGACGTTTTTAAATGATTACCTGCGAGTATGGGTCATGCTTAAGAACCCTTAGGGGCGGGGCGGTAGTTGAAAAACCCCCCAAAAATAAAACAAACCACATTTTTGCCACATGACTACATTTGATGAACTTTCCACACAATTTGCCGACAAGCCACATCTAGCTCCAGAAACTTGATCTGAAGAAAATTATTGAATTATGTTGTACAGTACAATCCCGATTATCCGAATCGCGATTTTCCGAAATCCGGTTTATCCGAAACAAACTTGAAAAAATTCGCATTATACGAAACGCGCCTGATTCACCTATACTGCTAGGTGGTTCCCCTCGGGGTTTCATGGCAATACGACGGTCTAAAATGCGAATTGTTTTAGTTAGCCGACAGAGTGTTACAAATGTTTTTAAGTCGATATAATGATATACGCATCCTAAACTCCTATTTTCCAAAAAAAAATCGGACTAACCGAAATTTCGATTATCCGAAATCACTTTGGTCCACATTATTTCGGATAATCGGGACTGTACTGTATCTGTAACGACTAAAGAAATACATGATTCTGATTCTGAACTATATACCATTTAATGTTTTTGACATTACATTATTTTTACAAAATATCTAAACAATTATTGGGAATTGGGAAACGCTTATGATATACTAAATTAAACTAATAATAGACTAATTTTAGACTTACTGCTAAACTAAATTTCTAGTTCATGTTAATAAATTGAAATCAGATTCCCTGATACCTACCTAATCAGTGCTTATTCTTTATCGAAATCCTAAAACTTAGGTGTTGTGGTTCAAAATCAAAAAAAAAAAAATCAAAAGCATCTCAAAAACTAAAGCTCAGCATTTTGAAACTCTATACAGGGTGTCCCAAAATTATACATCAATATTTTAACCACATATTCTATGGCCCAAAATATATATAAAAGTTTATACAAAATTGCTTTGTTTCAGAGAAACAGGGTGTTAAAGTTAAAAAGTAAAAGTAGAATTTTTTAATTATTATGAAGAGTTTAAACTTATTATTTTTAAAATTAGTGGCTGTGGGGGTTTTTTGGGATGCAAAATTCGAATATGGATGCAATTTTATGGCGCTTCACGCTGCACTTTTAATGGTTTAAACTACCATAACTTTTTTCTTAGTGTAGTTTTTTATGTTTTTTGTTAAGTAATTTCCTAAACAATTTCAAGCTAAATACGTACTCTTGTTAAAATCCGCTAAAGTTAGCCATTTTCGAGATATTTCCGTTTTTAATGTTCAATCCTGCTCCAGAAAATTCAAATTACTTTGAAGAAAAATAAATTGTTAAATTTTAGTATGAAATTTGCTCAGTAAATCAGTTGTGCATCATTTATTATTATTTTGAAATACATACTAAATACACAAATATATATAAAGGTTTTTTTTTCAAAATAAATTGATTATTCCGTTGCGGCATCGAACATTAAAAACCGAAAAATCTGGAAAATTGTTACTTTCGCGAATTGTAACAAGTATAAGTACCTTTTTTGGTTTAAAATGCCTAAGAAATGATCTTTTTTAACAAAAAGTTAAAAACTACACTAAGAAAAACGTTATTGCCATTTTAAATAATCAGAAGTAGGTACAGTGTGAAGCGCCCTCTAAGGGCCACAGTAAAAAAGTGTGCATATTCGGGTTTCGTATCCAAAAAGACCTCCAAGTACCAATGTTGAAAATAATCTGTTTAAAACTGTTAATAATATTTAAAAACTTCGATTTTGACTTTTTAACTTTAACAGCCTGTATGAGGGCTGTCTTTTATATTTTGCATATAGGAACATATAGAACGACTCTGATCGAAAACTTACCCTCAATCTTTACTCAACCTAAATTTAAAACGTCTATGCGATACATTGTTATAATTAAAATATAGTTGGGGCCACTTTGTTATATTATTCTTTTTCATATAATATAACTTTTTGTATATTATTGATGTTGTTTTAATATTCCCCAAATTTACCTCGGCTAGGTAGAGCTATTTAGGGTCGTGAGGTTCTTTTAAGAAAACTATTGTCAATTTTCTATTTTTGAAATGATAATAGACCTCTATTTACTTTGACACAATTAACAACAATGGTGACAGATTTTCCTTACTATCACCATGTTACCAATGTATCAATGCAGGAACGAAATAAAATATCAGGATTACTTTTTGTTTACAAACCTCAACATTTATTTTGTTTCAGAAAGAAGAACAAATAAAAATCAAATGATCAAATATAAACAAGAAAAAAAATATTAATTTTTTGTTGAAACTCAGTTTCTTAAAAAGGTAGTAAAAAAAATGATATTCATAAAATTATAGATTTTACTGTTCAAATATAACTTAAAAGAGACATACTTCCTTTTTAGAACCTTGTTTCTTTTGATGTACAATAGTTAAAAATATTTACATATGTTATAATAGTTTTGTCGAGAATTGAGGTTAGAAAAAAAATAACATAAAAACAAAATAATCTTAACCCAGGAAATGTTAAACTCAGTATACTTGAAGTAATCTTTAAAATACAACTATGGTTTCAATCATTTTCCATAGATAAAAACAACAAAAAAACTTTATTTTCTGATCAGGTCCGTCAAAACACCCTATATAAATATTCCAAAGTTTCATCAAAATTTGTACATACTGCACAGTAATTCTGTAGAATTACCAAATAAAACTTTAGTCTATTCACCTCTTCCAGCGGTTAGATCGCTGCATAAAATCAATAATCTTGAGCTTAACCCGACTACAGAGAGGTAGCGTGCAAATCATTTACAAGATATTCTAATTAAACTCTTTCACGTAAGATGTCGCTAGAGGTTATTTTTTAAAGCAAATATTAATTCAGTTATTAAAAACGCGTTACGGAAAAAATGTAATTTTATTCGTAACAACATATAGTTTTTTAGCTACAGTAAATTTCTTAAGTTAACAAATCAGTCGAAAAATGGAATTAAACAGAAAACATTTTCGGGCTATAATTTTTTACAACATTCAAAGGAAATCTCAACAAAAATGCCTTGCCGAGCTGATTTCTGTTTTCGGTAATGATGCACCACATCAGTCGACAGTTTCTAGTTGGTAAGGCCAGGTGCACCAAAAACAGCTGTCACACAAGAACACATTGATGCTTATTCTCATCACAGGAGGTCGACATCTGACATACCGCGAGATTAAGGCTTCATTGAGGATTTCAAAGACCTCAATTCAAAAAATTATGCATGAAGAATTAGGGGTAAGAAAATTTCCCGCTGTATACGGCATCTGCTAACCGAAGAACAGAAAGGAGCAGGGTCAATTGGTATTAGAAAACTCTAGACCGCTTTGAAGCAGGAAATTCGAGAAACGTGTACAGCATTGATTCACTCAAATGAACCCGAAAATAAACATCAGTCGTGTCGTAGTTGTCTCAAAAGTAGGTCATGTAGCAACAATTCCTCTGAAAGATCAAAGGACGGTTCCTGATGATTGATACATCACCATTTGTTTGTCGAAAGTCATCGCTGAGCCTCGGAAAATGAACCCCGAACGACGAATCATCCTCCACCAAGACAATGCAAGTTCGCACAAAGCACAAAAAACCATTGAATCAAAGATGGATTCTTTCTTTTAATCGATACTTTCATCGATCGATGATATAGCAATTTTATTCGCCTGCTGCTGTTTTAGTTTCTCTCGTACTTCGGTAGATGGCGCTTCTTGTTGGGTACATGGTTTTGTTTTCTCACTAAAAATTCAAGGTGAAAGACAAAACCGTATACTTAATTTAGGAACGGTGTCACTGATGTGATATAATTCACAATGTATATTTGTTTATGTTATATTTTGATTGTTTGAAGTATTCATTAAGAAGTTGTCATTAAATTGATATAAAGAATAAATTATTTTCAATCCATTAAAATAAGAATATCACATGGCGCAGTCGGTAATTTGAATCAAATCAAACTTAAAAATGGCTGGAAAGCGTAACAGAAGATCTACTAGAATTCAAGACGTCTCCGAAACGTCCCAAGATGGTACAAATAGGGAAATTAAAGATGCAATGGCAAACTTAGAAAATCGAATAGAAAGTCGAATGGATACACGATTTTCAGAGCTCAGGGACATAATTCAAGATATGTTTCTACAGAATACTACACCTAATAAGGAAAATGTAGATAATTTAGATATAAACATTGATGAAACACAGCCATGTTCCTCATCACAAAATTTAAATTTAAAACCAGGAATTCCCGTTCCAGAAAAGCTTATTGAAAGTCTAAGTTATAGTCAGTTTAAAGATTGGAGGCTTAAAGTTGAAGGTTACATGATATTACAAAATTTAGACCTAAAATCATCTGGCCACGTATCGATATTACTTTCCACCTTTTTAAGCCAAGATACATTGGATATAGCAAGATTAGTATTCAAAATTCAAAATTTTAATAACGTACGATTGGTTGATATATTAAATAAACTAGAGGACTACTATAAAAAAAAGGAAAATAATCGCGTAAGAAAAAGCCAATTTTTGAATAAAAAACAAGGTGAAAATTAACTTTTTATTATGTTTTATAGAGAAAAACTTAAGCTTTTCCAATTAACTGATCCCTGTTCATCATGTTATGACCAATATTTATCGGATCACATTATCGAATCACTTTTTAATCCAGAACTAAGAAAAAAATGTCGAATGCTCCCAGATAATACAGGAATTGAAAATATTGTCAAATTATGTGAATCAGAAGATTCTGCCGTAAAAGAAGAACAACAGCAGAACGTGGAAGTTTATAAAATTAAAACACAAAATTTTAATTCAAGAAAATGTGCAAGATGTAATAAAAATTGGCATACATCTTTAGATGATTGTCCAGCTATAAACTTTCAATGTAAAAAATGTTCATTAAAGGGGCATTTTACACAATATTGCAGAACAAAATCTGTCAAACACACAAATAATAATAGTGATATTCAACAACATCAAACCATTGAACATTTAATCATAAATTCAATAAATAAAAACCCAAAATATATATGGGTAGATGTCTGTTTAGATGGCAACCAAAGTAAAATTTCTTTCCGAGCTATACCAGATACTGGTGCCGAAGTTTCCGTTGCAGGAGAAGAATTTTTAAAATCCCTGAATATTTCAAGAAGAAATTTACAATATTCTTATCAAAATTTGAGTACAGCTGTTACTTCACCACTGCATATACTTGGATATGTAAACTGCAAGATTCAATTTCAAAACTTATCAACAACCATTCAAATATATATATGCAAAGGTGTACGAGAACTTTTATTGGATAAAAAATCATTAATCGAGCTTGGAATTATTCACAAAGATTTTCCAAATCCACTTCCAAAATCTATTTGTGTAACAAATGTGACTTCATGTAATGATTTAAAAGAAGATAATTATGAAAAAATTAAAGAAGATTTGATAAAAGAATTTCATGATGTTTTTGACATGGAGAATTTAAAACCAATGGATGGACCACCAATTCACATCCACTTAAAGTCAGATGCTGTTTTACATTCTATTAGCTGCCCTAGAAAAATACCATTTTTTTGGAGAGAAAAAGTCAAAGAAGAATTGGATGATATGGTCAAAAAAGGAATTGCTAAACCACTAGACGATATTCCTACTGAATCAGTAAGCCCTTTAGTTGTTGTTGAAAAGTCTAATGGAAAATTAAGGATTTGTGTTGACTATACAAAACTTAATCCATATATTTTAAGACCTGTCCATCCATTTAAATGTCCATGGGATGCAGTTTCCAATATACAAGGAGATTCACAATATTTTACGACACTAGATGCTGCGAGCGGTTATTGGCAACTTCCCTTAGATGAGGAAAGTCAAAAATTGACAACTTTTTTAACACCCTGGGGCAGATACATGTTTCTTCGATGTCCCATGGGCCTTGTCAGTTCCGGTGACGAATTTTGCAGACGTGGAGATCAAGCATTAGAAAATATTGGTAATATGGAAAAAGTAGTGGATGATATTCTATTATATGACAAATCATTTGAAGACCATTACAATCGTATTCGAAAATTGTTAATACGTTGTCGTGAAAATTCAATAACTTTAAATTCCAATAAATTTGTTTTTGCCAAATCAAAAGTACCATATGTTGGGTATATTGTTGGCAAAGACGGAATTGAAGCTGATCCAAAGAAAATTGACTCTATAAAAAAATTTCCAACTCCAAAAAATTTGACGGAACTACGTTCTTTTATGGGTATAGTAAATCAATTGGGTTCATTCTCTGATGAAGTGAGTTCTGCCGCTAATCCATTAAGAACTCTATTAAAAACTAAAAATCAATTTTTATGGACCTATGAACCCGACAGAGCTTTTGAAAACGTCAAGAGTACTTTGACAAAACCACCAATACTGTCTCATTTTGATCCTAAAAGAATTTCCGCTATACATACTGATGCTTCAAAATTAAATGGTCTTGGATTTATACTAATGCAAAAGCATGAAAATAATTGGACAATGGTTCAATGCGGTTCAAGATTTTTATCAGATGTTGAATCAAGATATTCCATGGTAGAACTTGAACTTCTAGGAGTTGTTTGGGCCATAAACAAATGCCGAACTTATCTACTGGGTTTAAACGGATTTTCGATTTTTACCGATCATAAACCATTAATTACCATCCTAAATGACAAAAATTTAGACAGTATAGAAAATCCACGAATTCAGAGACTAAAAGAAAAATTATGTAGTTATCGATTCACAGCCTTCTAGAAGAAAGGTAAAGAACATCAAATCCCTGACGCATTGTCAAGATGTCCAGTACAAACACCCACAAAAGAAGATATGCTGGCAGAAGAATCTACTCAACAGATAATTTCCTTTATTGCCCGTCAAATTTCTATTGCTGACAATACTGAAGAAAGTTACAGAAAATCTCATCTACAAGATTCACTTCTGATTAACTTACAAAAATCTGCTGAAAAAGATAATGAATATCAAGAATTAATAAGCCAAATTAAAGAAGGGTTTCCAAAAAATAAAAGTGAGTTAAAAATTAATTTATTTCCATACTGGAACATGAGAAATTATCTAAGTGTAGATAGTGGTTTGGTATTAAAAAACAATCAAATTTTAATACCTAATGATAGAAGAAGAGAAGTCTTAGAGAGGCTTCATGATTCACATCAAGGAATAGAAAGAACAAAAAGACGTTCAAGACAAACAGTATTTTGGCCAGGAATAAATAGTGATATCAAAAATTTGATTGATTCTTGTCAATTATGTTTGCAATTTAAACCATCACAGCAAAAAGAACCAATGATTGTCGATCCACCAGCTACAAGACCATTCGAAGATGTGTCAACCGATCTATTTACATGTAATGGAAAATATTTTATAGTATATGCAGATAGATTTTCTGGATGGCCAATAATTTGCCAATTTGGAAACAATTGTCCTAACACCACAGATGTAATTACTTTTCTCAGAAAAGCATTCTGCGATACAGGAGTACCGGTTAGATTAAGATCAGATTGTGGACCCCAGTTTGATTCGTATGAAATAAAACAATTTTTGCAGAAGTGGAACGTGAACCGATCTCCTTCAACTCCTCATTACCCTCAAAGTAATGGTCATGCTGAAGCAGCTGTAAAAGCTATAAAAGATTTGGTCAGAAAATGCATGTGCGAAGGATACTTAAATGAAGAAAAATATTATGCAGGCCTGTTAGAATGGCGAAACACTCCCAAAATAGAAGGTTTTTCGCCAGCTGAATTACTCTTTGGCCACACATTAAGATCTTTGGTACCAGCACATTCCAAAATGTTTCAAAGGAAATGGATTGACTTGGCAAATGTATACGACCGTAAAGCAACACAACAATTAACAATGAAGAATAGTTATGATCAACATTCAAAGAGTTTGGCGGCCATCCCTATTGGCAAAACCGTATGGATTCAAGATTGGCGGTCTAAACGGTGGAATAGAGTTGGAGTTATTGTTGATATTGGACGATATAGAAATTACACCATCAAACTACCTAGTGGAAGAATTTTAATTAGAAACCGAAGATTTATTCGATTGGGGGAGAAGAAAGAGATTGAATGATGTAAAAAGCTTGAAGGGGAAGATGATGTGATATAATTCACATTGTATATTTGTTTATGTTATATTTTGATTGTTTGAAGTATTCATTAAGAAGTTGTCATTAAATTGATATAAAGAATAAATTATTTTCAATCCATTAAAATAAGAATATCACAGTCACATTGACCAAGCAGTGTTCTGAGGAGTCCTATAAGGACGAAACAGTTAACTGTCAACACTTATTAGGTGTCCATTAGATCTTGGACCCCCGTGAGGTTAGGCTTTCGAGCTACCCACGGAAAAATACGAGACAAACAAAAATCCCCTTTTTTTTTAACCCGATTAGCCACGAAAACTTCTTTGATTTTTAATTTACGAGTACTAAATTATACATTTTTTAATATTTGGCTTTAAACTCCGTTGGAAGACGCGATGCCGACGTCTTGATAGCGGAACAAACTCAATCAGCGTTGATCTGATCTAGAAAGGCAATGTGTGTCGTAGGTCACGTGATGGAGTCTTTCTTTTAATCGATACTTCCATCGATGGATGATATAGCAGTTTTACTCGCCTGCTGTTGTTTTAGTTTTTCTCGTAGTTCGGTAGATGGCGCTTCTTGTGGGGGGTATATGATTTTGTTTTCTCACTAGAAATGTAAGCAGTGTTTTGAGGAGTCCCATAAGGATGAAACAGTTAACTGTCAACACTTATTAGGTATCCATTAGATCTTGGATCCCCGTGAGGTTAAGCTTTCAAGCTACTCACAGAAAAATACGAGAGAAACAAAAAACCCTTATTTTTTACCCGATTTATAGATATTTTGTATTAACTTTTATCTCTAATTTCGGCCGTAGAATATGCGGTTAAAATATTGACGTCTAATTTCGGGACATCCTGTATAAGTCCGAAACAGCAGCTGTTGTTTCACAGCCAAGTAAGCAAAAAACGGTTTTTTTATTCAAATTTTCTGTGCTTTTCAAAGCTTGGCTTGTTATACATGGTTGAAAAGCTTTTTATGCTCTATTCAATGACATAAATTTTATATGCCAGTTAAGTTTCGAAAACGAGAAAGTGTGTTTTTAGAAAAATTAATTTTTCAAAAATGACAATTACAATAGGTCTTAACAGTCAAGCTGTTGGCAAAAGAATAAATTTAATTTACAGTCGTTTACTACTACTATGAACAACAAGGAATTAAATTAATGCTGAATCTAACTTTTTATTATGCTCTGTCTAGAAGTATGCATACGTAACTCCTGCCTCCTTAAGCTTCGAAAATACATTCGAAGGACTACTTAACTGGTTGATTGATTGGGTTGAGCGGTTTGATTGGCATTTGTATGACTGGGTTCTTCAATTGGATTTGTTTCCAAATTCTGATAAGCAGTGGTTTTATCTTCCTTAAGGAAGCAAATAGTATCATAACTGTAACGATGATGCAAAGACCAATAACGATCAATGATATTGACCTGTGGTGATAAGTTTCCGTCGGATTGATTGGTAAGAGTAGGCTTGCGATATCTTGAAGTCGGTAGATGTCTTCAAGATCGATTTTTGAAAAATTTGGCGTTGCTAAAAATCCTGTCAAGTTCATTGACCCTAGTTCGATTTGTGGTAGAACTAGTGGTTTACCTTTTTGAATTTTAACGCCAGTTTTCGGTAGTCTAATAAGTATTGACTGTTTTATTTGGTAATAATGATCTGTGCTACATATTCCAACTTTCGCTTTTCAGTGGTATGAAGAGCACCATGTCTTGCGTGATTTGTTCGATAATTGGATGATCGGAGTTTATCTGATATGATTTGACAGGTTTCAAGTTGAGTGGAACCATTGAGCAGCTTTTCAGTATGCACAAATTTCATCTATAAAAGCCGATGCTGGACAATAGACCGGCATCACTGTTACAAGTGATCAACCCAGTACACCACTGAAATACGTGGTCCCTACTAACCACACCCAGTACACCACTGAAATACATGGCCCGTACGAACCACACCTAGTACACCACTGAAATACGTGGCCCGTACAATACACACCCAGTACACCACTGAAATACGTGGTCCGTACAAAATACACCCCACGTACAACCTCCTGTAGTGGGTACTTTTTATACGGCCTTATAAGGTCCACTCTGTACGGTCCAAAGGGACCTGTCTCTCCAGCACGCATGCCCCATAGAATGTATCAGTTTATACTGTTAATGTCATGGTAATATTTTGTAAATGTTAACCTGTTTTATTTGTAATACATTCATAAATTTGGATTCTTCATAACTAAATTCATCTTCCCCTTTATCCCTCAGTCACAAGGGCACTAAATAACAAACCTTGTGACATATATGGTAGAGATACCACACTGGTCTTGGTAAAATTCTTCTTGGCAAAAATATGTCTCTTCGAGTGCTGGGCAAGCTTCGGTGGCAAATTGTCTTCTTTGATCTTCTTGTCCTATAAATAGGTATTTTAGGATAAATATTGATTTATCTTGAATTATTGGATAGATTCGGTAAAGAGAATAGGTTTCAAGTGTAAGTATAGGAACATGGATTGCGAAAATAACCCTTGATTCCAAAAAGCTAACTTAAGTTCTCAAAAATTGATAATATGATAAGAAATTTTGAAAATTTGGTATTTCTGATTTTCAATAAAATGTTCCCAAATATCCCATTATTGTTTTAAGCTTGCTTGGCGGAAGAATGTTATTGTGGAAAGTATTTAATTTTGAAAACAAAATCGCTTTTTCTAAGTTGTCCAAAAATGTTATCAAATTTTGACAATCTAAATTTATTTGTGATAAAATGCCTTGAATGTTTAGATACTCTTGTAACCCATTACTAGTGGTTTGTAGTGACATTTGGAGTATTTTTAAGCCTTTTTGAATGCTTTCTTGATTTTTCGTTAAAACGGTGACAGTTTTATTTAGGTACAAATTAATTTTTTCGAAAGGGAAATTTGTGTATTGATGATTGAATTTTTATATATCTTTGCGTTTTAGAAAAGTTTGAAACTTTTTTGTCTCTCTGTCTCTCTGTAATGAACAACTCAAAAATTACTTGCCCAATTTTAATGAAATTTGGCCATATGCCAAAAAAAGGGTTCTGGTTTTGGTAAGAACATTACTTGTGTTTTAGATGAAATTAAGTACCTAGGTTTGATTTTGGCTCTAGAAGGTCTTAAAAATCAATAAAATTCAGCGCACATAGGCCAAAACAAGGGGTGGTTTGTTTGATACTACATTAAAGGTAATGTCAACAAACCAAATGATTGTCAAATACGACTGTTTTTCAATAAAGACCTCATTCTCAGCCCAACCTTTGTCGTTGTTACTTGTGTTTGTCCCCCGTCGTCCTCCACCACATTACAGTAATTGTGCATAAAAAAATATTTTTATATGTCTTTGCGTTTCAGATGATTTTGACCGCTTTGCTCTGTCTAAAATGACCAACGAACATTACTCAAAAAGTGCTTGCTCGATTTTAATAAAATTTGGTACCTATGTTGGGCTTTGGCTCTAGATGGTCTCATTTAAAAATGAATAAAATTCACCAGACATAAGCCAAATAAAGGGTGGCGTTAGAATCGTGAGCTTATGTGCCCACAAATTGGCACAGTATTTTCTATAGTAAAGTGCTGGTATTTTACAGGGTGGAAGACATAAATGCCCAAATGCTTTCTACGTCCAGTATAAAGTGGGAACCCAACGATTTCAAATTGAAGACTGAGGAAGAAATTAAGCAAGAGGAACTTATGTTGGATGACATTTCATCTGAGTAAGTTTCTGTCAATGATACTTTAACCGAGTTTATTTATAGACATAAACACCAGTATTTACTAGAGGGTCTAAAGTCCTAAGTTCTAAAATTCTAGTTCTAAAAGTGTAGATTTTTGTTAACGGTTTCACTAATTTTTTTCCCTGGGATACAATAGTTTTTTTAACCACTTGGTGGTTAAACTACTTTAGTTAGTTTGTGTCTTTCCGGCCCATAATAGCTCCGGAACCGCTGGACTAATTTTCATAAGATCCTAATTAAAAATAGTTTGGGACACTGTATCGAGCTGAAAAAATTTGGTCATAATTCATTAATGCTAATGACAGGTTTTTGACAGTTAAAAAACTGAAAAATTCTTACTTTTTGACAGTCGTTTTTTTAAATCATTTCTATTATAACCAAAAGTTTCATAGAAGCTTTAATTTCTGAGATATTGACAAAAAACTGCTTTCATGAAGTGCACTTGAAGTGTGCTAATGGGCTAGGAAGGTATCAGATCCGTCATAAATTCATTTATTTTGAACTTCTCCATCTCCTATTCACCAGTCTACATTAGGATCGTGTACAATTTGTATATTGAAGCTTAGCTGTATTTTCATTTTCCTTGTCCCTGAAGCAAAGGTTTAGGAAAGTGTGTATAAATTTATGGTTTATGTTTAAAAATTTATTAAACTTGCATATAAAAATAAATGGATCCATAATGGATCTGATACCTAGCCCACTAGCACACTCCATGTAAACTCCACGCTATATCAGCCTTAAAAACAGTTTTTGTAAATATCTTAGAAACAGAAGCTCCTACAAAGTTTTTATTAATAACGTAATTTATTAAGAAAAATGTGTTTTATTATAAACCTCATATTGATACGATGCTCCTTTAAGAAGTTTGCATATTTTCAATTTTTAAACTGTCGAAAAAACTGTCATTAGCGTTAATGGATTGTCACCAAAATCTATCAGCTCTTTACAGTATTTTACACTATTTTACCTAAAAACTTCATGAAAATCGGTTTACCGTTAGGACCTTGTAGGGGAACGGGGTTCTAGCTCTATTTGGGTAGTAAAACACATAATGTTTGCTGGCAGATTTATATATTTATTTTCGCAACCAAAATATTTTTCTTCACAAAAAAACCATGTCCCAAAATTCTAGACCAGCTTAAAGGTTTCCAGGCCCAAGGACCTATTATAGTCCTAATTACGCCATAAGGCTCTAGAATAGTTCAGTGGCTCTTCAATATGTGTTGCCTGGTTGAATTCGCAAAACTAAAGAGCTTTAGTAGTTATTTTAAAAGTGCAATATTGATACCGTTGTGACGTCGACTTTGCGATAAGCAGAAATTATGAAGTTTTTATAATGGTAAAAATTAGAGTAAAAAGTTTATACAGGACGGAGTAGCCCGATATATAAATTGTTAAAATACAGGGTGATGCACATGTTTTGCTACAAGCTGTCGTGTTACGGACAGACATACACACACACACATACAAGGACAGACGTCACGACGATATTGCTAAGATGAGTAAAAAAACACCCAAATAACACATTTTCAACAATACCTTCTTTAGCCATTGGTGTGCAGGCTATGAAGATAGAAATTAAAATAGTTTATTTTGAGTTGCAGCAATATAATAAAGCACTTTTCTTCCGTTCTAGTTTGTATGAAGATTCAGTTAGTATAAATGTTTCTCAGTGCATCATTCATCCCGAAAACAAAACACGA
This sequence comes from Aspidapion aeneum, assembly GCA_963576565.1. Classification (NCBI taxonomy): domain Eukaryota; kingdom Metazoa; phylum Arthropoda; class Insecta; order Coleoptera; family Brentidae; genus Aspidapion; species Aspidapion aeneum. The sequence continues at coordinate 8,593,615 of OY755046.1, forward strand.
GAAGCAACTGAGAAACAGACCGCAATGTCGACCACTACTGAAGGACAATGTGAAAAAATATGCTCTGCAGGTTTAGATTCCAGCCAGTTGAAATGTCATCCAAAAGAAACGGAAGATAAGAATCATTTATCAGTCATCCATAACGATAAGATCAAAACACCATGGTTTCAGTGCGCACATTGTAGTTATACAGCTGAAAAAAAAAGTTTTTTAAATAGACACATGCTTACACATAAAGATGTAAGTGACTTGGAGATGTTTCAATGTGAAAAGTGTAGTTTTAAAACCAAATATAGATGTAGCTTAAAACGACACAAAGTAATTATACATAAAAACTTTAAAGATATTAAGTAGTGGCCATGTAAAAACTGTAATTATGAAGGCAAATCCAGAAATTACTTTAAAAAACATACGGAAATCCATAAAAACGTAAATGAAATTAGGTGGTTACAGTGTTCCCATTGCAATTATAAAACTAAAGAAAGTTCTAATTTAAAAAGACACATTCTCATACATACATAAATGAAATGAAATGGTTTCAATGTGTTGACTCTGATTATAAAACTAAAGATAATTCTGATTCAAAAACACACATTCTTACACATAAGACCATAAATGAAATTAATGGTTTCAATGCGCTGTTTGTAATCATAGAACTAAGCGAAAAAGTAATTTAATAAAGCACGTGCTTATACATAAAGACATAAGCGAAATCGAGTTGTTTAAATGTGGCAATTGTAGTTATAAGACGAAATATAAAGAATACTTAAAATCTCATCTGGTGGTCATGTAAAGACAGGGCTATCCAAACGGACGGGCCATGATCTACAACTTTGTTACCGTCACAGCGGAGGCTGAATTTCTTTTTGATGGTCACGTTTTTAAAAAATAAAGCTGGTTTTGAGATTGTTTTTACTATATTCTTGTAATACATTTCTTTCAATGTATAGTAATCCTTAATTTTTCATAGCCATTTCATTAGCTCACACAAAAATTAAATTTAAAGCAGAAGGCTCACCTACACCTATTTGTTTATATTCGGCAACTTTTAGATGTGTTAACAAAAATTTTTTGGATTTTAAATGAACCCTATTGTAAAAATTATCAAAAAATCAAACAAGTTTTATATAACAAGCAAATAAATAAATGCCATGACAAACAATGACAAAGTCATATCCATGTCAAATATAACAGATGGCGTGCGGTGCATGGCGGGCAATTTGAATTCAAAATAAGGAATGCTAAACCTTGAAGATTTTAACTTTTTAACAATTTTTCATCCTTACAAAAGTTTGGTGGAATGTCGGTATACTGTCTGGGAATATTTCTCTGAAATTTTGCAAAAATCTGTAGTACCATTTTGAAAATATCACAAATAAACCTCTATCCGCCCATAATTTGAGTCTTATTTGAAAATATACAAACCCTATATCGAATAAATTTCATGCACCTTTTTTTTAAATTTATTTAATAAACAGTTATATCGCAGTGGCTGCTTATTTAATTGAGGTTGGAACAAGCATTATAAATAGGCGAGTTTATTAGAAGATTAGAGTTTGCTCTGTGTGTATAAAATGGTGCATTTAAACGAATGATTGGTCACGTCTACTTTCTAAGCTTTTAACATTAGACCTCTCTAAATAAACGTTATAATTAACTTTGTTTAGTGTTGATTGGTTGGTAGGGGTCAAGTTAAACAAGAAATCTAGATTTTTTAAGTATTTTTAGTTTTCTAATAATTTATAATAATAATTGATTATTAAAAATAGTATATTGTTATTAGATTATAATTTCCAAGATTCACAGTCGGCATCGAAATGAATAGTTTTCTATTCTACATTTATATTAATACATTTGACAAAAGAAGTCTAAAGTTTTCATGCCATGAGGATAGCCCAATAAAGCGCCGAAACTTTTGCGTAGAAAGAAAAAGATTTCTTGTTTAACTTGACCACTTTGTGGATAAAAACCGTGAACTTTGAAGGACAAGTATTTTAAAAATCTTTTTTGAATTTTCTCAATGGGCTCCACACAATAGATGCGTAATCAGTGTTAAACGTACGTAAGAAAAAAAATATGTTTTGAGTGCATCAATTTGTAAATTGTTTGCAATTACAAACGATAAATTTGCTTGCTTCACAAGTAATCCTTTGTATATGGAGATCAAATAACAGCTTATTATCAAAAATGACTCCAAGATCACTAATGATTTCAGATCAAGACAAAATGACACTATCAATAGTGTATTGGAATTCTGTGTGTAACATGGAAGGTCCCATATCTATGAAAACCATCTTGAAAAACATTGCTAACGAAAAAATCTGATTATGAGTTATTTAAATAGAAACAGTATTAAATTATAATAATATTGTCGTGATTTATTTTATCCGTAGGCTTAAAACCTAATTTTGGCTCCTAAAAGGATTAAAAAACAGATTTTATCCCCGATAAAACAAATCAACAACTATTTACGTTTGGGGGGTAAACTCAGATGGACGGTAAGCCAACAAGAGGTCGGACCAGTCTTCTTTAAGGATTACTAAAATATGAAAGGAATTTTTTGAGGTGTGGTTGGTCATAGACTAACTAAATTAATTTATGGGCTGGTCCTCAGAACAAGGTAGTGTTAGCCGTATACATCGATGTTACAGTCTCCTTAGACATTTTCAGTACGGCATAACCAAGATGGATGAAAAGGCGATGAAATGAAGGTAATAAAATCTGAAGAAAAAAAATTAAATGTGGATACCCACTTTAGAAAACCAACATCGATGTATACGGCTACCACTACATTGTTCTGAGGACCAGTCCGTAAATTAATTTATTTAATGATTACTCTCGCAAGCGATTGTTATGACAAGGGAACTACAATCAATTCTACTTGCGTAACCCCGAAAACTGGTTTCCCTTCTTAATAAGTTTTTTTTATTTTTTAAAGGTTTTTATTTCAAGCAAGCAATAAATGTTGTACATGTTGGAATGAAAAATAGCTAAAGCTAACATAAACTTGCCTGTGTACCTTGAACTAATTTTATTTAATACTACTTACAATAATAAACTGGGAGGGAGCACTTTCGGCTCCCATCACAAGTAACTTTCACAAACTCGGCACTACGCCCTGCCAAACACCCCCTTCGAGACTGGACTGTCCTCGATTAAATTTTATTATTGAAACTGTAGCGTTACCGCTAATTAATTTTAGTTTTATTATTTTGGGTATTTATTTTCTATACTCTGGTTGTAGGAAAATTGAAACTTATTTTTATTTTGTGTACTTTGCTTTTATATTTACTTATCGCGTTTTTTCAATTGGGATGATATAATAAAACGTTTAAACGGACTTTAGTATCTCAAACTCGCCATTAGAATAAACTCGAAATAGACTCCTATTTACATACGCTACTAATATTTGAAATTGTGTTAATCATATCTCTATTTCTATGAACTCTAAACCCCTTAGACTATAAACTTTGAGTGAGAAGGTGTCGCCCACTGCTACAAGGAAGTACCTCCAGGATCAAGAAAGAAGAATAAGTAGGGTAAGTCATCCCAATTGCCGGTTCTTTCTACTACTGTAAAATTTAAACTTTTTACAAATCTAAGGCCTATGGAGTACTACAGCTATCGAAGGGAATAGTATATTTTATGGCCCACTGCGAGCCGGATTTATACCAGTTCGTATCGGTTTTGTGGAAAGTTTTTCTTATAATAAAGTATAAAAAACTTATAATTTTTGTAAAAAAGTGTCTGTACAAGGTCGCTTAATTTCCATTGCGGTCGTCAGGCAGAATAGTTTCTTTCTCTCTCGTTACATGCAAACGTCTCTCTCAAAAATTTATTTTGCCAGTTTTTTGTAATTAAAAAACTTGAATAAATTTGGTATTGCTTTTTCCTCTATACTGAAAGGTTTAAAAATTATTTTGTTAAACTTTTCTAGGAAAAATGTCCACCGAAGCTAAAATAAAACAAGCTAATATTTTGTGCCAATAATAAGAGGCCAAAATAAATGATTTATACAATATCACAAATGACTCGGTGGAGTACCCTCTTGTACGCCCAAATTTTGAAATGCGCATGCGCCATCTTGAAGGCATTTATAAAGATTTTCAAAAACAACACGCTTTTATTTTGCAATGTTTCTCAATGAAGGGGCCGCTGATCACTTAAAAAACCTAATAGATATGGAAAAAGGTTTTTGCGATAAATATTATTAGATTTTAGAAATTATTGAGGCTTTTTAAACCCAAGGCTCCTATCCAGATAAATCAGTGAACTTTGCGCACAAATGCCGAGTACTCTAAAGTTAGAATTCCTACCTATTCGGGCGATTTAAAACAATGGAAAAGTTTTATTGACATGTATGAAGTCATTGTTCATAATAACCCAAATATTGCGGATATTGAAAAATATAATTTATTAATTCCTTAGAAAGTGAACCCCTTTCGATCGTTAAATGCACCCCTGTGACTGGCGCTAATAACGAGGTTGCTTATAAGGCACTTATGGAGCGTTACGATAACATACGCTTGATAGCTAGTTGTCATTGGCAAGAAATTGAAAATGCCAAAAGGATATCCTCCACAAACTCCCAAAATTTGCGCGCAGTTTTAAACACGTTTACAGAAAATGTTTCGGCTTTAAGCAATTTCAAAATAGACACCTCCGGATGGGACTTTATTTTGTGTCAAAAATTATTGCATTGTTTAGACCAGGATACAGTGACTCGATTTGAATTACATCACAACTCTAAAAAAATCCCTAAATTTTCTGAACTTCAAAGTTTTTTATTAAACAATGTAACGCACTTGAAACCGTTGATTTCAATACAGAAATTAAGTTGCGGTCATCCTCTCACTCAAACTTAAAAACTCCAAATACAAGGTCCAAGACGTTTGAGACGAGAACATATAATTTAAGACCAAGACATCACTCATTATTTACAAATAACAATTCACCCTCAAATAATACAATCGCCGTTTGTCAAGCTCAAGGTCATTTGATTTACCGCTGTCCTTTGTTTTTAGAAAAAACCCCTCAAGAGCGTTTTAATATGGTAAAAGCTAATGGCTGGTGCGTAAATTGTTTGGGATTAAAGCACTCTAAGGAGGGCTGTAACTCCAGTATTTTACATACTTTACTCCATTTCCCTCAAAATGATTTTCGCCCTCAAGCTCAACCTCAAAATTCAAATAACTATAACAACGCGCCTCAGAACTACCGAAATAACTCTCCTCAAACTCAAAACGCACGAAATAGCTCCCCTCAAAGCGGACCTCAAAATGCTAATTATACTCAAAGCGTGAACAGACAATATCCTAATCCCAGCAGCTCTCAAGCAATACTTAGTTTTGATTCAAATTCTTTTAATAATACCTTCTCTTCGTTGACCGTTGTTTTGCTCTCTACTATTGTTTGTGAAATTCGCGACTCTCAATGTTATTATCACGAAATACGAGCGGTTTTGGATGGAGGGAGTGAGATCTCGGCGATTACCGAAAACTTTGCTAAAAAATTACATTTACCCTCTAATAATTTAAATATGAATCTTAGCGGATTGGGATTAATGAACTTTCATGCCTCAAAAATGGTGGTTTGCAACATACGCCCTAAAAATTAACAACCGAACCGAACCGAACCGAACCGAACCGAACCGAACCGAACCGAACCCCTCTATACTATAAATGCCGTTTTTTTACCTCAAATTTGCATTAAACTCCCCTCTACTCGCTTTGTTGAAACCTCGTGGAAGCATATTTCTAATTTACCGCTCGCCGACCCTCATTTTAATATGCCGGGGCCGATTGATGTTATTAGGCGCAGATATTTTCCCCCTGGTATTACAATCGCATAAAATATTTGGTGCCCACTCTAACGAATCTACTGCTATTTTAATCACGTTTGGTTATGTAATCACAGGCAAAGTTAGCAACCCCTCTCAATGTAAAATTAGCTCGTTTTTATGCTCTAGTTTTGAATCTTAACTCGATAATAATTTAAAACGGTTCTGGCAGATTGAGGAACCACCCTCAGCACCCCTTTTAACCCCCGATGATAAACTCGCAGAAGAAATATATTGCAAAACACTCTCTAGAAATAACGAAGGCCGCTATATTGTTAGTCTGCCATTTCTTGAACCCGCTCCCACTTTTGGAGATACTCGCACTCTAGCAATGAAACGTTTTTACTCCCTCGAAAATAAATTATTACGCAACCCCGAAATCTAATAAAAATATTGCGAATTTATGCGCAATTATTTGCAAAATAATATAATGAATGAAATTCTCGAACCATTTAAAAATTTAGAAAATTCTTTTTATCTCCCACACCATTGTGTACTCAAACCAGAAAGTGCTACCACAAAGTTGAGGGTTGTTTTTAACGCCGCAAGTCACGTTTTTAGATACCCCAGTCTTAATGACATGCTTTTACCCGGTCCAAAATGGCAGTGCGATATTTGTGCAATTTTACTTAATTTTAGACTGCCCCTCGTAGTGTTTTCGGGCGATATAAAAATGATGTTTAACCAAATTCTTTTAAAACATGAGCATGTTAACTATCAACGTATTTTTTGGCGTTTTTCTATTCGGAACCTCTAATAGAATATAGGCTCTTAACTTGCACTTTTGGTGTTACGTCATCACCTTTCCATGCTCTTCGTACTTTATTACAATTAGCTCAAGATTATAGAGACCAATATTCCGTAGCTGCAAATATCTTAGAAACTCAATTTTTTGTCGATGATGGCGCAGCAGGTTACAATTCTATTCCAGTGCTCAAAAGGAGTTAATTGACATTTTAAAATGCGGTCATTTTGAATTAAGAAAATGGGCTAGTAATGAACCCTCTTTACTCTCTCACTTAATTCTTACTCCATAATTCCCTTTCATTTGGATTTCCATGATGAAAATTTTAGTTTTAAATTATTGGGCTTAGAATGGAATCCACGATCTGATCATTTTTCTTATAATGTAACTTGTCAAAATTCTGTTTGCACTAAACGCTCTTTACTTTTCGAGATACATAAAATTTATGATCCTCTAGGCAATTTATCTCCTATTACTCTATTTGCTAAGTATCTAATTTAGTATTTGTGGACTCTAGGTCTCGACTTGGATCAAGAACCTCCTTCTGACGTCATAAATAAATGGCAACAGTTTAAAGTCGAGTTACCCCTTCTTAAAAATTGTACGTCGTCGCATTATTTCTAATAATTTTTTATCATATCAGTTACATAGTTTCTCAGACGTAAGTATGCGCGGGTATGGTGCTGCGATTTATATTCGCATACTTACCATTGAAAATAATAAAATAAAAACATTTTTAGTTTGCTCTAAATCAAAGGTTGCCCCGCTTAAAAGGGTTACCTTACTGCGTTTAGAATTTCAAGGCGCTGTTTTATTATCAGATTTATTCTCCTTTATAATAAAAACTTTCGAAAATAAAATTCATATTCATAAAGTTTTTGCGTGGACTGATTCTTTCGTTACCCTCGCTTGGATCAAAAAACCTCCCTATTCGTGGAAAACTTATATTTCTAATCACATGAACAATATACAAGAAAGCTTTCTCCCTATTTATGGCATTATGTGCCTACTGAAGATAACCCCGCTGATCTGTGTAGTAGGGGTAAATTACCCTCCGAGTTAATCAACAATCCCTTATGGTTGGGGAGCTATTTTTTTGCAAAAATCTTCCGACAGTTGGGACTTAACTTTGGATGAAGTAAAACCTTGTTCCATTGCTTTAGACGAGGAGCAAAAAGTTGTCCTTGCTAATTTCACTGACACAGAATATATTGATAGGGTTATAGGAAAATACTTATAACTTAAAAAATAAAGATAGTAAAAAAACTGGGTACTTTACTTTAAAAGAATTGGACGAGGCTTTTGGTATTAATAAAACGCGCTCAAAATATTAATTTTTTACAAGAAATAAATAATATTCAAAATAAAAAACTCTATCGAAAGAATTTGGAAAATTAAACCCCTTTATCGATTCTTCCGGTTTGTTACGAGTTGGAGGAAGTCTCAGAAATTCTAACTAAGATTACGCGCAGAAGCATTCTATATTGCTACCCCGTAAATGTCGCTTAACTTATTTAATGATTGACAATTATCATAAACAGTATCTTCACCCAGGGGTGCAAGCACTACATTTTTTAATTTTTCAAAGATTTTGGATTCTCTCCGCTAAAAAGGCATTACGCTCTATTATTTCAAAATGTCACTCATGTTGGCGACTAAACCCTAACCCCTTTGTAGCTCCTATGGGTGATTTACCTCCTTTAAGTGTTTCTCAATTACGCGCCTTTTCGTGCGCAGGCGTTGACCTTGGCGGCCCTTTTTTAATTATGGGTAAAAGTCGCGGCGCTAAGACATATAAGGCTTATATCGTTTTAATTGTATGTTTCTCCACTCGCGCTATCCACTTAAAGTTAGCTTCGGATCTCTCCTCGGACGCCTTTTTGGCAGCACTTCGGCGTTTCATAGCACGACGCGGAAGAGTGGTAAAATTAACTAGTAATTGAGGCAGTAATTTCAATTGCGGTGATGTTTGCTAAAGCTGCCGAAGTTGAAAAATTAGACTGGCATTTTAATCCCCCCGCAGCCCCGCACATGGAAGGTTTATGGGTGGCCGGCATTAAGTCCGTAAAAACCCATTTTATTCATGTTGTAGGCGACCAGAATTTAACGTATGAAGAGATGTATACTTGTTTAGTACAGAGAGAAGCTTTTTTAAATTCGCGTCCACTTGTTTTGGTATCAAGGGACCCTAACGACTTGTCCGTTTTTACCCCACGGCATTTTTTAATCCTTGAACAGCTGACAGCGTTGCCAGAGTTTGATTTAACTCATTTAAAAATGAATCGTTTAACTCGATGGCAGCGAATTCAAAGACTCCATTAAGACTTTTGGTATAGATGGAGGAATGAATACCTTCATACATTAATGCAACGTGCAAAATGGCATTTGCCCGGGACTCCAATTTTACCTGGTACTCTTGTAATAATTAATAGCCCCCTTGCGCCTCCAACTAAATGGTATTTGGGGCGCATAGAAAATTATTTTCCTGGAAGAACTAGAGTAGTGTCAGTGCGTACTGCCAATGGTGTAATTAAGCGACCGGTAGTAAAGCTATGTCCTTTACTGGATTCTATTGATAGTTCTGTTTAAAACTTGTATACTTTAAAAGGTGGGGGCAAAATGTAGCGTTACCGCTAATTAATTTTAATTTTATTATTTTGGTTATTTATTTTCTATACTGTGGTTGTAGGAAAATTGAAACTTATTTTTATTTTGTCTACTTTGCTTTTATATTTACTTATTGCGTTTTTTCAATTAGGATGATATTTTTTGCTGCAAAAAAAAAGACATTGTGCTCAGACACATTTTAAACGGACTTTAGTATCTAAAACTCGCTGTTGATATTTGAAATTGTGTTAATCATATCACTATTTCTATGAACTCTAAACCCCTATACTATAAACTTTGAGTGAAAAGTTGTCGCCCACTGCTGCAAGGAGGTACCTCCAGGATCAAGAAAGAAGAATAAGTGGGGAAGTCATCCCATTGTCGGTTCTTTCTACTACTCTAAAATTTAAACTTTTTACAAATCTAAGGCCTATGGAGTACTACAGCTATTGAAGGGAATAGTACATATATCCTGTGCTTTTTACAATATTTAAATATCAATCCGTATTTAATATGGTAATGCATCTACCGATATAGTTTTAAGTTATTTATGTATTATTTAGCTTTGTATATATTTATATATAAGCTTTTTATCAATCATGGATTACGTCTATTGTTTTTCGAACTTTAAACTGGTGGTACTACAATTTGAGACTATTTTTAAAGGGAACCCTACTACTGCACTGGCTAAATTTCCAAAAATGACATTTCGTTAAAAAATTTATGTGGTTTTTCTTTATTTCTAAAGTTAATTTGAATTTATATGAGACGAAAACTCACTGAGAAATGCTTATCATGTAGTGGCCAGCTAACAGCTTAATTTTAAAAATTTACATTGGCAACTTAATTAATAATTTCACTCAGTTAGCGGTTGAACCGTAAAGAAAATTCAATTATTTTAAATATATTAAATTAAAGTAACTCACGTTATTGTATTCAACCCATCACATCACTTAGACTTTGACTATAACCACTGACTAATACTTAACAACACCTTACTTGTGGAGACTGTGAGCTTAATTTATCAACTCGGTTCGGTGATGAAATATCCGCCAAATCAAGGTTCTAAAGCCTCGAGACAAAAACGGCGCCAACGCTGCCTAATTTTAATTAGGACAGCCAAACAAGGCAAAATCTTGAGTCTGTGTTTGCATGGCTTTGCGCATTGCTAAAAATAAAAGCAGGCAGATAGCAAGGGGAATCCCACTAGGCCAAACTTTGATATTTGTATGACCTTAAATGGTGTTAGAAACAGAAAATCACGAGGCAGGAAATCTCGATGTTGTTCCCCACTTTAAGACTTGTTATAAAAGCGCGATCTGGATAGCAAAAGGGATTAATCGGAGTAGATTAATCGGAGTAGATCAATCGGAGTAGATCAATCGGAGTAGTAATTTTAATCGGAATCATAATCTCTATGAATATCAGTTGTAATATTAAGATCAGTCAAAACCTTAATATCATTCGTAATATTAAACTCAGTTATGATTTTTGAATCCAAACCAAAAAGTGAAAATAAGTAAATAAATAATAAAAGTGACTAAATGTGCCAAAGGTAACTGTAATGCCACAAAACAAAAAACTAAGTAGTGTTAAATATTAGTGGTGGCATTCTGGCTGTAATTATGGTGAGAGATTTATTTTGAACTTTAATCTATCGGTTGTTGCTTAAAATTCGTGGACTATGAAAATTGACTTTGAATCGTTTTGTTTTACCATACAAACTTTTGCTCACAAGAGCGTTTTGCTAATATGTTAACTGATAGACTATGGTCAAAAAGAGTTTATTGAAAAATATGATTTTAATGTTATAATTTTAACTTTTGTGTGACTTGAATAAAAATAACGACATGCAATACTTTGGAATATGTACTATATTTTATTTATCAATATATAATAACTTGCCCTAAAGAAAGTGTTTAATTTATATCAATAAAACGGTTGTAAACAAAGCAATATACGCTAAAACGCTTACGCTAAAAAGATGGTAAAGATTTTGTAACTGCACCCGGGGTAACTTAGAAAAATATTCGCTCGGCTTTCACGAAACCCTGGGGCAGCTTCTTCGTATTGCACATTAGGGTGAACCAAATCTAGTTTTAGTTTTGAGGTCTTAGTAAATACTGGTGACAGGGTTTTAATGTGAAGTGAAGTTGATTGGTGTCATTGCATTCATTGTGATATAAGAACTAAACGAAAAGATAGCTGAATAACACTTTGGCTTATTTTTTATACAAGAATTACGCTCCGGAAAGGATGCCGCTTACTTTTGAATCACCCTATATATTGCAGAACAACTTTGGAAAAAATATATGATTGTAATTGGTTGCTAATTAAATGCCAACCAAAAAAAATTATTTGCTTTCTTTAAAAAAAAAGGATCTTTGCTCTCTTTAGTAGCAGGTAGTTGGAACAATAGGTAGAAGTACGAGGTGGGCCCAAGGGCGTTTACAGGCCAAAACAAAAAAATGAGGGGCAGGTTTCTAAAACTTAAGACCCCCTTCCCCTGGATACGCTCTTGTACGAAGTAGGTCGTAGTTTGAAGTAGTCTCTATTGAAAAACATTATTTAGTCTCTAATATTTTATTAATTTTGAATGTTAATATTTTTATTTAATACCTACCAATCTATATATTTTTTTAAATAATGTAAATAATTGCTAGTTTTTATTTTTTTAAATGAAGGTAAATATTTTATTTAATTGGTTTATTTTTAATTTCATCCCTAGTGTAGTGGTAGCAACAATTGCTTCACACACCGGCGGTCCGGGTTCGATTCCTGGCTAGGTACTTGGTTGTTTGTGATTGTTTAAAATGCTTTAAGGTTGCTGTAAGTTTGCGAAACTGGGTGATTGATCCTGATAGGATGGGAAGTCCCAGTATAAAAAAAATCCAAAAAATCTTGCCTCTATTTTAAAGTGGTGAAACTACTGAAAAAATATCTAGATTTCCAGTTACATAAAGGGTGCGCGCGAGCGATTTAAAACTCCATATTACGGTCAGTGTTATAGTGTAGATACATGAGTTTTTAGGGTATTCAACCGATCAAGGCACTCTATAAAAAAATGTAGTCATGGTTCTGGTGGCGTATATAGCCAAAGGTTCGGGAACAAATCCCGTCCAAAGCACAGAAAACTTTTTTTGTATACTTTTTCATTCTTAATTTTACCCCTGGTTTGGTATTGTTGTTTACGGTTTGAGTAAAACCTTGCATTATTGCGAATGGAAATTTTAACATATAAAAGGGTGATCTTATGCTTTTAGACGTTGGTACTTACGTCTAATTTGATTTCACACTTTAAAAGTGGGAGCAAAGAATTATACGAGGGTGGATCAAATATAAACAAGCCTTTTAAACTTACTAGATAGTTTAAGTTGTGCTACGTATTTTTACGTAAAACTGCACGTTAAGCGCTCTACGTTTTGTTCCAAATTTGAGTTTAAATTGAATGTTTCTACGTTACCATAACAAGTCTACTAATAGCATAGAATATAAAATTCGGCACTGTGTTTTTTTGATGTTACAATTTTGTTTTTGTCTTTTCAACTACAGTAGGAATATATTTGCAAAGAATCGTTTGTACTGGAAGCGGAAATTATCGTCTAGGCCTCATTTTTCGATCGGTCAATCAACCAATTCTATTCCTTGGTAACGTTAAGGTGCCCGCAGACTGCCGTAAGCTAACGTAAATACGTAAGCTCCTAACGTGACCTTGACGACGGTGTGACGAAGTGCGCTTACGTATCTGTCAAATCTCATGCTTACGTAAAAATACGTAGCACAACTTAAACTATCTACTAACGAAAAAGTCATTCAAGATTAACGTGGCCGTTATAATTTTGGAGAGGAGCAGCATGTAGGCGGCTGGTAGTGCCGCGATGCTCATTTGGCCAGGAGCAATCGCAATGAGCGAGAAGAAAGTACACAGCAGTGTTGCACAAAGAATAATCATTAAATTTTTTACACGCGAAAACGTGAAACCTGCCGAAATTCGATGCAGATGGCGAGCACAGTTCGGAAATAGGACGCTTTCGTGGGTACCTGTAAAAAGTTGGTGCAAAGAAATTAACGACGGCCGTGAGCGTGTCAACAACGTGAGTCACCCACGTCGGTCGTCCCGGTACCATCATTTCTGCAGGCAAAGTTTTAGCGACCGTTTTCTGGGACTGGAGAGGAGTTTTGTTGGTGGATTTTTTGCACGAGCGAATAACAATAAACGCGGCTTACCACTGCAACTTACTCGACCAGGTAAAGCTTGATTATCGCCAAAAGAGAGGAGCACATCCCATCCAAGACGTGTTGTTCCTGCATGACAACGCTAGACCTCATACGGCAGCTTTAACACAGGCCAAAATCAATAAAATGCACTGGACTGTGCTGGAATACCCTCCACACAGTCCAGATTTTCATATGTTTGGCCCACTCAAAGATTCACTGGGAGGCGAGCAATTTGAGACCAATGAAGAGGTAAAGGCAATTCGTGCGCAACTGGTTAGATATCCACCCAGCTTCCTTTTATGAAAACGGGATTAAGAAACTGTCAAACCGTTGGGAAAAGTGTATTAAAAGAGAAGGGGGATGTGTAGAAAAGTAGAAAAAATTTCTGTTTTGTGTCATGTTTCTAAATAACTAGTTTATAAACAAAGGCTTGTTTATATTTGATCCACCCTCGTATTATTAGTTGAATGGCTTGATCGAGTAAACACCCTGAGAACTAGCGTTCCTACACTGTGACACTCACCGTGATATGGAGTTTTAAAAAATATATATACTCCGGGCTTAGGTGGGCTAGTTGGTAGGGCTTTGGCGTACATAGCCAAAGGTTCTAGTTTAAATCCCGGCGTAAGCACAGAAATTTTTTTTATAATTTTTCGTTCTTTAATTTTACCCTTGGTTTGGAAGAACGTCAAGCAGCGTCTGTCCCAGAATGGGCGGTTGAAATACAAACTCACCAACACGCCTGGCAAGCGTGGCGTTTTAATGCCACAACCCCCCCAATGAAAAAATCATGGCGAATTTGAAAACGAAAAGAAATGGTCCCCAGGTGGGAAGGAGACTCTTCGAATCCCACACCTCTATGGTCTGCCTTACGAAATCTCGGGGAGGCAAAAATTCGCTTATGACAAAGATTAAACATTCAAAAACAAGACAAAAACTGATCAAACTGACAATAGGAACATACAATATTAGGTCAATGAATAACGATGAAAAAATTATTGAACTGGAGGAAGTGCTTTCAAAAATAAAATGGGATATTGTAGGATTGTCAGAAATTCGTCGAAAATCCGAAAACCGGATAAAACTGAACTCCGGTAATCTGCTATACCATAAAGTTCACGAAGATAACACTAAGTTCGGAGTAGGATTCATAATACATAAAGCTCCCAAGTAACATTATTACCACTCAAGGTTTTATTAATTTGGTTCGTAGGTTATTGAGAGGGTGCTGTTATGGGTTTTAGGATCAATTTGGATACATAAAGGTAATTTATATTGCCAATTACCTAAAGAGGTGTTATACAACCAATAAGTGATTTATAAAGGGAGTAGAATAAAACTGACATTCCTTCTGTTCCTTTTAGATACTTTTGGTTTTATTGATTTCTGATTTATAAAGATGGTGCTATAAAACCCTTTTACCTAAAGTTTTTAAAAAGAAATAAATATAAACTTTGGTCATTTAGTTTTTTCCATTACTTTAGGTTATCACAAAAGTGTTTTATAATAGAGCTAAAAGGTTACCTTATATCCTTTTGTTTTTATAGTTACCAGTAGTTTAAAAGTAAATATGATTAGTTAGGCGGCCATATAGAACCTAGTTTCCTTAAGGTTTTTAAGAGTGGTAAATATAAACTTTAGACTTTTGGTTTTTGCCATTACTTTTAGGCATTTTAAAAAGGTTTTATAGGAAGACTTAAAGGTAAACTTAATTCTTTTGTATTTATAGTTACCCATAGCTGTATATTAAATATTATTTAAATAGGCGGCCATATAAAACCCTGTTTCCTTAAGGGTTCGAACAGAAGTAAGTAAATACTTTCGTGTTTTATTTTTTTTAGGTATTTCTGGTAAAAATAATAGATATACCTAGGTACAGATTGGTACCTACCTATTGCAAGATTGATTATTTAAAGCGAGGTAGGTAGGACACCCAGGCCTAGATAAGGCCTGTTTAGACGGCCAATATAAGAGGTTGCTCTCCAACCTGCAGGCACATCGAATATCATTGCACTGGCTCTCTCGATTGTGTCGAAATTGCACGATAAAAAACATTTAAAACTGTTGAATTATACGCTTTTAAACACTTTAAAAAACAAATACAAACAATTTAAGTGAGGTTATGTTGACTGTGTTTACTTTGTTTTTTTTATTGGTTTGGTTTATTGGGTAGAGTTTTAGATAGCTCAAATATGGGCTGAATTTTTTTCAAGAGAAGATGGTACAGCAGTTTACGCAAACTTGGCGGGGCAATGCCAGATATGATATTGTAGTGTCCTGTATCAAGGACTAGCTATTAAGCTTGAGTCGAGCGTAAAATAATGAAAGAGTCGTTCCTTGTTACAGCTACATAAAATTTATTTGATGGTAGGGCTAGGCGTTCTAACTTGCAGAGCTATAACTATCTTCATTAGATAGGATCAATCATCAAATTAAACACCTTTTATCCAAATTAAAACTTTATATTATAACAAATACCGTCTCATTATTTACATAGTCAATAGTCCAAATGTATGCAAAATTGTCTCTAAATTCACATCCATTAAATATACCGTAAACAAACACCATAGAGTCTATCAAACCGAGCTTACGAACGGCCTATAAAAATTCAGCCTCCACATAGTTTATAAATTAGACTCACTTTTCGATAGAGTCTAGGTAGGTACAGTTCTACATATTAAAATTCTCACCCTTATATTAGGGAGCCACCGGTAAAACTCTTTTAACTAATATAGGCACTATTTTACCCTTTAGCACCTTTTCATTTAAATTTCACTGGGTCTAGCACTTTTACCCAATTTTTATAGACCGTACGGTTATTTCACACTTTTACTGTTTTTAATTTTACTATAAACTTGTCACTGACGACTATCTATGTTCAACTCCCACGAAAAACTATCTAAAACTGAACTGTTTTGTTTTCCAAAAAAACCTTTTATAGCATATTAATCCCGGTGTAGGAGGGATACTGATCATCATAAATATGTCTTTTGTGACATATTTATTACTATTTCTCTTTTTGAATTTCCTCGAAAAAATCATCAATTATGTCACTTTTGGTCGGTTTATGTGAATTGACTTTCTTTTTGAAGATTTTTAACTAATTCAATTTCCTGTAAAAACTCATTAATTATGTCAGTTTTGATTGATTTATATGTATTTACTTCCGTTTTTCGCGATTTTTGTGTTAATTAAATTTACCGGGAGGAAGACATCAATTATGTCACATTTGATAGATTTATGCTAATTCACTTCCTATTTTACGATAATTTGACCAAATTTGGGCTTCTAGTTAATTCACTTTACCTGGAAAAGACTGCATATTCATGTCATTTTTGATAGATTTATTATAATTGATTTCCTGTTTTTCATTTCAAAGAGTTTATCCCAAAATTAATTCAAATCTTTTTAGTTATTCTTAATTTTGCGACGGACAGAAACACATCGTTCAGTCGATGCCTCTTAGTAGAGTAAATTTGTAGGGTATTTCAATAAAAAGCTGCAATAGCTAACATCAAAAGCTAAATTTTCAATCGAGGATCCCCTGATTTCCGGCATCGGAATCCAAGATGGCGGCTGCCAAAGTTAAGAAAAAAAATGAATTCCCTGTTTTAGGACAAATTAAATTAATTTTGATAAACTTACTTTTAGTTACTCTTGTCAAAAATGTAAAAAAAAATTACACCTGTCACTTTAAAACAAAATGGCGGCTATATTTAAAAAAAATCGTTTTTCTTCGATATTTTATTTATTTTTTGCGCGATATTTATTTTTAATACCTCATATTAAAGCCACTGACCAGCTCTTTAAACCTAATAAGTTATTAGTTTCTCAGCCGACACAAATATGGCGTTTAATATGTCAAAAATAAAAGAGACCTTTATAACCTGTAGACCAAATTAAATTAAAAATTTTTTTTTTTTGGATTTTATCAATCCAAGTTTTGTAAAAATTTCAAACAAATTACAATTTGACATTAAGAATTTTAAGATGGCGGCCGAAGTTCAGATAAGAAAGTTATTTTTTTGTTCTTGTTTGACAGAACTAGTATTGCCGTGTAATATATCGATTTATACTAAATAAGGGTCGCCGATTTTAAATGTTTCATTATAAATGACACATGTCTGTTATTAATCAAGATGGTGGCGTTCAAAATATAAAAACAACATTTTCTTCTTGGTTTGGTAATTTTTTTTACAAAGATATGTAGTTTTATATTACTCTTAATTAGTTTTAATTCATAATGTACAAAAATAATATAATTTATTTATTTTTTAAAGATGGCGGTCAAAAATGTAAAAAAAAACATTTTTGTTTATTTTTTCAAAATTTAACAAAAAAAACTGGAAAAAACAAGACATCTCGGTAAACAAAACACAGATATTTTAAAAATGTCAAAAAAGTTGACATATGTCAATTGAATTGAATTGACCATATTTTACTTAATAGCTATCTCCGTTAATATTAATCTAACAGCAATGTTTAAATAAGCAAAGTTAAATAATTTTTTCTAAATCATCAGAATCTGATGTCAAAAATGACATATGTCATACACTTGTCAAAGTTTTGACATATGGTTTATTTTTTTTAATAAAACACCCTGTATATACTTTTTTTAGTTGATAACATTCGTTTGTCTGATTACAAAAATATATAATATGTTGACATTTAGACCAGCCTTTATTGAAATATTTGCATTTTAATGACCTAAATAAACAATAAGGATGTTGCCATTTTGTTAATGAATATAATTTTTAAAATGCAAATATTTCAACAACGGCTGGACTAAATGTCAACATATTATATATTTTTGAAATCAGAAAAAGGAGCCCTATCAAGTAAAAACATTATATACAGGATGTTTTATTTAAAAAAATAAACCATATGTCAATAGTTTGACAAGTGTATGACATATGTCATTTTTGACATAAGATTCTGATGATTTAGAAAAAATTAATTAACTTTGATAATTTAAACGTTACTGTTAGATCAATATTAACGGAGATAGCTATTAAGTAAAATATGTCAATTTATTCAAATCACCCTGCACGTGACATATGTCAACTTTTTTGACATATTTAAAACATCTGTGTTTTGTTTAACGAGACGTCTTGGTTTTCTTAGTATTTTTTTGTTAAATTTCGACAAAATAAACAAAAATGTTTTTTTTAACTTTTTCGGCCGCCATCTTTAAAAAATAAATAAATTCTATTTTTTTTGTACATTACAATTTAAAACTAATTAAGATTAATATAAAACTACATATCTTGGTAAAAAGATTTACTAAACCAAAAAGATACTGTTGTATTTATATTTTGACCGTCGCCACCTTGGGTAATAATAGACATATGAAATTTGTTATGAAATATTTACAATCGGCGACCCCCATTTAGTATAAATCAATATATTACACGGCAATACTAGTTGTGTCAAACAAGAACAAAAAAATAACTTTTTTATCTGAACTTCGGCCGCCATCTTAAAATGTTAAATGTCCTATTGTAACTTTTTATAAATTTTTACAAAATCTGGCTTACTACTGATAAAATCCAAAATTTTTTTTTTGTAAAAATTTAATTTGGTTTCCTGGTTGTAAAGGTCTATTTTATTTATGACAAATTAAGCGCCATCTTTGTGTCGGCTGGGAAACTTATCACTTCATTTAAGCAGGTTTTAAGAACTGGTCAGTACTTTTAATATGAGGTATCAAAAATAAATATCGCACAAAAAATAAAGAAAATATCGAAGAAAAACGATTTTTTTTAAATATAGCCGCCATTTTGTTTTCCAGTGACAGGTGTTATTTTTTTTTACATTTGTACATTGAGTATATCCCACTTAAAGTAAATTTATCAAAATTAATTTAATTCCTCTTAAAACAAGGAAATCATTTTTTTTCTTAACTTGGGCAGCCGCCATCTTGGATTCTGAGGCCGGAAAATCGGGGATCCTCGAATGAAAATTTAGCTTTTGGTGTTAGGTACCACTATGCCAAATATAAAAAAATATACCCTTTTTGCAGCTTTATTTCACAAATTTACTCTACTATCTCTTTAGTTTTCGTTGTGTATAGTGAAATTACAGTGTCGTGAATAAATATACGTAGTGGTTTATTATACTATGGGGTATGTGAACTATTGTTTTTCAAGCTGCCTTTTTACATTGTGGCTTGTAGCACAGCCTACCTAAAAACAGGTCCCTCTATAAAATACTGGGTGATATTTTTCCGGTTTTCTTGATTTATTTTAATTTTTCAAAAAGTTAAATTCTTAAATGTGTTTTTCCAAACATTTTAGTAAATAGAAATAAAATATTATAATACCTGACCCTTACATTCCTCCCTCCGTTCGACTTAACTGAAAGGTCTCAATGAGCTTTCATGTGGTTTAATTTAATATTAATTTTTATTATAAAATTTTAGCAGTAGTTAAGAATTTATTGTTTGTTTTAAGGAGTCTCTTGATAACTTAGTATTATAGTATGTAGTTACTTCTTGTTTAACTAGAATAAAAATTGATTAATAAAGGTTGTTGTTTTTTTTTAATTAATGAGAATCTTTTATTTATTTAATCAAAACTCGATTTTTTATTTTTTATTTTCAGCTAGGCATTCTATTAGGAGCCTTTAATCTGTAAGATCAAAACAAAGAATTTTTTTTTTCAATTCAATTTAAAAGCCTTGCTTATCTAATAGAAAATAGGTAACTATAGTAAAATATAGCAAAATAAACCAAACTACATATAAGAAAATGCATATCCTCCTACATCCACATTTGTGTACATATTATTTGAATGTTTTTGCCAGAGAAGTACATGTGAATTTAGGTTAGGTTAGTTAGCACAATGCTCTTTGGAGTTACTAGTTTAAAGTTTTCCACAAATTTGTTTGTTTTGTTTGGGCATTAAACATATAACATGTTTGATGGTTTTGGTCTAAGATCTCGCCAATCAACTTATTTGATTGCAAGTTACTCAAATTTTCAAAAATATAAGATTTGTCTAGTGCTTTTGTGCTAAAAGGTAAGGTACGTGCGACCCTAAAATCAAAATTTAGTACAATCATTAAATGGTTATAGTATGATCTTATCTTAACTATTTACCACATAAATTTTACCTAAAGCTTCATTCCCCAAATTTAAATTCTACTTACATCCGTTATCTGCATTTGTAATACCTATGTCTAATCCTCTCTTGATTCCTCTTAACTTTCATTGTTTTTCCGTACAATGTTGATCTGATGACGTCCCGTTCTAAATGAACCGAACCGAACCAACACGGTTGTAATTAGATAAAACTTTTTCTTTTGCATTCACTTTTTTTTTCACTTCACGTATACTTTTGAATTATTTTTTTTTTAATTTCACTTTATCTAACATTGAGTAACTTATCATCCGCGCTCTTTAGAATTTGACATTTTAAACTTAAAACTAAAGGTTAGTCTATAACATACAAAACTAAAAACATTTACTGGTATAATATTGCTACAATATTTCCTAAAGTAATGCCAAATTTAAATGAGAACATTTTAAATATTTAGCCGCCTAAATTACTTTACAAGAAATCAACATAAATCAACTTCTCCTAAAATTTTAGCAAATAAAACCCAATAAAAAAATTGAAACACTTAATAACCCACATTGGTATATATCAAAAAAAATCTATTTGTTATAACATAACAGAAATAATTATATAATCTCAACCTATACAGTTGACGCACTACAAAATATTTTATTTAATACGTGTTTCGTTTTTCAAGACCAAGTATAACATAAACAATATCAGACCGCAAGCAAGATATTGGCTCTGCCTAGTCCAGGCACCTATACTGCTTCTAGCCATCTTCACTAACGTCGTAAGACTTCTTTTCGTCGAGACGCTATGATCCAATTTATTTATTTTTCTGGCTCAAATTTCAGGTCGTCTGTCGTCTATTATATTAGGGACCGGTCAGATGTTTGCTCTGCATTTCTACTAACCTCTAGTAAAAGAAAAATAACAGCACTATGGGTCGAGACAAGAAAGAACTCTCTTTTGAAAACTGCATTTTGATTTTTACATCAAAATGTTGTGTCGTTGCACATTTTCCATTTCAAAACTGCTTAAGTTCTACTGCTTAATTGGAGTCTTCCACTACTTCTCCGTCACTGTCTGTGTCACAGTACCACATCACCTCTCGTACTACATCTTCAGAGCAGTGGCGTATATAGAAAAAAGTTTCGGGGTGGGCCCTAGACAGTTTTGGGGGGGCCCGAGACGCTATTTGCAATTTGAGGCTTAGCTATTTAAACATCTCAGGAATTTTTTCAGAACACACTTTACGAATTTCTTGTCCTCTCTGGCGGTTTTCTTCTCTTTGCTCTACCTCAAAGCCTCTGGTTTAAGCCGTTTTCCACAAGACTCTTGCCACAAGCAATCCCGTAGGATTATTCACTACTGGTTCCAGAACCATCTGCTGGGTATCAACTTTGAATATTTGGCGAATGGTAGCTGAACAAAGTGCATGGCTATGCGGTGGTATAATTAAGTCTTCTTTCAAGTACATCGGTAATCCTCTATCCTTTGTAATCTCTGATACGATATGCTCTGAAGGTAGCCTAATTTCCGGGCCTCCACTTTCTTGGTGTTTCTCTAATACCCTCTCTTTCATCTCTAAACATCTTTCATTTTTCTTCACTAAAGAGTGTACGCTCTCGGAAGCTGCAGTCTTCCTTTCCTCTGTTTGAGTCGAAGAATCAATCCTTGAGTTGTTATGACACTTGAGACCGGATTTCGCCGGTTCAGTGTACAAGTTCTCAGTAACGGGATTTACATGAGAACTTTGATTATTTCTTCTTTTCTGTGACAAAGTAAGTTTCGTTAACTCCTTTTGAACTTCCAACATTTGTCTTGTTTAATTTTCAACTTGAACGAAGGTTTGCTTGCACATTGCATTGGGCGTGCATCCAAATATCCCTACTCTCTCTGTTATTAGTCCCATCTCTCTTCTCCCACAGCGTAGTCCCGGGGTGGCTGACCCGCTGTGTTGCTGTTTTCCGCCTGTGCATTTCTACTCTCGGCTGGCGGTGCGTTACAAAATCTTGCAATATGTCTTTTTTGATTACATTGGAAGCAAACTATCTGTTGCTTACAATCCCTCATTAAATGCCCTTTCGTTTGACATTTAAAATAAATGACATTCTTTTTGACAGCTCTACAAAAGTTTGCTCTATGCCCATCATTAGAACACGCTGTACATTTCCATTTTCTGGAGGGTTCAAACGTTCTATCCCTTTGTCCCGGTCTGGCTACTATGCGCACTGCTCTGGATTGAGGACGTAGTAAATTTTCGATGCTTTCTTCCCTTTCGGCTATATCCAACGCCTTTTCAAGGGTGGTGGGGTTACTAGACAAAACCCTTTGTTTTGTTGGCATTAGCAATCCCAATGAAAATTGCGTCGCAATGTCTTTATTCAACTTCTCTTTGACGTGCTGTTGAGTGGCTTGAGCACTGGTTAACGTAAAGTTTGCTAATAATTTTAAACGGGTAAGAAATTGCCTGCAAGTTTCCCCTGATCATACTAACAAACGTGGAATTTCGTACCCGTGATTTTCGTACCCGTGAAAAATCAAACAAGTTTCGTGGCTAATTGGGCAAAAAGGAGTTTTTTGTTTCCCTTATATTTTTCCGTGGGTAGCCTGAAAGTTTAACCTCACGGGGGTCCAAGATCTAATGGACACCTAATAAGTGTAACAGTTAACCATGTCGTCCTTATGGGACTCCTCAGAACACTGCTGGTCAATGTGACAAATCTTGCGAAGTTAATCAGACGGTTTTGTCTCTAATTAAATGTAATTAGTGAGCGAACTATAGCAAGAGGCGCCATCTACCGAGATACGAGAGAAACAAAAAACTAAAAGCAGGCGAAAACACTGCTATACAATGTCGATCAATGAAAAGATCGAATGCAAATAAAAGAAAACAACTATAGTCCGTGACCTACGACAGCTCTTTGTCTTTCAGGCCGGATCAACACAGATTGCATTTTTACCCGTTTTCAAGACAGTGAGCGTCAATCAACGGAATTTTTAAGCCAAATAATACTAACAAACATGGAATTTCGTACCCGTGAATTTAAAAATCAAACAAGTTTCGTGGCTTTTTCAAGCTGCCTTTTTACATTCTGGCTTGTAGCACAGCCTACCTAACAACAGGTCCGTCTATAATATACTGGGTAATATTTTTCCGGTTTTATTGATTTATTTTAATTTTTCAAAAAGTTAAATTCTTAAATGTTTTTTTTCTAAAATTTTAGTAAATAGAAATAAAATATTTTAATTTAATACCTGACCCTTACAATATTATGTATTATGTAATTTTTATTTTATTAATTTTTTGTAAAAGAAACCATTCTGTGCCGCCGCTGAGTTCTTTATTTATGGTATAGAAGTTTTATTTGTATATCTACTTAATAATAGGTGATAAAATGTGTAATAATACCTTATTTAGCGACGATTAGGGCCAAAAACTTTGGTACGCGTGCCCAAACTAAATACCACACTATTATTTATATACTTTTTTACTAACAATAAGCAAAATACACAGCTAGCAAATTACCTCAGTGTGTTAAATATAATGTTAAGGTTCGATTCGGTTAATAGAGGTAATCGTCCGTGATCAGACCCATGCGTTGTCCTTAACAATTTTTGTGGAAAATTATTAACCGTCAGTTGCTGTCACCAACAAATGCCATTTTGATTTTAAGCCCAAAAAAATAAGCTAGTTCTTCTGTGGTTTGAGTTTTTATACTTATTTACCTAATCTGTGGGTTTGAGGTAATTTATTGATGTGATTTGTTGGAAAATCTTGTCACTAGGGTTGCCAACTCCCACTGGAGCCAAAGGAGGACATTTTTATATGATCTCACAATTAAAAAAAAATCTTGTGAATGTTCCTTAAAATAAAGCTCTATACATATAAACATAATATAGAAATTTACTAGGTAGGTACGTTATATATTGGTATGTATTTTGTAAATTAAAAAAAATCTTGTTCAAAAAACATTTATTAAATAACAGGTACATATATACGAAACATCAACACAAACACCAAACAAATTTTCTTGGGAGGTGAAACTTAAAAAAGGAGATACAAATGGTTTATTCTGTCGTTTCAAAACAGAAACGTATTGTGTGCTTGGTTTATACAGATAAAAATTAATCAGGAGCTTAAATATCATATTATTTTTTACAATAATGGGTAAAATAACTACTTTTTCAGGCTCAAAATTAATGTTTTTGATCATGATGCCTAATTTTTTTTGCCTGCGGCGAGTACCTTTATGTCATTGTTTTGCTTCACCTTTGCAAATGACCACAAGCTGCCACTGAGACTCATTTTAAAGTAAAAATTAAAATAAAAATATTTTGCTGTTGAAACAGCCCAATCAAAATTAATAGTTATTTAAAAAACAAGTTTTAAAAATGAATTTATTTATATGGGCGAGACAGTTTGGTGGGCCGAGCCTTAGCAAGGTCCATAATTCGAACGAGTTGTGAATAAAAATTTTCATGCAATATACAGCGTGTGCAAAACTTTTGCACTTGCTCTGTGAAAAACGCCGTTATCAGTGAAAAACTTCATTATCGGAGGTAGTTTTTTAATAAATTTTGAACACTGTTTTTGTAGAAAATAATATGAATTCTATTTTAATATGTACTTTTGTTTTATTTTTATGCTGGGTAAATTATATTAACGTTTCCGAAATAATTTTTCAGCGATGTTAGTTCCTTCGATAGACAGCAAGCTTTAAAATGAACTCGCTCAGGGTTTGTAAGAAAAATTACTACGGCCTTTTTTTATCCCAACTTACCGGTTTCTTGATGTTTTCTTCCCTGGGTAGGCCTACCTCCTCGTCTTTGGTTGATGGCGTAATCACGGATCACCTCGTGGCGGAATCGTAAGAATCACTCTGTAGTATATTGAATTGAATTGAATGGTTTGAGTTATTTTGAGCACAAAATTAAAAAATAAGAAGACATAGGTATTCTTAAAATGTTTTCAGTCGAGCAGAAAAATTTGTACTGATAAAGTATTTTTATATGCACTTTTCGGGATCGCTGCGTCGCGCTCAGTTGAGACAAAAAAAAGGCTTGTTTTTTGCGCGGTCGAATGAAATTAGAAAGCAATAGAATCGAAGAAACTAAATGATTGATTGATTCAAAGAAATTAGAATTAAAATTATAATTATTAATTTATTATTTAAATTTTGGGACGACACAATTTTTATATACAGTGGTGTACGGACCATTTGCCGCCCACCAAAATGCACTGCATTTTAGAGATTGTGTTCAATTGGTAATGGGCATAACTTAACAGCTGGTCTTTTAAAAACACCATCCCCTGTTCTAACCGTTGCTACCCGAACAATTCCGTCAGAACCCGGAAAAGCTTCAATAATGCGTCCCATTGGCCAGTTTAAAGGAGACACATTATCTTGTTTGATCACAACCAGAGTACCAGGCTTAAGACCTGGAGAAGACTTGTGCCATTTAACTTTCTGATGTAAAGTATGAAGGTACTCTTTGGACCAGCGAGTCCAAAAATGTTGGTAAATTTTTGTTAAAATTTGCCAACGAGAAAGTCGATTGACGGGAATTGATTCGTAACTAGGCTCTATGGGAGCTGCTAGAGACTCCATAGTCAAAAAATGACCCGGTGTGAGAGCACCAAAATCATTTGGATCGTTGCTAATTGGAGTTAGAGGTCGAGAGTTGATAATTGCTTCGATTTGAGTAAAAACTGTGTAGAGTTCTTCATAGCTCAGAACTTGATCTCCGAGAAAACGTACTAAATGTGTTTTTACAGATTTGATATTAGATTCCCAAAGTCCTCCAAAGTGTGGAGCTGAGGGAGGATTGAAATGCCAAGTTATACTTTCCTTGGCAGCGGCTTCAGAAGCATATTGATTTAACATTTTATAGGCTTTTAGAAAATTTGTACCATTATCTGAGTAAATAGCTTCCACACGGCCACGTCTACTAATAAACCGTTTAAAAGCAGCCAGAAAAGCATTAGCAGTAAGATCT
The DNA here is from genome assembly GCA_963576565.1 of Aspidapion aeneum. Taxonomy (NCBI): domain Eukaryota; kingdom Metazoa; phylum Arthropoda; class Insecta; order Coleoptera; family Brentidae; genus Aspidapion; species Aspidapion aeneum. The sequence goes on from OY755046.1 coordinate 8,620,088, forward strand.
GAAACGAGTTCTAAGTGGACTGCCTTGACAGAAAGACAGATAAATAGACATAAATAGGATTTGAGTTTGATAGTACCTCGAGCTCTGGACATAACGATATCGAACGGGCCAGCATAATCTACGCCAACATGAAGAAAGGGTTTGTGAACAGAAACTCGGTTTAATGGTAAATTACCCATGACAGGAACGGTTGAGATAGGTTTTGTTTTCCAACATCTCACACATTGAGCTAAAACTCTTCGAATAGAACGTTTAGCATCGTATATCCAGTAACGTTGGAGAATTAGAAAATGAGTGGTTTGGACTCCAGCATGCAAGTACTTCAAATGTGTTGCTTCGATTATTCGATTAGTCAAGATACAACGACTCGGAAGTAAAGCTGGAAATTTACTTGAAAAGGGAATGGGAGCATTCTTGAGTCGACTTCCCACTCTTAATATTTTTTGATGATCAAAAAACAAGGAACGTTTGAGTAAAGCTTTTGGAACTATTTTATTTTGCTGAATAAGTTCTATCTCATTTGAAAAATAGAGGGATTGAGTATGTTTTACAAATTGCAAAGTTGAGTTGTATAATTCAAATGAAGATAAATTCCCAGAAAATGTATGTTTTTTGAGTTTTTGAGAACGACAGTTATTGATAAATCGTAGAACGTAAGCAAGAATGCGGGTAGATTCGTCTAAAGAAGACTTATCTTGAATAAGAGAGTCGAGAATGTTAGGAACAGTGGTAGCAGAATTCACTTGAACTACAGGACGCTGTTCTAGAGAAACTTCGCTGGTTTCGCAAAATGAAATAGGTTCTAAAGGTGGAAAATTAGGATCAGTTAAAACTGGTGCCGCCCACCATAAGGAACAGTTTACTAAATCGGAGGGTAGCATTCCTCGCGAACCTACATCAGCAGGATTTTGTTTAGATGAAACATAAAACCAGGAAGAGGCAGGTATTTTGTCCTGTATTAAAGAAACCCGATTGCTCACATAAGTGCGCCACTCATGAAGTGAAGAATTAATCCACCTGAGAGTCACCATGGAGTCAATATAACAATATATTTTATCTAATGGAAGTTTGTTTAGAAAGCAATTTGAAACAAAAGAAGCTAATCGAGCGCAGAGAACTGCTGCATTAAGTTCAAGTCGAGGAAGAGATACGGTTTTTAGTGGAGCTACTTTGGCTTTAGAACAAATAAACTTTACAGCAATTTCTCCAGAATTGAGAAAACATCGACAATATAACACACTACAATATCCTTTCTCACTTGCATCTCCAAAGCAATGAAGTTCAATACGGTTAGTTGAGCTAGGAACAATAAGTCGAGGCAATTGAAATTCTTGAAAGCACGATACGTCTTTAATATATTTCGTCCAGAGTTGGACGATTTCTTGAGGAGGCGGGGAGTCCCAAGATAATTTTAGCTTCCACAATTGTTGAATTAAATGTTTAATGAGAAAAGTAGAAGGGGAAATAATTCCCAGCGGATCAAAAATTTGCGCAAGGCTTGATAAAAGATTCCGCTTAGTACAAGGTTTATCAGGAAATTTGACGAAAAATCGAAAAGAGTCAGAAGAAGCACTCCATTCCAAACCTAGTACTTTTAGAGAGGAATCTGTAGTAGAATCGGAGTCAAAATTGAGAGAATTAATCGATACTTCCGATGGAGAAAGCTGAGTTAGAAGCTGTGGGCAGTTACTGGATCTTCTATCTGCCAAAATCGTTCAACTTGAGCATCCAAAGAAACAGAATCTTCGATATGACAGAACATAGCAGAAATTGCTTGAGGGGCTCTTGTTGAGACTTTGCCCATTAAAACATAACCAAATACTGTATTAATTGCATCAGGTTGATCTGGACCGCCTCGGATATGTCCATCCAGTAAAAGTTTACCATAAATATCAGCACCTAATAAGATATCAACCTGACCAGGGCTGTGAAACTCTTCGTCAGCCAATCGAATATTAGCTAAGTGACACCAGGTGTCAGTAGAGAGCTCATAGGGAGGCAAACTTTCGCTGACTTTGGACACGACAAGAGCATCGACTGTAAAAACTGGATTAGTCCTTTGAAAAGGGCGTAGAGACAAAGTAACTTCTTGATCCACAAAAGTTTGCATTGTGCCTAGACCAGACAATTGAACTGAAGTAGAGAAGGGTTTAAGTCCTAAACGATTGAGACATTTTGAGGTTATAATAGACGTCATACTCCCAGTATCTAAAAGGCAGCGCAGAGGTTGATAGGTCCTTTTGCTATCTAAAACTTCGATACGGGCGGTAGAAAGTAACGTACTTTTTTTGACATTGGTAAAACCAGTAAAAAGTGGGTCAGTAGATGGATTGTTAGGATGTTGATTCGATTCAGAAACGTCATTGCGGTTTTGACGCGTAGAAAAGCACAAATATGTATGATGCAAGGATTCACATTTGTGACATTTAGAGGTAGATTGACACAAGGAAGTTTTATGAGCTTTGGATAAACAGTTGATGCATAACTTTTTTACCTTAGCTAGCTGAAAGCGATCGTGAGGAGTTTTTGATAAGAACTCTTGACATTTAAAAATATTATGCGAACCTGAGTTGCAAATTGAGCAAGTTAAGTTATTTTGTTGAGGAGGGGTTGAAGTGAAGGCTTCTTGACCTTGAGATTGCGTCTGAGCCATATAAGTATTTAAAACCGGACTTTGTTTAGATAAAGTTTGGTTTTTAAAATGAGTTGGTTTTGAAAATTGAGGTTTTGGATTATAGGCAGGAGAGACCTGAATGTTATCTAAAGCCATACAATTTTTATGTAGAAAATCCATGAGAACTTTTAAAGATGGAATATTATTTGAGTCCTCATAAAAAAGTTCAAAACGAGTGACTATAGAAACAGGTAAGCGTTTGAGAATCATTTGTACCAGAATAAAATCCCAATATTGAGTAGGCAAGCCGACATTAGTTAAAGCAGCAATATTTTTTGAAAAAGTATCCAATAAATTTCTCACAGCTGTGGGATTATCTGTAGATACACTTGGTGCATTATCCAAATTTTTCCATAAATTCGTTGCCAATGAACGGGGATTGATAAATCGGTTGCGCAGAGTTGCATAGGCTATGTCATAATTATCATCAGATAATAGTAAATTGTCGATTACCGATAATGCAGAACCAGTAACATGAGATTTTAAAGTCGAAAACTTCAAAATTTTTGGAATATTTTTATTTGTGTGCACTAATGCATCAAAAATATCGATAAAGGATTGAAATGATTTAATATTTCCTTTGAAAATAGGTATTTCAAAATCTAGTTTTGGTTGGAAAAAATGTTGAGATTGAGTAGAGGATGGATTAGCTTGAAAATTGTGATTTAAATTCAATGTTTCTGTTGGTAATTTAAAAAAGTATGCTTTGCATTGATAATACATTAAGTCGAATAGTTTGCGGACATTATCTTCAGTGTTAAAAGCCTTATCATCTTCAGAAATCAAAATGACAACCTGGTTGTGATATTCATAAAATTTTTCATAAATAGGTTGGACGCTCAAATACATGCATCTGAAAACTGGAATATGGCTTTCATCGCCCTGGTTAACTTTACTTGCTGTAACGTGAATTTCTTTAAGTTTTTGAAACTCCGTTTGGCGTAAATTTTGAATTTGTTTAAGTTCGTCAGCCATGGCTTATTCGTAAAAATCAAGACCAATTAAGAATTTGAGAAAAAATTTAAAAATTTGAGAAAATTAAAAAATTACAAAATCGAGTTTTCAAAGAAATCGTTGCAAATTGAGAATTAAAAAAATTAAAAATTGAGAGTCGCAAGATTAGAAAATAATATTAAAAAAAAAATTTATAAGTATGGACGGCTTCGAGTAGTAATCCAAAACGAATTGAGAATTTGAAAAAATCAAAATTGAGAAAATCGCAAAATTAGAAAATTGAATTTCTAAAAAAATTACAAGTATGGACGATCTCGAGAAGTGATCCAAGACAAATTGAGAATTTGAAAAAATCGAAATTGAGAAAATTGCAAAATTAGAAAAAAAAATTATTTTCTAAAAAAGTTACAAGTATGGACGGCTTCGAGTAGCAATCCAAAACAAATTGAGAATTAAAAAAAAATCGAAATTGAGAAAATTGCAAAATTAGAAAAAAATTATTTTCTAAAAAAGTTACAAGTATGGACGGCTTCGAGTAGCAATCCAAAACAAATTGAGAATTAAAAAAAAAACAAAAATTGAGAAAATCGCAAAATTAGAAAATTGAATTTTCAACAAAAATGTTGCAAGTATGGACGCTTAGAGTAGCAATCCAAAAAAACCAACTATTTTGAAAATTCAAAGTGTATACCAATTTACTATACTAAGTATATGGTGGTTATACCCATATCCAATAAAAAACACCTTTGCTAAAAAACTGTGCACTAAAATCAACAAAAAATTGTGTTCGCCTGAGACAAAATAATATCGTCACTTTTAGAAAAATACCTACTTGGAATTTTATATTAAAATAATAAAACAAATAAATTATTATTTTTCTTTTTAACGTAAATTGAGTTGAGGTTTTTTACTTGAGTAGGTAATACTTCCAAATATCGAAAAAATATCGATATATCGATATTGACGTCGATCCAAAATATCGATAAAAATTGAAGAAGAAAATATTGAGAGTATCGAAAGATACTACTTCGATCAAAAAAATTTCGAGAAATTAAATATCGAAAACTATCGATTAATATTTTCTTACTTAAAAAACCCTATGAGTAGTCCAATCCGCTCGTATGGGCCAATAAATTATATTAACGTTTCCGAAATAATTTTTCAGCGATGTTAGTTCCTTCGATAGACAGCAAGCTTTAAAATGAACTCGCTCAGGGTTTGTAAGAAAAATTACTACGGCCTTTTTTTATCCCAACTTACCGGTTTCTTGATGTTTTCTTCCCTGGGTAGGCCTACCTCCTCGTCTTTGGTTGATGGCGTAATCACGGATCACCTCGTGGCGGAATCGTAAGAATCACTCTGTAGTATATTGAATTGAATTGAATGGTTTGAGTTATTTTGAGCACAAAATTAAAAAATAAGAAGACATAGGTATTCTTAAAATGTTTTCAGTCGAGCAGAAAAATTTGTACTGATAAAAGTATTTTTATATGCACTTTTCGGGATCGCTGCGTCGCGCTCAGTTGAGACAAAAAAAAGGCTTGTTTTTTGCGCGGTCGAATGAAATTAGAAAGCAATAGAATCGAAGAAACTAAATGATTGATTGATTCAAAGAAATTAGAATTAAAATTATAATTATTAATTTATTATTTAAATTTTGGGACGACACAATTTTTATATACAGTGGTGTACGGACCACTGGGGTTATGTATATAAAAATTAAAATACCCATTTTGCTATTTAGACAGCCAAAATAAAAAACAAACATCAATATTTTTGTAAAAAAACACAATCTGTAAGTTTTTGGAATTAAAAGGTAAATGGCTTTTTAAAGTTGGATTGCTTAAAAATTTTAAAATGGTTAAAAAAAAACTGAAAAAAATAATCAAATTCTATACCAAAACAACAACAAAGATCATATGATGTGATGTTGCACATCTGTTTTCAGATAAAAATAAAAAAAAAAGTTAAAAGTTGTCAAACTTTTTATTTTATAGAATCAACTATTATTTTTATCTGTATGTATAGTGTATAAACTCAGCATAAAATATTGCAGCATAAGCAGAAGTGCTAGATTTCAATAATATAAAAAAAACAGTAAATTGAGGCATTTGGGGCAATCATCTTAAGTGACTGTTTACTTACCTTACTACTATACCCCAAGAGTAAAGAGAAAAAATATTAAATACTTAGTAAAACAAACCAAAACTTGGAGGCAAACATAGGGTGCAAATTCTGCAATCTTCTATGTGTGATCGTCTGTGCCAGACTGACCATAGATAAAGGATGTTTGCTACGGTTCAGTCAGTGGACTGACCACAGAACCTCAGAAGAGTGGCTCTTCTGTGACAGAACACTTGACCTCAGAAGAGTTACACTTGACTGACCTTTGCTTTGCCGCGGGAGACGTGACGAAAACTTACGAATGATGCCGCCGTTGCTTAGGGCTGTTTTTACAGACGTTCCTCAGGCTTGGTTTATTTATTTCTTAAATGTGTTTATGGATGACAGAGAAAAAAATGGGGAACAACTATGAATTCGGGTCATTTCTCATGTCTTTTTATCACGTTATTTTTGATTTAAGCACATAATTTTGATAAAGGAGGACAAATGGCGTCCTCCACAGGGTCTGTGGAGGACGGAGGACATTTTGCCTCAAAGGAGGACTGTCCTCCTGGCTGGAGGACGGTTGGCAACCCTACTTGTCACGGAGACCTCACCTTAGTTCTTTGTTTAAATAGAAATTTACAGTGAAACCTCTCCTTGCGGACACTTGTATTAAGCGGACACTCCCTTTAGGCGGACAAATTTGCTGGAACCAAGCTTTTGCTTATGTCTTCACATGTGGCTTTTGGTTAAAAAAAATCTGAAACCTCCCTTAACCGGACGCGAACCTCTGACAACGGGACGTAGCGCTGCACAACATGGGCATAAATATTATGTAGTATTACCTCTTTCCGTTTTAATGCGGAGACTAAATACTTCTGTCGTATTTACAACATTATTTTATTGGGCAGGACTGCTGTGTTTACTTTTATTGTTCAGTTGGGTAATAATAGATCCTTTTGAAAAGGTGCCTAGTAAAAAAACTTCTTAGTTTATCTGGAAAAATGGATGTTGTTAACATGTTGGAGAAGGAACATCTATCAGCACAAAAGATCACTGACAAATTTAATATTGGAAAATCTCAAGCAGTTCCCTCTCTTAAGCGGACAAAATCGACGGAACCGTGAGTGTCCGCTTATGGGAGGTTTCACTGTATTGTGGTAAATTAAAAAATCATCTCAAGCTGGCTATAGTGATTTTGTTAAAGAAGGGTCTTATCACATATTTTTTTATACTAAGTCAGTGTTTTAGACATATAAGTAATCTTTAGGTATGTATGACATAATTATGTTAAAGAGCTAGAGACGCGACAAACTCATCAAGGTCACTGAAACTCAAATTTTTTGTGTATATTATTTTTTTATCAAGTTCATTGGCATTTCACCAAAATAAGTTAAGTTGTCAGCAGTGAGTGACATCAATCATCATGTCACATATTGTCAACAATTGCAACATGAATTAAATAAATTAAGTAGGTGGTCCGAGATGAATAAGCTTAACTTGAATGTCTCTAAATGGTTTGTAGTTTAACTAGATGTGAAAAAATCAAAGATCTTGGTGTAACTTTCGACCAAGCATTTAACTTTACTAATCACTTGCTAGTTACAACTTCTTCCGCATCTAAATATTTAGGATTTATTATTAGAAATTGCAAAGCATTTGAGAATTCTAAAACATTGGAGATTTTATTTAACTCATATGTAAAATCGAAATTAGAATATTTGGCACCCAATTTATCAAGTATACACTGACTTTCTTGAATCTGTACAAAGAAAGTTTTTAAAGAATTTGGCTTGTAAGCAGGATGGAGAGAAACTCCACAGCTTTTACTATTACAAAGGTTTGAGATGAATTGCTTGGAAGAATGCAGACAATTTATTGCAGTATTAGTTCTTTATAAACTGTTACACAATAAAATTGACTGTATTCATTTGCTAAATCAACTTGGTTTTAATATTGCTAGGCAAAATTCAAGAAACTCAGTCACATTTTACTGTGAGTGTCCTAATACCAACATGCTATGTCCTATCTTTTATTTGTGCAATACATTTAACAGTGGTGGAAATAATATTAATATATTTGCAGATTCACTAGTCACTATTAGAAACAAATTGCTTAAAATTACTACTAACAATTAGATAATTTTTTTTTTGTAATCTGTTTTACACTTGTTATTTATTTATAAGTGGTTTTTTAACTGTTGGAAATAAAGAACTATTTATTTATTGATAACATATTAACAAACACATTTGTTTGTCACCCCCAGTATATATTTTGCAAAAATCGTTTAATTCTATTTTCCGACGCTTATGAATTAACGAGAACGGAAGATACATCTATTTTCTTAAAATATGTCTGGATTTGAGCTTAATGTCCTGCAAACACCTTTCCATATACTCAAAATCTCTCATGAAATTGGTCATTTTTAAAAGACATGTCCTCTGATATGATCACAATTTTTTTATTGATTCAGAAAGTTGACTTTTTAAAATTACCTGCGAGTTTGTGGTCATGCTTAATAACCTTTGGGGGGGCGAGGGGTAGTTTAAAGACCCTCCCAAAAATAAAACAAACCACATTTTTGCCACATTTGATGAATTTTCCACAAAATTTACCGACAACTCACATCTAGCTCCAGAAACTTGAGCTTGGGAGAACGCTTATGATATACTAAATTAAACTCATTTTAGACTTCTAAACTGAATTTAGTTTATGTTAATAAATTGAAATCAGATTCCCTGATACCTACCTACAGTTCATATCATTATTTTTGAGAGAACTTTTTACAACTTTTTTTTGTTGGCCTATGCTATTTGTTATGGTAAACAGCTGATAAATGTCAAAAAGTTATCTCAAAAATTATTATATGAAGTGTAATCAGGTCTTATTCTTTATCGAAATCCTACAACTCTGGTGTTGAGGTTCAAAATTCATGATTTTGTGAAATCTTAACCATATTATTTTAAACAACTCAAAAACTAAAGCTTTGGGTACTGTTTGTGTGTACATTATTATACTCTATACAGGGTGTCCCAAAATTAGACATCAATATTTCAACCATGTATTCTATGGCTCAAATTCATTAAAAGTTCATTTAAACTAGGATCCAAAATTGCTTTATTTCCGCCAAACAGGGTCTTAAAGTTAAAAAGTAAAAATCGATTTTTTAAAATTATTATGAAGAGAAACCTATTATTTTTAAAATGGGTGCCCATGGGTTTTTTGGGATACGAAATCCGAATATGGATGCGTTTTTACTGTGGCCGTTAGACGCTTTACACTGCACTTTTGATGGTTTAAAACTACCATAACTTTTTTCTCAGTGTAGTTTTTTACGTTTTTTGTTAAGAAAATAATTTCCTAAACAATTTCAAGCTAAATAGATACTCTTAAAATCCGCTAGGGTTAGCCGTTTTCGACATATTTCGGTTTTTAATGTTTAATCCTGCTCCAGAAAATTCACATTATTTTGAAGAAAAAAATATTACTTTTTTTTCAAAATAATTTGCGAGACTTCAAGCGTGGACGGATTAGCCTTAGCGACGATTCAAGGTCAGGTACAACAAAAACAGTTGTCACACAGGAAAACATCGATGCTTATGCTCATCACGGAAGATCGACATGTGACATATCGCGAGATTGAGGCTTGAATTTCAAAGACCTGAATTACTCATGAACTCAAAAATAAACATCAGTCGTCTGTTTGTCTCAACAATTCCTCTGAAAGATCATAGGACTGTTACTGCTGATTGGTACAGCACCATTTTTTTGTCAAAAGTCATCGCTGTGCCTCGAAAGACGAATCACCCCCCAACAAGACAATGCAAGTTCGCACAAAGCACAAAAAAACCATTAAATTTTTAACCCAACAAAATGTCTAATTGTTGGACCATTCTCCATACAGTCCCACTCTAAGTCCCAACGATTTCTATACTTTTCCTAAAATCAAGAATGGGCTGCATGGTCAAAGATTGCAGTCGCCAGAGGACGCAGTCAATGCCTTTAAAAATGTAATTTTAACAGTATCACCAAACCAGTGGGACTACAGCTTTGACAACGCGTTTCAGCGCATGCAAAAGTGCATTAATTTTCACTCTGTATAAGTCCGATAACCGCAGTTGTTGTTTCACAGCCAACTAAGCCAAAAACGGTTTTTTTATTCAAATTTTTCGTAATCCAAAGCTTGATAACATAAATTTTATATGGCGGTCATAAGAAAAAACAAAGTTGGATATGGTAATACAAAACTACCAAATTGTATAAAATTTATTTACAAGATAGCAACCAAATTAATTTTTTTTTAAAAATCTCAGTTCTATGTTTTGAGAATTCCTGTAGATATTTTTAATTTCGATACAGCATCTAATTGGGCACGGGAAATCTTCATGTAGTTACTTATTTTATATGGGACATCCTGTATAAGTAGGCAAAAATATTTGATTTTTTTTTAGTATGGCGAAAGTGTACTCCGAATTATCTAAAAGCATTGCTAAATCAGATCCAAATAACTTTGAAATGAAGACTAAAGAGGAGATCAAGCATGAGGAATTTATATTGGAAAATACTGACAGCTCAGCTAAGTAAGTGCCTATTAATATTAGAGAGTTGTAATTGGCCACAATTTGCCAGCTCAATTCGGTGGACACCAATAATCTGACTCAAAGTCACTCGGTGCCCCATGACAAACACAATTCATTGACGCTCACATTCATACTAAATGAAGACCCAAAGGGCCGGCCTACTAAGTACTCCCACGGTAGGCAATTTTCTTTTCTTAAGGAGGGTTTAATTTTACCTGAAACTCTTTGTGTATGTTTTCCAATTTCGATACGAATTTTTGTGGTTCTTGATTGTGATGGAGAAACATAAGAAGGAGTTACTAACTTATTTTTCCTTTAAATAGCTTGCCTGTCCGGGTCGGCTGAAATCGAAGTGTAAACCTAACCTTGGTCAATTGATCGAAAACGTATCCTAAACTGGGCGTGTCTGGACAGGTTAGGGTACATTCGATTAATTGACAAAGTGCTGAATAAAAAATCTTTGTGACAAAAAAAAATTCGTCACAGTATCGTCAGTTTCAGTGTACATTTTTCCTAAGATTTATGGAATCGTACCTAACAGAGAGACATCAAAGAGTTAGTGTGTGTAAGGCGCCCCTCTCTCACCATATTTATACTCTTTATAAATGATGTCGGAAAATGCTTTCAATCATCCCTTTGTTTACTCTATGCTGACGATCTCAAGTTTTTCAAGATAATTCATTTAAGACATGCACTGTGCATCTGTCCAGGATGACTTGGACAGGCGTGTGACCTGGCGCAATAGAAATTTATTAAGGCTTAATGTTGCTAAGTGCAAGCACATGATTTTTCGTAACGCCAAAAATCCCATACGCGTAACTTATACCATAAACAACACAGGTATTGATACTTTTAGAGACTTCGGAGTCATCTTTGAAAAAGACCTGTCATTTAATAAACACAGGCAACATAGTCATTGAAAGCTTCAAACTTCTAGGATTTATTAAAAGAAATACTAGAGACATTTATGAAACGAAATCCATAAACTGTCTGTCCATAATATAGTCTGATCCGATCCACACTTACTGTAGTTTTGATTTGGACCTCAAGCTACATTTGTAATCTCAGAAGAATTGAGAGAGTGCAAAATAAATTTGCCAAATAGTTGCTGTATAAACTAAGATTTCCTTATCAGGACCTTGAATACCAAACCCGCTTACAGTTATGCGGAATAAGCAGCTTTGAAGGTCGGCGAAAAAATGCACATCTTATTTTTCTTTATAAAGTCCTACAAAATATCATAATTCACCAGATTGCTAACCCAAATTAGACTTTTGGTTCCTGGAAGAAGAACCCGACAGAGACAGCTATTTTTTCTATGTTATAACACGTTTTGGAACAAACTACAAACTGAACTTTTCTTATATTGATCTTTTCAATACATTATTAGGGGCAATAAAAAACAGTAGTAATTTTACTTAGGCGATTTATATAAGTTATGTAACCTGTAACATTATTGATTGCTTAGATTTAAGTCAATTGTATGATTTAGAAATTTGTTCTGTAGAGTGCACTTTAAACACATAAATAAATAAATAAAAATGGTTCGGTTCGGTTGTATTTACATCCTATAATTCTATAATAACACGTAGAGCTGGCAACATAGTGAAGCGCGTAACCCTCTCATTACCGCCCCCTGTCACATCAGCAACATTCCTATTTTCATAAAGAAATAGGGTTGGTTTATGTCTTTATCATTTTTGACAGCACTGTTGACCTATGAACTTTCAATTCAAAACTGGCCCTGATGGTTCGAATGAATGAATGAATGAATGAAGTGCTTTATTGTCCAAAAACTAACACAATAAATTATTACCAAAAATAAAGTTAAAATTATGTATGTAGGTATATATTTTTTATAGAGCATAGAAAAAAAGGAACACATCAACCTGTATAATTGTATAAAATATAAAAAATTAGAAAAAAAGAAAGAACTCGTCAATTCTATAGTATGCCTTCTGTACCAGGGGATTTTTTTATGTTTTTCTAAAATGTCCCAATCATGTACACCCCTAAGCATGGGGTCAATATGATTATAAATTTTAATGCCATTGTAGATGAGTGAATTACGGACAAGTGCTGAATGAGGAATCGGGAGGGGAATTTCATGAGACTGACGTGTGGCATATGATTGCTGATGGGCTGGAAGAAAATCTATTTTTTTGTGAATTAGACAAGCAGTCTCTAAAATGAATAAAGAAGGAAGAGTGAGAATTCCATTTTCAATGAAAAGGGGCGTACAGTGAGCTCTAGGATGCGAGTTAGATAGATTTCTAACTGCTCTTTTCTGAAGAACAAAAACAGATTGGAAGTGAACATTGGAACAAGCTCCCCAGAAAGGTATAGCATATCTCAGATGTGACTCTACGAGAGAAAAGTAAAAATTGCGCGCGACTTCTTTTCCTAGGTTTTCGCAAGTTACGCGAACTGAAAAGCATCCAGAAGCAAGCTTCCTATTAAGAGTGATGACGTGAGGATAAAATTTAAGCTTTTCATCAATAAACAAACCCAGGAACTTAGAATTTATGACAGAGTCAATTGAATTGCTACCAGTATTCAAGTTTGGCAGTGTGCAGTTAAATCCCATGAGATGAGTTTTGGACATGTTAAGGCAAAGGCGATTAGCGTCTCACCATTGTTTTATTTTTCTCAGATCCTCAGAAATATCCAAAATAAGTTGTTGGGGGTCTTTGTTATGCCACAAGACGGTGGTATCATCTGCAAATAATGTAAATAATCCTGCTATATCAAGCTTTGCTAGATCGTTGATATAGATCAAAAAAAGAATAGGACCAAGTACGGATCCTTGTGGCACACCACATGTAATGTTCTTTGTCTGAGAGGAGTTCCCATCCAGATGCACGGACTGTGTTCGTTCTTTTAGGTAGCTTTCGAACCATGAATGAACCTTTCCTCGAAAGCCGTATGCATGAAGCTTCCGCAGCAGCGTTCCGTGACTAACACAGTCAAAGGCCTTTGACAGGTCACAGAACACTGCAGCGCAAGCCTCCTTCTTATTTAGAGACTCAAATACTTTGTAAAGGAGCTCATACATAGCATCAGATGTGGATTTATTCGATTGAAAGCCATATTGATGTTCAGTCAGAATATCCTGGCGATCCAAGAATAATAGCACTCGACTTTTAACAAGAGTTTCCACAGGTTTTGATAGGGTTGATAAAAGAGAAATTGGTCTATAGTTTGACGGATTAGTATGCTCACCACCCTCAGAGGAATGATTTTGGCTATCTTGAAGCAGGCTATCTTGAAGCAGGATGGAAAGGAACCCGATAAAAATGACACATTTATCGGATCTGATAAAATAGCAATAGCACTATTTGGAAGGCTTTCTAGGATTATAATGGAGATACCATCATGATTAGCCGCTTTTGTATTTTTCATAAGCCGTATTGTTTTTAGAACTTCATATGGAGTGGTAGGTGTAAACCACTCGAACGACTCTGGCATATGCATATCGGAAAGGTAAGATAATGGGTCTTTTGTTGAATTGAGATTTTTTGTTAAATTTTGTCCCACCGAACAATAAAAATTGTTTAAAATATTATTGTCTATATTTATTTCTGAGGATTTTTTTACTCTATTGTTGAGCTCGCTTACAATGGCCCATGATTCCCGTTGTTTGTTATTCGAGTGTATTAGACGTTTAGAGTAGTAATAACGTTTTGCTTCGCGAATAGCCTTTTTATAGATTTTTTTGTACACTTTATAATAAGATTGTACCATTTCATTTTCCGAATAAGCTTTTATTAAATTATTTAAAAATCTGAGATTGGCGGCAGACGTACGTATGCCCAAAGTCAGCCATCTTTTCGTGTCCTTACGTTTGGGCCTCAAACGACGAACAGGAAAGGTACTATTAACGATGTTTGCCAAAGAAGTGCGAAATGATACAAGAAGATCGGCTTCATGAAGAGCACTAGACCAATTAAAATTCTCACAACTTAATTTTAAACGTTGGAAATTTTGGCTGCTATAAATGCGACCCAGTTTAATGCTATTGGATGATGAGTGGCACTCCAAAGGAATTCCTGCCAGAATGGCATTGTGATCTGACAGATTTGGATCAAAGATAACACAAGGTAGTTCGCCTTGAATATTAGATGCGATATAGTCAATGGTTGTAGAAGAATTTGCAGTCACGTGTGTAGATTTGTGAACATGCGTTTGAAGGTTGAAGGACTGGAATAAATCTGTTAATTTAATTGTCGATCTATTTTCTTTGTCTTCAAAATCTATATTAAGATCACCAGCCAGTATAAGTTTTTGATTTAAAGGAAATTTAGTAAGAAGTATTTCAAGCCTCTCAAGAAACATATTCAAACCACATCCGGGAACCGATATCTGCACACAATGAAACACTTGGACTTTGTCGAATGAATAATGGAGAACTCAAACTGCCCCTCCACAATAAGATTGTCAAATTCATCATATGCTGTAAAAATATCAGAAATACACTCACTCACCATGGCAACGGTTCCCCCATGTATAGAGTTTTTTCTACAATACTTGGAAATAACAAAATACCCTGGAACATACAGAGGCTCATCAGGCTTTAGCCAGTGCTCAGTTAACAATATTATGCTAGGGAATTTTAAACTTTCTACAAGGACAAAGAGTTCGTCAGTTTTACTACGAACGGACTGTATATTTAAGAGCATCAATAAAATACTCGAGTCAGGGTTCTCTAGGCTAAAAAATGAGTTTTTTTGTTGTCTGTTTTTTGTGTAATTTTATTCGCATGCTGTAAAGCATTTGTTTCTATGACTGATAAGGCAAAAATATGTTTAAGGTTGCAACTCTTGTTTACATATTCTAATAAGTTCTGACAAAGAGATAACTTTGATATTTTATATTTACCGTTTATGACTAAGTTGTCCAGAATTCGAATTGATGCATGCAAGAGACATATTCTAGGTATTGATTAATACTTGTTGTTGAATAAGTTAATGAGATGATAAGGTTGGTATATTTCCCCATCGAGAACAGTTTATCTAAAGAGTATGGATTTAAGCTAGAAATATTGTCTAAACTAATGCAAACTATAACACTATCTACGGCAGTAAAGTTCTTGGTTCAGTGGACGTGCGTTGGCTTTGTTATCAGAGGGTGACGAATTCGATTTCCATGCTTGCCAGTTCAAACTCGAACCTGCTATCCATTTGTGTATACACATTCACCGAAGGTACGGGGAGCGCATGTCTTGGGCATCAGCGCAGTAAGTAAAGCTGATAATCTTGTATTGATGGTTCAGAAGTCATGTTAAGCGGATGGTCCCATATTAAAAGTCTAGATTGCGCTTTTCTAATCTGGGTTTGCTGGGTTTAGCCTTAATTATTTTGTACAGTAAAATGGTTGTATTTTACAGAGTGGAAGACCCAAATGCTCAAATGCTGTCTTCGTCCAGTGTAGAGTGGAAACCCAATGATTTTGAATTAAAGACTGAAGGGGAAATTAAGCAAGAGGAACTTTTATTGGATGACAGCTCATCTGAGTAAGTTTCTGTGAATGTTACTTTAACCGAGTTTATTTAAGACATAAACACTAGTATTTACTAAAAGTTCTAAAGTCCTGTGTTCTAAAATTCTAGATCTAAAAGTGTAGACTTTGGTTGTAGATTTCACAAATTTTTTTCCTTGGTTGCAATGGTTTTTAATATTTATATCATTTGCTTATGAATACCGTGCAATATAGGCTTCTTTCATTGTAGCAATGACATGATATCCACACAAAACTTTTAAAAAAATAAGTATTACGGAAAATGTTTTCTATATATCTCGCGCTTTTTACAATATTTAAATATTGACACCTATTTGATACGATAATGCATCTACAGACCGTTGTAAGTTATTTATGTATTATTTAGCTTTAAACTCTTTTTTTATATTTTTTTGATTATTTTTATAGTTTATTAAACTTTAAACTTCTCCTTAAGGGTCGAACTACAACTTGAGTCTGTTTTAATGCAAATTAAATAAATGAACGGACTAGATTTGCAACAAATGACATATTGTTAAAACAAATTATTTGGTTTTTCTTTATTTTTTACGTAAATTTAAATTATTAATAAATAAAACTCACTGATAAATACTTATTATGCTATTGCATGTTAGCGTGAACCAAATATTGCAATTTTTAACTGGTAAGTATTTAATAAAAAAACACTAAAACCGGTCGGGATCAAGTTTCTAGACTTAGTACTTGGTCTAAATGCTAAGTTTTAACATCTTAGT
Source organism: Aspidapion aeneum (assembly GCA_963576565.1). Taxonomy (NCBI): domain Eukaryota; kingdom Metazoa; phylum Arthropoda; class Insecta; order Coleoptera; family Brentidae; genus Aspidapion; species Aspidapion aeneum. The sequence continues at coordinate 8,636,653 of OY755046.1, forward strand.
AAATCATGGGTGTAAACCATCCTTCTGTTGACCTGTTAGTGGACGATAGGAGAGGTAAAAACAACCAGCAAAGTTTATAGGTACCATGGCAGAGCTGGGCAGATTACTTGAAAACAGTAGTAGAGGGTAACTACTAACTACTCGATCAAAAAAGTAGATTAACTACTGGGTGGTTAAACTACTTTTTCTAATTTCAAGAAGAAAACTGTATCTAAAAACAAAGAGGTATGATGCACAATGTAATAAGAAGAAAATTCAACGTTTGAGCTATTTTATCATCTCGTAAAGTTTGGTGAATCATTTAATGATTTTTTGAATTTTTTGGGTTTTTCTATAAAAATTGGGAATTTTTATGATGGGCGGAATGTTTAATGCTGCCAGTTGTTTTTTTTTGTTTTATTTTGAATTTTTGGGAAAACCTAACCTTAAAGTTTGTTTTGATATTTTTGGGCTCTTTAGCCAAAACCTTCAAAAAAGAAACTTCTTGCTTGGGAAAAATTCCCATCAGGTGATAATTTCTCTCTTTGTTAAAAAGTTATTTTCTTTTTTATCACCTGATCATTTTGGCAAAAATCATGCGCGCTTTGCACGCGCTGGGAGTTTGAAGCGCCCCCTTGTATTTTTTTTTAAATTGGCAGTGGAAGGAAGAACTCACTTCCGACAAGACACTGAAAGAAGTCACACGTGTTTTAAGATTAAGACCGAAATTCCAACCACAAGAAAATCCGCGGCGCCGCGAGTGAAATGTGAAACCGCTGCTAAATGAAAGAAAGTAAGCTTCTAGCGTGTTGCCGATTTTATTGCCTTTGTTTTTGTTCAATAAACGTCTATTTTCCCAGACGGGGTGAATTTAACTTTAAGGTAATTTTTTTGTGAAATCTCTAGTCTTCTCCCCTTCGGGCACAGCCGTCTACATTTCTTTCCAGCTTAAATTAAAAAATTTCAACGTATAATACAGTGAAGTGAGGGGTTATACCCTACAAAAGGTCCTATAGTTCTGAATTTTGGATATGTTATATAGGTCGGTAGGGTACTTAAAACTCTGAGTTTTCGTCATTCCCTCCCTTGTGCTCCACACGCCATCTTAAAAAAACCACCAATAGTTGGCACATTTTTTAAGTTTCCTGTCTGTAGTTCCGTTTCAGTGCGCTCAATCGCAAAAAAGTTTTATACAATTTTATAGATAATAAAATTGTAATATGGTCGTATGGTAGTACCACTATTGTTTTACGACTAATAGTAACCGACCTAAGTAAAGCTCAAAAATTACTAAAATCATGTGCTTGGTCTAATTTGCAGTTTTTTTTACTTTACCGTGTAATAGGGTATTTGACAAATTTTAGAAAAGATTTTAGAATGATACATAGATCCCTAATTTGCTACGCAAAATTGTTAAAATAGTATATTTTTATCATAACTACATTTAAAATCAAGTTTTCTAATTTCCGATTTGAATTTACCGCTAAAACGCTTATTTCTAGCATAGCGTTGCAATGACGTCACAGCGCAGTAAACTCGCGGACAGATACACGGCATTCAAGTGTTTAATTGTTTTTGGCCTGTGTTTTTACTGTTTTTTATTTAAAAAATTGTCCTTTAAGTGGTGTGTACTGCTTCAGTGTTCAAATACTAGCATAAAAACATCTGAAAAACTATTTATTCATGTGCATACAGCAGTAAAAGAACGGAAAAAGTGGCTAGAACTTGCTCGAAGATGTGAAGTATAACTAAATTGTTTCTATTAATTTTTCTCACGCTGTCTATAATATATATAAATTTTTGAGGTTATGTTTATTATAAGGGGTAAACAACTATAATAGGCAGAAAGGTGTACAAATTTTTAGGCGGTGCTAGGCAGTTATTAGGCTGGACTAGGAAATACCTCTAATGCTTAAAATAATAATGATTGGGTATTTAATTGAATCTATTGTAAGTGGCATATTAAACAAAAAAAGCAAAACATATAACCTAACCTCAAAATCTAAATAAGTAAAAATAGGCGAAGAATATCGTTAAAAAACTTTGAGTTATATACAAAAACACTCATCGAATACTTACATCAATATTTTAACGTTTCTAAATTCCGCAGAACAAATATCACTGTTGTTGGCAAAGAAGCCTGCCACCATAACGGAAATAATCATTGGCAAGTTGGAGCTATCGGTTTTGAAGAATCCGTTTTCCATTAAAAATGTTTTTTATAAGCAAAACACAAAATAAAATCTAATTTAGAACGATAATTCGTACTTTAAACCAATGAATACACGACTCTTGTATTCATTGTTTAAACCAAATAAATGATTTAATAACCAAATATGATAGTGTATTTTCAGAAAATATTGGAAAATTTAAACATGGTATTATATCTTTAAAATTAGAAAATGAAAATATTCAACCCGTTATTCATAAATTTAGAACAGTTCCTGTAGCATACAAAAAAAAAGTAGAAGATGAGCTGTACAGACTGGAAGCAGAGGGACTAATAACCCCCACCCCAAATATTGATTGGGCAACTGCTGTAGTACCTGTTCTTAAGCCTAACAATACGGTAAGATTGTGTGGGGACTATAAAACAACCCTCAACCCTTATCTTTCTTCTTCGACATACCCGTTGCCAAAAATTCATGAAGTATTTGCCAAATTAAATAAGTCAAAATTCTTTTCAAAATTAGATCTTCATAACGCCTACAACCAGCTTCCTGTGGATGAAGAATCGTCTAAATTACTGTGTATAAACACTCATAAGGGTATTTTTAAGGTTAATAGACTTGCATTTGGGATTACACCAGCTTCCAGCATATTTCAAAAAACCTTAGAACAACTTTTACAAGGCATAAACAACTGTAAATTTTCTAGATGTCATTGTGGTAGGAGGAAGCACAGAAAAAGAACATTTAGACAATCTGGAAAAAGTATTCAGTGTTTTACAAGAAGCAGGTTTCACTTTGAAGAAAAATAAATGCAAATTCTTGAAGAAAGAGGTTGAGTATATTGGGTTTAAAATTGGAGAATATGGCCTCAGAAAAACAATGAAAAGGTAAAAGCAATCCTAGAAGCTCCACGCCCAACCAACCAGTCAGAAGTTCGCAGTTTTATAGGAATAATAAATTATTATTCTCAATTTGTTAGTAATGTTACAGATATTTTAAATCCGTTGTATGAACTGCTTAAAAGTGACAAAATTCTTTTGGTCCCAACAATGTCAGGAATCGTTTGAAAAAATTTTGAAAATAATGGTCTATTTTGACCAAGATTTACCGATAATTATGCAAACAGGCGCGTCAGACATAGGTATTTCAGCTTCTTTATCTCACTTAATTGACGGCAAAGAAAGATTAATTGGTTGCGTGTCCAGTAAATTAATACCACCTGAAAAATCTTACCCAACTTGCCATAAAGAAGGCATATCAAAATTTTACCATTACCTATGTGGAAATAAATTTATTCTTAGGACGGACAACAAACCATTGATCGCCATCTTTGGAGAACACAAATCGATACCTCAGTACTCGGCAAATAGGTTATAAAGATGGGCAATTTTCTTATCTGTTTGATTATAAATTACAGCATGTAAAAGGCAAAAATAACAATTTAAATGACTTTTTTAGCAGACATCCTATAGAAGACAGCAAGATTTTATAGAGGAAGGCTATATAAATTTTACAGAGACCACAGAAGGGATGGCCCATAGACAACAAAAAGGTACAACAAGAATCATCTGTTGACAAAGAATTACAAGAGGTAATAATATTCTTTGTTGGGGTCATAGGATAATAACACCTACAAATTTAAGAAAATACTTACTTTACATTGTAGCTGCAAAAAAATTAGCTAGATCTATCATTTATTGGCCTAACATCGACACAGAATTGAAAATCTGATAAAGTCTTGCCTTCAAAACAAATCAGAACCACCAAAGAATGAATTGATACCCTGGCCGATAACATCTAACGTTTTTGATAGGATTCATATTGTTTTTTGGGACCTTTTGGAGGAAAAATGTACTTGGTTTTTCAAGATTCTTATTCTAAGTACATAAAATGAAAAACATAATATCTTTTGAGACTGAAAAAAAATTAAGAAAAATATTTGCTTGCTTTGGTTTGCCTAAAGCAGTAGTCTCAGATAATGGACGTTCTTTTATATCAAAACCTATCCAAAAGTTCTTCCAAGCAAATGGAATCAAGCACATTTTATCACCTTCATATAATCCTAAAAGTAATGGCGCGGAAGAGAGCACTGTAAAAACCTTTAAACAAATACTTCAAGCGGCTTTAGATGATCCTAGAAATAAAGAAATTCCAAATTCTACCCTTATTTCTAGATTTTTATTAAGTTATAGGACTACAGTGCACTCCACTACCAATAGAACGCTGGCTTTCATGATGTTTGGGAGGGAGCTAAGAACTAGATGGAATATGATCCAAGAATCATTAAACACCTCAGAATCTCAAAACCAGGTACCTGATTCAGTAAAAAAGTGTGTAGATCGACAAAAGCGAAATTATGGGGGAAAAAGCAGAGTCTTTTAAGAGGGTAGTGAGGTATATGCAAAAGATAACGAAAACCCAATGAAACCTTCATGGATATCAACTAAGGTGACAAAACAAATAGGTAAATCCACTTACATCTGCCAAACACCATCAGGGCAGCAGTGGAAGGGACACGTCGATCAAATGAAGAGCTACCAACGCCTTGAAACTACAATTCCACCCTCTGTTTCCATATCGCCCAGTCCATCTTTTGATAGTAGTTGTAAAAATATAAATAATCCGTCTTTTTCTTACAGCAATGACTATTTCGTTAATATTCCAGTCTCTTCTCACCAACAAACTCGCTCTCACATTCTAAATACAGGAGAAACCGTGAGTATTGACGATCAAAGCCTTCCATGTTCAAACAGTACTGATGAAGTCAGTATTCAGAAGTTAGAACGAAAAACTTGACAAAACTCTTTTGAGTTCAAATGCACCTCCTTGTGTAAATAAAAGTAACGAAACTCTCGCTTGAAGCTCTGATAGAAAGAAGAATTTACTAATAAAGCTTTCTCTTCACAGGCAAACAAATGGATCAGCGAATCAAGGACAAATGCAAGCCCAAGTGTTTCGACGCAACTCCATAACAAACCATCAACTTAATTTGTAATGGAAAACTTCGGTAACTCCATAACAACCCGAAAGAAAGCTACTGTTTCTCAAAAACTACAAAAAGAAGTACCTACAGAGGTAAATGTAAGAAGATCGAAACGCAAGGGTAAAGTACCTAGTTACTTGTCAAATGATTATGTAACTGATTCGCCATGATCTAAATTGTAAATTTATAACCATTTGTAATTTAACAGTATTTATTTCAAGTTTTACATAAAAAGTCATATTTTTATCCATGTACAAACAGGATTGATTTTAATGTAAATTGTCAACATTATCAGTGTATTTTATCTATATGTGAAATTGGGTAGGGGACAATTCGCCGCCGGCCGATTCGCCGCGGGGACAATTCGCCGCGAAATTTTTTATTTTATGTTTTATCATTGGCAATTGTTTAAACAGTTTTATTTAGCTTGACTTTATATAATATATTTGTTTATTTGTTTGATCATAACTTTTTTGAAAATTTTCCAACTAGGTATTTGGGGTTAGTATACAATTCAACAATTTTTGTTATTAGAAAAATAAATAAAATGGCGAATCCAAAATGGCGGATTTTCCCATTTATGAACCAATATGCATTAAATTTGGAATTTTGGGGTGTTTTAGGTCCCTTATTATGATTTCTAACTTAAAAAAAAAATCAAAATGGCGGTTCTACAATGGCGCACTTTCTTATTTATAAACCGATTTGCCTCAAATTTGAAACATCGCGGCGCTTTAGTAACTTAATACAATTTTTGACTTAAATTTAAAAAAATGAAAATGGCAGTTCCACAATGGCGCACTTTCTTGTTTATAAACTGATGTGCAATGTTTCAAGTTTGAGGCAAATCGGTTTATAAATAACAAAGTGCGCCATTGTGAAACCGCCATTTTGATTTTTTAAACTTAGGTTAAAAATAATAATCAGCGACCTGAAAGATCTCAAAGTTCCGAGTTTGATGCAAATCGGTTCATAAATAGGAAAATCCATTTTATTTATTTTTCTAATAAAAAAAATTTTGAATTGTATTATACCAACCACCAAATAAAAGTTTGAAAAAGTTATGATCAAACAAATATATTATATGAAGTCAAGCAAAATAAAACTGTTTAAATAATTGCCAATAGTATAATATCATAAAACAAAAAATCTCGCGGCGAATTGTCCCCGCGGCGAATCGGCCGGCGGCGAATTATCCCGCGGCGAATCGGCTGTGGCGAATCGGCCGCGGCTAATTGTCCCATCTCCGTGATATTAATTGTGCGTATTGAATGTTACGTAATGTTGTGACTGTGATAATTAAAGAACAGACCAATTACCTACAGTTACAAGATTGCAAAGTTGTAATTAAAGTTTTTTTATAAGATTACATAATCATTTAAATTTTGATCCATTTTATTATTAGACTTTAAGGGTGCAGAACCTTTCTTTTAAATATCAAAACATTTTACCGCAAATATAAAATATATTATTTATTAATTTTAAGTAAATTGCTTTAATTGTGTATTATAAACAAGGTTTGTCCTGTTTCCTAGGATTTAGTCAGAAATGTGATATAATTATAGGAAATTAGGTTTTAGTAGGGATACTATCAAATAAATAACAATCTTTTAAGCATGTTTAAATTTTCAAAAATTGGAAGTTAAAATACATGCCAGTGAAAAGTAGGAATTTACATAAATTCTTTTATGTATAAAATATAACTTCATTTCTGACATTAACTAAAATAAGAAAGTAACTTTTACCTATACAGGAAATTAGATAGGCATATTAACTTTGATAACTTCAAAGTTAGCGGAGGTAGCATTACGGCACTGTGATATTCTACTCCTTTTCCACTTAGCTTTGAGGAAACTCTCGCACATGCGCATAGAAGAGTATACCATCTTGATGACGCGCTAGTCGCCAGTCTGTTCTCCACCCCGTTATTAAGTGCATCAATAAATAAAGTCGTTTGTAAAGTAAATTTTAAGTGACGAAATAAAACTAGTTTGATTCATTAAATAATCTTTTATTTCTAGACAGAACAATAACTGTTTTTTGTTGTGTTATTTATGACCATTTTGGTTCATCTTATATAGTATTTTTTCTGTAATTTTTGTAAAATGGCTCTGCCGTCGAAATAAATAAATAAATAAATTTGAGTTCCGTGTGGCCTTTTTATGCTGCAGCGAATGCCTTTTAAGATACGACTTCTAGCTGGTCTTGTAGTCACATTGGTTGTATTTAAACGATTCGATTTTTTTTGCATTTTAATTGATGAATTTTCATATTGGATTTCCGTTTCGCCCGGTATTCACAGTGGTTGCATTTAAACCAATCGATTTCGCTTGCACTTTTATGACAAAGCAAATGTCGGTTTAAAACAGTCTTCAGCTTAGCCTTGTAGGCACACTGGTGGCATTTAAACCAATTAATTTCGCTCTCACTTTTATGTTGTAACTGGTGGATCTTTAAAGTCGACTTTCGATTGGTCTTGTAGTCGCATCGGTTGCATTGAAACCAATTAATTTCGTTTGCAGTTTGGTGTTTCAACTGATGTTTTTGCAGGTTATACTTCTGCTTCGCCTTGTAATCACACTGGTTACATTTAAACCAATCGATTTCGCTTGCACTTTTGTGGCAAAGCAAATGTCTTTTAAGATCCGACTTTAACTTGGCCTTGTAGTCACACTGGTGGCATCTAAACCAATCAATTTCATCCTCACTTTTATGGCAAAGCAAATGTCCTTTAAGACGCGACTTCTGCTTGACCTTGTAGTCACATTGGGGGCATCTAAACCAATTAATTTCTTTATCACGTTTATGTTGTAATTGATGTCTTTTTAACTTGGACTTCCATTTGAATTTATAGTCGCAGTAGTTGCATTTGAACCAACTGATTTTATCAGGACTTCTATGTTGCAACAAATGCGTGATCAAGTCACTCTTACGTTTACTTTGAAAATCACAATGATGGCATTCGAAGCCATTGAAATCGTCAAAACTTTTGTGCTGCAACAAATTGTGTTGTTTTGCTCGCCGTTTGGTCTGATAATCGCAATGAGACCCTTGATGTGGATTTTCCTCAGTTCTGAAATGAAAACACAAAAATGGCAGTTGGAAGCAATCTTAGCAAATCTAGCGGTATATAAAAAAATATTAAGGGTAGGCCAGAGCAATATGCCAAAATATATTTTTTACCTTTCTAGCCCGCGTAGCAATGGTTGGGTGTATTTTGAACTATTTTAGCAATATCGTCGTGATGTCTGTGTGTGTGTATACTATTTCTGTCCGTAACATGATAGCTTTCAACACTCTAAAGAGCTGAATGTATTTTGGTCAAAATAAAAAAAATTAAAAATGCTAACTTTTTGACGGAGCATCGTATCAATATGCAGTTTATACCAAAAACTTTATAAGAGCTTTAGTTTCTGAGATATTTACAAAAACTGTTTTCAACGCTGATATATCATGGCTTCACTTGAAGTGTGCTAAGAGGCTAGCTAGGAAGGTATTAGATCCGTCATATATCCATTTATTTAATAATAAAACCACATACGTTTTGTAAAGACGAAATTCTTGCTAGTTTAATAAAAATATCTACTTAGTTTTATTTTAATCCTTTTTATAAAAAGAAAGCAAAAGTCACAAACATTTTTTTACCCTTTTTAAATTTTTTATAACTAGTACTTTAAACATTATTTTATTTGTATTAGTTTTTCACACTAAGTATCCAATGAACCTAACCTAGTAAAGGGTCTAGTACGACAATATTTAGCTTGAATAAACATGTGTTTATTTCGATTATTCCATGGAACCGCAATTAAAAGGATACATTTGGCGCCCTCAAACCGGGATAGGGATTATTCAGCGCCGCCTATTCGGCGCCAAGAAAGTTTGGCGCCAGAATCGACGCCGGACACAGTTATTTTTTTAGTTTATAATTAGAGGAACTTAAAAACTTTCTTTCGAACGAGGTATCACTTGACCCACAATACACATACCCTATATAAAATCAAGAGATCAAAGCTAACCCAGCTAGGGCTTGATAGATTAAAAAATCTTGAGATCACAAAAAAGTTAACTATTATATATACTACTCCGGTACGTTTTCGCTGGGCCACCCTGTATAATGCACACTTACTTAGATGACCTGTCGTCTAGAATGGGCTCTTCCTGCTTGATTTCTTCAATTTTCAGTTCAAACTCCTCAACTTCTGATTTTACACTGAATGATGGCAAGTCAAGTAAATTGCTATTTGATTGCCTGAAAAATATAAATAACATATTTAGGATAAATCAAAAAGAGTTAAAAAATAGGTGAAAGCTATTTTTCATTCTACGAGTGAAACGACAGCGAACCAAGGAAACTAAGTCCTTGCCGAAACGAAAACGTCCATCGGTCTATAAGGAAGAAATACATTTCGTCACAGTTCAACCAGACCATGCTGTCACCGTCTCCACGGTATCGGTTCGGAACCGAAAACAATGAGTTAACAAAGTATAAAAGGCAACTTTATAGGGGTACAGCCCTATAAAGTTGCCTTTTGTACTTTGTTAACATATTTAAGAGACATTTTATCTGGCATTGTACCGGGTGATTGACCATATTTTACTCAATAGCTATCTCCGTTAATATTGATCTGACAGCAACGTTTAAAATAGTAAAGTTTGAAGGAGTTTTCCTGAGTCATCATAATCTAATGTCAAAAATAACATATATCAGTCAAACACTTATCAAATTGTTGACATATGGTTAGGTTTTTTAAATGAAACACCATATATTTTATTTTTATCTTCCTAGCCAGCGTAGCAATGGCTAAAGAAGGTATTATATTCGACAAAATTTTTTTTAGAGAAACCGCCAAAAATGTGTTATTTGGAGCTATCTTAGCAATATCGTCGTGACGTCTGTCTGTGTGTAACACGATAGCTCCTAAACCGCTAAACCCATTTTCATGAAATTTTCAGGTAAAATAGACCGAATTTTTCTCAATAATTTGCGTAGGAGCCTTCGTTTCTGAGAGATTTACAAAAAACTGTTTTCAAGGCTGATATCATGAAGTTCACTTAGAGTGTGCTAACAGGCGAGCTAGGAAGGTATCACATCCGTCGTGGATCCATTTATTTTAATCAATATGGTTCCTTTTTATGATTTCATAAATTTATCATAACAAAAACATTTCATGTAAAAAAAAGCCAAGTAAAAAGAAATGAGATAAAAGTAAAGCTAAGTTAAGTTTTAAAATGAAAGGTTCTTACTAGTTTGGAATGTTTTTTACAGCTATTACAGCCAAACTTCTTTATGTTCAATTTAGCACTGTGCCTAAGAGTCATTTGCAGCCGTAATAGCCAAGTTTAGAAAAACATTTTCAACCTAGTAAGAACCTTTTATTTTAAAATTTGTATTGGAGAACTTGGCTTTACTTTTATCTCAATTATTTTTACGGAATATTATTTTCGCGTACTTAGCTTTTTTTACATGAAATGTTTTTATGATTTCAGTTCTTTTTTAAGGATTTGAATTTGTTAAAAACTTTTGCAATGCCTTATTTAAAATTTTAAGGTTTTTAAATTTTTTCCCATGGTTTTATCATAGTTCCATCAGTCTGCCAAAGCTCAGCTCTCTAGCTTTTGTGGACGTGGACACATAACTTTAAGTGTATAGGGGGGGGAAGTAAATTTTTGGGTTGTTTGTTTCCAAGGGTTTGGTCATAATTTCTATCAGTCTGCCAAATTTCAGCTTTGTAGCATGTCTGGAAGTGCAGTAGAATTTTGATGATCTATACACGAGTGCGTAAGTGAATGGCAATTTCGACGTTTTTTGAAATTTCGAAACTAATTTATGAAAGTCCATGAAACTTGGAGGGGTTGTTAACTCTATAAAGATGCGCGACTGTGTAAAGTTTGAGTTTCGTAGCTCATTCCGAAGTTGATTTTTAGATAGGTCAAGTATGGGCTCAAATGTTTCAAGAAAAGATGCTACAGCAGTTGCGCGACCTTGGCCGGGCACTGCCGTGACATTTGCCACAGCGGCTTTTCAAATATTTGCATTTAAAAAACCTGAATAAACAATAAGGATGTTACCATCAGTCGTTAATTTTGAACAAGTGCTATTTTGTTATTGAATATAATTAAGTTTTTAAAATGCAAATATTTTAACAACGTCTGGACCAAATGTGATCACATTATTTATTTTCTAAATCGGGAAAACAAGCCCTAACAATTAAAATAAAATACAGGGTGTTTTATAAAAAAAATAAACCATATGTCAAAAATTTGTTGTGTTTGACATATGTCATTTTTTATATCAGCTTATTTAGGAAAAATCCTTCAAGTTACCTTGACAAAGTGCTTTCTAATTTGAAAAAAACTTTTTAAATCATAACAAAAACATTTCATGTAAAAAAGGCCAAGTACGCGAAAATGGCATTCCGTAAAAAGAATTGAGATAAAAGTAAAGCCAAGTTCTCCAATACAAATTTCAAAATGAAAGGTTCTTACTGGTTTGGAAATATTTTTTTAAACTTTGCTATTACAGTCAAACTTCTTTATGTTCAATTTAGCACTGTGCCTAAGAGTCATTTACAGCCGTAATAGCCAAGTTTAGAAAAATATTTCCAAACTAGTAAGAACCTTTCATTTTGAAATTTGTATTGGAGAACTTGGCTTTACTTTTATCTCAATTCTTTTTACGGAATGCCATTTTCGCGTACTTGGCTTTTTTTACATGAAATGTTTTTGTTATGATTTCACTTCTTTTTTAAAAGGATTTGGATAATACTTAATTTTTAAAGTAGTAAAATATGCGGAATATTAGTCAAAACTTTTGCAATGCCTTACTTAAATTTTTTCGTAGTTCCTATTAGCCTTCCAAAGCTCAGCTCTCTAGCGTTTCTGAAAGTGCACAATGTTACTTTTACATAACTTTATATGTATAGGGGAGGAGAGTAAATGAAAATATTGGATTTTTTCCCATGGTTTTATCATAATTTCTATCAGCATTCCAATGCTCAGCTCTCTAGCGGTTCTGGAAGTGTGCAATGTTAGTTTTATATATACATTTACATTTATAGGAGAGGGAAGTAAATTAAAATGTTGGTGTTTTTAAATTTTTTCATATAGTTTTATCATATTGTCTTTCAGTCTTAAAAAGTTCAGCTCTCTAGCGTTTCTGGAAGTGGGCAGTGTTACTTTTACATAACTTTACATTTATAGGGGAAGGAAGTAAATTAGAATTTTGGGGTGTTTTAATTCTTTTCTATAACTTTATCATAGTTACCATCAGTCTTCCAAAGCTCAGCTCTCTAGCATGTCTGGAAGTAGGCAATGTTACTTTTACTTAACTTTAGATTTATAGGGGAGGGAAGTAAATTAGAATTTTGGGGTGTTTTGATTTTTTCCTATAGTTTTATCATAGTTCCTATCAGTCTACCAAAGCTCAACTCTCTAGCATTTCTGGAAGTGGGCAATGCTACTTTAACATAACTTTAAATATATAGGGGAGGGGAGTAAATTAAAATGTTGGGGTTTTTTGATTTTTTCCTATAGTTTTATCATAGTTCCTATCAGTCTGCCAAAGCTCAACTCTCTAGAATTTCTGGAAGTGTGCGATGCTACTTTTATATAACTTTAAATGTATAGGGGAGGGGAGTAAATTAAAATTTTGGGGTTTTTTGATTTTTCCCAGGGGTTTGGTCATAATTTCTATCAGTCTGCCAAATTTCAGCTTTGTAGCATGTCTGGAAGTACAGTAGAATATTGATGATCTATACATGAGTGAGTGAGTCAGTGAGTGAGTGGCAATTTCGAGGTTTTTTGAAATTTCGTAACTACTTTACTACTTTATGAAATTCCATGAAACTTGAAGGGCTTGTTAATTCCATGGAGATCTACGACTGTGCAAGTTTTGAGATTCGTAGCTGATTCCGAAGTAGAGTTTTAGGTAGGTCAAATATCGGCTGAAATATTTCCAGAAAAGATGGTTACGGCGCTCGAACTTGGCGAGGCACTGCCGTGCCATCACATATGATTGGACCCCTTTTTGAGGGTCCGCCTATACGAATCTTTGGTTCAAAATATAGCCTGTTAAAAATATCAATTGACAAGTTTTTAAATTTTTCCAAATAAGCAAATATTAAGCCGCTAGCGGAAGAATTCCATTTCAAATCGCTACCATATCTGCATTGTATTCCATGATGCTGATTCATATGTAAGTGGGCCTTGCAGCCCTTCTATTGCGACCATCAGTGAGTCAATTCTGGCTCACTTTTGAGTGGTTTCTCACCACTTTACGCCTAATCCTCCAAAAAGGCAGTCTATCAGTTTGGGTGATACACTGCTCAGATCTTCTGAATCAATCTGAGGTTTACCGAAACCGTATCAAACGCGGCCGGCTGCCGGCGAACTCGTTCATTCTGAGATATAGATAGAGTCGATGTTTTGAGAATATTGTTCTGTTTTGTACTGTATTTGTGTTTTGGGTCATGGATGACGTCGACTCAAACGAACTTCTTGTTAAAGAAGTTCGGAAATATGAAGATTTGTATAATATCTCACATCAACATCAAGTTTCAAGATGGAGAAATGATAGGTCCACTGTTTAAAAAAATTCCATACTATTATTTTACGTATTTTTTATACATTTTGTCAAGAAACGAAGTTTTTAATTTGCTAATTCTTTTTTTTTCAGATTTTCTGCCTTTGTGAAGATATTTTTAGCAATAATCAAATTTTAAAACCTGTCACCGTCTATGAGAAGATAATAAAATAATACAGTATCTTCATTTCAAAATCCAACTAGAGAGTGCACAATTTTACCAAATACCTAAACTTTGGCAACTTTGCGCCCGCTCTCACGGCACTGATTGGGTCTCAGGGCAGACACCATGAATGCAAAACGAATGCTGGTTTGCCAAGGTTCAGCTCTACGTTATAGGCCAGCTTTGTTTGCAAGTCGGTTGCATTTTCAGTAAGAATAAAAGTATGTTAACAAATATTACTTACTTTTATTAATAAACATTATTTACTGCTAGGGCTAGCAGTTTCTTAAGGTTGATTTATGTGTGTCGAGTAGCTGTGGCCAGTCTCATTGCCTAACCAAGAATATTAGTTTAGTGAGTGTTTTATCATGATTGTAATAACCCCTACACTCCTAGGGGATAATAATAAAGCTTATATAGACGTAAACTATACATTTTCATCATATTCTAGCAAATAAAATAAAGTTTTAAAAGAAAATTTCGTTAAAAATCTTCAAGAATTATTATGAAAATTTAATAATTTTTAAAAGTTTTGGCAAAAACGCGCTTGTTATGTAAACTGCTATTATACAGGACCACTACTATGCGTGGACCAGCGGGCCAGTAGACTGGTGGCAGCTACAGGGCATGTATAAATCAGCCTTTAGAAAAAACTAGAAAAAATAATATAGGTAAGACATTTTTCACAGGAAGGAATAAAACAAATTTTTTCAGAATTTTTTTTTTTATGAAGCATGTTAAACATTTTTTTTTGAAGGAATATCATGACGAAATAAAAGATTAATCTGAAATTGTTTGTTGTGGAAAACTCTTCAAAATGCACGTAGACTATAGCCCCTTCAGCCTTCATTCATCAGCATTTCATTGTTCCATATTAAATACACTCGCTCATACTAGGGTGTTCCCAATAAGGCTCAAACGCTCGAGTACCTACTCTACAGGGTAGTTACTATAGGATTGGAGAAAAGTTGCTTATAAACAATTTTTAATTATTCATTTGTCTGTACCACTCAAATGGATTCCAGAAAGGGGAGAAATTACTGTAATTATCTTTATTCACAAACTCCTCAAAATCCTTAATTTCTATTTTGAAGAACAAGAAAGGTAGCTATTTTGGTAACTTATTGTACTTAAGGTATAGGCTGAAGGCCTCCTTTAACCCTTGTAAATACAAAATTGGCCAAAACGAATAAAAACTGTGTGCAAAATACTATTTAATAAAGAGAATGAAGCTTAACCCAACCTGAGGCAAAATTTTTTTGTTATCTTATTTTTCTTATTTTTTCCTTGCCCTTATGCCAGTTAATTCTCCCCAGTGGCGGCTCGTCCATAGGTTTACGCAACCCCCAAAAAATATAGGTAAAATAATAAAAGAACTATTAATTATATATTTTTAAATTCCCACCAGAATTATGTACATTTATACGCTACCGCACCTCTTATATCGTATATATCTTATATATCGCGCGCGCTGGCCGCCCACAGCGACGGCTTTATCTCGCGGTTTGCAGCTCGAATGCAACCTAATTCGCCTATGCAAAGCGCGCGAGATTTTGTTTTTATGCGTGGATTTCAAAGTCGTCCCGTAAAGCTCAGTGAGGTTGCAGGTCGACTGCAAACCGATTGTTTATTTTGCATACTAATTTCTTATTTTAATTTGTCGTGTAGTCCGTTTAAGTAAATCCCGATAACGTGTGTATTAAATGTTAATTTTGTAATTTATTCCTTTATTATTAAAGCTTGATCCGTATATTTGTGTGTTAAAAAATTGCGATTCTCATTCGCAACCTCCAGATTTTTATTCTACGAGCCGCCACTGATTCTCCCCGTAATATAATAATACCTAGGCCGCTAAAACTAACCTTTGCACTTTTTAATAAATTTGAATTTTTTTAAAAACACCAAGCTGTTTCCAGAAACATCTTATGCCAATTGGTAGGTGTTTTAAAACACAATTACCGTTTTAAAAAAATGTTCCGCGCAATCGCACGTGAATACCATTTTGGCACTTTTGTTCAGATGCTCAGCGAATTCGACGTCATAAAACGGTTAGCGTCTCAAAAACACTATGCGTTTTTAATGACGAGAACCCAAGAAACATTTATATAACCGACGTCGGATTTAGTGGAACTTTAAGTTACAAGATTGCTTATGCGTTAAGCGACTTTGCATTTATATCAAAACCGACGTTATCAGATATACGTCAGTTTTTTTAACGATCTCGCGACGTCAAATATTCCATTAATTTCTCAACGTCGGTCTTACGTTCGTTTGTTCGACGTACAGAAACTCTGACCAGCCGTACGACCAACAGACGTGGGAGTCAGGTACGTCCGGTGAAGACCCCAACCTCAGGCCTAAACTAGCGTTTAGTTTGGTTGGTGTATTTTCCGTTACTTTTACTCGACCTATTTCACGTCCGTTCATACGGCCTACGCGTTACCTGTACAGCCTAGTGTCACTTATAGACGCCCATAACCTAAAATGGAATATTTTTGATCAGGACGACTACGTATCAGGACACTGTTTTATATATTTTTTTTATTTTGGAAACTATAATACCCCAATCCTCTTCCTACAGGTGGGGTATGGGTTCCATTTCAATTAGATTTTTTGTGTGTTAAAAAATTGCGATTCTCCTTCGCAACCTCCAGATTTTTATTCTACAAGCCGCCACTGATTCTCCCCGTTATATAATTTATAGGCCGCTAAAACTAACCTTTGTACTTTTTAAAAAATTTGAATTTTTCTTAAAAACACCAAGCTGTTTCCAGAAACATAAAAAAACTCTGACCAGCCGTACGACCAACAGACGTCAGAGTCAGGTACGTCCGGTGAAGACCACAACCTCAGGCCTAAACTAGCGTTTAGTTTGGTTAGTGTATTTTCCGTTACTGTTACTCGACCTATTTCACGTCCGTTCATACGGCCTACGCGTTACCTGTACAGCCTAGTGTCACTTATAGACGCCCATAACCTAACAAAAAGTGAATTTTTTTGGTCAGGACGACTACGTGTCAGGACACTATTTTATATATTTTTTTTTATTTTGGAAACTATAATACCCCATCCTCTTCCTACAGGTGGGGTATGGTTTCCATTTTGGGATTTTTGATATTAAAACAAATATTTCTACAAAAACAGCGTTTTTCTATCTTTAATCACGATTTCTGGCTTCCCCTGTACATATCAGAAGGTGTACCTTAAACAAAAATTGTGTTTTTTCGTTTCGATATGACCAAAAAATAATCTAATACTGCACTTTGGGGTAGCGCTTTAAAATTTTGGATATAGTTTCTTGAAACCAAAAGAAAACGTTTTTACAGTCAAATTTTTCGCTTAAATCGATGATGGCGATTCAAATTCCACATGCGTCAAAATAATTTTTTAGAACAGCGTTTTTCAAACTTTGATCACGATTTCTGGCTTTCTCTGTACATATGAGAAGGTGTACCTTAAACAAAAATTGTGTTTTTTTGTTACATCAATAACATATTAAAATTTTATCAAACTCAGCTGAAAATATTTGTTTCTACAGAACTTGTGCTTGTTACCTAAACTAAATTAGCACAACATTTTGAAAGTCCTCTAATTAGATTTTTTATGTAGGCAGTTTCTCAAATTTGTTAGTTATTATTTTTCACAAGATATTTTCTAATTTTAAGTTTTTACCTTACTTTTGTGATTCTTTTAGTAATGTCCCCTGAAGATGTAAGTTTCTGCTTACGAAACATATCGGGACTATTTGTTTAAAACAAATTAAAAATTAGTGGAGAAAGACAATAACCTGTTTGATTCCTATTTAACTACTCCACCATAATATGGACTATTTCCTAAAATTACAAAAAAAAATCCCTCTTTGTAAGTCTTTAAACTCGTTTCAGCTATAAAAGCAAAGGGACGAGACAATTTGTGCTAAGCTTGACCTAGTATTCTACTTTGTTGTACTAAACAGTGTTAATCACCTTAAAAACTTTTTGAAAGTTAAGAACTTTTTTGATTTGCTACGTAAGTTAGAGTTACTTAGTTTTGACCTGAATTCATTTCGTTTTTGGTTAAGTTACAGGTTGAAAATTATTATTTTTAACAAATATATACGACCTAAAACTATATAGGAAAATGTTCCATTTTATTTAACCATAATATGGAAACGAAATTGCCTAGGTTAAAACATGCACTTTATTTTGTCATAATAAAAAAAAACGTATGAGTGGTTAAAAACAAGAAACCTAAAACACATCCATGCTAGGTAGTGTTGACATTACCTAATATTTTGCTAAGCTAACGTTGGTTAATTAAAATTACCAAAAACCTAGTTACTAGGTTTTGCAAAAGTAGTAGATAGTCGGCCGGATTTGCCCGACTTTATCCGGACGTCCAGCCACTCTACGCAAGCAAAAGCTATGCAATTCAAAATGTGAACTGGACTGGTATTCCCAAGCAGCATTTAGACGTTATATTACTTTACGCATACGTGGATTGCGATAAACGCGACGTCGGACGTCGGGTGCCGACGTCGTTTCAACTGACCGACGACCTTCATTTGCACCTAAACGGGGAATACAGATTCGGGTCGCTACGACGTTAGCATCTGACCTTATAGGTAATAAAGTTTACCAAATTTAGTCGCAAACAAGTTGCTTTTGGTTTCATTTCCATTACCTAGAATACATATAATTTTTGCTAAAAAGAATTCCTGGCAGTAACTAAAATTATATGATATATGATATGATAAGTAAATATTTTACACATATTATAACAAGTCTGATAAAAATGGGTGCATTTTATAAACGACAATAGGGAACTTGCCCAAAAAATTGAATCCTTTAAAAACAATTAAAATCGTAAGGTATTATCATAGGAAACTTCCTAGAAAAAGAAAAATTCCAATAACAATTAAATTAGCTGAGAAATAAAGGTTTGAAATTTGAATAACTTGACCTGTTCTTAAAACGCGCTGCCATTGGTTGTGACGTCACGCCTTTGGATCCGACATTGAAACAACACGTAAATAATTGATATTGTACTTATTGGAGCTTTGAACGTGGTGTTCAGTTATTTCCGGACGTAGTTTTGTCTAAATTTTCTTCATTTAGTGTTTTGTGATTCTGTTAAAGACTGAAAATGGTTGATGCGGGTGGTGAGGTTAGGCCTTCTGTAGAAAATAAAATATACCGAAGGACCACTCGAGATAGCTCGAGAAAAACGTGTGGGAGTTAAGAGGGACTGTATCTTTCCACAGGGCTCCGACAGGAAAAAAAGAGCCTAAAAACTTATTTACTAAAAATAGCGTAGCAATGAAAAATTATCAAGAAACGACTTACCATTAGATGTCTTTCGTAGCTACTTGGCTGGCCAGCCCGATTATACGCGAAGTACCAGACTCTCCATTGTTCTATAGTTCAAAATGTTCCAAACACTAATATCTAATAAACTAAAGCGTAAAATTAATAGTTTCCACAATTTTAATATAAAATAATAGCGGTGCGGTGACTTTAGTTGCACGTGGCGCGTGGTTGAGTTGTTCTCTCAGACAATCGGCGTTTTCGTCTGCTAGGCCGAATTTAGCCGCTTATCTCAAATCCTTCATTGCTGGAAGAAGCGCGCGAAGTTTAAATTTAAAATATGGAAAGATATAGCGTAAAGTAAATCAAAATAATATTCTAAAACGCTTGTAAGCGTAGAAAATGTAACCCAAAAATATTTAAAAACTAAGAGAGATAGCTTCTCTAATTTTAAGTGAAAATTAGAGAATATAATTATTTACAAAAATAAAAACAAGTTGGGAAACTTGTTCATTCGGCCCACCAAAATGAGCATCATTTTTCGGTAGGTGAATCTGAATCAATTGGTAGGGGGCAAAGCTTGACTAAAGGTCGTTTAAAGATACCGGACGCGGTACGAACATTTGCCACCCTAGCGTGCCCATCAGGCCCTTTAAAAATTTCAATAATGCGACCTACCCGCCATTGAAGGGGCGGTGATAACTCGTCTTTGATAAGAACGAGGGTACCTATTTTTGGCTCTGCGCATGGTTCCAACCATTTATTTCGTACTTGAAGGGTATGTAAAAATTCTTGGCTCCAACGACGCCAAAAATCGGCTTGTATTCGCTGGACCAAGTTCCATCGCGATAACCGATTCTCAGGTTTACTTAAAAAATCTTCATCAGGAACAGAAACTAAAGGTCCATGTGTTAAAAAATGTCCCGGTGTTAAAACCTGTAGATCGTTACAGTCGGTAGATTGCGGGGTCAAGGGGCGAGAATTTAAAATCGCCTCAATTTGACAAAGAACCGTGTACAACTCCTCATAACTTAGAATTTGCGAGCCAATGGTACGAATTAAGTGAGTTTTTACTGATTTTATCCCTGACTCCCAAAGACCGCCGAAGTGGGGAGCTGATGGAGGGATAAAATTCCAGGCGATAGCTTGTTGCGTGCAAGCATTTCTTGCAAGATCAAGCAATTCTTTGCTTGATTTAACGAAATTTGTGCCATTGTCTGAAAAAAGAGTTTTTATGTAACCTCTTCGGGCAACAAAGCGACGTAGCGCAGCTAAAAAAGCGTCCGAAGTTAGATCTGACACTAACTCGAGATGTAAAGCTTTAGTATTTAGACAAATAAAAAGGCAGATATATGCTTTTTGTGTTTTTACACCTCTGTGTTTACTGAGAGTGATAGGTATAGCACCACTAAAATCTACTCCACTAAAAGTAAAAGGCTTTTGTGGAATCAAGCGGTAGGACGGAATTTGTCCCATGATTTGCTCATAAGAATGCGGTTTGACGCGAAAGCAACGAACACATTTGGATAAAACCGTTTTAATTAAGCGTTTGGCAGATAAAATCCAAAAAATTTGACTAATGAGATATTGGACTGTTTGCACTCCGACATGCAAATATTTTTTGTGCATATATTCAATAAAAATATAAGAAAGTCTACTTTCCTTGGGTAAAAGAAGAGGATGTTTTTGTCCGTAAGAAATAGTCATGGCTTGTTGAATGCGTCCTCCAACTCTTATAAGACCATCCTGGTCTAAAAAGGGATTCAATTTTTGTATGGGTTTTATGCATTTTTTCTGGTTTTGCAGGTTAAGAATTACTTCAGAAAAGTATTTTTGTTGTTCGTGCTTAGCCAAACATTTTAAAGCGTTAAATAGATCGATATAATCTATATTTGTCTTTTTTCTGACGTCTGCGGATAGTCTACAATTATTTATGAATCGTAAACTGCGGGCTAAAAGTAGTTGAATAGCGTAAAAACCGGATTTATTATTTAAAAGCGAATCTAAAAAATTTTCAGTTATTCGGTCACAAGAAATCAGAGCAACATTTTTTCGTTCCTCAGTCTCTAAACTGTCATTTATTTTGACTTGCGGGGTTTTTGTTGGCCATTTATCGAAAGATTCTTGTAAAAAACTAGGGGCGGCCCACCATAGGGGATGATTTAAAAGCTCACTCGGTGAGCAGCCGCGGCTGGCTACATCGGCACTATTGAGAAAGGTGGGGGTATATAACCAACATTCTGGATGAATATTATCTTGGATAAGACTAACACGATTTGCGACAAAAGTTTTCCATTTACTTGGATGGGATTTTATCCAGTGTAAAACAACCATTGCGTCCGAAAAAGCGTAAATATTATTTATTGTGAACCTTTTTATGAAGATATCATATGTGTATTTTAAGACCTCAGATAAAAGAGTAGCGGCTAGAAGTTCTATTCTCGGAATACTAACAAATTTTTTAAGTGGAGCGATGCGACTTTTCGCAAGAACAAAATATATGTGATATTTAGCGTTTCGTAAGACACGTAAGTATATTACGCATGCGTACCCTCGTTCACTCGCATCACAAAAACCACAGAGATCGATGGATTCGGCGTTGGGGATGTCAATGTGGCGGGGTAAACTAAATTTTTCTAAAACTTGAAATTCAGATTGATAGAGTGTCCACTGACGAACTATTTCTAAAGTAGGCGTGGCGTCCCAGGAAATACCAAGTAACCAAATTTGTTGAATCAAATATTTTAAAGTGAATGTTACTGGGGTAAGATAACCATGGGGGTCATAGCAGCGTGCTAAAAAAGAGAGAAGCGTCCTTTTAGTACAGCTGTGCTGATTAGGTAAGATGTTAAATCGAAACTCGTCGTATGAAGGATGCCAGCACAGGCCTAAGACCTTAGTGACGTCATCCGAATCGAGAGATAAAACTGCGGGGTTGACTAAGGAGGGATCTAAATGAGAGATCACTTCTGAGCGATTGCTAGACCATTTGTGTAATTTCAAGCCAGCGTTTCCTAATAACTCCGTAAGCTCTTGCTGCAAATTTAACGCCTCTTGAACCGTTTTACATGAAGTAGTGACGTCATCAATATAGGTATCGTTAAGTATAACTTTAGCAGCGTGAGGGTAGTTATCATATTCGGACTCAGCTAAGTGCTGAAGGGTGCGTAAAGCGAGATATGGTGAACAGTTCACTCCGTAAGTGACAGTTCGTAGTTTAAAAACGGAAACTTTTTCATTAGGGTTAAACCGCCAAAATATTTTTTGGTATTTTTGATGATCAGGGTTGATATTTATACCACGATACATTTTTTGAATATCGCAGGTGAGCGTCACAGGGTTAAGGCGAAAATGTAATAATATTTGAATAATATCTTTTTGTAGTTTCGGACCCGATAATAACACTTGATTAAGCGAAATATGCGTAAAAGGGTCAGTAATACTCGCATTAAAAACTACCCTTGTCTTAGTAGTGATAGCTTCATTTTTAACAACAGCGAAATGTGGAATAAAATAGCTGTCTGAATCGTCTTCCTTTTCTGAGTCATAGTCCATATGACCCAATTCCAAATATTCATTCATAAATTTAGAATATTCACAATACAAGTTTTTATCGCGAAGTAGTTTTTTTTCTAAAGATAAGAAACGATTTAGCGCGACTTGTTTTATTCCAGGAAACTGCGGTGGATTGTCAAATGTGCGAAAGGGAAGGGAGACAGTATACCGGCCGTCTTGATTACGCGACACGCTCTGTTTAAAATAATTTTCACAAATTTCATCCTCTGGTTTCAAATGAGTTTTTTGGGGGACGCAGTCGGTTTCCCAAAATTTTGAAATTAATTGCGAAAGCGAGTCATTTTCATTTTGACAAAAAAGAGCATTAATTGGCGGGGTAGAAATTAAGGGTTGATTTATTTGTCCCATCAAAATATAGCCGAAAATAGTTCCCATAGCAAAGGGATGATTTGGATCATCGCTAGCGATTTTTTCACCCTGTATAATTAGTGGAAAGAGATCCATACCAATTAGTAAATTTACAGGCGAAGGGTTGTAAAAAGTGGGATCTGCTAAGGGTAAATTTTTTATAAAATGCCAATTTTCTGTATTTATTTTTACTGACGGTAAATCAGTACAAACCTTTTGCAAAATAATCGCTTGCGTAGACACAAAAATATCTGGTTTTTGAAAATTACAAATTTTAATAAAAATCGATCCTAGATCAGAAGTAAGAGAGTTGCCTCCAACCCCCTGTATATTTGAACATAAGGGTTGTCTTGGAAGGCCCAATTGTTGCGCTAATTTTTGAGAACAAAAAGTGTTTTGCGAACCGCTGTCTAACACGGCTCGAACTGTTTGAAAGTTACCGCGGACATCTTGAATTTTTACGAGGATAGTTGACAATAAAACTTGCGATTGCGCAGAAATAAAACCACAATGCGTGGGGTTAGAACCTGAAGGAGTTGCGATTGGTACTTGTGAATTAGAAGACGTCGAAGTAAAATTTTGATTATTTTGAGAAGAGGCACTTTGAGGGAACTTATTTTGAGTAGAGTAATTTTGAAGCGGACAACCAGTAGCCGGGGATCTAAAACTTTGCTGGCTGGCCAAGTAACCACGTGGTGCACGACTTGGAGATGCGTTGAGAGAAATATTAGAGAGATTTTGTGAGAAATTCACGTTAGCATCAAAATGTGATCTATTTTGATTTTGAGAATTAGCGCAATTATAATTTCGCTCAAAATGAATTAATGAGTGATGTCTTTGATTACCAGGGCAATAGCGACATGAGCGCAGACTTTGACAAGAATTTGTTGAATGTATTGAGCTTAAACAATTTAAACATAGTTTCTTATTTTTAGCGTAAGTATAGCGTTCGTAGGGAGATTTACCTTTAAATGCGTGACATAAATATATTGAATGTGTGTTAGAATCACAAAAAGCGCATCTATCTTTAGAATGAGTATTTTCCGTACCAAGTAGCGTTTTTGTATAATAAGGCGAGGCGTTATTTTTATAAAACTGTTTATTATTTTTAAATCTATTTTTAGATTGTAGCGAATAAAGCGAATTACATTGACTTTCAAGAAAATTATAAATTTCTTGATATTTGGGCATTTCATTAGACCTAGAATTAGCTAGTTCAAAGCGCGAAAGTAGTACCTCAGGCAATTTATCTAGTAAAATGTTGGCCAGCGGAAAACACCATTGATCAGTGTCGTAATTGAGAGTTTTTAAAGCCTCAATGTTTTCTGAAAAAACATCAAGCAGCGTGCGCAGCGTTTCTGGATTGTCGTCTTTGAGAGCGGGAAAATTATACACGGAGCGCCAATAAGTTTGAGCCGATAAGCGGGGGTTATGATAGCGTTTTAGAAGCGTATTGTAAGCGATTATATAATTAGCGTCGGTTATTTGTAAATGTTTAACTACGTTTAAAGGCGGTCCTTTTAGGTAGGACAGTAACAAATTAAATTTAGCGTTTGTAGGAATACTAGGATTATTGTGTACAGAACTATTGTACATATCTAGAAAGGTTGGAAACTTAGTGATGTCGCCATGAAATTCGACAATGCGCAGTCTTGGCATTAAAGACGCCATAAAGCGGTCTGGATCAGAAGAATTTGAAATTTGCGTTAAGTTTTGAGGTTGAGGAGCTTCCATTTTCACCTCAAATAGTTGTTTTTGAATTCTTTTAATATCATAGAAGCTGTCGTCAAACTCAGTAAGGCGTTCATTTTCTTCTTCCAGTCTCTCCGGACTTGCCGAATAAGCCTCTATTATTTGATTTTGATAAATAAAAAATGATTCTTTCATTTCATCAAGGTCGATAAGTCGAACCTGTAAACACGGTTTTTTTGTATCATCCGTTAGGCAAGCATTAGCTAAGTTATGAAGAGTATTAAGGCGATTATGTTGCACATTACGGAATGCTTCTAACATCTTAAGTTGCGTACTCATTGTAATGTTTTTAAAAAACTCCGTTAAAACAGGTGAACGATTAGTTTCCGAAATTTTTAATATTTAAAAATTAAAAGCGTTTAAAAAGAAAAGAGAATAGGCGATAAAAAATGTAAACAAATCTCATTTACCTCTCTAATATCGTGGTGTTGGAACTTTTCCTACGTGCAGTCGACGCCAAGCCAAAAAGAGGTAGGAAATGCGCGAAAACAATGCGCGTTCGGTACTTTTTTACTTGTTATTTTTACTGCTAGCACAGCAAACAGATCAAGGTCATGCGTATTTATTAAAAATTTTATTTTTAACAAAATGCGATTTAGACTTTAATTTTTCCCGGGGTCCTGTTATCAGGCTCGAACCTGGACCAAATGGTGAGGTTAGGCCTTCTGTAGAAAATAAAATATACCGAAGGACCACTCGAGATAGCTCGAGAAAAACGTGTGGGAGTTAAGAGGGACTGTATCTTTCCACAGGGCTCCGACAGGAAAAAAAGAGCCTAAAAACTTATTTGCTAAAAATAGCGTAGCAATGAAAAATTATCAAGAAACGACTTACCATTAGATGTCTTTCGTAGCTACTTGGCTGGCCAGCCCGATTATACGCGAAGTACCAGACTCTCCATTGTTCTATAGTTCAAAATGTTCCAAACACTAATATCTAATAAACTAAAGCGTAAAATTAATAGTTTCCACAATTTTAATATAAAATAATAGCGGTGCGGTGACTTTAGTTGCACGTGGCGCGTGGTTGAGTTGTTCTCTCAGACAATCGGCGTTTTCGTCTGCTAGGCCGAATTTAGCCGCTTATCTCAAATCCTTCATTGCTGGAAGAAGCGCGCGAAGTTTAAATTTAAAATATGGAAAGATATAGCGTAAAGTAAATCAAAATAATATTCTAAAACGCTTGTAAGCGTAGAAAATGTAACCCAAAAATATTTAAAAACTAAGAGAGATAGCTTCTCTAATTTTAAGTGAAAATTAGAGAATATAATTATTTACAAAAATAAAAACAAGTTGGGAAACTTGTTCAGCGGGGTTTATAAAAGGACAATCAGACAATTTACCTAGAGTTGATATGTTTATGACTGCATTATACATTAAAAATTCGGAGGATTTTTCTCAAGCTGAAATTCGTGGTGTAAAAGTTTGCAAGTAAGTATAAATACTTTAATATTTGTTTTAATATCAAAAATCCAAAAATTTCTAAAAAATAAAAAAAAACAATGGCAACACAGCAAATGTCTATTATTTTGTTTTTTAATTTCACTCTCACTTTTATGTTGTAACTGGTGAATCTTTAAACTACTCTTTACATTTGCCTTGTAGTCGCATCGGTTACATTTAAAGCAATCAATTTCGCGTGCACATTTGTGGAAAAGCAAATGTCTTTTAAGAGACGAGTTCATCTTGGCCTTGTAGTCACACTGGTGGCATCTAAACCAATAAATTTTGCTCTCACTTTTATGTTGTAATTGGTGAGTCTTTAAATTACCCTTGACATTTGCCTTGTAGTCGCATCTGTTGCATTGAAACCAATTAATTTCGTTTGAACTTTTATGTTTCAACTAATATCTTTCCAGGTTATACTTCTGCTTGGCCTCGATGTCAAACTGGTGGCGTCTTAACCAATCAATTTCTTCCTCACTTTTATGCCAAAGAAAATGTCTTTTAAGATATGACTTCATCTTGGCCTTGTAAACACACTGGTGGCATCTAAACCAATTACATTTAAACCAATCAATTTCATATGCACTTTTGTGGCGAAGCAAATGTCTTTTAAGAGACGACTTCGTCTTGCCCTTGTAGTCACACTGGTGGCATTTAAACCAATCCATTTCGCTCTCACTTTTATGTTGTAACTGGTGAGTCTTTAAATTACCCTTGACATTTGCCTTGTAGTCGCATCGGTTGCATCTACACCAATCAATTTCGCTCTCACTTTTATGTTGTAACTGGTGAATCTTTAAAATACCCTTGACATTTGCCTTGTAGTCGCATCTGTTGCATTGAAACCAATTAATTTCGTTTGAACTTTTATGTTTCAACTAATATCTTTCCAGGTTATACTTCTGCTTGGCCTTGTAGTCAAACTGGGTGGCGCACAGAGAGGCCAAATGGAGCTAATGTCGGAAATAATTATTTAAACACCCAAAATATTAGAAACAAAAATAATGTGTATTGGTTATTGTGATATAGGTTAAAATGCACCTGTTTAATATTTTATAAAGCTTTAATATTTGTTTTTTTACAGGGTGATTTAAAAATAGATTTTTTAAAAAGAAATTTAAGTACTTTTACACAAAAAAGTAATTAAGACTTAAACATTTATTAAAAATGAGTTTAAAAATTCTATATTTTATAATATTTCTGTTTAAGTTATTTAACCTGGCTCATAATATACAGTATGTCCCAAAAGTCTGGAATCACCTTTTTTTTTTAAACTTGGAGATAAAATCATGGACACGTCAATTTTGAAATAGGAAGCGGAGTCACCTAAAAATACTATATTGTACAGAGTGTCCTCAATAAGACATATGCATGCATATTTTTTTACTTATATTGCATCTAAAAACTAATTTTACCATTTTCTAAAAAAAAGGAATTTGATGTAAAGGCTTTTTGGTAAAAGTTGTTTATTTTTTGCTTGCATTTTGCTATTCTCTACATACAAAAATTTGAGGTGAAATACCTTTTTTATGTTGCCGTCCTGTAAATCTAAGAATAGTTAAAAACATAAAAACTAATAACTTTAAAACTAAACACGAAAAGTGGTTTAATAAATCTGCAATAAAACAATTAACAACTATAAAAATAGAGCCAATCAAAAAACAAATGTAACTTTTTTCTTGCAATATGGTATAAAACTATTAATTCATGTTAAAATATATTAAGCTAGTTTTAAAATTCGGTAGTAGTGCTGATATAAAAAAGTTGATTTTTTTTACTAACCCCCATATATTATCTAAATTAAAAAAAAATGCATTACAAGTGACTTTACGTTTACTAAGCCATTTTTATGGTAAATTAATTTTTATCGGTCAAGATGTAAGAGTTAATATTATTAAAACATACAAAAAAACGACCATTTCACGAATTTTGGCCGTTTATATCTCAAAAACTGTACAATAGAAAAACTTAACTTTACTTAAATTTTTTTGTTACATACCCCACTATAACATACTAAAATTATAGCCAGTTCAACCGAGACAAAAATTCCTCATAAGGCCTGTGTAAACTAGTGCGTGGTCCTTTGAAAATCCACTTAACCCTTTCCAAAACAAAAATCGGTCAAAATGATATTTTTGAAAAATTTTCGGGCACCTTTCCTAAGTTAAAAATACGAAAACGACAAGTTTGTAAAAGTTTCGGTTCAAAATTTGACTTTCGAAGATTTACCCTCCCCCCACTCCTTTTAACTAAAGTAACTGTAACCGCTACCATAATTCACTTGGCTTTTTACAGGCCTAAAAATTGTTTATATCAATTTGATTAAAATCCTTTATTTTAAAAATTTTTTGAACCATCTTTAAATTTAATGAGTTAATCAAATTTATGTTAAAAAACTATCAATCAAATTTTTCGTCAATCAAACACTTTTTATTATATAAAAATTCGTTAATAAACAAGCAAGTTTTATATTTAAGACGTATAGTATTAATTTCTTTTACTTGGGTCGTATGTAGGCACTTTATTTTTAATATTAAAAATCTCAAAGAGGCGCAAGAAAGCGCAGCCATTTTTTTTTATTTTGTTAAGAAACATTCAATTAACAAAAAAGTGACAATAGTTTTGCTTAACAAAATTTTATCACACACTAAATTATATTTTTTATATTTCTTTAAGGTAAATTCTAATAATAATTGACTTCTTAGTTTAAAAAATATGATTACTCTGACAACCTACAGCTAGATATTGGTATTTAGTATTTTTTGGTTAAATTACCTGTGCTGGATGTCTCCATCGTAAAAAAAAATTTAAAATTTTAAATATAACACATCATATAATTAGAGAAAGTAATACATAATTATTCAATAATTTGTATGTAATTATCATAAAAATTAAACAGACGATTTTTAATGTGTAAAACTCACGTCATACTAAAAAACAAGTGAAAATACTCTGTTGCATTTTCAGCGCCCACTAGTTTGCCGCATAATTTGAGTTCCAGATATTGTATATGTCTATTTGTGTTTTTTTAATTTCTTCCACTTTTACACCCGATTGGCCCTTTTGTGTGGCGTCTTAACCAATCAATTTCTTCCTCACTTTTATGCCAAAGCAAATGTCTTTTAAGATACGACTTCATCTTGGCCTTGTAAACACACTGGTGGCATCTAAACCAATCAATTTCGCTCTCACTTTTATGTTGTAACTGGTGAATCTTTAAACTACTCTTTACATTTGCCTTGTAGTCGCATCGGTTACATTTAAACCAATCAATTTCATAAGCACTTTTGTGGCGAAGCAAATGTCTTTTAAGAGACGACTTCGTCTTGCCCTTGTAGTCACACTGGTGGCATCTAAACCAATCCATTTCGCTCTCACTTTTATGTTGTAACTGGTGAGTCTTTAAATTACCCTTGACATTTGCCTTGTAGTCGCATTGGTTGCATCTAAACCAATCAATTTCGCTCTCACTTTTATGTTGTAACTGGTGAATCTTTAAACTATCCTTGACATTTGCCTTGTAGTCGCATCTGTTGCAATGAAACCAATTAATTTCGTTTGAACTTTTATGTTTCAACTGATGTCTTTCCAGGTTATACTTCCGCTTGGCCTTGTAGTCACACTGGTGGCATCTAAACCAATCAATTTCGTTATCGCTTTTATGACGAAGCAAATGTGTTTTAAGAGACGACTTCAACTTGGCTTTGTAGTCACACTGGTGGCATTTAAACCAATCAATTTCGCTCTCACTTTTATGTTGTAACTGGTGAATCTTTAAACTACTCTTAACATTTGCCTTGTAGTCGCATCGGTTACATTTAAACCAATTAATGTCGCGTGCACTTTTGTGGCAAAGCAAATGTTTTTTAAGAGACGACTTCATATTGGCCTTGTAGTCACACTGGGCGCATCTAAACCAATCAATTTCGCTCTCACTTTTATGTTGTAACTGGTGAATCTTTAAGTTACTCTTGACATTTGCCTTGTAGTCGCATCGGTTACATTTAAACCAATCAATTTCATATGCACTTTTGTGGCGAAGCAAATGTCTTTTAAGAGACGACTTCGTCTTGCCCTTGTAGTCACACTGGTGGCATCTAAACCAATCCATTTCGCTCTCACTTTTATGTTGTAACTGGTGAGTCTTTAAATTACTCTTGACATTTGCTTTGTAGTCGCATCGGTTGCATTTAAACCAATCAATTTCGTTCTCACTTTTATGTTTTAACTGATGTATTTTTAAATTGGACTTATGCTTGGCTTTGTAGTCGCAGTAGTTGCAATTGAACCAACTGATTTTATCAGGACTTGTATGCTGTAACAAATGCGTGATTAAGTCAGCCTTTCGTTTGGTTTGTAAATTACAATGATGACATTTGAAGCAACTGATATCGTCAAAACTTTTGTGCTGCAACAGATTGTGTTGTTTTGGTCTCCATTTGATTTTATAATCGCAATAATGGAATAATGGATTTTGTCCGGTTCTGAAATGAAAAAACAAAAATGGCAAGTCGAAGCAATCTTTCACTAGCAAATCTAACGTCAAATATTTTTTTATTAAGGGTGGACCAGCGCAATTTGCGTATTAAATCTTTTTACTGCCAATATTTCCATTTTGGGAACACTTTTTAAAAAATAGTTTTTGGGGTATTTATTTAATGTTTTTAAATAAAACCACACACGTGTTGTAAAAGCAATATGATTGCTGGTTAAATTAAAATTCTACTTAGTTTTATTTTGATATTTTCTATAAAAAAATAAATATCACAAACATTCAATTTGTTTTCCCTGTTTACATTTTTATCTTACAAGCCAGCGCAGCAATGGCTAGAGAGAAGGTACTGTTTTAGACAAAATAATTTTTAAGATAGCGTCGAAAATCTGTTATTTGGGTGTATTTTGACCTATCTTAGCAATATCGTCGTAATGTCTGTCCGTGTGTGTGTAGAGAGAAGGTACTGTTTTAGACAAAATAATTTTTAAGATAGCGTCGAAAGTCTGTTATTTGGGTGTATTTTGACCTATCTTAGCAATATCGTCGTAATGTCTGTCCGTGTGTGTGTGTGTGTATGTCTGTCTGTAACACGATAGCTTCTAAAGCGCTGAACCGATTTTCATGAAATTTTCAGGAAAGATAGTGTACAATACTATTTTTTTTTAAATCCATTAATGGTATGACAGTTTAAAAATTGAAAATATATTAACTTCTTAACGGAGCATCACATCAATATGCGGTTGTTTTCGCAATAATTTATGTTATAAATAAAAACTTGGTAGGAGCTTCCGTTTCTAAGATGTTTATTAAAACTGTTTTCAAGGCTGATATAGCGTAGAGTTTACTTGGATTGTGGTAATGGGCTAGGAAGGTATCAGGTCCATCATGGATGCATTTATTTATAATTAGTACCTCAAACATTATTTTATTTTAATATTATTTTCTCAAGCAAGTTTCCCTACCTAGTAAATAGTTTAATTGCACTTGAATTTATTTCTTAGCTTTCGAAAAAACCCGATGTAATTAGGCATGTGCCAAAATAGGGGAATATTTATTATCGAAAGATTTTTTTTATAAATATGTGTTTATTTCAGCTATTTCATAGAGCCGCAATTGAAAAGTTAAATTTGGCGCCCTTCAGCAGGGATTTTTTACGAAGCTTCAAATATTACTTTATTTTGAAATGCTACAAAATTGATTTTATTTTATATTTATAACTCACTTGTTATTCTGCTTTATTAAGTAAAATTTTATTTTCAAATGCCCACCCTGTATTTATTTTGACAGGTTAGGTTTGGTTCGGTTTCGTGTGGTTTGATTTGGTTTGGTTAGGTTGGGTCAGGTTAGGTTGTCACGTCTACTTTGCCCACAATAATAGGGGAATACAATAATAAACAAAAACTCATTAAAAGTTTTTTAAATTATATTGTCAAGTAGGAAAATTAATCAATTTAAATATTTTATAAAAACATATAATTTTTATGGAACCCTGGGTTGTTACGTATCAAAAGTGGCGATGCAGCAGTTTTACCATGTAAATGGCTTACCTACGCCTGTATGCGTAAATGGGGAAAATTGCTGTATCGGCGGATTTACCCAAATCGATGTGCGGAGCAACTCAGGGGATTCATTCAAGTCCTGTCATTATTTAAGTCAAGTGGATAGTGGTAGAAAAGATGTAAGTTTTAACCCACCAAGCATTCCCGAAGGCTGGAGCCAACATAGTTTTTAAGATGTAAGTAATTGTATTTTATATTATCCCCTTTTATATTCAAGACAAATAATCTGCAGTTTAAATAATTATAGTCTAGTAGAAACTTTGATGATTTGATTTGATTCTTTTTATTATCTTTAGTTCCTGTCTCCCCCTCGACAGCTCAAGTATTTATATATTAGTTCAGAAATTAATAGGTTCATCTAACAGTTCGAAATTAGAGATCTATTATATATATATTAAATATAATCATTTTACCAAAGTAGTTCTCATATTAGAAATATTGCTAAGCATCTCTCTGAAAAACGGGGTGCGACCATATAACGGGGAGAATCTAGTGCCATAAGGGCAATAATATATAATTTATAACTAGAACGCTTAAACTAACCTTTGTGGTTTTTTTAAAGCCTGGACCCTGCCTTACACATTTATAGTGAATATATATAATATATTTTCGAGCGCTATGGATTTGACCCTTTTTGTACAATCTATACCCTCTAGGAAAAAAAACATAACTTATAATTGAGTCATAACATTCAATTCCGGAGCCAAGATTTTCTGGCGTCGAACTTTCTTGGTTCATAATTTTTCCCAAATACGTTATAGGCTGGCTTTGGAAACAATGACAAATTTAAATTCGCGGATGCGAATTTTTAAGTGCGCATGCGTGTGTAATATAAATATTAGACATGCCATTTGACATTGTGACAAAACCACCAAAACTGACGCATGCGCAGTAACCGAAAACCTGTCTACCCGAAAAAGGAACACTAACAATTAAATAGGGGTCCTGGCTTCAAGCATCGCGTGTGAGAATGCATGGGTATGCCCCATGTTTAAGCTCTAACATATTTGATTTTTCCTTATAGTTTGAGATTATTAGTATTGAATTTGTGTAAAATTTAGGCCTAGAAAAGACAATTGTGTTGAAAGGTTTTTTAACTTTTGTGTAGTTTTTTTAAACAACTTATGATATGCCGATGATAACATTGTTTCAGCTAACAGCGTCCAGGATCTCCAAATATTATTAGAAAGCCTAAACGCAGCATGCCAGAAATATTGACTGAAAGTAGCAGTACAAAACTTTATTGATTGGGAAGATTAGTGCCGATTAAGTGATAATTAAACGCCAAGTTAACAAATTTATTGCTCTTATAATCGGAAAACAAAAAAAAACAAAAAATCTAAAATTTTTTCTTTTTTTTGAGCACTAGTTTTTTATTGTTAATTTTTTAAATTGCAGTTTTGCCCTGTCACTAACCAAAAAAACTGAATTATTTCGAAAATAAGCTAGACACTCTTTTATGGCTTGTTAGAAAGGCTTTTTAAAACCGCTTCAAAATATATCACCTATTATTTTTTAAAAAAAATCAGTTTCTCAAAAACACCCTTTTATATTTTCTTTAAAAAACTTTTTTCCTTCCTTGATTGCCAAGATTTCACAAAATTTTGCGATGGAGAAATGATGGATTTAGTTGGGAAAAATTTGTTTATGTTGTTAAACATTAATACTATTTATACAGTATAGTAACGTGGGTTGGACCACATTCATTTAAAATTAAGATTATTTCTTTGAAAACGCTCGGATACCCGGTTTTTGTTTGCAAAGGGGCATGTCTTGGCTACTACCGTTGGGGTCCACCCCCTACGAGAAGTAATTCAGACCCATTTTATTGAAAAAGTGAACATCGCTCGAGTGGTATCTTGTTTAAAAGCGCTTTGGATTTTCTTTACAACAAAATATTTTATTCTATTAGTTTTTCAAATAACTACTCTCAGACCACAAAAAATCTAATGCTTACTAAATGTTGCCATTAAAACTATTACTTAACATGTTATTTTCCAATTTGTTTGGACATGTCGATTTTAATGCACTCTTTCAATAAACAGTACCAGTACATAAATTGTACCAAAACAGAAATGAGTCTTGAGTGGCGATACAATTGGCCAGCCAACAACATCATGAATTTTAAATGAATGTGTACTAGTCAATACCTGAACTTTTGTTTATCGAAAACTTAAATAAAGCACACTTTTAACAACTTTTGCCGTGTAGTGGCAAAACAAGTTTTTTTAACTTTATTCCATCATTCCATCTTGAAATTTTAGCAATGAATCAAGGAAAAACAATATTTTTTTCCAAAAATAAAAGTGGGTGTTTTTGAGAAAATTAACACAATTTCGTTTTTTAAAAAAAATTAAAAAAATATATTTTTGAAGGGTTTTTAAAATGCCTTTCCTTGAGCCATAAATCATTGTTCTAGTGTAAGTAGTTTCTGAGATATTTCAGTTTTTTTGAGTATGTGTCAGGGAAAAACTGCAAAAAATAAACTACTGGTCAAAAAAATCTGAAATTTTGTATATTTTAGTTTTTTAATGACTAGAACTACTGTACCAAAAATAATTAAAAGCCCGGTTGATTTTAAATGATCTGTAGTATTTTTTATGCATACAATTGGCCCCCCTTAGTGTTATGCAGCAAAGTTTTTTTTTATTTTAAGAATTTCTGCAAATCCCTTGTCTTAAAAATAATGCACACTTACTGAGATGAGCTGTCGTCTAGCATGAGCTCCTCCTGCTTGATTTCTTCAGTCTTCAGCTCAAACTCCATAACTTCTGATTTTACACTTATTGATGACAAGTCAATTAAATTGTTATCTGATTGCCTGAAAAATTAAAACATATTTTTTTTTATTGAATATTAAGGATAAACAATTTTTTTTAATACAACAACCCCAGCATTTACTTGATCGAGCTCGTAACCTTATCAGTCTAGTTCGTAGTAAGTAACCTGAAAATTACTTGACACTAAATTAACATCCAAATATTTCTATTGTTACCGAGATTGTGAACCAAATCTCAAATTTCATAAACTCTCATCAGACAAAAAAAAACAAAATCAGTTTAGTGTGCTAAGATTCGCGTTGCCATAATTGGACTTTCAAGAAGAAGAACGAAGAATGCCCTTTGCGAGGTTTTTTAGAAAAAAGAATTTGAATCAAATGATAGAATTTCTCGAATGTTGTCATACTTTGTCCAATAAGGTTTTCTATAAAAACAATTTTTTCTTATTAATCTCTGTTAAGGGAATCATTTGATGGTTAATACCTATCTTTTTAGCTTTCATTGATGTATTCTACACAGATTTTTCTCGAATTCAAATCCATTTCAAATTTCAGGAATTATTTTTTTTGTGCATTAAATTGGGTCCTTACAAAATCAATGTCTGTTTCTCAAAATAGCACGTCACTGACCGCTTGCCACTTAAGTGTAATTTTTTTTAATTTTATTTTATTAAGAATTTCTGCAAATGCCTTGTCTTGAAAACAGGATGGGACAGAATAGAAGGACGTTTTTAAAATGAAAATAAATCAAGCTGTTTTTTTACTTAAAATAATTATTCGAAAAAATATAGTTTGGTATACCATTTAATAGTAAAAAAGTAAAATTATGTTTTGAGAATAATGTCAGGCTGGACACGTGATCTCCCGTTTCATTGATGTGCCATGGCTCCCTCATTCTTCAGATATCGCAGCTACTGATTATTTTGTAAGGGAATACCTAAGTCGAAGCCATCATAGCATAAGTTAGGGACAAAGGGGAGATTGTCCTAAAATTACATACCCAAACTGTTTTAACAAAAAGGCCGAGGTAAAAATTAAATAAATACGCATAATTACAGCATGTATTGTAATGGAATGTTTTATATTATATAGCGCATTTTATTCTTATTAAAAATACTGTAACGAAAATTATCATGTGGATAAAAGGAAGTAGATATTTCTTTTGTAGCGTTTTTTCTTATCTTGGTTTTTTTTTCTCGCAGCCGCGTATTTCGAATCAGGTGGTCACTTTGTTAAAAATATATTGACAACTGGTAGTGTACACGAATGGTGCATTTTAATTTTCCAAAAAATAGTGTTTTTTGTAAAGGATTTATACCGCTGTTACAATAGGGCATTACTTCTCCTAAAACCGGTTGTTTTGTTACATTTTAGTTGTCAAGAATACAAAAATCTGTAAGCTACCCTGGCCTGTTTTTGACGATTTTACCCACCCGTTACATCTGGCGACCAACCTAGGGCAGAAACAGAGCTACAAAATGGTACTAAACAGATCACCTGTTAGAACAAGGTCAATGACACGCGAGGCCGAGCGTGCCATTCAACAACCCTTGAAAACGAAACTTGGCAATTTACGCGGTTACCTTTCGGTCTATCGACGGCTGTGTCTTCGTTTACCAGATGTATTTCGCAAATCCTGGAACAGAAATGGAAACATTTACCATTCCGTTTATAGATGATGTCCTTATCTTTTCCAGCACTTTCGACCTTCACATGGAACATCTGGAGAAGGTTTTCGCTAAATTATCAACCGCCGGGTTTAGTTTAGAATTTAAAAAATGTAGGATTCATCCTGAAGATCTAGAATACCTGGGGTACGTGTTACCTTTTGACAGTTATAAACCCGACCCTTGCCGCGTGGAAAGCGTCCTCCAGTTTCCGGTGCCTCGAAATCCTCGTCAAATTCAAGCATTTTTGGGGTTATGCAATTTTGACCATAGTTTTTGCGAGTCTTTTTCGGCCAAGGCCGAACCTCTTACGCGCTTGCTTCAAAAAGGTAATAAATGGAGTTGGACAGAGGATCAACAGGGTGCTTTCGAAACGCTTTAAAAAACTCTTGCTAGTGACGTATTTTTGTATCAACCCGATCCCATGTTAGAGTATTACGTCCAATGTGATGCTAGTGAGTATGGGTTGGGTGCACAACTTTTTCAAAAAAAGGACGGGAAAAAACGCACGGTAGCCTACGCGAGTCGCTTACTTTTAAATAGAGAACGAGCCTATAACTCCTTTGAAAAGGAAGTGCTATCGGTTGTTTTTGCACTTACGCGTTGGCGTAAATATCTTTTAGGAAACCGGTTTCATGTTCTTACGGACGCTAAGGGTATGACTTACATTCAAACGTGTAGGTTGCTTACACCTCGAATCACCCGTTGGGCGCTCGTGCTACAAGAGTATGACTATACCATATCTTACGTGAGCGGTAAAGAAAACGTCGTAGCCGATGTGTTATCACGGTTTCCCGGCGAGAGATTACCTACACTATCGGACCGCTGTTTTCATCTGGCTAACTTTGCAATTAAGCCACCGGAATCGTTGAAAAAATTATTGGACTCTTTTAAGGACCTTCGGTCTCATGATGAAAATCTTTGTCTTATCCGCGATGTCCTTGAGCGCGGCCAAAAAAATAAATTTCCAAATTACGTCATTTTTGGGGATTTGCTGTTCTATAGATCTTCCGATGACGACCCGTTTTTACTTTGCGTACCAGATAAGTTGGCTCATCAGTGCGCTCAAATTTACCACGAAACTCTGGGTCATTTCGAAGTCTACAAGACAGTGATGGCAGTTAGGCATGATTTGTATTGGAAGGGTATTTATAGAACAGTTAAAACGGTAGTAAAACACTGCGGGGTCTGTCAAAAAGCTAAGACTTCTATCTTGCCCAACCCTCCATTACATTCCATACTTCCCACGAAACCAAATGAGATGATTTCTCTTGACCTTTATGGACCCCTTCCTACTTCATGGGCTGGCACAACTTTTTTGTGTGTCATTATTGATTTGTTTTCCAAATACATTACACTCTACCCCTTAAGGAAAGCCACTTCAAAGATCATTTTAAATCGTCTGGTTATGGATTATTTCCCGAAGTTTGGGCAAATAGACTCCATTCTTACGGATCATGGTAGTCAATTCACCAGCAGCTCCTGGTCTAACACTCTTGCTCCTTTAGGATTAAAATGCATTTTCTCTTTCGTACGTCACCCGCAGTCGAACCCAGTGGAACGATCGATGCGCGAATTATCGCGTCTTTTCAGAACCTTCTGTGGTCAAAAACACACTCGGTGGGCATTTGAGGTTAAGCATTTTTCCGAAATAATCAATGGGGCTGTGCATGAATCCACTGGTTTCTGTCCAAAGAAAATTCAATTCAACGAGCCACCTACTACATTGATCCGGAGTATATGTGACTTTCCGGAGAAACCCGAGGCGCGCACCCATGACGAAAAAATGGTTTTGGTTCGGGAAAACTTATTGGGCAAGGCTGAAAAGCGAGCCGCTGCTAACCCAGGTCGACCCTATCATGATTTCTCCCCAGGAGAGTTGGTCTTGCTTCGTGCCAATCCTACGTCATCGGTTTTAAATTCAGAGGTTAAGAAATGTTTGCTTCTATTTGAAGGGCCATATAAAATTGAAAAAAAAAGTCAGTTTTGCAACGTACGTTCTTAGCCATCCAAAAACCCAACAAGAACATTCCATGCTAGCCATTTAAAACTTTTTTATGAACCTTTTACTAATAACTAAATCATCCCTTAAGCAGGGTATCTTTAGTTACGGGGGCGGATGTAACGAAAATTATCATGTGGATAAAAGGAAGTAGATATTTCTTTTGTAGCGTTTTTTCTTATCTTGGTTTTTTTCTCGCAGCCGCGTAGTTCGAATCAGGTGGTCACTTTGTTAAAAATATATTGACAACTGGTAGTGTACACGAATGGTGCATTTTAATTTTCCAAAAAATAGTGTTTTTTGTGAAGGATTTATACCGGTGTTACATTTTAAGTATGTACCCTTTAGATTTAATTATATTTAGGGTTTTCTCTGTCACCTATTTTGCTATTTTCGTTTTTGTTATCATAGGGCATTACTTCTCCTAAAACCGGTTGTTTTGTTAAATTTTAGATGTCAAGAATCCAAAAATCTGTAAGCTACCCTGGCCTGTTTTTGACGATTTTACCCACCCCGTTACAATACCTGTATAAAAAAAAACTCTGTTTTACAAAAAAGGTCACTTTTCAGCAAATATATAAAAGGTTCCATAAAATCACATTTCTATATGTTAGTTAATTGAAAGAAACGACGTCGTCCATAGCATAGTGCTACATTTGCTTTAAACACGGGCGCTCCGGGTTCGATTCCTAGCTAGGTACTGGGAAGTGTTTGATTATTTAAATGTTTAACTTTGCTCTAACTTTAAAGTCCCTGTATGGAATAAAAATCAGAAGGAACAGAAACACAAAAATTTAGATTGGTCCTTGGCATTAAGTTAATGAGCTAATATAGTTCAAATTATACCCATTTGTAATGACGTAATTTTTGTTTATCTTTTTTTAAAAAAGTAGTGTCTATGATTTAAATAGGTAGGTAATTGGTTATGTGAAGTATCTGTCACTGTCAATCAAAAAACAATGATTGGCAAAAATATCTACGCCATACGTTTTTTTCTTACCTGATGACGTCATTACAAATGCGTATAATTTAGACTATCGTAATTTAATTGTTCCATAGACGATATCAAATAGTCCATAAAGGTCTGTTTAAAACTTACATGCCGCCTATGCCATTTTAGAAGAGTATATCATTTTAGGACAGCCTCCCCTAGTTAGGCGGCGTAGTTAGGTGTTCACAAATGAGGGCTATAGCCATACTTTCTCTTCTCAAATTGTGTGGGGGGCTAATTCAATTTTCGGGGGCCCCCAACTATGTCAATGGAAATTGATTTGTGTGATAGGGTGATGCAGAAATTTGAGGGACGACTACAGCAGCATATTGCAAAAGAAGGAGGTCATCTGCCTGACATTTTCAAAACAAACACTTTTTACACCTGGTTTAAAATGTGTCTTCAAATGATAGTATGACTGATATAATAAATAAACCGAACCAATCATCCCCGTGGATGATCTTTCCCATGTGAAACAGACCTTAATTGTTAAATAGTAACCTCTAAACCTCAATTTTTAGGAATTAGTTTTCTTTAAATTAAAAAACAGTTGAATTATTCTCATTTCAAAAATGCTCTTCCATTCTTCTCCACCTTATATAATGCACACTTACTTAGATGAGCTGTCGTCTAGAATCAGCTCTTCCTGCTTGATTTCTTCAGTCTTTAGTTCAAACTCCCGAACTTCTGATTTTATACTGAATGATGACAAGCCAAGTAAATTGCTATGTGATTGCCTGAAAAATTAAAATAACATATTTAAGAAAAAATGTATCTGGCATTGTACAAGGGATTGTATATATTAAAGATAAACTGTGTTTTTTTAATAGTTCATTAGTTTAGTTTAGTTTAGTTTATTTATTGGTAAAATATTACACAAAGTGCGTTTACAAGTCAAAAAATCCTAAAGTAGCAAAAAATAATTAAAATAAAAGTAAAATATAGCAAATAGATTATACGAATCTTATTTATAGTAAAGCTACTTAATAAAAAGACAACTTAATAAAAAGACAACAAAAAGTACATTGTAAGAACAAACATTTTTAATAAATTACAATTTAGCGTTAGAAATCAAGATCACTATCTAGGTACTCATCAAAAAAATACAAGGCATGTTTTACAAGGTAGCTCTTTACACTTCTCTTAAAATTGTGAAAGCTTAAATGTTTTACTTCTGTTGGTAGGACATTAAAAAATTTAATTCCAAAGTAATCTGAGCCCATGTTGGTACGTTGCAGTCTGTGATAGCTGGGAACCAAATTCTCTTTATTCTTATGATAGGAGTGGATGTCAGCATGTGTTTTGAAATTGTCGTGATTCTGTTTCACCTAGAATAAACATTGAAGGATGAAAGTGCCAGGAAAAGTAAGTAGTTTCAGTTCTACGAAACTATTTTTGCAACCGTCACGATACTTTATGCCGCCAATAATCCGTTGAAGCTTCAAAATTTCTGCAGATATGCCATCAACAAAGTACTCCTAGATACGTTTTTTAAAAGACCCCTTATCAGAAAAGTAATCTTTGACAGTTTGGAGCTAAGATACTCACCTGAGCCTCCCAGGTCATCTCTGGATCCAGGTAAACCCTCAGAGATTTTACTGATTCATTACTTTCTAAGGTTAATGGAGAGGTTTGCAATGTTAAATTTATATTTTGAGTTTTACTATTGTTAAGATTAAGCTTATTGGCTAGGAACCAGTTCTCAATTTGTATCTGTTTGTTTTGAGACGAGGGATGATAGCGAAGCAAGATGGTAGTGTCGTCAGCAAACAGGATGATGAGCAGGTTTATAAGATTGCTGAAATTAGGCAAATCATTTATATAAATGAGAAACAGCAACAGACCCAGCACAGAGCCCTGGGGACCACCATACAGAATTCTCTGCTTCCTCGACTGCTCTTCATCAAAACACACATACTGTTCCCTATCCTCTAGATAGGACTTAACCAGGGCTATACTACTTGGGTCAAAGTTGTAGTGACATGAGTTTTTTATAGAGGCTCTCAAAGGAAATACAATCAAAGGCCTTGGTCAAGTCGAGAAAAGTAGCATATGTAATTTGCTTATTCTCAAATCCCTCTGCAACAAATTCAGTCAAGCGATCAATAGCCAAAGTGGTGCTTCTTTTGTTTCAGAAGCCAAATTGGTTCAATGTAAAAATTTGGTTTTGCTCTAAATATTCAAAAAGAGATTCATAGATTTATGAGATTATAGGTAAAAGTGAAATGGGCCTATAATTAGTCTGATCTTCAGTGCAGTGATTAAACATGTCAGTCAGAGGTTTGCTTATTTTTGAGATGTTTAATGATTTTAGATTTCATGTCATAGCAATCTTTGCTACTACTGTTTTTAAGACTAGACATTTTATCCAATACCATTTTTTGTGTAACTGAGTGGAACGGTCCTGTTAAGTAGTCATTGTAGGAAGTGATAGAACTGGGAAGATTTTTTATAATCTCTTCTGCTATTGATACAAAAAAGTAATTGAATATCTGAGCATTGAGCTGGCTAGACTTTGGGGTTGGAACAGAGTTTTTATGAGATTTTATGACATTCCACATAGCTATGGACTTGCTAGATGCATTACTAATATAATTATCGTGGGCAGCTCTTTTTGTTTTAGAAATTTCAGCTCTGTATCGTTTTCTGTAGTCAGTGACCATGGTATTCGAAACCAAAATTGGATTTTCTTTCATTAGGAGGCTAAGCACTTAAAGTCTGCCCCTCATATCTCTAAGGCAATCATCAAACCTGCTGATTTTATGTCCACGCTGATTCTTTACCGCCATCTTTGATCTGAGTGGCAGACATTTCTCCATAACACTGGTCACAACTCCAGAAAAGTCACAGAACTGATCCTCCACACTAACTCTAGATTCAGTTATTGAGCTCCAGTTATAGAGTATCAGTTGATCATATAGACTGGAGAGACCTTCATTAGTTATTGGTCTGAAGGTGCTATAATTATAGGTAAATTTCAATGGTGTATCAAAAACTATACCCGAGTGGGCGCTCTGATCACTGACTGACGAATGTCCAGATTGCACCTGTTAAAATTAACATGTATGTTGTCAAGAGTTGCTTCGCCCCTTGTTTTAAACTTTACTGTTGGAAACAGATCATCGGAACTGAAAAAGAAGTTAAGATATTCAGGGTTTATCTCACCGACTTTTTTTCGTTACTTAGCTTAAAGCGCTTCTTAATATAATCATAATATGACGTAATAAGGAACACTTAAGGCTAAGTAACGAAAAAAAAAGTTGGTGCGATGGGCTATCAGCCTCCCTGCAGTTTTGCAAACATTAAAGTCACCAATAATTATTATGTGACATGTACAATCTATTTTCCTCAGAACTTGAGACATGATATCTAGATATGAATTGAGGTCCGCTTTTGGAGATCTCTTTACTGTTAAGATTTGCAAGTTTATAGAGGTAACATGAATCCCAGCTACCTCACACTGCAATTTCCTTGAAAGATTTGACAAATTAAGCTTGACTCTGGGAAAAATGCAGCACTAGTGGAATTTTTGCATTCTTTTAGGAAAACTAGTGCATAACCATATTCAACTCTTTATTAGATAAAAAATATAGCTCTTACAAAATTTTACTATAATTATAAACATTTCACCTATAATAATAATTCAATAAACTAATGTAGTACAAAATAAATAACGATAACATTTCACCTATTCCAACCTATATTGTACTGTAATTTTTTCCAAAACAAATTGTTTGCACTTTATCTTAAATATATTAAATACTTCTATATTTTTTATTTCCTGTGGCAAACTGTTAAATAATACTAGCCCTTTATTGTAAATTGTATCAGTTGTTATTATTATTAATTCTAACATAAAAATCATTGTTTGCATGAGCCCTCGTATTGTATGAATAACTGTCTTACTTGTTGTATCATACATCTCATTTTTTAATTTAAATATAAATAATAACATATGTGCAATTGATTTAGACTCATAAGGTGAAGTTTTTCTAGCATGTATTTATTAGCTGTTCTTTTTTTACACATTAAAATTGCTCTCATCCCTCTATTTTGCA
Organism: Aspidapion aeneum; assembly: GCA_963576565.1. Taxonomy (NCBI): domain Eukaryota; kingdom Metazoa; phylum Arthropoda; class Insecta; order Coleoptera; family Brentidae; genus Aspidapion; species Aspidapion aeneum. The sequence continues at coordinate 8,680,487 of OY755046.1, forward strand.
GTTTTTTGGGAGCCTTTATTTCTGCAGCATTAAGAAAAAATAATAAAGTTGAGCAATAATCAAAATGTGGTGCAATAATTATTGATTTAAAAATGGTTAATTTTGCAAAATATGATATTTTATTATGTAACTCACCATGACCAACCTGATTAGTCGAGTTCATAGTAAGTAATTGAAATTACTTGAAAATAAATAAACATCCAAATATTTGTAGTGTTACCAAAATTATTACCAATTATTATACCAATTACTCAACAGAAAAAAATTATAAAATTAGTTTAGTGGTTCAAGTGCTATATGCACATTAAATAGGCCAGAAAACACACAAGCAAATTGTTTTTTTTTCGTTTCTAAGGGGAATTTTAAAGAATTCAGTTAAACTTTTTCATTTAATTAAATCTCTTATCAACAGTGTTCGAAAATATCATGATATTTATATAAATATCATATCACATGATATATATCGGATATATATGGGTGAATATCTGGAAAGTGACGGATTTTGATGTGACCTACACAAAAACATGTTAAAACATTTTTTTATATAAAACTAATTTTATTTTTATAGTTCTATTAAACAACTAACAAGCAAGTTCGTCTTTGGAAGATTATAAAAAATATTTCCTTTAGATCACAGAGGTTTTATGTAACAATCGTCAGTAACCTGGAGTGTCACCATTAGAATTTTACTATATTTTAATTAAATTATGTTCTTATAATTATTTATTGGAGTAATTTCTTAGTAAACATTAAAAAACAACCTTTAGTTATATAAATAGTCAAAACCAGAATTGTTTTAAAGTTACTTGTTTTTAAATATTCAAATTTCAACTTTGTCACCAAAAATTGCATCAGTTACCTGTGCCTTCACATTTTTTATCCATTTGGCATCATTGGATCATTCTTGACCTTCAGTTGCTAAGTGAAAAAGAGCTCTGTGATTCGGAAAACGCGCGAACGGTTTAACTCGGTGCCACACGTCTAAGACAGTGGGTGTGTCCTTTAACCGATTCATACTCGCGTGTGTAACCTTCAGTTTGATCAGTAACCTGGTAAGTTTTTAAAAGGTAGAACAACAAAAAAACAATTTAAAAAATGGTGAAACATAATTACAATAAGATACACTTTTTGAGTTTTCTTGTTTATTAGACTCAATTTTAGTAGTATTAATAATATCTGACAAATCGTTACCTGTGCATCAGTAACCTGTTAGAATACTTACAGGTTACTGACCTGCGCTACAAGTAACTGACTCGTTTTTTACAAGCATTTATTTAGCTTCACATGTTCTGTCTAACTACCTAACTATCAAATCTTGTGAAGCGTTTTTGACACACTTCCCATTATCCGATTTGGATGAAACATGACAATACAACATTAAGAAAAAAATATCCTTCCACCCCTATACCCACCCCTTCTATAGAAAAATGTGTTTTTGACACACTTCCCATTATCCGATTTGGATGAAATTTGGTATTTACATAGTGGTCTGATGACAATACAACATTAAGAAAAAAAATCCTACCACCCCTATCCCCACCCCCTTCCATAGAAAATGCGTTTCTGACACCCTTCCCATTATCCGATTTGGATGGAATTTGGTATATGACAAGTTTGATTTATTTCATTAAAAAACAGAAGTTTTACAATATCTTCAAAAATTGGTACAATTTTTCTAAATCCCTATAATAGACAGTTAATCTTAATGTAGGTACTTGTTTCATTTAAAATGTTAACGAACAAAACACAAATTATTAAAAACACTATTGTTAAAGCTAAAATACACTCTGGCTCACTAACACAAATTCAAAAATTAAAACAAATCCAGATCTGATACCTGATAAGCTAAAAATTCACTGATGGAGTAAAAACATTGTTTAATTAGAAATTGTTTTAGTTTAAATTTAAATGCATTAAATGGTAGATCTCTTATACTTTGAGGGAGTTTATTATATAAGACAGGCGTATAATGTAATGTTGCGTTCCTAGAGGTCCCGAAGAAACTGCACTCGAACATCAGTTCTGTGTCTCGTATTATGTTGATGTATGTCTTCAACCCTTGTGTAACTTTGCGAGTTTTTATGAAAATAAAGAAGACATTCTAAGATATACTGCGATGGAATAGTCAATATACCCAGATTTTGAAAAAAAGGTTTGACATTTTCTCGATATTTAATGCCTGCCAAGATTCTGACTGCTCTGCGTTGCAAACCAAAGATGCGTGAGGTATATAGTGGTCCCATGACAATTCAACATTGAAAAAAAATATCCTCCCACCCCTACCCCCTTCTATAGAATGCGTTTTTGACACACTTCCCATTATCCGATTTGGATGAAATTTGGTATACATATAGTGGTCCGATGACAATACAACAATAATAAAAAATGTCCTCCCAACCCTACTCCCGTAGCGTTTGTGACTTTTATATACAAATTTTAGCATTTTTTTAAATTAAAACATTTTTTAAAATAATTTTGTTTGTTCTTATAATCAGTTCCCTGTTATAGTTGTAAGTTACCTGTACTGCAAAAGCTATTAAGTTTTAAAGAAAAAATAAAAATTTATACTTATTTTTAAAAGAAATCAAATATTAAAGGTTAGTTCTATATTTTATCCCAACATTTGTGAATTTTATTACTGGTTATCAGTTACCTGTGAAGTGCATCAGTAACCTGATATGCTAAAATTACAAAATGGTCAAAAAAACAGAAAATATTTTAAAATTTGAATGTTTTTCCAAGGCAACATGTTATTTGGTACTTTGGTCATATTTTCATTGATTTTTTTTATTTGTATATCAAGTTTCATGTATGTCCACAATTTTTGCTCCAAATCTGTCACTTTCCAGATATCTATATATATCATTATCAAACTGAATGCTTTGGTTTTGGCATATTAAATAAAAATCACTACTTCTTAATAAATCAAAAGTGCACACAGATGGAAAACACAGTAACTGCTCTAACCTGGGAAAATAGAAAACAAAAGAAATCGTCGCGTCGGGGATCTACCAGATAAAACAGGGGATTCCCAGTCAGCTCTGCGATGCCTATGCGGCAGCCGAATCGATCGATACTACACCTTTACAGATGCTTATACTTTTGTACAGGGGCGTACTGACAAATTTTCTGATATTTAGAATGGTAGAAAACATTTTTAGTTTAATAAGTAAAATTATTGAATATATCGGATATATATCAAGCTATATATTGTGATATATATCACTTGATATATATCCGCGGAACCCTGCCTATCAATCTCTCTTTTATTAATTTCTGCAGCAATTGCATTTTCATTCTCTTTCTAGGTACACTCCTAAATCAAAATCTTTCATTTCCTATCAGTCACCAAGCATTTGACCTCTCTGACATTTATCTTTTTATGTGTAGGTAAATTTATTTAGTAAAAAAAATACAGTTTTCAAAAAACGTTTCTTACATATTTTTTAGCTTTTTCCGGCAATCATTTAATATGGTTTTTAGTCTATATACAGGGTGTTCGGCACATGAACCGTCAAAATTTTTTGGGATATTGTTGGGGTCATTTGCTACCTTTTCAACCTTAGAACTTGGGTCCTTAGAGTCACAGCTAAAGAGATATGAATTTTTTAATTTTTTTTTCAAATTACCCAAAATTCCACCTTTATACCCTCGTCAGCTTTTTATTAATGCCTGGAAAAGCATCATTTTTTTTATAATTCTGTAATCTTATACTACTTCAACTAATGAATAGATTTGTTAAAATTTATGTAAAAAAGGGACATACAAGGTTTTTTATTGAAAAACATTAGTGATTTTGTAAAAGAGAATCAATTTCAAAATTAAAAATTAAAAAAAGCATTGACACTTGAGAACTTCATTTTCTTTTAAAAACTTCTCTAGTTGATTACCTTTCTAACAGTATGCTTCACATTGATTTAAAAAAAACAATTCTGCTTTAAAATACGGATATTCTTTGAGACAGGCAATAATTGTTCGGACTTGATAAGAAAAACAATTTGATGTTTATGATCGTTTCTAACAAAATTTTATATTTATAAAAGTTTAACTTTTGTTTAAGTAGGTAAACGATCATAAACATCAAATTGTTTTTCTTACCAATTCCGAACAAGTCAATTATTGCTCCCCATTTTGACTACTGTTCCAGTTTATTATACTTTTTAAATAATGGGGAAATCCAATCTCTTCAAAAAATTCAAAACAGGTCACTAAGAGCTATATTAATGTGTAAAAAAACAACTTCAATTAAAAACATGCTCGACAGACTTTCTCTAATGAGTGTTTATCAAAGACTAACATATAATATGCTACTATTTGTTTTTAAATTAAAAAATAAAATGTTACCAAACTATTTAAGTGAAGAATTAACATTCACTCAAAATATTCATCAGTATAATACAAGATCTCGTGCAAGAAATGACTTTTATGTCAGCATTGTAGAAAACAGAGTTGATACTATTTACAGTAAAGGATTAATATTGTTTAACAATTTTCCAGTGGAACTTAAAAATATACAGTCTGTAAATTATTTTAAGCTAAAATGTAAAAAACATTTCTTGGAAAATCTAAACAAGTTTAGTTAGTAGTAGTTAGGTCATTTGTTAGTAAGTAGGTAATGCATTGTAATAATTAAGAGCTATTTATAGCTAATAAAGTGTGAAGTAAAGTCTCGCCCTTCTGACGGAATATCTGTATTTTAAAGCAGAAATGTTTTTTTTATCAATGTGTAGCATACTGTTAGAAAGGTAATCAACTAAAGAAGTTTTTAAAAGAAAATGAAGTTCTCAATTGTTGATACTTTTTTTGATTTTTAATTTTGAAATTGATTTTCTTTCACAAAATCACTACTGTTCTTCAATAAAAAACCTTGTATGTCCCTTTGGTACATCAATTTTAACAAATCTATTAATTAGTTGAAGAAGCATAAGATTACAGAATTATTTTTAAAAAAATGGTGCTTTTCCAGACATTAATAAAAAGCTTATGAGGGTTTAAAGGTGGGATTTTGGATAATTTGAGAAAAAAAATTTAAAAATTCATATCTCTTTAGCCATGACTCTTAGGACCCAAGTTCCAAGGTTGAATGTCATGTGACGAACACCCTGTATATACAAATATTTTTTTTTCAGTTTTGTGACACATTTACATTGAACACTTTGGGAGGAGGGCTAATATTTTTTCTCTGCATAAAATATGACATGAGGATAAATGTACAATACTATATGATAAGTATGATTATTTTTCTGACAAATTTTATAGAAAATTTTATTCTTAATCTAAATTTGAAAACCGCTTTTTGCTTCCCAAATTATAATTTTTTAACATTTTAACCCCTTTAAGCCCCCCACACCTTATTCATATACACATTGCCTCAGAACTAATACGGGTCTACTACGTTATACCTCGATGCTTGAAAATGGGTGTTTCTTTTTTTAATGATAAGTTGAGGTCGTTTTATACTGTTTTCAAGAAAAAAAAATGCGGATTTTTCGCTTTTTTTTTAGAAATTTAAAAATTAAAAAATTAGTAAAAACTCATACAAATTGCTATAGAAATAATTTATTTGACGTTTGTTATTTCGAGAAAGAGCGGGACGGCTCACAATCGACGGAGCTTTAAATAAATGGTAATTTAGCCAAAAATAAGGTGACCAACTATCTAGCAAGAGGCGATAAAAAGTTTTTAAGAAATGTATTTACGCATAGAAAAATGGTTACACCAAATTTTTGAAATCTAATGTTCGGCCTGACATCTTGCTCTTTTAATTTGTCGCGCATTTTTGACTCCGTAAAATCGTCCAAAATCGTCTATTGAGCATTTATAATGAAAAAAATGATGCAGAAACAATTATGATAATGATGATTTACAGAAATTCAGCAGTTCGGTTTGGTTCGGGTCGATCTTAGATTAGGTTGGCTGTGTCTTAAAGTAATTCAGCAGGAGTCGGCTGCGCCGACTCCTGCTGAATTACTTTAAGACCCAACAAACCTAACCTAAAACCAAACCGAACGGAACTTAACTGAATCAAATTGAACCAAACCGAACCGAACTAAACCAAAACGAACGGAACCGAACCAAACCGAACCGAACCGGACTGAACGGAACCGAACCGAACCGAACCGTACCGCACAAACAATCAGCAAGAATCGGCTGCGCCGATTCTTGTTGAATAGTTCTAACTAAATAATTTCCTACCCTCAGATGCACCGTAACAAGGCTTTGCTGATCCATTCTCTATCTTTGTTGTTTTGTATGTGAGCAACAAGGACTTAATCGCGATTAAATCCATGATCGCGCTTCAGTGCTTACGGTGCATCTGAGGGTAAGTCAGCGTAAGCAAATCCAATTGGGAAATTTGAAATGGCCGAATGACCTGGAAAGTGTCGGCCAAGCAAAAACTCAATCAATGTGTCAAAACATCTGTGGGAAGGTCAACTGTACAAATTTTCAAAATTATGTGAAAAAACCGAGAAAAAACACGAAAAACTAGGTATGTAATTAATTTAAAATTGTTAAATTATTAATCCTAAGCTAATTCATAAATTTATGTCGAAAATTTGACGATGCAGTGATAGAAATTGATTTTTTTCAACCAAAACAAGTCAAAGAAAATCACTATGTAACGTTTTTTAAAAAATTATTTAAAAAAAAACTATACTTTTTTTTTTAATTTCCCGTATCCAAATCGACTAAAAATAGTCCAAAGAATCATTTTCATACAAAAAAATCGTTATATAGAGCGTTTTGACGAGCGAGGTATAACGTAGTAGAACCACTAATACTGCAGAGTAATTGATTTATGTACTCTCACTACTTACCCATTATCAGCACCACATTCTGGCAACTCTTGTTTAACATTCATTTTGACTGAACTAGATGTAAGAAGTCTTATTCCTTTTCCTTATAATGTGAGGATGTTTATTGTTTAATATATGAACTTAAAAGTAAAAGTCCCTGGTCACGAGCTCTTTGAAAATATCTTTGGGATTATTAGTCAGTAGATGAAAATCGTTTTATAGTACTAATTTTGTCTTCGACATCTTATCACACATTAGGTTAGATAAGATAAAGCTTACTTTGTTTTTTCTAATTAATTTTTTATGTTTTTATTTATTGTGACAAAGAAGACATTAGACAAACCGGCAACAAAATGGCGGCTTCAAAAATGAGAGATAGTTCAAGCGAACATACCGGCTCTATTCCGGGTACCGTACGGTGGCCAGAAAATTAAATCCGCTTCAAGTGAAAATTCTCTAGAATGAATAGTTTGTTGTATATTTTAAGCACAATTTATTGCCCGCGCCCGATTGTGCTGAGAATATGCACTTTACTGCCCACATAAAACGGTGGATGGGCCATATGGGAAAATTAAAAAATTCCCGGTAGACCGGTACTTTTCAAGGCCGGTGCCTTATGAGCAGGTACTAGTCAAAAGGCCGGTGCATTATGGGCGGGTACCGGTGTGTTGTGATCCGGTGCCTTATTGGCCGGTACCGGTGTGTTGTGATCCGGTGCCTTATGTGCCGGTACCGGTCACGGAGCAGTGGTATATGGGTCAGTACCGGTCACGGGTAAAACTATATTCAAACAAACTAGCATTCAACAATTATTGTATGAGTATGGGTGTCTTTATAACTTCATCAAAACTTATTAATTCGGTATAATTAGTATTATCGTGATGGTGTTGATATTTTCTTTAGTCATTTGATTTATTAGACGAAAGACTAACTAAAGTACAAACATTTTGTTTAATGCTGCCAGTTAATTTTGTTTTATTTTGAATTTTTGGGAAAACCTCACCTTAAAGTTTGTTTTGATATTTTTAGGCTCTTTAACCAAAACCTTCAAAGAAGAAACTCCTTATTGTTTGGGAAAAATTCCGATCAGGTGATAATTTCTCTCTTTGTTGAAAGTTATTTTCTTTTTGAACACCTGATCAGTTTGGCAAAAATCATGCGCGCTTTTCACACGCTGCGAGATTGAAGCTCCCCTTGTATTTGACAGGGGAATGAAGAACTCACTTCCAACAAGACACTGAAAGAAGTCACAGGTGTTTTAAGATTAAGACCGAAATTCCAACCACAAGAAAATCCGCGGCGCCGCGAGTGAAATGTAGAACTGCTTCTAAATAAAAGAAGGTAAGCTTCTAGCGTGTTGTCGATTTTTTTCCTTTGTTTTAGTTCAATAAACGTCTGTTTTCCCAGATGGGGTGAATTTAACTTTGGGGTAATTTTTTTGTGAAATCTCTAGTCTTCTCCCCTTCAGGCACAGCCGGCTATTTGGTCCTTCAGACCTTTATGTATGAAAAAGCCCTTTGGATTTTACAGTTTTTTTTTGTTAAAAATTTGATAATTTTTTAGTTTTTTTGCAGCAGCCACATTTTATCGTTTTTTGCCAGATTCGAACATTGTTGTTTTTTGTACCGGTTTTTTTTTAGCTTCCGCATGGCTTTGAAGGTTGGTTGCCCTGAGTTTGGTATATGACCTCGTGAGGCGATAAAAAACCCCCGTTCGACATTTGGGAGCGTCGCGTTCTTTTTTCTTGTTGGCCGTTGTTTGACTGACGTTTCATTGACGTTTGTGTGTTGTAACCTCACAATTTCACGTGTTGTTTTGTTTACCTCCGAGGTATCCGTCGAAATTTACCTTCGTTATTTGCTTTCGTTAAGCGCGAGATTATTGCCGCGTTATTACCGAACCTTACCCGTGTGTTGCTAGCGAATTTGTCGCGAAAAAACCTACTTTTTGCTTTCGTTAAGCGCGAGATTAGTGCCGCGTTATTACCGAACCTTACCCGTGTGTTGATAGCGAATTTGTCGCGAAAAAACCTACTTTTTGCTTTCGTTAAGCGCGAGATTATTGCCGCGTTATTATCGAACCTTACCCGTGTGTTGATTTGCCTTCGTTATTTGCTTTCGTTAACCGCGAGATTATTGCCGCGTTATTACCGAACCTTACCCGTGTTGATTTGTCTTTGTTGTTTGCTTTCGTTAACCGCGAGATTATTGCCGCGTTATTACCGAACCTTACCCGTGTGTTGTTTACCTTCGTTATTTGCTTTCGTTAACCGCGAGATTATTGCCGTGTTATTACCGAACCTTGCCCGTGTGTTGATAGCGAATTTGTCGCGAAAAAACCTACTTTTTGTGTCTGATAAAAACCGCTTTGTCGTGTCTGAAACAAAAGTTTTAAAACAACAACAAAAAAGCATTTATAATAAATTAAAAACGACTTACAATAAAGCCGTCGAAGCCCAGGGCAATGCAGATAAGGCAAAAATGTTAAAAACCAGATGGGAAGATGTGCCTTCTCTGGTAAGTCAATTTGATGCCTTGCATTTTGAAATTATAAGCTTAGATAGTAGTGATCAGATACAGGAAAGTCAGGAAACCTTAGTGCAGGAATTTGATGAAATGAAATACACAATTAGATCGATTTGTCATGAGCTCTATCCTGAGGATTATCAAGATGCCTCACAGGAAATTTTAAACCATCCCTGGTAAATGTGGACAAGGGTCTTGAAATTAAAGGAATAGAGGTACCCCATTTTGACGGTAATCTTAAAAAATGGCCCACCTTTTTTGATATGTTTAAGTCACTTGTTCATGATAAAGCTGACATGAGTGAAATAGCTAAATTTCAAGCCTTAAATACCGCTCTGGTGGGAGAAGCAACATCTATGATTAGGAACATACCGCTAACCTCGGATAATTATCGAGTAGCTTTTGATGCGATGATTAGGCGCTTTAATAATAAAAGACTTTTGGTAACAAATTATTGGACGTCTACTTGTCAAGCCCCTTCTGCAAAATCGAGCAACCCACATGCTTTGAGATTATTGTTGTTCACTTTTCGGGAAAATTTGGAAGCATTGTCAAACTATGATGATGTAGACCTTGGAAAAAGTTGATACCCCATCGAAAACTCAGTTTGAGATTGAGTATAGTGATAAGGAAATCCCGTCCTATAAAGATTTGTTTAAATTCTTAGAGAAAAATTATCGGGCTTTGGAAAATAGTTCTCTTTGAATAAGCCGAAGGAGGTCTCACCTCCTCTGGCCCCTAGGAAGGGTGTCAAACCACACTATCTTGTGTTATTGACTGGAAAAGGTTGTGCTTATTGCCAGCAGCAGCCCTACCACCCCCTTGTGAAGTTTGCCAGATTTATGGAATTAGAAGTAGGTCAACGTCATCTATTTGTTAAGCGTGAACGAATGTGTTTTAACTACTTTGGCAAACATGGTGTATCTCAATGCCCTACAAATGCCACGTGTCGTCAGTGCCAGGGTTTTCACCACTCCCTGTTGCACTTGGTGAAAAGCTCGCCGAGCCCCCAAGTTGATCCTCCAGGGGAGACCCCCGTATACCTAATAGTGAAGGTGCCAAGCAGGCATTGTGTACCGCTACACCCAGTAGCAACCATTTTGAACCTCGTAAGAGGAGACCAGTGCTTTTTGCAACTGCCGAAGTTTTAGTTGTAGATGCCAACAAGAAGTTTGTGTCTTGTCGGGCAATTTTAGATTCCGCTAGTGAAGCGTCCTTTGTAACCGTCTCTTTGGCTGAGAGGTTAGGACTTAAAGTAGCTCCGAATAGAACTCCTATTGAAGGAATAAATGGCATGATTTCTAGTATGTCATATGGCAATGTAACATTGCAAATACGCTCCTCTAAATTTCCTGATACTTTGTTTTCCTGTGATACCATTCTTATTCCTAAAATTTGTGGAACCATACCTGTGCGTGTTGTAGAATATGATTCTATTCAGTGGCCATACCTAAAAGACTTGAGAATGGAGGACCTTGTGCCATTAATTCAATATTTGGTTGGATACTCCTTGGTGGTATTGATGGTCTTCGTAAAACTCAAAAGCCCATTAGTTTGTTGACCTCAGTGTCTTCCCCTATAGAATCTCAATTGGATAGTACCTTACAAAAGTTTTGGGAACTAGAATCGACCCCTCAAAAAATCCCTCTTTCCTCTGATGAGGACTTGTGTAGAAAAATATTTGCTACCACTCATTCTAGAACTAAGTCTGGCAGATATGTTGTTCGTTTACCTGTCAGAGAGCCTCGACAAGAACTTTGTAACTCTAAAGGTCAAGCATTGTGTAGATTCAATATGATGGAAAACCGATTATTGAAAAATCCTGCATTGTATAGTGCGTACAGACTTTGTTCAGGATTACCTAGACCAGGGGCATATGAAATTGGACAATTCTAGCCCTGACTTCCATTCATATTTTATTCCACACCACTCAGTTGTGAAGGCAGATGGTGACTTGTCAAAAATTCGAATGGTTTTTGATGCATCTGCCAAGACCTCAAATAATCGTAGCTTAAATTCTATTTTATTAGTAGGACCTAAACTCCAAAGAGATGTTGTGTCAATATTGCTTACTTTTCGCCTTTATAGTGTTGTATATTCTAGTGACATACATCAAATGTTCAGACATATAGATATGCATCAGGCTGATGTGTGTTATCAAAAGATATTGTGGCGGTTTGACCCAACCGATGAGATTCAAGAGTACTCTCTTCAAACTGTGACTTATGGTGTAAATTCGAGCCCATATTTAGCTATTCGTACTTTTCACAAGCTCGTTAAAGATTATGGCAATGACTTTCGACTAGCGAGCAAGGTGTTGATGCATACCACTTATGTGGACGATGCGATTTGATTAGCTAATTCTGTAGCTGAAGCTTTAGAAAGTCAGAAATGGCTGATTACATTATTAAAATTGGGTTGTTTTGAACTTCGTAAGTGCACTAGCAACACTCCTGAGTTACTAGAATCGGTTCCAGCTAGTCATCAGCAACCAATTTCCTTTGATGATGAATCTGCTGGTTTAAAATCCTTGAACAAAAGTGGTGTCCAAAATTGGATTCGTTTTATTATGATGTGATACCCATGGAAAGACCTTGTACCAAGAGAAACATTCTCTCTGAGATTGCAAGGATATATGATCCACTCGGGTTCCTAGCCCCAGTTGTTTTGGTTGCTAAATGTTTAATGCAACGTTTGTGGGGCCAGGGTCTGTCATGGGATGATACCCCCTCCAGTGATATTATTGTACAGTGGCAACTTTATGTGTCGCAACTACCATTATTATCTTCGATATCAATACCTCGTTATGTTGTGAAGCAAAATGCTGTCACCACTGTTGTGACGCCTCAATGTGTGCATATGGTGGTGCAGTATATATTCGACAAACTGAGTTGGATGGAAATATTTCTATTTCCCTTTTGTGTGGGCTTTTGTGTGGGAAAAGTAGGGTGTGCCCTTTGAAAAGTATTTCTATTCCACGCTTAGAATTATGTGCTGCTGTATTGTTAGCAGAACTATTGGAGTTTGTTGGCAATCACCTTGATTGCATCCTGATTGATAAGATTTTTGCTTGGTCTGACTCCAGCGTTACTCTTGCTTGCCAATCGACTATTCAAGAGAAAGTTCCCCCCAGCTGTTGGTACCATGTAAATGGTAAAGAGAAACCAGCTGATTGCTTATCCCGGAGCTTACTTCCTGGTCAATTGATAGACCATCCTCTTTGGTTTACTGGACCATCCTGGTTGGCCCAGTCCAGTGAAACATGGCCCATGAACCCTAATATTGATGCGTTTGATGCTGATCTACCCCCTGAGGAAAATCGTTTTGTTTTTGTGACAGAAACCCCCCTTGATGAAGTACAGGTGTTTCTCACTAAGTACTCCTCTTTGCGTAGAATATTAGGCATTGTTGATTTTTGTTTGAGACCTTTTCGAGTAAAAAAAGATCCTTTTCTATCTTTTCCTAGTAAAGCCCTTAATGAGGCAGATCTTTATTATGCTACAACAAGAAGTTTTTTTTGAAGATTTGAAAAGGATACGTATGGGTGAGAGTTGTGCTAAGCCTCTTCGAAAGTTAGCTCCTTTTCTTGATTCCCATGATGTCATCAGGGTTGCGGTAGATTAACTCACACTGATTTGGCATATGAGATAAAACACCCTATGTTGTTGCCTCGTAGTCAGAGGCTTACCACTTTGATTATTGAAAAAATTCATAATGAGCATAGACATCCAGGTCATCGTTTATTGGAGTACCTATTAAATCAACAGATTTTGTCTGTGAAAAGTGCCATTCACAGTGTTATTTCCAAGTGTTTTTGTTGTGCCAGGGTAAATCCCAAACCATTGCACCCATTCATGGGTGACCTTCCTAAATTTAGAGTGTCCCAGGTGAAGCCCTTTTCCCATGTTAGTGTGGATTTTATGGGTCCATTCTCCATCACGTTAACCAAGCGTCGTGGTGTAAAAAGTCAAAAGGCTTATGAGTGTATTTTTGTTTGTTTCCCAACAAAGGCCATTCACCTGGAGGCTGTTTCTGATTTGTCCACTGATGCATTTGTAGCTGCCCTCCGCCGATTTGTTGGTAGACGTGGCAGATGTGCTGCCCTCTACCGTGACCAGGGCACTAATTTTGTTGGGGCAAATAACCTCCTTGTGTCCTATTGCTTGCTGAAGCTGCTGAGACTTTAGCGATTAAGTGGTGTTTTAATCCACGAAAACACATCTGAAGAGAATTGTGAGGGATCAAATCCTAATCTTTGAAGAGTTGACGACTGTATTGGTTCAAGCCCTGATTCTTATGACTTTCAAAGTCTTACTCCTGGACATTTCCTCACTTTGGAACCCTTGACAGCCCCTCCCGATGAAGACCTAACCAATGTTAAGTTAAACCGTCTCCATCGATGGCAGCTTATTCAGCAGCATTTTTGGCGCTGCTGGCATATGGAGTATTTACAGTCGTTGCAACAACGCGAAAGATGGAATACCCCCGATAACCCTCCAAAAGTTGGAACATTAGTAGCGTTGAAAGACAAAAACCTAGTGACACACTGAAGTGGTCGCTCGGTAGAATTGAAAAAATTTACTCGAGTCCAGATAAAATCCCCCGTGTCGTGCAAGTAAAAACCGCGAAAGGATTACTTGACCGTAGTTTGGTGAAGGTATGTCCGTTACTCAGTCAGTAACCAACCTTCAAAGCCTTGTGTAGCGTGAATCATGCTTATTTGAATTAACTTAAGTATAACGTTACCTAGGTATTGCGATAAAATTATTGTTGCAAAAATGCTAATTTATTGTTTAGACCCTTTGGGTAATTGAATAACCTTTTTTTATGATTTTTTGAATTTTTTGGGTTTTTCCATAAAAATTGGGAATTTTTATGATGGGCGGAATGTTTAATGCTGCCAGTTGTGTTTTTTTTATTTTGAATTTTTGGGAAAACCTAACCTTAAAGTTTGTTTTGATATTTTTGGGCTCTTTAGCCAAAACCTTCAAAAAAGAAACTTCTTGCTTGGGAAAAATTCCCATCAGGTGATAATTTCTCTCTTTGTTAAAAAGTTATTTTCTTTTTTATCACCTGATCATTTTGGCAAAAATTATGCGCGCTTTGCACGCGCTGGGAGTTTGAAGCGCCCCTTGTATTTTTTTGTTAATTGACAGTGGAAGGAAGAACTCACTTCCGACAAGACACTGAAAGAAGTCGTGTTTTAAGATTAAGACCGAAATTTCAACCACAAGAAAATTCGCGGCGTCGCGAGTGAAATGTGAAACTGCTGCTAAATGAAAGAAGGTAAGCTTCTAGCGTGTTGCCGATTTTATTGCCTTTGTTTTAGTTCAATAAACGTCTATTTTCCCAGACGGGGTGAATTTAACTTTAAGGTAATTTTTTGTGAAATCTCTAGTCTTCTCCCCTTCGGGCACAGCCGTCTACATTTCTTTCCAGCTTAAATTAAAAAATTTCAACGTATAATACAGTGAAGTGAGGGGTTATACCCTACAAAAGGTCCTGTAGTTCTGAATTTTGGATATGTTATATAGGTCGGTAGGGTACTTAAAACTCTGAGTTTTCGTCATTCCCTCCCTTGTGCTCCACACGCCATCTTAAAAAAACCACCAATAGTTGGCACATTTTTTAAGTTTCCTGTCTGTAGTTCCGTTTCAGTGCGCTCAATCGCAAAAAAGTTTTATACAATTTTATAGATAATAAAATTGTAATATGGTCGTATGGTAGTACCACTATTGTTTTACGACTAATGGTAACCGACCTAAGTAAAGCTCAAAAATTACTAAAATCATGTGCTTGGTCTAATTTGCAGTTTTTTTTACTTTACCGTGTAATAGGGTATTTGACAAATTTTAGAAAAGAGTTTAGAATGATACATAGATCCCTAATTTGCTACGCAAAATTGTTAAAATAGTATATTTTTATCATAACTACATTTAAAATCAAGTTTTCTAATTTCCGATTTGAATTTACCGCTAAAACGCTTATTTCTAGCATAGCGTTGCAATGACGTCACAGCGCAGTAAACTCGCGGACAGATACACAGTTTATTTGTTTTTGGCCTGTGTTTTTACTGTTTTTTATTTAAAAAATTGTTCTTTAAGTGGTGTGTACTGCCTCAATGTTCAAATACTAGCATAAAAACATCTGAAAAACTATTTATTCATGTGCCTACAGCAGTAACAGAACGGAAAAAGTGGCTAGAACTTGCTCGAAGATGTGAAGTATAACTAAATTGTTTCTATTAATTTTTCTCACGTTGTCTATAATATATATAAATTTTTGAGGTTATGTTTATTATAAGGGGTAAACAACTATAATAGGCAGAAAGGTGTACAAATTTTTAGGCGGTGCTAAGCAGTTATTAGGCAGGACTAGGAAATACCTCTAATGCTTAAAATAATAATGATTGGGTATTTAATTGAATCTATTGTAAGTGGCATATTAAACAAAAAAAGCAAAACATATAACCTAACCTCAAAATCTAAATAAGTAAAAGTAGGCGAAGAATATCGTTAAAAAACTTTGAGTTATATACAAAAACACTCATCGAATACTTACATCAATATTTTAACGTTTCTAAATTCCGCAGAACAAATATCACTGTTGTTGGCAAAGAAGCCTGCCACCATAAAGGAAATAATCATTGGCAAGTTGGAGCTATCGGTTTTGAAGAATCCGTTTTCCATTAAAAATGTTTTTTATAAGCAAAACACAAAATAAAATCTAATTTAGAACGATAATTCGTACTTTAAACCAAAGCAAACATTATCATCCATAAGAAAATAACACAGAAAATAGGTTCGTTCGAGGCGTTTACTGTTTTGTGACGTCACTCGCAGTTGATTGGTAGACCGTCTGTTTTGAATCACGTGGCTAATTGTTTTAATTCAATGAATTTATTTAATTAAAAGAACTATGAATTTGAGAAAAAATTAAACAAAAAAGTTTGTTTTTAGCATTCTCAAGACCTAAAGAGATATCTAAAAATAAATATATATTTATTTTTTACTACTGTCAAACACTCTATTGACTCCGTAAAACTTTATTCTAGGATAAATGTTTATATGATGGATCTCGTAGATAATTTAATTGCCTATAAAATTCAGTAATTGGATATTTTTTATGTTTATTGTAAACGAGTGAGAGTACTTTTAAGAGAAATGAAAATAATTATTTATTTAAATAGTGCTCTCAGTGATAAAAATGACGTGCCATCATTTCTAATTATTTTGTGTGTTATCGGTAGAGTTATTAGAACTCCCAAGTTTTTCCAACATTTCGGAAAATTTCCAAAAATTTTAACTATCTTTCGTTTTTATGCATACCTTCATTCCAGTCAATGCATTTAACTGTAAAAACATCAGATATATTATATATTATGCCATAAACGTTGTATAGACAAACTTAAAGAGTTAAAAAAGGGCACAGTTACCTAAATGATTGATAATAATATTGAGCTATAAAAAGGCGCATAGGGACAAAATATCCCAAATAAGAGTTGAACTGAAAAAAGAAATTAATAAAGTGTGAAGCTGCCCCAGGGTTTCGTGAAAACCGATCGAATATTTTTTTAAGTTTCCCCGGGTGCAGTTACAAAATCTTTACCATCTTTTTAGCGTAAGCGTTTTAGCGTATATTGCTTTGTTTACAACCGTTTTATTGATATAAATTAAACACTTTCATTAAAGCAAGTTATTATATATTGATAAATAAAATATAGTACATATCCCAAAGTATTGCATGTCGTTATTTTAATTCAAGTCACACAAAAGTTAAAACTATAACATTAAATTCCTATTTTTCAATAAACTCTTTTTGACCATAGTCTATCAGTTAACATATTAGCAAAACGCTCTTGTGAGCAAAAGTTTGTATGGTAAAACAAAATGATTCAAAGTCAATTTTCATAGTCCACGAATTTTAAGCAACAACCGATAGATTAAAGTTCAAAATAAATCTCTCACAATAATTACAGCCAGAATGCCACCACTAATATTTAACACTACTTAGTTTTTTGTTTTGTGGCATTACAGTTACCTTTGGCACATTTAGTCACTTTTATTATTTATTTACTTATTTTCACTTTTTGGTTTGGATTCAAAAATCATAACTTATTACGAATGATATTAAGTTTTTGACTGATTTGAACTGATCTTAACAGAGGTCATGACTCCGATTAAAATTAATACTCCGACTGATCTACTCCGATTGATTTAAATATTACAACTGATCTACTCCGATTAATCTACTCCGATTTATCTACTCCGATTAAAATTAAGCCGATCACACCCAAAAAAACATAACGAGTAAGAAGTTCAACCTTATGGACTTTTCTTACGTAAATCCAATATGGCCGCTGCTATTCGATCGCTGATTGGTTGAAAGCCCGCTATGCGCCATGCTACGGATTACGTAAATTGTGTGTGTGAAGGCCTTTACTACTCCGATTGATTTAAATATTACAACTGATCTACTCCGATTAATCTACTCCGATTAATCTACTCCGATTAATCTACTCCGATTGATCTACTCCGATTGATTTCTTTTGCTATCCAGATCGCGCTTTTATAACAAGTCTTAAAGTGGGGATCAACATCGTTTTTTCCTGTCTCGTGATGTTTTTCACCATTTAAGGTCATACAAATATCAAAGTTTAGCCTAGTGGGATTAACCTCGAGGTCTGTCCGCTTTTATTTTTAGCAATGCGCAAAGCCATGCAAACATTGCCTTGTTTGGCTGTCCTAATTAAAATTAGGTAGCGTTGGCGCCGTTTTTGTCTCGAGGCTTTAGAACCTTGATTTGGCGGATATTTCATCATCGAACAGAGTTGATAAAAAGGCTAGGATCTATTCGTTTATTATTTAATTTAAGCTCAGAGTCTCCACAAGTAAGGTGTTGTTAAGTATTAGTCAGTGGTTATAGTCAAAGTTAGTGATGTGATGGGTTGAATACAATAACGTGAGTTACTTTAATTTAATATCGTACAATAGTGAGTGTTAAAAATAAATGAATTTTCTTTACGGTTCAACCTCTAACTGAGTAAAATTATTAATTAAGTTGCCATTGTAGATTTTTAAAATTAAGCTGTTAGCTGACCCCTACAAAAGCAATAATTTTTTTAAAACTAACTTTAGTAAGTAAATAAGAAAAAATACGATGACACGAAACAAAAATTATTTTGCGTAAATATTGCGAATTTTTATATATTTAATAATGTTACACTTAGTTGTTGATCACCAAACTTTTGTATATATTTTTGTAATTGCAGGAATATCATAGGAGCCGCACATCCTGTAGTCCAGTCAACGAGACTGGGTTGTAGAGTGCATGGAGGGGGGAGAATTTTTCTCTCGGGGAATAGGTTCGGTTCGGTTACGACATTAACATATCAAAAGTCCCCACCTCTAGCCGCCCCGCTTCAGTGGCGGAGGGGGTAAAAAGGTGCAATTTTTCGATTTTTTGCCTACCCACTAAGCACAAAATCGTAAAAAACGTTTGTTAAGGGCTGGTTGCGTCACGGGGTAACACCGTCAGGCATCCAGAAAACCTCACATAATAGGAGAAGCTAATCCGGTCACGAACGAACAGGTTTCCGCGATGGATAGTGGAAAGAGAAGTAAAACACCCTTTTAATGTATTGCGTAAAAGTAGTAAAGTAAATAGTTACGTAACCGGTGTTACGTAACGCGTAATGTAAGTAATAAAAGTATGGCTCGACTTACCTCAGTAATTAACCGGACGTGGAGAAAGGGAAATCCAGTAGATAGCGTCCTTCATCCAGAAACAGTCTATTGATCGTTAATTTTATGGGTTTGCGCGGCCGCTTGTAATTATTTAGTAAAGTATTGGTTTTTTCATCACTAATTCGCAGAACAGATAAGTAAATTCGCACTGCTGCGGTGGGACCTGACGAGCGCACACATACGTAGCGATGCGCTTCCGGGTCTAGACTGGTCTTTATTGTTTCTCCAAAAATTCCCTCTTGGCCCCTAGGGGGGAGTAGCGTGGTATCCGCAAGGTATGTAGGTGAGATTTTGGAGAACCTTTTGGAAAAGGACAATAGGATATATAGTGTAAGAAAGAAAGTAAGGTAAAATATAAACAAGTCGAGCCTTTCAAAAAGCAGATTAGTATTAGTAAAAATAAATATAGATTTAAATTTGAATTGTTTTCGCGCCCTTCTACAGGCAAAGTACATGTACATATTAGACAATAGTAGATATATTATACAATTTTTCCCAAATTGCCAAAAAATATAAAACTAAAAAAAGTAAAATTCTTCAAAAATAAAATAAAAATAAGAAGGGAACGTCGAGACCGAACATTCTCCCCGACCCTGAAAATACCAAGGGTTATTTTAAGTAGAAACAGGTAAAGGACAAAGCTTAACAAGTGGCCTTTTAAAGACACCAGTAGCAGTTTGCACGTTTGCAACTCTAGGAACATAGTCCTTGCCAGGAAATACCTCAATGATACGCCCTCGCAACCAATCCAATGGACTCTATTTTCGTCTTGTACTAAAACAAGTGTACCGACTTCGATTGGCTTGGTCAAAGAGTCGGTCCATTTGGACCTTTGTTGCACTGTATGCAAGTATTCACTTGACCACCTTCTCCAAAAATGGTTGTGCATTTGTAACAATAAACTCCATCGAGTAAAAACGCATCAGTCGTAAGTTCCGAACAAAGTTCTAGGTGTACCGCACGTATAGAAACATCGATCGCTAGCATAATGTAAGATTTAAATTGTTTTGAGTTCTCAATTTTCATATTTTAATGAAAAACGGGCCACAGAAATCGATACCAATTTTAGAAAAAACTCGAGTTTGACAGACTCTCTATGAGGGTAAATCCACCATTGGGGGTTGATATGCAGTAGGGTTCGTTTTCCAGCACGGGAGACATTAAGCAAGTAAGTTTCGAATTATTTTACGTGCCGATAAAACCCAAAAATTTTGTAAAAGTAAACAGTGGGTGGTATGTATACCACAATGTAGATTAGAAGTATGTATATGCTTGATAAGTAATTCAGTAAAACGCGATTTATTTGGTAAAAGTAAAGGAAATTTCTTATTAAACTCAAGATCCGAATTTGAAAGTCTCCCTCCTACCCGAAGAAAACCCTGTGGGCCTATAAAGGGCTTCAGTTTTTTAAGGTATTTGGGTAAAACTTCTTTATTTTGTATTTTTAAAATTTCAACTTTAAAATAAACCGATTGCACGTATTTAACAATGTAAAGTAGAGAATTCTTGCAAAGTTATGTATCTAAATTCTGAGATTTCCAATCGCAAAATTTTATTTTTAACGCGTAATATGTAAGCGACTATGCGCTGTATTTTTGACAAAGAGCTATATTTTTCTAAAATTTCTTCAAGCAATGAAGAACTACTTTTTTCAACTGTAAAAAATGTCTGTTTTCTAGTTTCTAAGTCAACTAGATTCTACTCTGGTAAAGGCAATTTTAGAAAATCCCACTCTTCCTGAGGTAAGTATAAAAAATCTGGCCATTTCCACCATAAATGGCAGTTTAAAAGTTCTGAAGGAAACATTCCCCGTGTTCCGCAGTCAGCGAGGTTATTTGTACCCCTGATGTGATACCAATTTTCTGGCGAAACCCTATCTTGTATATAGGATACGCGGTTTCCCACATAACTTTTTAAAGAGTCGGGAGACTTTCGAGCCCAGTGAAGAGCTACCGTACTATCCGAAAAGCAAAACATTTCTTTAAATTGGAATTTTCGAGATATATTTGTGATAGTAAAATGTATTAATTTTGCCAAAAGAACCATCGAGCAAAGTTCTAGTCGTGGAATGCTATTGGTGCGTAACGGCGCGACTTTACTTTTGCTGCAAAGTAGGTAATTTTTTATCGCATTATTTTTGTAAACAACAAAATGGCACAGTAAACTTTTTCTGAACTATCGCAAAAACCTATTAATTGAATAGATTGTGATTCACGTAGGTCAATATGACGTAAGATTTTTAAATCGCAATGTAATTTTAATTCATTTTCGTCCCAGGAAAGTTTAATTTGCCACAAGTATTGTATTAATATTTTTGCAAAAATAGTAAGAAGAGTTAAATACCCTACAGGGCCAAAATAATGGGCTAAAATTGCAAGCATGATTCTTTTAGTACAATTTTGAATTGATGAGTAGTCAAATTGGTAGAAAAATGTGTCAGACACAGGGCTGCATCTTAAGCCGAGAACTTTAAGGGTAGTTTCATTATCCTCGTCAAAAGATAGTGATCCTGTTTGTATATGGGACTCCGATAGCCCTGACAGTATATCAGGGTGGTTACTCGCCCATTTTCGTACCTCGAAACCAGCCCTTGCTAGCAGGGTGATTATTTGATTTTTCATAGAAATGATAGTATCTAAGCAGTCATGGCTTCCCAGGACATCATCGATATATGATGATTGCATAATTAATTCGGATGCCAAGGGGAGATCTGTATGATCTGTAGCCAGTTGTTGCATAGTACGTAGTGCGAGAAACGGAGAACACGTCACTCCAAAAACGACCACGTTAATTTCAAAGTCCGTAATGGGATCCGACGGTGAAAAGCGCCACAGGATTCGTTGGTATTTGCGATCCTGCGGGCGAACTTCGATCATCCGGTACATAGCACGTATATCGGTAAGAAAAACGTAATATCCGATGCGAAAATCTAAAATGAATTTTATTAAATTATTTTGTAAAGCTGGCCCTGCGTAGAGCGCATTATTCTTAACCTAATTTTTTGAGGAGACACGCATGCGCTTGCATCGTAAACTATCCTCACAGGGGTTGTCGAGGACTCCTTTTTCAAAACCGCAAAATGAGGTATGTAATAGTAAGTATTTATTTCCGTAAAAGTAGGCGTAGAAACTACAGACATGTGCTTATTATCTAAATAGTCACGCATTACATTCGAGTACGCATCGTAAAATTCTTTATTTTGTAAAGCAACCTGTACCTACCGTCCGGGGTAATTTGTGTAGTTTTAGAGAAAAAGTTATTGCAATATTCCTCTTCAGGACTTAAACTTTTACCCTCCGGGACCTTCTCAACCTCCCAAAATTTTTGTAAAGTAGTATCTAGGTTAAGATCTTCGGATTTTGTAAAAAAATAATTAATTTGTTTATTTAAGCAATTTGAAGTAGTAGTTTTTCCGAAAATAGTGTAACCAAAGTAGGTATTTACAAAAACTGGTTGATTTTGTCCAACTGAGATTCATCCATCCCTTAAAATATAGGGGACGATATCGTTACCCAATAATAAATGTACTGCACCGGGTTTATTAATGTTTGGATCTGAAAGTTTTAAATTTCCAATTTTAGGAAACTGGCTTAATGAAATTGTACTGGAGGGTAAATTATCGCAAATTTTATCCATAATAATGGCGTCTATGTCAAATAACTGACTTGTATCGTAAAGAGACCCGATTGTGAGATGCAGCCCTGACTTGGCTGAAGTGTTCATTTTATCGAGCCCGTGCAAAGACATCGCAATATTAAATTTGTGTAGGCCTAACTTATTAACGCACGATTTGGCGACAAAGCTATTTTGCGCGCCCGTATCAATTGCCGCTCTTTCATTTTCAATTAAACATTTTTTTTGTACAACGCGCCGTAGTCGAGTTATAGGCTAAAATTCGAAAAATGGCACCTTTTTACCCCCTCCACCACTGAAGCGGGAGGGCTAGGGGTGGGGACTTTTGACATGTTAACGTCCTAACTACCCTAAACATATTCCCGGAGAGAAAAATTCTCCCCTCCCCCTCTTCATGCATTCTACAACCCCTTAATGGCCATTCATTGACTGAACTACTGAGGGAGAAGAAGTAGCCACCACTCCGGAAGTGTCCTAAAAACGATATAGCGACTATCAACCTGGAAAAGAGACCCCGGAACTGGGTTTCTTTACCCACGATGCTGACGACTTTACCTAGTACGATGCTGACGAGCCAGTTCAGTTTTTAGGGCAGGATAAATTTAAGTTGTAAAACTTAAAAAGGAAAGTTTAGACTATCGCTGGTGGGCCAACTGATTTCATGACAACATCCTTATTGTTAATTGAGTTTTTAAAATGTAAATATTTTATGAACTGGTGAGCCAAATGTCCACATATTATATATACAGGGTGTTTCAAATTCAGTAACATAATTGTTATGTTGAATTCCTTGAGTGATTTCAAGACCAAAAGTTCATATAAACATAGGTCTACAATCGCTTACTTTACGACAGAGTGCTAAAGTTTTCTTTTTTATAGCTCCTGCAGTTTTTGAGATATTTAGCTCACATTTAGCACGTATATTAACCCATAGCCACTACACTATTAGGCATGTCAAATAAATTGTAATTAATTTGTTTATTTTGATATACTCGCCATACGATACTGAAGCATTTTTTATTTTCTGAAAGCAGCCTTTGGTGCAACAGCGATTTTCTCTAAAATGGTTAAAGAAACAAAAAAGTGTGCAACTGAAACAAGTATTTCATTTCTTGTTTTAAACTCTACCAGTAGTTTACAACAAAAAAAATCCGGGGAAAAAGGCGACAAGATACAAGATTTTGACTATTATTTGGCATGTCTAATTGTGTTTATAGCCAAATATACGTGTCAAAAAGGCCCTATCGGTTAAAAACATTCAATACAGGGTATTTTATATAAAAAATAAACCATATGTCAAAAATTAATTATTTATTTATTTAAATAACATTTTTGACATCGGATTCTGATTGCTTAGAAAAAATCCTTCAACTTTGCTAATTTAAACGTTACTGTCAGACGAATAATAACGGGGATAGCTATTGAGTAATATATGTTTGTAGAGAAACGAGGTTCTAGCTCTATTTGGGTAGTAAAACACACGATGTTTCTTGGCAGATTTATATATTTATTTTTGCAACCAAAATATTTCTCTTAACAGAAAAACCATGTGCCAAAATCCTAGACCAGCTTCAAGGTTTCTAGGCCCAAGGACCCATAGTCTTAATTACGCCATAAGGCTCTAGAATAGTTCAATATGTGTTGCCAGGTTGAATTCGCAAAAGTAAAGAGATCAGATCATTATTTTAAAAATGCAATATTGGTACGGTTGAGACGTCTACTTTGCGACAACCAGAAATTATGAAGTTTTTATAATGGTAAAAATTAGAGTAAAAAGTTTATACAGGAGCCTGATATATTGTTAAAATACAGGGTGACGCACATGTTTTGCTACATGTTCGATCACCCGGTACGTGACATATGTCAACTTTTTTTTAAATATGTTTTTTTATTTTTGAGGTGATTTGTTTTGTTGCTTTTTTCGTTAACTTTACTTTTACTTTTTCCGCCGCCATCTTTAAAAATTAAATGAACTGAATTTTTTTGTACATTATACTTTAAAACTAACTAAAGTAATATAAAATGACATTTTTGGTAAAAAAATTTACCAAACCAAAGAAATTTCTGTCGTTTTTATACTTTGAACGCCGCCATCTTGAATTATAATAGACATATGTCATTTACTTTGCAATTTTTAAAATCAGTGACCCTTATTTAGTAATTGATATACTACACGGTAACACTAGTTCTGTGAAACAATTAAAAAATAACCTTTTTATCTAAACCGACCGCCATCTTGAATGGTAAATGTCAAATTGTAACTTTTTATAAATACTTATAAAAGTTGACTTTCTTTTATTAAAATACAGAATTTTTCTTTGCAAAAATTAAATTTGGCCTATAGGTTATAAAAGTCACTTTTATTTTTGACACCTTTGTCGGCTGCGGAACTTAATTTATATGTTTAGTAGGTATAATGAGCTGGTCAATAGCTTTAATAGAAATCATTAAAAACTTATATCGCACAAAAATTTTAAGAAAAACTAATTTTTCGAAATGTAGCCGCCATTTTGTTTTGAAAGGACAGTGTCATTTTTTTTTACAGTTTTAAATTGAGTAGGTTCAACTCAGTATAAATATATAATATAGTCTATAACGTTCTCCGCCGTCTTCTGATTTTCAGTGTCCATTGGTCTCGGTTGGTCCAGATATTCTCATGTACTTCTCTTTCTCTGATGTCTTTCGTTATTTTGTGTTTAACATCCATAATTTTTCGAATTCTCTCATTTCTCACCCTTTCCAGTTTTGATTTTTCGGCAGCGCGTCTCCAATAATCCATTTCAGTGGCTTTAAGTGACTTGCGAGCTTTTTCTTTCAGGTGCCATTCTTCACTACCATAACTAATTTTCACTATGATGTTGATATTCCTTGATTTATTCATCTAAACTACCGTCATTAGTGACCTAGTACTTTTTGCATTGGTTTATCTGATGTTGTCGTGCCAAGATAAGGTCCTGCATCATTTTCTAGTTACGCCAACGACAACGCTTTGCGAAGTCCCTTTCAACATTAATTGTCTAATATCACAAAAGTGGCCCTTTTCACAAGCTACATTTACAATCAATTTTGAACTTGCTTATTGTAAGCTTGACATATCGGTTTGTTCAGGATCATTTACACAGCCAATTTAACGTTTGCTTAAGCCAAAGGGGAATTGAAATTCGATCAAGCACCTTGGAAGTTGCAAGCTTCGACGCAATTTGGATTGGAATTTAAGGGTTAGAGAAAATAATTTTTTGTTTTTGGTCGCTTTGGATAAAATGATTGTGCACGAGTCGGGCTGTGGAGGTAAAGGTACCAAAAAAACTACCCTTCTTACAAAATTAATACTTTTTCCATACGATATAAAAAGAATAAAAATCGGTCATTTAATGATTACGCTTGTTTGAAATTGATTGTAAATGTAGCTTTCGCATGTGTCTTTTTAAGTCACTCTTTTGTTTAGTTTTATAATTGCATTGGGCACACTGAAACCATTTAATTTCATTTGGATCTTTATGTATGAGCATATGTATTTGTAAACTTCTTTTTTGATTAGTTTTGTGATTGCATTGGACACATTGAAACCACTCCACTTCACTTATGTTTTTATGTATCAGCATGTGTCTTCGTAAAGTACCTTTTTGTTTAGCTTTATAACTGCATTGGTCACATTGAAACCACTCAACTTCACTTATGTCTTTATGTACAAGCATGTGTCTTTTTAAATGAGCCTTTCTTTTAGCTTTATAGTCACAATCAACACATTGAAACCATTGAATTTCATTTGTGTTGTTATGTTTAAGCAGGTGTCTCTGTAAAGCATAATTTCGTTTAGTTTTATAATTGCAATGGGTACATTGAAACAACCTGATTTTGTCTATGTTTTTATGAGTTACATTATGGATAATTATATGTCGTTTTATGCTACATTTATATTTGGTTTTATAACTACACTTGTTACATTGAAACATCTCTAAGTCATTCACATCTTTATGTGTAAGCATATGTCTTTTTAAAATACAATTTTTTTTAGCTTTATAACTACAATGTGGGCAATGAAACCATAACATCTCGATCTTTTTTTTATGAATGACTGATGAATGATTATTATCTTCAGTTTTCGTTTGGAAATTTAATTTGACATTTTTCTTCTGGTTGATAAAATCTAAACCTGTGGAGGATATTTTTTCAGATTGTCCTTCACTAGTGGCCATTATTTGAAAACGTCGTGCAGTCTCTTTCTTGGTTGATTCTCGTGTTTTGTTTTCAGGGTGAATGATGCACTGAGAAATATGCTGAAAACTGCTTGAATCTTCATACAAACTAGAACAAAAGAAAACTGTTTCATTACATTACCGTAACTTAAACTATATGCACGTATAATAAATTTTGACTGTGGAAATTAGTGCCAAATTAAAAGATCCCTTGTCTAGAAATAGGTTAAACTTGACTCAATTCAGAACTTGATAATAACCACATTAACTTTTATACCAAACGCCTTAGACATTTGGTTTAGGGACAAGGAAATTTAAAGTATATAAAAACCTGATTTAAGTATAATATATAAGGAAGCGAAAAAATGTGTTAAATAATATTTTAAAATATCTTTAGATATCCACTGATTTGCTATTAACCTTAACCAACCGGCTTACCTCTTGTTACTAATAAATTGGTTGTGCGCCAATTTATTCTAAATAAATAAACAAACATCCTGAGTGCTAGTTTATTATAAAATATCCGGCTTTTCACTGGATATAAAATAGTGTGTTTTGTTTTACATAAGTCTTAGTCTTAGTGGTTTTGCGAGTTCTAGGCTAAGAGGCATGAATTGGTCTTTATTTTATATGTATGCATGGGGAACCCAATATAGAGCAAAGGAGGGGTTGGTTGCGTGCACGTTTTTTCAAATGCAAAAATTGAAATTTTGTATTTCGTGCAAAAAATCTTTATTGAACTATGTCATGGGCAGAGCACTTTCGACCACTTTGTGGTCATCATCAGTGCCTCTGAAATAAAGAGAGCCTATTTCAAAATTTAGATGATAGTCTGTAAAAAATAAGAGACTTACATGTTCTTGATCTTTGAGTGGTTCCTTAAGTTATAAAACAGATTAAGTCATAAAACAGATTAAAAATTGTCAAACGAACACAAAACACGGTAAAATATACTTTAAAAAGTTAAAATTTCATAAAACTATAAGGTACTCTGGGTTTCACTCTCAGTCGTGTTTTAAAAAAGTTGTTTATAAAAAAAAATTCTCTTAAAACCTTAAGGGTGGGTTTATGAAGCTCACTGAACCGCGCCGCAAATCCTTTATCTATGGGTTTATGTTAGTCTCCGGTGTAAAGGTGTGAAGCTTCTTTTTAAAGTTGCTTGTTTGTTTAAACATTTTAATGAGTTTTTTGTTAGTTCGTTGTTGATCTCTATGTCTTCGGTAAAGTCTAATCTTGTGAAATTTTTGGTAGTGATGTGGTGGAGAATCCTAGAGTTACTGTTTGGGCTGAATGAGCCACCAAAATCCTTAACAATATAAACAACTTTTTTAAAACACGACTGAGATTGAAACCCAGAGTACCTTATAGTTTTAGGAAATTTTAACTTTTTGTATTATATTTTAACGTGTTTTGTGTTCGTTTGACAATTTTTAATCTGTTTTATGACTTAATCTGTTTTTGAAATAGGCTCTCTTTATTTCAGAGGCACTGATGATGACCACAAAGTGGTCGAAAGCGCTCTGCCCATGACATAGTTCAATAAAGATTTTTTGCACAAAATACAAAATTTCAATTTTTGCACCCAATATAGAGACACCTGGCCCTACAAAACTGTGTATAAATAGTACGTGATTACATGTGGCTGTTTACCTTTAGGGGTTATTTATATTTTCGAAAAATTAAGTAAAATTTAGACTTTCCGAAAATATAAAAGCATGTACTACATTTATAAAACTTAAAAGCAAGGTAAAATCATTTCTTAGTGAAAATTCCTTATAGTCCCTTGATGAGTTCTTACAGAGTGGGGCCTGACTCCAATTCAGCAATATATACTAAGTTATGTACAAGTGTCAGTTCTGTAAGTACGTGATTTGCTAGACAATTATAGAAACAAAAATTACTAGTACTGTAATCATGTTTGTATGTATTGTTCACAGAATTTTTTGTGTTTTTTTTTATTATTTTAACTAAAACTTAATCTTATTTTTTATGTGCATTTTATTGTTTCCTCACTGACTTTTATATGTGTTGGCTTAAGTGTTTTAAAGTTTATTTAATTGTTAAAAAAATATATATATAATAATGTTAAGAAATATAAAGGCAACAAGTGGGACGTTCGAAACAGGTTTATATAAATGTGTGTGTATGTATGTATCTGTGTGTGTATTTAATGAAATATAAGTATAGGAATGTAATGTATGACGAAACCAAAGTATATACAGTGCATTATGGTTAATAAAAATATATTATTATTATTATCAAAGCTCTAGTCCTCCAGGATGGGGGTGAGGCATTGGGCCAACCCCTCGATACTCAACAAACAAAAAGCAACTGAAAGGTTAAAAATCTCAGTAAAAATTGGCCTCGGAACCCACGGAACAAAAGAAGACGACCCAAGCTTAGAAAATGGATAATGAATACTTGAACCGTTCAAGGTCTCTCCCAAAAAATGAAATGATGTAATTTCCGAAATAACGAACGTGAATATTGATAAAGGGCTGACCGAGACAAAGAAATAAAAGGTATGCTCAGAAAATCTAGAGTCCAACAAGGTGTGTCTATACTTATTCGTAAAAATCTGAAAAGAGGCATCACATCCTGGCAACGGCTCTGGAACGAAATAGCGATGTACAAAATAGCGACGTACGAAACATCGACTATCAAAATACCGATGTATCAAAATAGCGTTTGTAACAAAACAGCGACAATCAAAATAGCGATGTATCAAAATGGCGATGTATCAAAATACCGAATTAAACCAAACCAAATCGAATCAAACCAATCCAAACCGAAATGCGCTATTATACCTGCGGTATTTTGACTAAACCAGCTCATTAAAAAAAAAACTTCCTTGATTTTTTTCCGGGATCCTAGAGGGTGTGAATACGAACGGAACCGAATTGATCTGAACCGAATTCGGTTCGGTTCGGATTTACTCTCTAGGATTCCGGAAAAGAAGTCTGAAGAGTTTTTTTTGAAAAAATATGCTGGTTCGGTTTGGTTCAGTTCGGTTCGGTTCGGTTTGGATTCACACCCTATAGGATCCCAGGAAAGAAATCAGGAAAGTTTTTTTTTAAATTTCCTAGAAAGAAACCCTTTAGTCGAGCTTTATGCCAAAACGGAACCGAAATATCGCTATTTTGATAGTCGCTATTTTGTTACATCGCTATTTTGATAGTAGCTATTTTGTTACATCCCTATTTTGATAGTCGCTATTTTGTTACATCGCTATTTTGATAGTCGCTATTTTGTTATATCGCTGTTTTGTTACATCGCTATTTCGTTAAAATCGCTATTTTGTTACATCGCTATTTTGTTAAATCGCTATTTTAATTTTCATTACATCGCTATTTTGATTGTCGCTATTTCGATACAGCTATTTTAATACTCGCTATTTTGTACATCGCTATTTCGTTCCAGAGCCCCTGGGAACCAGTCAGTCAACGTATCATTAAAATGAACCTAAATGTACACGGAAATAAAGTCACAATTTATAGGAGTATATGCTATTAATGATGATGCCTTAGCAAAAGATAAAGATGAATTCTACGAGCAACTATCATGAAATCTCCAAAATTGGAACATCCGGAGAAACACTATTGATAGGAGACCTAAACTCCAGAACGGGGACGAAACAACATAAAATAGTAGAACAATTTGGAGAAGACACTGTTAATGACAATGCAATTAGACTCATTAATATGTGCGACCAAACTACGAATTCTGAACGGCTTTTAGGATTTTCATTAAAAACAGTCTCAAATTGTAGCACCACCCCTGAGGGGTGGTTTAAAGTTTGATAAAACATAAAAATAATCCATGACCGATAAAAAAAATTATAGAGAAAAGTTTTCAAAGCTAAATAATACATAAATAACTTAAAACGGTCTGCAGATGCATTACCGTATCAAATACGTATCAATATTTCAATATTGTAAAAAGCACCAGATATATTAACATGTAAAATATAGCGGACTTTAGAGGCTTAATTACGGCTACCATGTTTAAAGCTAAATATAATATTTTTTTATTTATTTTTAAGTTTTGCGTGTATATCATGTATTTGCTACAACGAAAAAAGATAGCTTATGTTGCAAGGTAAGCAAAAAATATAAATATTAAAAACTATTGCAACCAAGGGAAAAAATGAGTGAAACCTTAAACCAAAATCTACAGAATTTTAGAACGTAGGACTTTAGACGCTTTGGTGAATACTGGTTTCTATAAATAAACTCGGTTAAAGTAACATTGACAAACACTTACTTATCTAAGCTGTCATCCAACACAAGTTCCTCTTGCTTAATTTCTCCTTTAGTCTTCAATTCAAAATCGTTAGCTTCCCACTTTACACTGGACGAAGAGAGCATTTGCGCATTTATGTCTTCCACTCTGTAAAATACCAGCATTTTACTATACAAAATTCTCTGCCAAACCCTTTAGCTTCTAGAGCCAAAGCCCAACCTAGGGACCAAATTTCATTAAAATCAAGCCATCACTTTTTAAGTTATGCGCGTTCGTCATTACAGACAGACAGAAGGTGTCAAAATCATTTAAAACGCAGAGATATAAAAATACTTCTTTATGCACAATTCCCTTAAATATAGTCATATTGTTTGGCCTATGTGGGCAGGATTTTATTGATTTTTAAGTGAGACCATTTGGAGTCGAAAACAAACCTAGGTACCAAATTTCATTACAATCGGGCAAGTAGTTTTTAAGTTATGCACGTTGATCGTTACAGGCATACATACAGACAGACGGCCAGACAAAAAAATTTCAAACTCTTCTGAAACGCAAAGATATACGATATATCATTTTTTGAAATCGGAGCAAATTTTTGACACAATTACAATAGCTCACACTATTATAGTATACGTGTGAGTTAAAAAATTAAGGCACCAAACCCAGATTAAAATAATAGAGAGGTATTGGAGATTTAAATGCTCTCAGCATTAAGCACATTAAATTTATTTAGCATTCTTTTCGTTTTTACTTGTTTTGCTCTATCCGCTTATTGCAGACAATTCGCCAGCTCAATTTGGTGGACAATAAAATAAACTGATTAGAATTGGTGCCCGGACATACTACTTTAAGACCCAGCGGGCCGGTCCGCCAAGCACCACCAGAGTAGACAATTTTATTTTATCAAGGATTTAATTTTTCCTGAAACTCTTTGTCGAGCCCAGGAGTCTTTATCATGCTAGCGCCATCTACTCTTTTAGCACGGGACCATCCGCTTATCTACTTCTTTAATGTACAAACTTATCCCAAGACAGAGGTTTCCCCAAACGCGGGTGAATCTGTATACACAAACGGCTAGTACGTTCGAGTTTATACTGGCAAGCATGGGAATCGAACCAGCGCCCTATGAAAGTTCATAAGTCAACAGCGCTCTGTCAAAAATGATATTAGGGACCTATTACAATAAAGCCAGGCACAAATTGTGCCAGGGACTATATTGACAGTTTCGCATTAAAAACTGGCAGTTAATCTTTCAAAATTGACATTCCAAAGTCGAATTTAGAAATCCAGTCGTTTATTTTTCATTAATAGTGGCGTCACTATTAATTCCGGCTCTTATAATACACAATGGCCTTATTTTAAAGGAAGACAGCTGTTCTTATAATGCGAAACTGTCAATATAGTGCCCGGCACAATTTGTGCCTGGCTTTATTGCAATAGGTCCCTATTATCATAAACTGACCCTATTTCTTTATTAAAGTAGAAATATTACTAATGTGAAACGAGGCGGTAATGAGAGGGTTACGCGCTTCACTGTTGCCAGTTGTACGTGTTAATATACCATTTTTAAATAAACACTTATAAATAATAAAATTTTTCCCAAAAAAAAATTCTGTGCAAGCCGGTTTTTTAAATCAGCTCCCTGGTCCTAATTTTGGGAGGTCGAAAGGTTAGGTTAACACTCCATCTCGCCCTCCCTTTTTAAAGGAAAAATTATTTAACGACCACTTCTCATCACACCACATGTCTTTCCATCACACAAAGGAACCGCAAAAATTCGTATCGAAAGTGGAAAACATACACAAAGAATTTCAGACAAAATGAAACCCTCTTTGAGAAAAGAACCCTACCGTGGTGCTTAGCGGGTCGGCCCACTTGGGTCTTCATTTAGTATGAATGTGAGAGAAAATTGGTTCTGTTTGTCCTGGGACACAAGTGACTTCGAGTCAGATTATATCGGTGTCCAACGAATTGAGCTGGCAGTTTGTCGACAATTACAACTCTCTCGTATTAACAGGCACTCACTTAGCTGAGCTGTCATTGTCTTCCAATATAAGCTTCTCATGCTTAATTTCCTCCTCAGTATTCATTTCAAAGTCAATTGGTTCCGACTTGGCAATGATTTCAGATGATATTGGGTACAATTTCGCCATACTGAAAAACAACAAGACCAAATTATTTTTGCCTACTTATACAAGGTGTCCCAAATAAAAAAAACTACATCAGAATTTCGGAAACAGTAAGAGGTACAATTTTGGTTAAATTGGAAAAAAATTGCGCTATTCCAAGCCCAATTAGATCCTGTATCGAAATTAAAAATCGAGCAAAAATCAAAAACTGTGTTTTTCAAAAAATGTAAATTTTGTCTCCATCTTGTAAATAAATTTTATAAAATTTGGTAGTTTAATATTAGCGACTACGATCCATAGAATAACGTTAGCGAATTTTTTCTAGGCCTTTTGTTTTTTTTTGTTTTGTTAGCCAATTTTGTTTTCTCTTATGGCCGCCATATAAAATGTTTGTCATTAAATAGAGCATAAAAAGAGCTTTTCAACCACGTATAACAAGCCAAGCTTTGGATCATGGAAAATTGGAATAAAAAAAACCGTTTTTTGCTTAGTTGGCTGCGAAACAACAGCTACTGTCCAGAATTGCTCCCCGAGGTGTTAAATTTAAAAATAAAAATTGAATTTTTGAAATATTATTATTATGAACAGTTTTAAAGGGATTATTTTCAAAATTAGT
This sequence comes from Aspidapion aeneum, assembly GCA_963576565.1. Taxonomy (NCBI): domain Eukaryota; kingdom Metazoa; phylum Arthropoda; class Insecta; order Coleoptera; family Brentidae; genus Aspidapion; species Aspidapion aeneum. Next base: position 8,714,371 of record OY755046.1, read on the forward strand.
ACTTGGAGGTCTTTTCAGATGCAAAACCCAAATATGAAGACTTTTTTACTGTGACCGTTAGAAGGAGCTTCGCACTGCACTTCTGATTAATTAAAATAACCATAAATTTTTCTCAGTGTAATTTTTAGAAATAGCAAACCAGTTTAACACCTTCACAATAAACTCAGTTTCTGAAATGGGTGAAAAGTTACCACAGAATCCATTCACCATAAATATTAAACCTAATGATAAAACAGTTTTTTTGTCGCCACTTTCTGTTATGGAAACTGAAAATATAATCAGAAAATTAAAAAATAAATATATGAAATTTTGAATACCATTAAACATTGCGCCTTGAATTGGCTGGGCCATTGACATGTATTATAAACAATTCTTTTAAAACGGGAATTTTTCCAGAGAGTCTCAAACTTTCTTTGGTAAAACCCTTGCATAAAAACGGTGATATGGGCGATTTAAAAAATTATCGACTGATCAGTCTGACTTCCTTCCTTTCTAAGATCTCTAAAGTAGCAATGAGGACTAGATTGCTAAATTTCAAGAGAAGAAGTGTTGAAACTGCAGTTTTTTACCCAACTGCAGCACGGCGAAAGGAAGGGATATGTTTTGCGCTTGTATATATGTATGTTTGTGTCGCGCTAGATACTAAACGGCTGAACTCATTTTGACAAAAAAGGTGTCATTGAATTGCGAATGATCCCGAAGGTGCTATAGGTTATATTTTTTTAAACAGGAATCGACATGGCGTTCGTCAGACGTCATTTTGTCATATGATGTATGTTTTAAGGCATACAAATTACCCAAATTTCAGGCGATTGTAATCAAATTCCTTTGATCACCCATTGCAAATGTACTCTAATTTTCTGTAATTATTTTGTAGTCCTCCCTGCCCCCAAGCATCCCCTCTCCTGTCATTCGCCCCACCCTCTTCAAAAATCATATTCAACAATATTTTACTAGTTCCCCCTCCCTCTCCCTCTATCCTAACCGCTCTCCTTATTAGTAATAGTTATAGGTATAACTTTTACAAATAAAGAGCGATTTCAAAAATTCTTTCTGCACACGCTTTAATATTTTTTTCAACACCATTTTACTAGTTCCAACCCCTCCTCTCCTCTGCCTTCACTTAATGTTTGGTTCGGTTCGGTTTACATATTGCTACCGTTAAATAAATAAATAAAACTAAAAAAACTAAAAAAATATGCATTTAGCGTTAACCGGAAAGTACGTGTAGATTTTCTATGGACGCGAACAGTGTTACCTTCCATTTTTTTTGTTTTTTTTTGTTTCTGTTGGATTGTGTAAATATGTGCTTATATTTACACAATCCAACAGAAACAAAAAAAAACAAAAAAAATGGAAGGTAACACTGTTCGGTTCGGTTATATATATATGTGCTTATATTTACACAATCCAACAGAAACAAAAAAAAACAAAAAAAATGGAAGGTAACACTGTTCGCGTCCATAGAAAATCTACACGTACTTTCCGGTTAACGCTAAATGCATATTTTTTTAGTTTTTTTAGTTTTATTTATTTATTTAACGGTAGTGCTTTCGACAAGGCTTAATAAGAATTAAACCTAAAAGTTGGAAATAAAAAAACACTGCTAAATCTACTTGTACCTACTAATTAATTTGTACCCAACTGCGACAGTTGGGTACAAAATTACCCAAAAACCTGATTCATGAATATACAGTTGTTGTAGAGAAAGGGGGGGGAATTTATATCAGAGACGACATACAACCCTAGGGGAATTCTCCAGGGCAGTGAGTCCCCTGCTGATTGTTTTTTATATCAACGACCTCGGAAAAGAAGTGGAGACTGATGAATCGAGCCTTGTGAACTTTGCTGATGACTCAAATGCGATGTGTCATCGGATGACATTCCAGGCTTGGTGTCAGCTCCTAAACCTCCTTTTAAAAAGTCCGAAACCTGGTGTACAGAAAAAAAACTAATTATAAACTTTCTTGTTTTCAAACTTTCTTATTTTTTCTCAAAAATGATATTTTATAAACTTAAAAAACAGACTAAAAAAAAATTAAAATTTTTTGTAATTAAGGAATAACTAAAGACCCCACACACAAGCTGCAACAGTGGTTTCAGTGGGGAATTTTTTTATTTCCCGCCATCTATGTAAATTGAAATGAAATGATGTGTAAATTTTTTAAGGATTTTTGGGAAATAAAATTATGTTATGTTATGTTATCAGGAAAAAAATCAATTTATTGCTTTCAGAACCCCTTCAGAGTAAGTAGATTTATCTGACACATCAAAGTTCTTAGCAAAATACGTAAATCAAAATCTTGACTGGACAAGGCATACTCAGAAATTAAATAAAAAATTGAACAAAACTTGTTATTCTTTAAGAGTAATGAAAAATTATTTAAATATAGAGCACTTAAAAACTATATATTATGCGAATTTCCACTCACACTTAATACTAAAAATTTGAACTACCAACTGCCAAAGCATAGACTTACCTTGGCTTAAAAACTTCCTTACGCCGGCTTGAGGTTCTTTAATAAACTGCCTCAGAGTATAAAAACTAAAAACAAGGTGAGTAACAAGAAAAAAAAGTTGATCTAATTTTAAGTAAGGTTAGGTGGGTTAAGTGGGTTTCTGGGGTAAGTAGGTTTTTTGTTTTTCTTATCTTAATAAGTAACTTTCGATATGTGAAACTATACATACGCATTTAGTATTATAATTTTTAAATATTTAATTGATAATAGCTACAAAGTATTTCCTGTCCAAGAATAAAGTCTGTATCTTTTTTTTTACATGATCTTAAAGTCAACCTTTTACATTTTTAGCACCCACTTGACCTTTTGAATTTTCGGATGTTTAAATTTAACTGTTTCTGAGTTTATCAGAATGTAAAAAATTGTTTTTTTTAAATTTTTAAATGCGATCGCGTTTGTGTCACGTGACGCGATATCGCACATCTATTTCCAGATAAAAATTAAATGAAAGTTAAAAGTTGACCAGTTATTTTTATTTGGCTCTGTATATACACCTATAGAGTGAATTTTTATTTTTATTTTTATCTTTATAAGGAGCTGGGTACAGAGATCACACTCAAAATATATTTAAATTTTTAAACATTCTAAAAATACACCAACTTTATTTATTGTCGAAATATATGTAAATTTATTAAAATGCACTACAGGAATATAAACATAATCCCGAAAATGCATTGAAACTTTTTCTTCCTAGGGTAAACAAATCTATTAACCAAAGAATGTTCTATTTTCTTGGCCCAAAAATTTAGAATGAGTAACCAAGTAGTATAAAAATCAAAACAATTAAATCATTTTCTAAAAATACCAAAGAGTACATACATTGCAAGGCCCTTTAATTTACCTATAGTGAAGTAAATGCTAAAAAAACTTAAATTATTATAATTTTATTTAACTTAAAAGCAAGACATCTTCCTGTATTTTTTGGTATTATTTATTTAAAATTTGTTCTCTAGTATTTTACATACCTACAGTTTATCGACATATAGAAAAGATCTCTTAGTATATTTTTTGTTTAAAAAGTATATTGAAGAACTAACTCACATACAGTTTATTATAGTTAAAACTATAAATTAACTTAATTAGGATTAAATTTTATATATTCAGATAATATACGAGATTTAGGCTAAGTTTATTAACAATATCATGTACACAACAAGTGAAATTAAAGAAAGAAAAATAAGAAAAAAGTTTTTGCTTCGGCCGGGACTCGAACCCGGGATCTCTTGCTCTGTACGCAAACATTCTAAACATTGAACTACCGAAGCCATACATAAATTTTCGGAAAACTTTCATCTATGCAGGCTGCGGTGTCTCAATACAAGAACGAGAAATTCTCAGGGTATTAACTCGACCAAGTCATCCAACTAATCTCTTTAATTCTTCTTTCCCACTGTCAAAGGTATGATAACTCAAATTAGACGTAAAGAATCAACGTCTGAAAGCATGAGATCACCTTTTCGTGTGTTAAAATTTCTGATCGCAATGGGCGATTGCCAATATAATTATCAAATATTTAGAATGTTTGCGTACAGAGCAATTTTTCTTTCTTTAATTTCACTTGTTGTTTATAGTTTTAGGTCCTTGCATTATTTGCAATTTGGTATTTGATAATATCATGTAAGTACTGTAAATCTGTATATAGCACACACAAAATTTACTTCTTTGTGCTTAGGAAACTGATTGGTAGACGGCGAAAAATGTAGGTGTTGCTGGTTCAAATTAATTTTACCAATCACTAAATACAGAATCAATAAACATGAAAATAATCGGCAGTTGAAAATGCACTTACCCCTTGTTGCGAAAGTTCTGTTCCCATGAGCTCACTTTCACACACGTGTGTATCAAACAGATTCTCGCAATTCTAGTGTCTATCGCGCATCCGCGTATGGTGCAAATTCAACATTTTTGGGATGCGCGAATGAAACGAGAAGAGGTTTTAATTAAAATAAAGTGTTCCATCGCATTCACCATAACTCTAAGCAAATTCGAATTGTATGAATATTAATGAAACAAAAATAATTCCCTAAAAAAATATTTACAAAAGGGCGGATTCCGAACAAGGACCAAATAAAGTGCAAGTTTTAACCTAGGCAATACCGTTTCCATATTATGGTTAAAGAAAATGGAAGATTTTCCTATATAGTTTTAGGTCGTACTTATTTGTTAAAAATAATAATTTTCAACCTGTAACTTAACCAAAAACGGCTCTTCTTTAAAGGAATGAATTCAGGTCAAAACTTGCGTAGCAAACCAAAGAAGTTCTTAACTTTCAAAAAGTTTTTAAGGTGAATAACACTGCTTTATAAGCTATGTTGTCTTAAAAATGCCGACGGCAATCGAGAACCTCAAAGTAGAATACTAGGTCAGGCTTAGCACAAATTGTCTCCTCCCTGTGCCTTTATAGCTGAAAGTAGTTTGAAGACTTACAAAGAGGGAAAAAATTAAATTAAAAAGTTTTTTGTAATATTAGGAAATAGTCCATATTATGGTGGAGTCGTTAAATAGGAATCAAAGAGGTTATTGTCTTCCTCCACTAATTTTTAATTTGTTTTAAACAAATAGTCCCGACATGTTTCGTAAGCAGAAACTTACATCTTTAGGGGACTAAAAGAATCACAAAAAATATCTGGTGAAAATAATAACTAACAAATTTGAGAAACTGCCTACATAAAAAAATCTAATTAGAGGACTTTCAAATTGTGCGAATTTAGTTTAGGTAACAAGCTCAAGAAAGCTTTAGAAACAAATATTTTCAGCTGATTTTGATAAAATTTCAATATGTTCCCAAGTAACATTTCTTTATTTATAGCAGAAGCTAAAAGGTTGCCAGCGCCTTTCCTTAAAACCATTAGTTTCAATGTTTGGTCGCTAGCACGTTCCCATTACCCTTATATACCCCTTAGACCTCCTAAATGGGACTCCTCAATTGGTGGAGGCAACCTATGTATTAAACTATAAAACCATAAGAAATAAACTCCAGCTTCGCCCTCTAGCGGTTCCACCAGTATAGAACCTTTTAGAGCCTAAAGCTATTATGCCAGGTTCTAAAAGCAACAAAGAAATGTCCTCTATCCTATTATAAAACTAGATTTGGTAATTTGGTATCCTGGCGATTCTGTTGAATACCATAATACCTTTAGAGTAAAGAAGTTTTCCTATAAAAGCTATGGCTATATTTTAATAATTTAGGTCACAAAATTGCCAAAAATGTCAGAGTCCCAAAATTATTTTATCACATAAAAATATACCGAGTTTGTCGTTTTGTTGATGATCAAATTGCCTGCCAGATTTATTTTTCTGATAAAATCGTATCTGAAAAGCTCTCAAAACAAGCGCCCCAGCTCAAGAATGCTTTTTAATAGTTTTTTGATAACAAAATAACAAATTTTTAAAATTAAAAAAAAATCATTTACACTGTTCACCATTAAAAAAGTCTGTTTGGTTTACATAAATCAAAATTAAAGTAAAATTATTGTTAAAAAACACTGCTAAAACGACTAGATAAATATTTTCTCTTTACAATATTTGTTAAATAAATTTATATACGCCATTATGGTTTTATAGTGGTCACTTGGTTTTATTTGTTACTGTATCGCAACAAGGATTTTTGAGTGCCCTTATGAAACTAACAAAAAAGAACAATGTAAACATAGTCAACATAATCTCACTTAAATTTTTTGTATTTGTTTTTAAAGTGTTTAAAAGCGTATAATTCAACACTTTTAAATGTTTTTATCGTGCAATTTCGACACAATCGAGAGGGCCAGTGCAATGATATTCGTTGTGCCTGCAGGTTGGAGGGCAACCTCTTATATTGGCCGTCTAAACAGGCCTTATCTAGGCCTGGGTGTCCTACCCAGGAGGACGGAAACTCAACAATTATTAATTATTGGGCTTTAAATAATCGATCTTACAATAGGTAGGTACCTAGGTATATCTATAATTTTTACAAGAAATACCTAACAAAATAAAACACGTAAGTATTTACTTACTTCTGTTAGAACCCTTAAGGAAACAAGGTTTTATCTGGCCGCCTATTTAAATAATATTTAATATACAGCTATGGGTAACTATAAATACAAAAGTTTACCTTTAAGCCTTCCTATAAAACCTTTTTAAAATGCCTAAAAGTAATGGCAAAAACCAAAAGTCTAAAGTTTATATTTACCACTTAAAAACCTTAAGGAAACTAGGTTCTATATGGCCGCCTATCTAATCATATTTACTTTTAAACTACTGGTAACTATAAAAACAAAAGGATATAAGATAACCTTTTAGCTTTATTATAAAACACTTTTGTGATGATCTAAAGTAATGAAAAAAACTAAATGACCAAAGTTTATATTTATTTCTTTTTAAAAACTTTAGGTAAAATGGTTTTATAAGACCATCTTTATAAATCAGAAATCAATAAACCCAAAAGTATTTAAAAGGAACAGAAGGAATATCAGTTTTATTATACTCCCTTTATAAATCACTTTTTGGTTGTATAACACCCCTTTAGGTAATTGGCAATATAAATTACCTTTATGTAGCCAAATTGATCCTAAAACCCATAACAGCACCCTCTAAATAACCAAATTAATAAAACCTTGAGTGGTAATAATGTTACTTGGGTTATTGATTTAACGAAAAAACACAATTTTTGTTTAAGGTACACCTTGTGATATGTACAGGGGAAGCCAGAAATCGTGATTAAAGATAGAAAAACGCTGTTTTAAAAAAATTGGTCCGAATCGTGAACGACTCGCCATCATCGATTTAAGCGAAAAATTTTACTGTAAAAACGACGAACGAAACCAAAATTTCAAAGCGCTACCCCAAAGTGCAATATTAGATTATTTTTGGGTCACATAGTCACCTAACTATCATGTTTTTCAGATTAGATTTTTAAATAGTCTTGTAATCGTACTGGATGTATCCGAGCCAATTCCACTTTTATTTTGTAACTGATGTCATTTTAAACAAGACTTCCTATTGATTTCGCGTACATTTTATGCTGTATCAAATGACTTTTTAAGTGACACTTCTGATTGGCCCTATATTCCAAATCACTGTATTTAAACAATCGATTGATTTAATTTGCACTTATGTGTTTCAGCCGATATCTTTCCGTGTAAAACGTTGGTGTAGTTTTTTAATTAAAACCAATCGATTTTGTTTACCCTTTTATTTGTAACTGATGTCTGTTTAATGTAAAGCTCATATTGGTTTTGTAGTGCAATGGTTGCATTTAAAGCAATCGTTGTTTTTTTTCACTTTTGTGAAGCAACTGATGTGTGTTTGAATGAAAATTCCATGTAGCCTTTTTATGCTGCAGCGAATGCCTCTTTTAGGATACGACTTCTGGCTGGTCTTGCAGTCACATAGGTTGTATTTCAACGATTTTTTACATTTTAATGTCGAAATAGATTGATTTTCATATTGGATTTGCATGTGGCCCTGTATTCACAGTGGTTGCATTTAAACTAATTAATTTCACCTGCATTTTTATGTTGCAGTAAATGGCTTTTGAAACCAGACTTTTGAATGGAGAATCGATTTCGCTCGCACTTTCATGACAAAGCAAATGTCTTTTAAGATGCACCTTAAGCTTGGGCTTGTAGTCAAACTGGTGGCATCTAAACCAATCAATTTCGTTCTCACTTTTATGACACAGCAAATGACTTTTAAGGTACTTCTTCACCTTGGCCTTGTAAACACACAGGTCGCATCTAAACCAATCAATTTCGCTCTCACTTTTATGTTGTAACTGGTGAATCTTTAAACTACTCTTTATATTTAAAGCAATCAATTTCGCGTGCACTTTTGTGGCAAAGCCAATGTCTTTTAAGAGACGACTTTATCTTGGCCTTGTTGTCCCACTGGTGGCATCTAAACCAATCAATGTTGTTCTCACTTTTATGATATAACTGGTGAATCTTTAAATTAACCTTGACATTTGCCTAGTAGTCGCATCTGTTGCATTGAAACCAATTAATTTCGTTTGAACTTTTATGTTTCAACTAATATCTTTCCAGGTTATACTTCTGCTTGGCCTTGTAGTCAAACTGGTGGCGTCTTAACCAATCAATTTCTTCCTCACTTTTATGCCAAAGCAAATGTCTTTTAAGATACGACCTCATCTTGGCCTTGTAAACACACTGATGGCATGTAGACCAATCAATCGCTCTCACTTTTATGTTGTAACTGGTGAATCTTTAAACTACTCTTTACATTTGTCTTGTAGTCGCATCGGTTACATTTAAACCAATCAATTTCATATGCACTTTTGTGGCGAAGCAAATGTCTTTTAAGAGACGACTTCGTCTTGCCCTTGTAGTCACACTGGTGGCATCTAAACCAATCCATTTCGCTCTCACTTTTATGTTGTAACTGGTGAGTCTTTAAATTACCCTTGACATTTGCCTTGTAGTCGCATTGGTTGCATCTAAACCAATCAATTTCGCTCTCACTTTTATGTTGTAACTGGTGAATCTTTAAACTACCCTTGACATTTGCCTTGTAGTCGCATCTGTTGCATTGAAACCAATTAATTTCGTTTGAATTTTTATGTTTCAACTGATGTCTTTCCAGGTTAGACTTCCGCTTGGCCTTGTAGTCACACTGGTGGCATCTAAACCAATCAATTTCGTTATCGCTTTTATGAAGAAGCAAATGTGTTTTAAAAGACGACTTCAACTTGGCTTTGTAGTCACACTGGTGGCATTTAAACCAATCAATTTCGCTCTCACTTTTATGTTGTAACTGGTGAATCTTTAAACTACTCTTTACATTTGTCTTGTAGTCGCATCGGTTACATTTAAACCAATCAATGTCGCGTGCACTTTTGTGGCAAAGCAAATGTTTTTTAAGAGACGACTTCATCTTGGCCTTGTAGTCACACTGGTCGCATCTAAACCAATCAATTTCGCTCTCACTTTTATGTTGTAACTGGTGAATCTTTAAACTACCCTTTACATTTGCCTTGTAGTCGCATCGGTTACATTTAAACCAATCAATTTCATATTCACTTTTGTGGCGAAGCAAATGTCTTTTAAGAGACGACTTCGTCTTGCCCTTGTAGTCACACTGGTGGCATCTAAACCAATCCATTTCGCTCTCACTTTTATGTTGTAACTGGTGAGTCTTTAAATTACTCTTGACATTTGCCTTGTAGTCGCATCGGTTGCATTTAAACCAATCAATTTCGTTCTCACTTTTATGTTTTAACTGATGTATTTTTAAATTGGACTTATGCTTGGCTTTGTAGTCGCAGTAGTTGCATTTGAACCAACTGATTTTATCAGGACTTGTATGCTGCAACAAATGCGTGATTAAGTCAGCCTTTCGTTTGGTTTGTAAATTACAATGACTTTTGAAGCAACTGATATCGTCAAAACTTTTGTGCTGCAACAAATTGTGTTGTTTTGGTCTCCATTTGATTTTATAATCGCAATAATGGAATAATGGATTTTGTCCGGTTCTGAAATGAAAAAACAAAAATGGCAAGTCGAAGCAATCTTTCACTAGCAAATCTAACGTTATATATTTTTTTATTAAGGGTGGACCAGCGCAATTTGCGTATTAAATCTTTTTACTGCCAATATTTCCATTTTGGGAACACTTATTAAAAAATAGTTTTTGGGGTATTTATTTAATGTTTTTAAAGCAATATGCTTGCTGGTTAAATTAAAATTCTACTTAGTTTTATTTTCATCTTTTCTATAAAAAATAAATAAATATCACAAACAATCAATTTGTTTCCCCTGTTTACATTTTTATCTTACAAGCCAGCGCAGCAATGGCTAGAGAAGGTACTGTTTTAGACAACAAATTTTTTTACGATATCGTTTAAAATCTGTTATTTGGGTGTATTTTGACCTTTCTTGTGTATGTGTGTGTATGTCTGTCTGTGATAGCTTCTAAGACGCTGAACAGATTTTCATGAAAGTTTCAGGCAAGATAGTGTACAATACTATAAAGAGCTGATTTGATTTTTGTCAAAATCCATTAATGGTATGACAGTTTTTTGACAGTTTAAAAATTGAAAATATATTAACTTCTTAACGGAGCATCACATCAATATACGGTTTTCACAATAATTTATGTTATAAATAAAAACTTCGTAGGAGCTTCTGTTTCTGAGAAGTTTATTAAAACTGTTTTCAAGGCTGATATAGCGTGGAGTTTACTTGGATTGTGGTAATGGGCTAGGAGGGTATCAGGTCCATCATGGATCCATTTATTTATAATTAGTACCTCAAACATTATTTTATTTTTATATTATTTTCTCAAGCTAAGTATCCCTACCTAGTAAATAGTTAAATTGCACTTGAATTTATTTCTTAGCTCTCGAAAAAACCCGTTGTAATTAGGCATGTGCCAAAATAGTGAAATATTTATTATTATCGAAAGAATTTTCTAATAAATATGTGTTTATTTCAACTATTTCATAGAGAAAAATAATAACTGAACCGAAAACTTTTTTATTATTAATTTTAGGAAAAAAAGTTATTCTGCATAAAAAGTTCTGCATTATATAAAACCTAGAATACAGTCATCAAATATCAAATTTTTTCAGTGGTATACGAGGTTTGTCAAAAAATATAAGTTTTACTCAAGAGTAAAGTACCCTTAAATTTGACAATATCGAAAAATGTTACTAAAAAAAGTTGATCAGAATTAAAAATTATGTTTAAATATGCAAGTACATCCATTTAAATTAAAACTTCAGATTATTTTATTTTTTACTAATATTTCTATTTTGAATGAACATGTATCTCGTGTGGTTACGAAACACATGATAACCTTTTAGTTTTTCGATGTTTTCTAATAATTTTGCAATTAAAACGCGTAATAAGTGCATATTGATTTAATTTGCAATAATAAAATACATTGAAATACTTGTACTTTACTCTTGAGCAAAACTCATATTTTTTAACAAACCTCGTATACCACTAAAAAAAAATTATATTTGATGACTGTATTCTAGAATAAATTTTTATTCCTAAAATTAATAATAAAAAAGTTTTCCATATGATTCCAACTTAGGGGGACATACTGTATAACGGGGAGAATTTAGTGCCATAAGGGCAATAATATATAATTTATAACTAGTTCTTCTTTTAAAGCCTGGACCCTTCTTTACACATTTATAGTGACAGAAAATAAATAATTCCTGGTTTTGCGCTGTAAATGTTTAGAGCTATATATTTTCGAGCGCTATGGATTTGACCCTTTTTGTACAATCTATATCCTCTAGGAAGAAAAACATAACTTATAATTGAGTCAGGTGAAAACATTCAATTCCGGAGCCAAATTTTTCTGGCGTCGAACTTTCTTAGCGTCGATTAGACCCCTTAAGTCATTGGATGGTGCTTCGAGAAGAATGAGGGCAGCGGTTTAATTTTTCCCAAATACGTTATAGTATAAATACATGTTCAAAGAATCGAAAAGTGAAGCGCTCATAGCTGGCTTTGGAAAGAATGGCAAATTTAAATTCGCGGATGCGAATTTTCAAGTGCGCATGCGTGTGTTTTGTCATGTAGACACACAGCGGCTATGTGGCTGGAGGCCATATTGACATTTTGCGGTGTTTTGCGTTTGTCGTGCAAAATTATGTATTTTCTGTGAAAAATGGGAAATTATTCATGTAAAACATGTGCGGTTCGTTTCGGTTCAAACATCGCGTGTGAGAATAAATGGGTATGCCCCATATTCATGCTCTAACGTATTTGATATTTCCTTATAGTTTGAGATTATTAGTATTGAAATTGTGTAAAATTTAGGCCTATAAAAGACAATCGTGTTGAAAGCTATTAAAACTTTTGAGTAGTTTTTTTAAACAACCTATGATATGCTGATGATAATTTTGTTCCAGCTAACAGCGTTTAGGATCTCCAAATATTATTAGAAAGGCTAAACGCGCTGTCCAGAAATATGGACTGAAAGTAACCACGTCCATAAAATTAGCAGTACGTGCGCAGTACAAAAATTTATTGATTGGGAAAATTAGTACTGATTAAGTGATAATTAAACGCCAAGTTAACAAGATTAGTGCTCTTATAATCGGAAAACAAAAAAAAACAAAAAAATCTAAAATTTCTGATTTTTTTTACCATTGGTTTTTTTATTGTTAATTTGTTTAAATTGCGGTTTTGCCCTGTCACTAACCAAAAAAACTGAATTATTTCGAAAATTGCTTAAACTAGAAACCCTTTTATGGCTTGTTAGAAAGGCTTTTTAAAACCGCTTCAAAATACATCACCTGTTATTATTTTAAAAAAATCAGTTTCTCAAAAATACCCTTTTATATTTTTATATTTCTTTAAAAAAACTTTTTTCCTTGCTTGATTGCCAAGTTCACAAAATTTTGCGATGGAGAAATGATGGGGTCAGTTGGGAAAAAATATGTTTATGTTGTTAAACATTAATACTATTTATACAGTATAGTCACGTGGGTTGGACCACATTCATTTCAAATTCAGATTATTTCTTTGAAAACGCTCGGATACCCCGATTTTGTTTGCAAAGGGGCATGTTTTGGCTACTACCCGTTGGTGTCATCCCCCTACGAGAAGTAATTCAGACCCCTTTTATTAAAAAAGTGAACATCGCTCCAGTGGTATCATGTTTTAAAGCGCTTTGGATTTTCTTTACAACAAAATATTTTATTCTATTAGTTTTTCAAATAACTACTCTCAGACCGCAAAAAATCTAATGCTTACTAAATGTTGCCATTAAAACTATTACTTAACATGGTATCTTCCAATTTGCTTGGACATGTCGATTTTATTGCACTCTTTCAATAAACAGTACTAGTACATAAATTGTACCAAAACAGAAATGAGTCTAGTAATAGTAGACCACTTATTCAAATGGAAATTAGATGTTGAGTGACGATACAATTGGCCAGCCAACAACATCATAAATTTTAAATGAATGTGTACTAGTCAATACCTGAACTTTTGTTTATTGAAAACTTAAATAAAGCATATTTTTAACAACTTTTGCCGTGTAGTGGCAAAACAATTTTTTTTTAGCTTTATTCAATCATTCCATCTTGAAAGTTTAAGAGTATCTTAGCAATTCAAGGAAAAACATTTTTTTTTCAAAAATAAAAGGGGGTAATTTTAAGAAATTTAACAAAATTTTCTTTTTTCAAAAATTAAAAAACAAACATAAATGGATGACATGTGATACAATTTTTCCATGAGCCATAAATCATTGTTCTAGTAAGTAAGTAGTTTCTGAGATATTTCAGTTTTTTTGAGTCTGTGTCAGGTCAAAACTGCAAAAAATAAACTACTGGTCAAAAAAATCTGAAATTTTGTATATTTTAGTCTTTTAATGACTAGAACTACTGTACCAAAAATAATTAAAAGCCCGGTTGATTTTAAATTATCTGTAGTATTTTTTATGCATACAATTGGCCCCCTTAGTGTTATGCAGCAAAGTTTTTTTTTATTTTAAGAATTTCTGCAAATCCCTTGTCTTAAAAATAATGCACACTTACTGAGATGAGCTGTCGTCTAGCATGAGCTCCTCCTGCTTGATTTCTTCAGTCTTCAGCTCAAACTCCATAACTTCTGATTTTACACCTATTGATGACAAGTCATTTAAATTGCTATTTGATTGCCTGAAAAATTGAAACAACATATATTTTTTATTGGATATTAAGGACAAACAAACTTTTTTTAATACAACAACCCCAGCATTTACTTGATCGAGCTAGTAATCTTATAACCTTATCAGTCGAGTTCGTAGTAAGTAATCTGAAAATTACTTGACACTAAATTAACATCCAAATATTTCTATTGTTACCGAGACAAGTGTATGACATATGTCATTTTTGACATAAGATTCTGATGATTTAGAAAAAATTATTTAACTTTGCTAATTTAAACGTTACTGTTAGATCAATATTAACGGAGATAGCTATTAAGTAAAATATGTCAATTTATTCAAATCACCCGGTACGTGACATATGGCAACTTTTTGATGTCTTGTTTTTTCCAGTTTTTTTTTGTTAAATTTCGCAATAATAAACAAAAATGTTTTATTTTTTTTCGACCGCCATCTTTAAAAAATACATAAATTATATTATTTTTGTACATTATGACTTAAAACTAATTAAGAGTAATATAAAACTACATATCTTCGTAAAAAAAATTACCAAACCAAGAATATAATGTTGTTTTTATATTTTGAACGCCGCCATCTTGATTAATAATAGACATGTGTCATTTATGATGAAATATTTAAAATCGGCGACCCCTATTTAGTATAAATCGATATATTACACGGCAATACTAGTTCGATCAAACAAGAACAAAAAAATAACTTTTTTATCTGAACTTCGGCCGCCATCTTAAAATTTTTAATGTCAAATTGTAATTTTTTTGAAATTTTTACAAAACTTGGCTTACTATTGATAAAATCGAAAAAAAAAATTTTTTTTTTATTTAATTTGGTCTACAGGTTATAAAGGTCTCTTTTATTTTTGACATATTAAACGCCATCTTTGTGTCGGCTGAGAAACTAATAACTTTTTTTCATTAGGTTTAAAGAGCTGGTAAGTGGCTTTAATATGAGGTATTAAAAATAAATATCGCGCAAAAAATAAATAAAATATCGAAGAAAAACGATTTTTTTAAAATATAGCCGCCATTTTGTTTTAAAGTGACAGGTGTAACTTTTTTTTACATTTTTGACTTAAGTAGTTCCCACTTAAAGTAAGTTTATCAAAATTAATTTAATTTGTCTTAAAACAGGGAATTCATTTTTTTTCTTAACTTTGGCAGCCACCATCTTGGTTCATTGCCGGAAATCAGGGGATCCTCGATTGAAAATTTAGCTTTTGATGTTAGCTACTACCATGCCAAATATAAAAAAATATACCGTTTTTGCAGCTTTTTATTGAATTACCCTACAAATTTACTCTACTATTAATAGTATTTGATGGTTAATATAAAGTCTAATATATTTTTAGCTTTCATTGAGGTATTCTACACTATTTTTTTTCGAATTCAAATGTAAATGGAATAAGTTTCTAACCCGTTTCAAATTTCAGGAATTATTATTTTTGTTTAAATTGGTTCATCTCAAAATCAATGTCTGGTTCTCAAAATAGCACGTCACTAACCGCTTGCCGCTTAGTGTTGTTTTTTTAAAATTTTATTTTATTAGGAATTTCTGCAAATGCCTTGTTTTGGAAACATGATGGAACAGAATAGAAGGACGTTTTTGAAATAAGAATAAATCAAGCTGTTTATTTACTTAAAAAAATATTTACGAAAATATATAGTTTGGACAGAGGTTTGGACGATACCATTTAATAATAATAAAGTGAATATGTTTTGAGAATAATGTCACACAGTTTAAATAACTAAATGCGAATTTTTCAAATACCTACATTTTTACTCAATGAAATATTGTAATTAAATAATTCGTGTGTTCTGCATAAATGGTAAATGGACATTGTCGATTTTACCGTTTTATATGCATTTTCTAATTATTTTTATAAAATTTTAGCTGCCAGCAACTTAACGGTAAAGGTAATAAACGTTACAGCAAAGTATAAAGCAACATATTAGTATATAAAAGTATATATATATACAGAAACCGCTAGCGTATACAAAAAATCGCCTTGGAGGGGCTTGGAAATTTTTTCCACTTTTATTTATTAACATATTAAAAAGTAGGAAAATAAATAGTTTTAACATAATCTATTTTTAGATTCTTGGGGGGGGGGGGGCTTTCGCCCTCAAGCCCTCCGCACCCCTTGTATACGCTCATGCAGAAACTATAATAAAAAATAAAATATTGTTGCTTTATTTGTGAATGGGACAGCCGAGCACGGGACAAACATTACATTGTACGGAACTGGCCTTTGCGAGAAAGATTTACTCCCGGTCAGAAAAATGTCGCCAACGATCCTTATTAGTCCCGCAAACAGTTTGTAAAAGCACTGGACAAAACAGGCGACACATTCTGTGCGTGCAAGGGCTGAAAAATAACGGAATTTCCTTCGATAGGTCGCCGGTATTGGCTTCACAAGCACATTTAAAAATAATTGTCGATATTGACGATTGAAAATGGAAAGTTACGATACATATGGAATTTTATATGAAAAGGCACCTACCTCGGACTCTCTTGCAGCTCCAGTCGACGTTTAAACGTCCAGTTTTTTCACCTCAAATTCACTTTTTTCGGGAACGTGATTTTGCTAGTGTCTTGTTGTGACGGTGGTTCTTTGCGCACTCATCGCGGCGCTGCTTGTCTTCCACGTGTCCGGTGCCGTGAAACCCCATATGCATATTTTAGAGCGCGAAAATTTAAACTATTTTAAACGCGCAGAAAAGGAAAAGAAAATGAAAATTAGGAAATTTCTTGCTTGCACCAACATTTTCCGGCCGCCAAAACACGTGTGTTTTTACTTAGTTGAGAAAAGGAAAGGAAAAAAAAAATATTCGCCTATTAGCAATTAAACGATACAATTTAACATTAACCCAAATATGCATTAGATAATGCATGTAAATTAAAATTGAAAGAAAAGAAAAAATACTTAGAAAAAATTAAGAAAGAAAAGAAAATTTTGCCTTATGCGTCGGGCATAGGCAAAGGACATAGTTTCACTACTGGTCGACGATATGTTCCTGTAGCTGTTTTAACGGTCACAACACGAATATGACCGTCTGAGCCAGGGTGTACGTCGACAATTCGCCCAACAGCCCATTGCAATGGCGGTTTTTGTTCATTCTTTACCACGACTAAAGTATTTAGTTTAATATTGTTAGAAGCCTCTGTCCATTTAGAACGCTGTTGCAAGGTGTTTAGGTACTCCAAGTTCCAGCGTTTCCAAAAATCGGACTGGAGCCTTTGCACCAGCTGCCAGCGGGACAGGGTGTTCAACTTGGAATCAGAAAAATCGGGCTCTGGTACGGAATTCAACGGTTCCAGGGTAAGAAAATGACCAGGGGTCAGTGGAAGAAAGTCATTCGGATCCATACTTTGGGCATACAGAGGCCGGCTGTTTAGTATGGATTCGACCTGACACAAAAAGGTAAAAAACTCTTCATAGGTTAACCGTTGCTCACCTATTACACGTTTTAAATTTGCCTTGGTGGATTTAACTCCTGCCTCAGCTAGTCCGTTTAGGTGCGGACTACCAGGACTTGAAAAATGCCAGGTAATTTTTAGACCGTGACATGCTTCCTGGGAGTACTGTTTGAGTAAACGATCAGCTCCCAAGAACGCGCTACCACAATCTGAGTAAATGTCAGAGATTCTTCCTCTTCTTGCCACAAATCTCTTAAAAGCCGCAAGAAAGGTAGGGGTGGAAATATCGGAGGTAAGTTCTAGGTGAACTGCCTTTGTTGCGGAGCAGACTAAGACAAGAATATAACCTTTGGATACCTTTGCACCTCGGTACTTTCCCATTGTAATTGGAAAGGGACCACAATAATCTATGGCAACATGTGAAAATGCCTTTACTTGAGAGATGCGTTGAGCAGGCAAGTTGCCCATGATTTGTACGGAAGGTTTAGGATTTAATCGATAGCATAAAATGCAATGAGA
This sequence comes from Aspidapion aeneum, assembly GCA_963576565.1. Classification (NCBI taxonomy): domain Eukaryota; kingdom Metazoa; phylum Arthropoda; class Insecta; order Coleoptera; family Brentidae; genus Aspidapion; species Aspidapion aeneum. The sequence continues at coordinate 8,732,451 of OY755046.1, forward strand.
AGTTATACTCTCGATTGCATAGCGAGGGGAAAGGATCCAAAATTGTTGTCTCAAGAGGTAATGCAACGTTTTTTGACCGGGATGACAGTACCTTTTGTGAGTGTACTCAATGACAAGTTGAGTAAGACGGTGAGAACGTGGTAAAAGTAAAGGGTGTTTTGCTGAATAAGAGAGTTCGGAAGAATGTGGTAATCGACCCCCCACTCTTAAGCAGCCTTGTGTATTTAGAAAAAGTGAAAGTTTACGAAATTGTTTAGGAAGTAGCTTTGTGTCATTCAAACGTGAAATGAGATCAGCAAAGATGGAACGTTGAACATGCCGAACGAGAACAATAAGAGAATGTTGAAGTTCTACTTCGGTAATATTTTCGTTAGGATATTTAGATTTCTTTTCGGTAAGGCGAAAAATATAGGAAATTATGCGTTGAATTTTCTCTAGGGAAGAGTAACGAGAAAGAAAAGTATCAAGCATGTGTGGTTCAACTGTGCATGTTTGAAATACTGATTTTCGTTCTTCCAGAATAACCTCGTTTTCCGGAGGGTCTGGACAGCGAAAATCATCAGGCCAGCTCTCTTTTGGTAGCCTAAGAAAACAAGGACCTTCCCAATACAAGTCATGTTTGACAAGTTGATTAGGCATAAGACCGCGCGAAGCACAGTCGGCTGGATTTAGCGCTGATGGAATATATTTCCAGGCCGTAGGAGAAATGGTTTCTTGAATGTGACAGATACGGTTTGCCACAAACGTTTTAAACCTGTGAGGTGAAGCCGCCAACCAGCATAGAACCACTTGGGAATCACACCATGCACAGATTTGGTTGAAGTTAAGAATATCTGAATAAGTGTTTCGAATAAAGGAAATTAGGTCGCAAAGTAAAGTGGCACCAAGAAGCTCCAGTCGCGGAAGACTGACTGTTTTCACTGGTGCGACCTTAGATTTGGCCATTACAAGAAAGGTATGGATTTCTCCGGATACTGACTCCATTCTGAAATAGACCGTAGCCGCGTAACCTATCATAGAGGCGTCTGAAAAGCCGTGAAGTTCAATGCTACGTGGTTGATCAATGGAAAGGCGTCTAGGTAAATGAATATTTGAAAGTTCGGTTCGAAATTGATTCCAAACATTTACGATATGCGGAGGAGGCTGAGAATCCCAGTCCAGCTTCTCCTTCCACAGATCTTGCATGAGATGCTTAGCAAGTAAAGAAACGGGAGAACAGAAACCTAAGGGATCAAAAATTTTCATGATTTGAGATAAGATACCTCGCTTGGTGCATGGTTTATCTTCTGGTACGACCAAGTAGGTAAACGAATCTGAGATAGGATTCCATTGGAGACCTAATATTTTTACAAAATTAGGTTCGGATTTGTCGAAACGAATGGACATTTGTGTTTCTGATTCTGAGAATGAGGAGAGAAGTTCCGGACTGTTGCTCGCCCATTTTTTAAGTTCAAACCCTCCTAGGCGCAACAGGGAGATTAACTCCGACTGAAGTTCTTTTGCAGAGGCCACAGAATCCTGCCCAGTAAGCACGTCGTCGACGTAAATGTCTTTAAGAAGCACCTTGGAAGCATTAGGATACCTTTCAGACTCAAGTTTAGCTAGTTCTTGTATAGTACGAATAGCTAAGTAAGGTGATGACTTAAGTCCATAAACAACTGTTCTTAAGGAGTAGGTTTGGACAGGATCATCCTCAGAAAATCTCCATAGAATATTTTGATAACGCGTGTGCTCAGGAATAATTAAAATCTGTCGGAACATTTTTACTATGTCAGTAACAAAGGCTACAGCATGAATTCGAAAATTAAGTAAAATTTCACGGACATCATTTTGCAGTTTAGGACCTGCGCACAACGTCTCGTTGAGTGAGACACCTCTGGGACTACGTTGAGACCCATCAAAGACCACTCTTATCTTCCCAGTGTTCCAGACACTGTGATGAGGGATAAAGTAGGAATTATCCAAGACATCTTTAGATATAGGCGTAGGAATAGGTATCATGTGACCAGTGTCTAAATAATCTTGCATAAAATCTTTGTAAGCTTGATAATTAGCTGAGTCTTTGAGAAGTCTAGCTTCCTGAAGCTTGAAACGTTTTAAAGCGATTGGATAGGTGTCACCCAACTGGGGTTCTAAGTTTATGAAAGGTAATGGAACGACGAATCTACCTGATTCGTTGCGTGAAACTGATTGTGAAAATAATTTTTCGCACATAATATCCTCAGGACTGTGATGAACCTTATGTGGAACCTGCTCTATCTCCCAGAAGCGCTCTAGGCAGATATCCAGAGATGGTTCGATGGAAGTGTAACAGCTTATGAGTGATTGTGGATTTTGTTGCTTTGAAGTTTCAACTTTACCAATCAGCACATAGCCAAAGATGCTATTAAAAGCACTAGGTTGTCCACGCTCTCCGTGGATAACTCCCTCTTGTAAGAGATGCGGAAAAAGTTCACAACCTACTAGGACATCAATGGAACTTGGTATATGGAAGTTTTGATCAGAAAGTTTGATATTGCGAATGTGATTCCACTTGCTCGAGTCGACAGCGCAAGAAGGAATCTCTGTACAAAGTTTTGGAAGTACTAAAGCCTCAAAATCAAAGGTAGGTCCCGCTTGACCTTGAGGTTTGATAAGACATTTCGTCTTACCTTTGGTATTGGAAGATGTCATTTGATTTAAGCCTTGAATAGAAGTAGAAAAGAAGCTTTTCGAAAGACCTAAACGATTTAGACATTTTTCTGAAATAAAGTTTGCCTCTGAGGCAGAATCGAGTAAGATACGAACTGGTTGGTAATGTCCCCTTGAGTCTAACATGTCAGCTACAACGGTAGAAAGTAGAATTTTTGGAAATCATTGTCGCATGACAGTTCGTGGAATGGCTTCCTGACATAGGGGTGCTATTGGAATTGGAAAGTGGAATATTAGCGTTCTCTGGAGGGTATGAATTAACACTCACAGAGGGCGCTACTGGTTGTGGAACGTGAAGAAGACTGTGGTGCCTAGCTCCACACGTAAAGCAGTTGTAGGAGGAGGGACAATTCACGGTCTGGTGAGCAAAATGTAAGCAATTTTGACATAGATTCACCTGCCGAACATAACCCATCCTTTCCTGTGCACTTTTGTTTTGAAATTCGATACATTTCGATAGTGCGTGATTCGAAGAACATAGGTAGCATTTTATTTTTGGATTAAAAGTTCTGTTCTGATTATTTTGTATTTGAGGGTTGCTGCGTTGATTGCTATTTTGTTGATTTCTTGAATTTGAACTTTGATTTGAAATAGTTGTATTGAAAGCAGAAGGTGAATTAAAATTATTAAAACTGTTTCTCTGAAAACTGTTCTGTTGAGAATTACGCGTAGTTTGAGGTTGTCTAGGGGTTTGATTTTGCCTACTAAAACTGGGCATTTGCACTACAGATTCGAGCGCAACGCAATGATTTTCTATAAACGTGTAAAGATCAGTGTAGGACGGAATTTCTGAATTGTTTTTCTCTCTACTATAGTAAAGTTCGAAATCAGTCCTCATCTTGACTTCAAGTTTTGAGAGCATCATGTTAAAAGTAAGAAAGTCCCATTCTTTTGTAGGAAAACCAAGCTCATTTAAGATGGCTAGATTCTCAGAAAATGTATCCAACATGGAACGTAATTCTTTCCCAGAACTGGATTTAGTTGAAAGAAAGTTAATAGCATTCAAAGCGGTAGTAGCAATAATTCGTTTATTTTGATACCTCTTTACTAAGGTTTCATACGCAATGTGATAATTGCTATCTGCGAGGGGAATGGTTTTTACTAGAGAAAGGGCTTCATTCAGAACAGAACTCCGCAATTGTTGAAATTTCTCTATATCACTTAAATCAGAATTTTGATGTACCATGACTTTAAATAAGTCAAACCAGTGTTGCCAGTCTTTATAATTACCATTGAAAATTGGCAACCGTGGTTGTGGAAATGATCTTGTATTTGACCTCTGAACAATATTTTGTTGGTTAGGGTTGCTTACGTAATTGGCAGGGTTGGCCCTAAAAAGGTCGTAGTAAATACCCTTACATTCATAATAAAGGTTGTCAAAGTCTTTTCTAGTTTTGTCCTGCTCGTCAAATGAAAGTTTAAACTCTTCGAGAGAGCCAATAATTTGGTTATGAAAATTATAGAATTGAGCATGACATTCCTCGACGTCTTCATATCTGGATTTGAACAAAAAGTGAAACGCTGTATCCGACTTCGCTTTCAAAGCTACCTCGTGAGCTTCCGCCATTTGGTTGAAGCTCAAAAGCCTTTTGTCGCAAAGTTTTTTCTGTTTTTGCGTAGACATTTTTGTTTTTGAAAGTTAATTTGATTTTAAAATTACCCAAAAAAATGCTTAAAATATAGCTTAAAATATAACCCGAATTTTAGCAAAATTTAAACAATTTTATTATTTTAATTTTATTAACTTTTTTCGAAAATTTTGAAATGAAATGTTTGTAAGTTTGTCTGTTATTATTTGAACATATCCCTTAAAAAAAACTTTTATGTCTCACCAAGGATTGAACCCCGCACCTTTCGATTCCAAGTCGCACACTCTGTGCATACGACTAGCGGTCCCGTCTGAAAGTTTTTAACAAACCTCGGTATTTGAAGAAACAACGCGCGCAACGTGAGACCTTGGTGACGGCGACACTTGCACCTGCGCGTTAACGCGACACCTGTAAAATCGATAATTAAAGCAAAGTAGGTGGAAGAACCGCCTTATAATTTCACTTTCGGCGTATTGACGCCACTTTTACTGAAAATGTAATGAACAAAGCGATCAACTTTCTTTGATGAACTAGTAAACTATACGAAATATGTGCATTGGCTATAGCTATTTTTGAACGGTAATAAACACTTCGATCAACTTTGAAGGAACATATCCCGAACAGGTCGTAAAACAATATGGTCTGTTTCGAATTGAAATTGAAATAAATTTTGAAATTTGAAATAGAAAATAGAAATTTAGAAATTTGGAATTTTTGTAGGAAATTGCTGAACCACAGGAGTCTAGGTAGTTTGGAACACTAATAATTTGGGTCGAAGGGCCATTAAATGTGCGTGCAAGGGCTGAAAAATAACGGAATTTCCTTCGATAGGTCGCCGGTATTGGCTTCACAAGCACATTTAAAAATAATTGTCGATATTGACGATTGAAAATGGAAAGTTACGATACATATGGAATTTTATATGAAAAGGCACCTACCTCGGACTCTCTTGTAGCTCCAGTCGACGTTTAAACGTCCAGTTTTTTCACCTCAAATTCACTTTTTTCGGGAACGTGATTTTGCTAGGGTCTTGTTGTGACGGTGGTTCTTTGCGCACTCATCGCGGCGCTGCTTGTCTTCCACGTGTCCGGTGCCGTGAAACCCCATATGCATATTTTAGAGCGCGAAAATTTAAACTATTTTAAACGCGCAGAAAAGGAAAAGAAAATGAAAATTAGGAAATTTCTTGCTTGCACCAACACATTCATATTTTTGAAAACTAAATTTCCTCGTCTTAGTGAGGCTAAAATTAAGGAAGGTGTTTTTGTGGGTCCCCAGATTAGACAACTTTTTTAAGATTCGAAGTTTATTGAACACCTAAATCAAAAAGAAAAAGGAGCTTGGTTTGCATTCCAAAAGGTGTGTAAGAACTTCTTGGGTAACCATAAAAGTGATGATTATGTCGCTCAGGTCGAGGAATTGCTCTTAGCGTAAAATTCCATGGGATGTAACATGTCCCTTAAAGTGCACTTCCTTCACTCGCATCTGGACTTCTTTCCTGAAAATTTAGGAGCAGTCTCGGATGAATACGGGGAACGGTTTCATCAAGACATCGCTAAGTTGGAAAAGAGGTTTTCAGGCAAGTGAAATGCAAGCATGTTGGCGGAGTACTGCTGGTTTTTGAAACGAGAGGGTTGTACCTCAGGGTACAAAAGGAAAGCAAGCACCAAGTAAAGGTACGAAAGTTCTTATTTATCAGTGGCGCACCCAGGAATATGTCTTGGGGGGCCCGACGCCTCTATAGCCTCATGATGTCGAATTTTAAGCTTTTTGTGTTTTTTTATAAAATATGTGGAATACATGTATTTATTATTGTTTGAAACTAAAATAACTCTTTTTATACTTAAAAATTTTAATTTATGCCGATAATATTATATCGAAGAATGATCAAAATAGGTAAAAAGGCTGCTCCCTCAAAAATGGTGGTTGGTAGAAGAAAACGCAAGCTATATTTGGATTCAGGGCGTCGTCTTACATAAGAATCAGCGGAAATAATTCCAGGGCTCAAGATTTTTTTTTTGCAGACTAGTGTAATTAATTCGTCAGGGGACCGTTAGCCTTTTTTACCCAACTGCAGCACGGTGAAAGGAATGGTAATAGTAAGTATGTAAATCTGTATGTTTGTGTCACACTAGAGGCTAAACGGCTGAACCGATTTTGACAAAAAAGGTGTTGAATTGCTACTGATCCCGAAGGTGCTATAGGCTATATTTTTTTAAACAGGAATCAACATGGCGGTCTTCAGACGCCATTTTGTCACATGATGTAGGCTTTAAGGCATACAAATTATCTAAATTTCAGGCGATTTTAATGAAATTTCGTTGATCACCCATTCCAAATGTCCTCTAATTTGCTGTAGTTACCATCTCCCCTCCTATCATTCCCCCCACCCTATTCAAAAACCATATTCGCATAATTTTATCAAATAAAGGGCGATTTTAAAAATTCTTTCAGCATAAACTTTCATATTTTTTTTTCCAACACCATTTTACTAGTTCCTCCGCACCCCTTTATTAGTAATAGTTGTTGTAGCTAGAACTTTTATAAACATAAAGCGATTTCAAAAGTTCTTTCTGCACACGCTTTAAGACTTTTTCTCCAACGTCATTTTCCTAGTTTTCCCCTCCCTCTCTTCAGGTGTAGCTATACCTTTCACAAATTTAGAGCGATTTCAAAAATTCTTTCTGCACACGCTTTAAGACTTTTTTTCTAATATCATTTTATTAGTTTCCCCCTCCCTCTGCCTCTTTTCTCCCCACCCTCATTATAAGCAATAGTTGTAGCTATACGTTTCATAAATATAGAGCTATTTCAAAAATGATTTCTGCACACGCTTCAAGATTTTTTTCGATACAATTTTACTAGTTCTCTCGTCCCTCTCTCCTCCCCCACCCTCACTCAATAGAAGGTAACACTGTTGGCGTCCGTAGAAAAGCTAAATGAATGGCAAATGCATAGTGCTTTTTATAATGCTGAATCAGAATTAAACCTAAAAGTTGGAAATAAAAAAAAAATTAGATAAAAAAAACACCCAACTGCTAAATTTACTTGTAACTACTAGTCACAGTTGGGTATAAAATTACCCGATAACGTAAGTGCGCTTTATTATACATTATTATAGGTATACCTATTAATTTTGTACCCAACTGCGACTAGTAGTTATAAGTAAATATAGCAGGTGTTTTTTTATTTAATTTTTTTTTTATTTATTAGTTTATTATTATTTTGGGCACTATACTTTTTACGATTATAGTTGGTTTTTTATATAGAAAATACATGGATTAAGTTCTTGCATTTTTATTCCTTTTAAAGCAAGGGTTTTGCCAAGGGAATACACAAATTACCGTCCCTAAAAAGGGCATCTATTAATTAGGGTGACTTCACGTATCCACGTTGCCTTTCTCAACCCCGCCTGTCAGGCATATTTTACGTCTAAGTGACGTACTTAGGCGCATGTGCCAGTCCGTCATGACAACTTGTCAGACGCCGTTTTTTTGACGTGACGACTTGCTAAGTCACCTCCCGTCACAAAAATAGCGTGACATATTTGGTTGAGGTGCCATTGGCCCTTTGACAACGATGTCACGCTAGACACGTGATCTCCCGTTTCATTGATGTGCCGTGGCTCCCTCATTCTTCAGATATCGCACCTACTGATTATTTTGTAAGGGAACATGACGGTCATCTTCAATAAACCTCGATCTGCAGGAGCTAAAAGAAGCCATCACGGCGCAAGTTAGGAAAAATTTAAAAACACCAAAATTTTAATTTACTTTCCTTCCCTATAAATGTAAAGTTATATAAAATTAACATTGCGAATTTTCAAGAACACTAGAAAGCTTAGCTTTAGAAGGCTGATAGGAAACACCATAGGAAAATATAAAAAAAACCTCAACATTTTTAATAAGACATTGCAAAAGTTTTGAACAATATTCCGCATATTTTACTTCTTTAAAACTTAAATATTATCCAAATCCTTTAAAAAAGGAGTGAAATCATAACAAAAAGATTTCATGTAAAAAAAAGCCAAGTACGCGAAAGTATTTAGATTAGTATTTTCTAAACTTGGCTATTACGGCTGCAAATGACTCTTAGGCACAGTACCAAATTGAACATAAAGAACTTTGGCTGGAATAGCAAAGTTTAAAAAACATTTCCAAACTAGTAAGAACCTTTTATTTTGAAATTTGTATTGGAGAACTTGGCTTTACTTTTATCTTAATTCTTTTTACGGAATACCACTTTCGCGTACTTGGTTTTTTTTACATGAAATGTTTTTGTAATGATAGGACATTTTCTTAAATACCTCTTGTCAGATCCTTTGTTCATTGGAATTTTTTGGTCAGCCCGAGGTCTTTATACTTTTTCACAGTTTATCTACAGAATTTGACCAATCATGTGAACTTAACTGGACAACTGTAGCTGCGTCGTCGGGTTTCTATGGTGTAAGGTGACATAAATTTTTTAATCTGATTACAGTAGGCCAGGCAGGTTCAATAAGCTTTCAAATGCTGTAGTTAACCTGTGTAAAAGTATAAAGACCTTGAATTTTCAACAAGGTCTGTAGAGGATAGGTTGCTTGGTATCTCTATGGTCGAAACGGCGTGAAAGGTGACAGCGCGTGATTTGGAGTGCCACGATTTAATTAGCTGTGTTTACATGTGTTTTTAAGTATTTTTAATCTTCGATGGTTTATTTTTTACATTTGTGGTGTTTTTTCGGACTATATTTATTTAAAAAATGTAAATACTTGTTCTAGTTTACTTATACTTTCTACTTGTAGTTATTTCAGCGGAGTAAAATCTTCCCAAGACATTGTGCCTTTGGCATATTTGGTATAAGGTAAGTTTCATATTTGAGTTAATTGATGTATTTTATGAATATTGTTATTAGAGACACTTTAAGAAAAATAGCAAAACATATTTACATTTAAATCAATAAAGCAACACAAGGAACTTCAATATTTTCTACTATATTAAAAGCTTTTTATTTAAATGGGCGGTTCGGTTCGGGTGGAGGCCAGCAACAAACTTAAATGGAGAACAAGACAACCTCTTAACATGTTTATGCTCACATTTAGCCACGATGAAGATATCAACAAAATTTTTGAAATTTCCAGTATCCTTGGGATTGAAGTGGAAATAAAAGCACTAAAAACCTCAAAGTTAGTCCCTCAATACAAAAGATGCCAATCTTATGGACACACGCAAAAATATTGCGCTAAAGAACCACGTTGCGTAAAATGCACGGGGAAACATCTTACTGTAGAATGCCCCAAACCAAAAGAATCTGAGCCAAAATGCATCCACTGTGGAGGCAAGCATCCTGCTAACTACAGAGGATGCCTTGTTGCTAAGAAAATACAAAAATTGAAAAATAAACCTAAGAAACCGAATCTCATACCAAATGTGAGTACAAATAGACAAAACCAACAGACAAGAAACACAGTCACACAAAACTCTGTGACAAGGACATACAGCCAAGTAGCAGCAACAGCTACTATACCTGATATTAATATCAGTAGTCAAAATACTATGGAACAAACACTACAATTAATTTTGGAGAAATTGAACAAACTTAATGAGCGATTAACTAAACTAGAAAGTAGCAATAACGGAGCTACCAATATGCCTCAAAATGGTCAGTAATCTTAGAATCCTAGCTTGGAATGCCAATGGTCTTTTGCAACATCAGCAAGACTTGCAAGTTATTCTAGACATAGAAAAAATTGACGTCTGTCTTGTGTCAGAAACGCATTTCACTAACCAGTCTTACATTAAATTTAAAGGTTATAAAGTGTATCATACAACTCACCCTAGCAATACTACACATGGGGGAAGTGCTGTAATAATTAAAGAAAATATATCACACTATGAGGAGATGGGATATAAAACCATAGAGATTCAAGCTACATTAGTAAGTGTAAAAACTAAAACATATACATTAGTCATAAGTGCTGTCTATATACCACCAAAGCACTTACTAAAGAAAAATTAATATCTTAATTTTCTCAGAAAATTAGGAAACCGTTTTATAATTGGAGGTGACTTTAATGCAAAAAATACCTACTGGGGATCTAGACTGACGAATTCCAAAGGAAAAGAACTTTTGCAAGCTATTAGTGAATATCAATGTGAGCCGATATCAACTGGTAAGCCCACATACTATCCAACAGATCCAGGAAAAATTCCAGATCTATTTGATTTTTTTATAGTAAAAAATATATCTTTAAGTTTTGTAGATATAGAAGAAAGTTTTGATTTACACTCAGATCATTCTAACTCTTAGTAAAAACATAATAAAGAAAGAAGCAAATATCTCACTAGTTAATAAACTGACTGACTGGATTAGTTTTAAACAAAGTCTGTCAGAAAAAATAAACCTATCAGTACCATTGCAAACGCCAGAACAAATCGATAAAGAAGTTGAATATTTTGTTACAAATATTCAACAAGCAGCTTGGGAAAACAGTCCAAAACCAAAGATAATTTTTAAGGGAAAAAACTATCCAAAGGAAATTAGAGACCTTATATTGGAAAAAAGGAAACTAAGAAGAAAGTGGCAGCAAAGCCGTGATCCTCGGGACAAAACAAATCTCAACAACATGACGCAGCGCATTAGGCGAGAAATTCTAGTAATAAAAAATGAATCTATTAACCATTTTCTTAATGAACTTACAGATGATAAAAATACCGACTATTCCCTTTGGAAAGCAACCAAAGATTTTAAAAGACCAATTATCCAAATTCTACCCATACGAAAATCTAACAACCAGTGGGCAAGGAGTAACGAAGAAAAAGCAGATATTTTTGCAAGTCATTTAGAAAAAACATTTCAGCCCCACGAAACACCAGATGAACACTTTCATTTAAATGAACCCCATCAAATCGAGGACCATATTAAGCTTACATCACCAAAAGAAATATTAACAGAAATCAAAAATATTAATTCGCAAAAAGCCCCAGGGTATGATCTTATTAACGGGGTAGTCAAAAAACAACTCCCCAGAAAAGCTATCGTAAAACTATGCAACATAATTAATGCGTCTTTTAGGCTTAGGTATGTACCTAAACTGTGGAAAGTTGCAGAAGTTATCATGATTCCAAAACCGGGAAAACCACTCCATGACGTGTCATCTTACAGGCCAATATCTTTGCTGCCAATTATATCCAAGCTCTATGAAAAATTATTGCTTAAAAGAATAAAACCCATCATAGAAAGACAAGAAATTATTCCATCTCATCAATTTGGTTTTCGAGACAAGCATTCCACGATAGATCAAGTACACAGAATTACTAATATAATAGAAAAAGCACTAGAAGAGGGAAAAGTTTGTTCTGCAGTTTTTCTAGATGTAGCACAAGCATTTGACAAAGTGTCATGAAGGCCTTAATTTTAAAATAAAACGGTTTCTGCCAAATTCATACTCAAATTTAAGAAAAATTCAAGCAGGCGTGCCCCAGGGTAGCGTACTAGGCCCTTATCTATACTTATTATTCATTTGTGATATCCCAAAGCCAGAAAATTGTCACTTCACAATCCATTGAAAAATGCATAGAAAAACTTCAGGATGCAGTCACCCAAATTCACAGTTGGACCACAAAGTGGCGAATAAAATTAAATGAAACCAAATCAATTCATGTTGATTTTACAAACAAAAATATAAATCACATACAAATAACAATTAACAACATTCCAGTACCATATTCGAATCAGGCAAAATATCTAGGTATGACACTTGATGCAAATTGCGCTGGAAAGCACATGTTAAGAAAAAAACAGAAGAACTTGAGATAAGGTATAGAAAAATGAACTGGCTAATTGGAAGGAAGTCCAATTTAACAATTCATAATAAGTTACTGCTTTATAGACAAATACTGAAACCAGTATGGACATATGGTATTCAACTATGGGGTTGTGCTAAAGAGAGTAACATTCTAGTTGTACAGAGATTTCAAAATAAAGTATTAAGAAACATTGTGAATGCACCTTGGTACGTTCGAAATAGTGACCTTCATCGAGATCTAAAAATCGAAACTGTAGCAGAGACTATAAAAAAGTACGCAAAAAGCCATGAAGATAGACTCCATCGGCATGTGAATGTAGAAGCAATTCAGCTTCTAGACAATACTATGCTAGTTCGACGACTAAAAAGAGTGAAGCCGTTTGAGCTAGTAAACTAAGTGAATTACACATAAAACAAAATAATGCTATAAACACAACACAATTGTGAGTTACAGACTAAACAAAGCGGGGAGAACTGTTGAGTGAACCCTAAGTTTAAATCTGACTTTTCTAGTAAATTAAGTTAAAACAAAATTGCTAATTAGTCTTACTGACTAGATTGTAATAAAAAAAACACAGTGTGTTTAACAAATAAAAAAAAATTAAAAAAATTTAAATGGGCACTCCGGGTGACATCATTTTCCGCGTTTCAACAACTGGCTCTGATTGGTCAGAAAATTACCAGGTAGCCTATCCTCTACAGACCCAAGGCAAATAGGGGAGATTATCCTAAAATGACATACCCAAACTGTTTAACAAAAAGGCCGAGAATAAATACGCATAGTTACAGCATCTATTGTAATGGAATGTTTTACATTACATAGCGAATTTTATTTTTATAAAAAATACCTATCTAAAAAAAACTCTGTTTTACAAAAAAGGTCACTTTTCAGCAAATACATAAAAGGTTCCATAAAATGACATATCCTATAGGTCGGTTAATTTAAAAAAACGACGTCGTCCATAGCCTAGTGCTAGGGCGCTCCGGGTTCGAGTCCTAGCTAGGTACTTGGAAGTTTGTGATTGTTTAAAATGTTTAACTTTGCTCTAACTTTGCGAAACAAGGCGATTCTAATTGGATCGAAGTCCCTGTATGAAAAAAAACTCAGAAGAAACAGAAACGCAAAAATGCACATATTAGCCTTGATTAAGCAGATTGGTCCTTGGCATTAAGTTAGTGAGCTGAAAGTTAATTAATTGCTCCATAGACGATGTCAAATAGTCCATAAAGGCCTGTTCAAAACTTAAATGCCGCCTATGTCATTTTATGACAGTATATCATTTTAGGACAATCTCCCCTAGTAAGGGGGCGTAGTTAGGTGTTCACGAATGAGGGATATAGCCATACTTTCTCTTCTTAAATGTGTTTGTATGTGTATGGTTGTGTTCGAAAAATTTTGAGCAGGGCTAATTTAATTTTCGGGGGCCATCAAGCCCCCCTAACTATGTCTGCCTGACATTCTCAAAACATAAACACTTTTTACACCTGTTTCATCGATACGCGGTGGACGATCACAGGGCCACTGGTTTAAAATGGGTCTTTAAATGATCGCATGACTGATATAATTTTAAAAAATTAACCGAACAGATCATCCGCGCGGATCATTTGTCCCTTGTGAAACTGACCTTAATTGATAAATAGTAACATCTAAACCTCAATTTTTAGGAATTATTTTTCTTCTAATTCAAAAACATTTAAATTATACTTATTTCAAAAATGCCCTTCCATTCTTCTCCACTTTTTATAATGCACACTTACTTAGATGAGCTGTCGTCTAGAATGAGCTCTTCCTGCTTGATTTCTTCAGTCTTTAGTTCAAACTCCTGAACTTCTGATTTTACACTGAATGATGACAAGCTAAGTAAATTGCTATTTGATTGCCTGAAAAATTAAAATAACATATTTAAGAAAAAATTTATCTGGCATTGTACAAGGGATTGTATGATTTGTATATATTAAAGATAAACTATGTTTTTTTAATAGTTCATTCTTCTGGGAAAAAAATGCACCACTAGTGGAATTTTTGCATTCTTTTAGGAAAACTAGTGCACAACCATGACCAGTTTCTCAAAAGAATTTGCTATAATACATGGACCACCAACATTTACTTGAGCAACCTTATTAGTCGAGTTCATAGTAAGTAATGGAAATTACTCGAAAATAAATTAACATCCAAATACAATCAAACCTCTATAACTCGAAGCTCTCATTTTTCTTTATTGCCATTTGATTTACATAGTAAATATTGACATTGTCACATAAGAAAAAGTTTGAATGTAAAGTGCTACAAAGTATGAAAATCGCACTGAGTGCACTAAAACTAAAGTTATAAAATAAAAATATTAATATTATTTGATGATAATATAAATTTTTTCTAAAACCTAATGGAATTAACTAAAAACCATAGGTACGGCAATCTACATCAACATACCTGGAGCTAACCTTGAATTAAAAAATTATTTTACAGAATAGTGGCTTTTTGACACTAAATATTTCCTTAGGTCTATCTTAAATTTCTTAAAACCATCAGTATCTTTAATAAACGGCCTTTGGCAGAGAATTGTAAACAGTGGAACAAAAACAGTAGGGACTTTTAGTGAAAAGTGCTAGATTATATGAGGGAATTTTTATATTTGAACTGGATCTTGTGTAGTGGTCATGAGAGCTACTGACTGAAGGAAATTTGCACATATTTCTTGTTACAAAGTTTGCAGCTTCATAATTTAAAAGGTCAGGTGCTGTCAAAATATTGTTTTCTTTAAAAACTGGTCTACATGATTCTAAGGGATTTATTCGAAAAATGGTCCGCAAAATTCTCTTTTGTAAAATTAATATATTTTTTAAGTCTTTACTTTGTCCCCAGAAAAGTACTGTGAATAAAAGATATTTATTAGTTGTTTCTAATCAAGAATATTTTTTAGATTGATAATTTCAAAAAAAGTGGAGTTCAGCTTCCCAGCTACAAAACGCCAGTTTTTTTTAAAAAAGGGGCACAGCAAATTTTTTGTTTTTACAACTAATTTACGGATAATTAACGGCAAATTTTGCACTAAATTTTTTTTCGATAAATCCACTATTTCTATAGGTGTTCTGCTAACTTTATATAAAGTTAGCAGAACACAATTTTAAAAAAAATGATAGATAGATAGAAGATAAATCCATTATGTCATTCTTTTAATAGAAAAACGGACATGGCAAATTTTTTGTTTTTACATCTAATTTACGGATAATTTACGGCAAATTATGAACATATAATTCTTTTAAATTTCCAATTTTTTAAAGATCTCAAATAATATACTGCTTTCAGGGGGAGAAAAGAAAACATGATACTTGAAAAAATATCTCCTAGTAGATTTTTGAAAGCGGTTAGCTTGTTAAATCATCTTACTTCTTAAGGGTATGTATTCGAAAGTTTATTTATTTATTTATTTATTTATTTATTTCTTTATTTATTTCCAATGAGTAGCACATATAAGAAAAATTCATAGGCTTAATTTATCTAAAAAAAAATAACATATGGGCTAGCCCATTTACGAATCTTATAAATATTAATACTTATACTAAACTAGGTAGCATTTAATGAGCTTCTAAAGCCAAAACACATTTTAATTAAGAAAAAAAAATATATCAGTCATAAAAGAATGAAACGACAAGAAAAACAATTGTACTTACTAATAATTAAATCACATTGAGTAAATAGGCCCCATTGGACCTCCATGCACTGCAACCACATTTGGATTTATTGTGCCCACACCTACATACTGAGTTTGACTAAAGTGGCATATTTTTTTTTCCACCCAGCACAAAAAAAAATCCTTCGGATTACAACAATAAATGATTTAGGCTTAACACTTTGGCTCAAAGATATACCACTAAGGCCTCTGCATTATTAGCCAAACCACTTAAGGGTACTCTGCATATCAAAATGGAGCTACATATATCAAAAACTAAGGGATTAATTTAGAGTTTTTCTCTATTTTTTGTGGTATTATTATTATGTGGTGGTATTTGCAAACTTTTATCTTGGCAAAAATAACTAAGTAACAATTATTGAGGCAGATGAAAAGTCCTCTCTAACGATGTATAACACGCCCCCATTACATCAGTGGCGCAGCTTTTACAGGCATTTAAATAAATGAGAGGTGTGAAAAAAACTAGTTTTTTTTAATTTTCTTAAATTTTACTGTCTTGTCTGGTTTTAAAACTTATTTTTAAAGCTGAAGAAATTTCCTTTCCAACGATTTATATCGCTCCCTCCTCAAGGCAGCGGTAGATCTGGCATAGACGCACCAAAAATGGTCAAATTTGGTATACACTTGAATCTTCATTTAAGACAACCATGTTAGAACAGTTTTAATACAGACACTGCGTTCAATGAGAGAAGCAACACACTTGGTATGAATATACAGTATACTCCCCCGAAAATATAACGACAGGGAACCATCCGCCCACCCTTGGTGGGGGGGCTATCCCTACCCTAAATGTTTTTTTGACATTTTACGGTTTATTAGAAAAAAAAAATTAAAAAATATTTAAGGGGGGGACCGCCCCCTCGCCAAAAGTAGGCGGGTGGATCCCCTTCGTTATATTATTGGGGGAGTATACTGTATATCCATACCAATTGTGTTGCTTTTCTCATTGAATGTAGTGTGTGTATTAATACTGTTCCAAAAAGGTTGTCTTAAATGAAGATTCAAGTGTATACCAAATTTGACCATTTTTGGTGTGTCTATGCTAGATCTACCGCTGCCTTAAGGGGAGAGTGATATACATCGTTGGAAAGGAAATTTCTTCTGCTTTAAACATAAGTTTTAAAACCAGATATGTGGGACAGTAAAATTTAAGAAAATTAAAAAAAAAACAAGTTTTTTCCACACTTTTAACTTATTTAAATGCTTATAAAAGGTGCGCCACTGATGTAAGGGGGCGTGTTATACATCGTTAGAGAGGACTTTTCATCAGCCTTAATAGTTATTACTCAGTAGTTTTTTTCCAAGTTAAAAGTTTGCAAAATACTGTAAGAGAGCACTTTTGAGGGGGGTGAGAGGGGGGATCTCCACTTTTAAAAAGGTTAACTAGAAAAAGTCAGTTTTAAGTTATTACTAACCAAAAAGAATTTTTTACTCACTCTCATTTTTATTTACTCAGTTACAAAAATAAATGATCAAAATTTTTGTTTGATTTAAGGATTTCTACAAATACATTTATTTTTAATTCAAGGCGGCTATTTAAAAAAAAAAACATGCCTACCTTAATAAGTATTTAACTGTATATAATGGGCTTTTAAACAAAAATATTTTTTCGAAAAACAAATTAAGGATAAAAAATACCACAAAAAATAGATAAAAAAAATATTTTAAAAATTTTTCCCTTTTTTCGTACACTAATGGAATGTGCACCACTGCCATCAGAGGGTACTAAGGTACATGGTTGGAAAGGAAATTGTATCCACTTAAAATATGATCTCCAGAAGAAGCATGTTTAAAAAAATGTTCAGGCGAGTCTTATGCCTATCCATACTAAGTGTGTTGCTTCTATCATTAAACACAGTATCAGACCCCTTAGGGCCTGAACAGTTTTAGCAACTTGACTTTGTGAGGAGATCGAACGGCGCGAAGTGTGACTTTAATAAAAGAGCAAGGTTATTGTCTAAGAAAAAATGATTAAAAATTGAATTTTTCTCAATTTAATGTTTCCTGATTAAAGCTAAAATAACGAAATAAATAATAATGACTATTTATTCGTCTTTTAAAAGTGGAAATCTTACTGTGCTTGCCCCTTTTTAGTAATAAAAAACTATTAATGAATTTTGAGTCACAGCAGCAAACGCTTCTAAATATGTGCGTCATTGGTCCCTCACTGATTTCTTGCTTTCCATAAGTTCATCCTTTTTCATATGCTTTTCATAAAGTCTAAATGTTCAAAGTTGAGCACCAGTGGCGTATATAGAAAAGTTTCGGGGTGGGCCCGAGATAGTTTTGGGGGGGGCCGAGACATCATGAGGCCATATTTTATGCTATTTTATGTTTGTATTCATGAAATATGTGGAAAATATCTAAAAAAATCTTAGCTTTGGGGGGGGGGGCCCGGGCCCCCCCCTTATATATGCCAGTGTCAAGCACTGTTACATTATATACATACACATTGCCTCAGAACTAATATTGCAGAGTAATTAATTTGTGTACTCTCACTACTTACCCATTATCAGCACCACATTCTGGCAACTCTTGTTTAACTTTCATTTTGACTGAACTAGATGTAAGAAGTCTTATTCTTCTTCTTCCTGAGGATGTTTCCTGTTTAAAATGTGAACTTAAAAGTAAAAGGTCAGCAGCCTGGTCATCGAGCTCTTTGAAAATATCTTCAGGATTATCAGTCAGCAGATGAAATCGTTTTATAGTAGTAATTTTGTCTTCGACATCTTTATCACAGGTTAGGTAAGATAAGATAAAAATCTTACTTTGTTTTTTCTAATTATTAATTTTTTATGTTTTTGTTGTGACAGAGAAGCCATTAGACCACAGCACAGTAAACAGACCGCAGGTCGTTACCACGGATCACCTAACCTAGGTGATCCGTGTCGTTACGGTCCGTGTACTGTGCATTAGACAAACCGGAAACAAAATGGCGGCTGCTGGCAATGAGAGATAAACAAACAAACGAACATACCGGTTCTATTCCGGGTCCGTACGACGGGTAGAAAATGAAATCCGCTTCAAGTGAAAATTTTCTACAATGAATAGCGCACGCCCGGCTGTGCTTAGAATATGCCAAAGAAATTTAAGGAATGTTTTTGGAAAATGCACTTTACCGCCCACATACAGGAATGGATGGGCCATATGGAAAAATTTTAAAAAATCCCGGTGGGCCGGTACTGGTCGAGGGGCCGCATAAAGGGGCCAATCGGGTTTAAAAGTGGAAGAAACAAAAAAAAACACAAATAGACATATACAATATCTGGAACTCAAATTATGTAGCAAACTAGTGGGCGCTGAAAATGCAACAGAGTATTTTTACTTGTTTTTTAGTATGACGTGAGTTTGACATTTTAACAAGCGTCTGTTTAATTTTTATGATAATTACATACAAATTATTGAATAATTATGTATTACTTTCTCTAATTATATGAAGTGTTATATTTAAAAAATTTTTTACGATGGAGACATCCAGCACAGATAATTTAACCAAAAAACACTAAATACCAATATCTAGCTGTAGGTTGTCATAGAGTAATCATATTTTTTAAACTAAGAAGTCAATTATTATTAGAATTTACCTTAAAGAAATATAAAAAATATAATTTAGTGTGTGATAAAATTTTGTTAAGCAAAACTATTGTCACTTTTTTGTTAATTGAACGTTTCTTAACAAAATGAAAAAAAAAACCGAACCGAACCGAACCTTGCGCCTTTTTGAGATTTTTATTATTAAAAATAAAGTGCCTACATACGACCAAAGTAAAAGAAATTAAACTATACATCTTAAATATAAAACTTGTTTGTTTATTAACAAATAATTGTTTAATTGACTAAAAATTTGATTGATAGTTTTATAACTTAAATTTGATTAACTCATTAAATTTAAAGATGGCGGACGCGTAAAAATTAGAAAAAGCTTCGTTCGAAAATATTTTAAAATAAAGGATTTTAATTAAATTGATATAAACAACTTTTTAGGCCTGTAAAAAGCCAAGTGAATTATGGTAGCGGTTACAGTTACTTTAGTTAAAAGGAGTGGGGGAAGGGTAAATCTTTATGGTTTTAGGTCCTTGCATTATTTTGCAATTTGGTATTTGACAAATATATTGGCGATCGCCCATTGCGATCCAAAATTTTATTACACGAAAAAGATGATCTCATGTTTTCAGACGTTGATACTACACGTCTAATTTGAGTTTTCATATCTTTAACAGTGAAAAAGAAAAATTATAAAAATCAGTTAAATGGCTTGGTCGAGTTATTACCCTGAGAATTTCTCGTTCTTGTATTGAGACACCACACACATGCATAGGTGGAAGTTTTCGGAAAATTTGTGTATGATCTTTGGTAGCTTAATGAAAGAGCGTTTGCGTACAGAGCAAGAGGTTCCGGGTTCGAGTCCCGGCCAAAGAAAAACTTTTTATAATTTTTCTTTCTTTAATTTTACTTGATGTTTAAAATTAATATTAATAAAACAATGTTAGAAAGCAAAACAATTACACATGTGTGGCGTGTCTCCACAAAATAATATTAATAGGTCTTATTTTAACATAAATTTTGCCCTTATGTCATTTTTTTACAATGATCTTTAATACAAAACCTAATTTTGTATGTATAGAATAGCAAAATGCAAGCAAAAAATAAACAACTTTTATCCAAAACGCCTTTACAATAAATTCTTTTTTTTTAGAACATGGTAAATTTAGTTTTTAGATGCAATATAAGTAAAAAAATATGCATGCATATGTCTTATTGAGGACACTGTACAATATAGTATTTTTAGGTGACTCCGCTTCCTATTTCAAAATTGACGTGTCCATGATTTTATCTTTAAAAAAAAGGTGATTCCAGACTTTTGGGACATACTGTATATTATGAGCCAGGTTAAATAACTTAAACAGAAATATTATAAAATGTAGAATTTTTAAACTCATTTTTAATAAATGTCTTAATTACTTTTTTGTGTAAAAGTACTTAAATTTCTTTTAAAAAAATCTATTTTTAAATCACCCTGTAAAAAAAAACAAATATTAAAGCTTTATAAAATATTAAACAGTGCATTTTAACCTATATCACAATAACCAATACACATTATTTTTGTTTCTAATATTTTGGGTGTTTAAATAATTATTTCCGACATTAGCTTCATTTGGCCCCTCTGTGGGCCGGTGCCTTATGGGCCGGTACTAGTCAAAAGGCCGGTGCCTTATGGGCCGGTACTAGTCAAAAGGCGGGTGCATTATGGGCCGGTACCGGTCACGGGGTCGGTGTGTTATGATCCGGTGCCTAATGGGCCGTAACCGGTCACGGAGCCGGTGCCTTATGGGCCAGTTGCATGCGTAATTAAAGAAACATTATGACGAAAGACAAACATTTCTTTCCTGACTAAAATGAAAAATTGTAACGTATAATACAGTGAATAGAGGGGTTTTACCCTGAATTTTGGATATGTTATATAGGTCGGCAGGGTTGTTAAAAACCTAAGTTTTCGTCATCCCCTCCCCTGTGCTCCCCCCGCTATCTTGAAAAAACTACCGATAATTGGCACTTTTTTTAGTTTCCTGTCTGTAGTTCCGTTTCAGTGCCCTCAATCGCAAAAAAGTTATATACAATTTTATAGAGAATAAAAATGTAATATGGTAGTACCACTTTTGTTTTACGACTAAAAGTAACCGACCTAAGTACAGCTCAAAAATTACTAAAATCACGTGCTTGTCCTAATTTGCAGTTTTTTTTACTGTGCCGTGTAATTGACTCCGTAAAGCTTTATTCTAGGATAAATATGTTTATATGATGGATCTCGTAGAGGATTTAATTGCCTATAAAATCCAGTAATTGGATATTATTTATTGTAAACAAGTAGTAACTTTTAAGAGAAATGAAAATAGTTGTTTATTTAAATTTAGTGCTTTTAGTGATAAAAATAACGTGCCATCATTTTTATTTATTTTGTGTTAATCGGTAGAGTTATTAGAACCAAGTTTTTCCAACAATTCGGAAAATTTCCCAAAATTTTTACCTTTTTTCGTTTTTTCATGCATAACTTCATTCCAGTCGATGCATTTAACTGTAAAAACATCAGATACATTATATATTATGCCATAAACGTTGTATGGATAAACTCATATAAAGAGTTAAAAAAGGACACATTTACCTAAATGTTTGATAATAATATTGAGCTATAAAAAGGCACATAGAGATAAAATATCCCAAATAAGAGTTGAACTGAAAAAAGAAATTAATAAAGCAATAATTTTTTTTAACTAACTATAGTAAGTAAATAAGAAAAAAATACGATGACACGAAAAAAAATCGTTTTGCGCAAATATTGCGAATTTTTATACAGGGTGTCCCAGAACTAATGGTACATAGTTAAACTGTAAATTCCCTGGGTCAAAATATTACGATTTAGCCATACTTACCTTAGTCCAAAAGTTCGTACTAACCGAGATACAGGGTGTTAAACTTTATTTTTTCAATTTGATTTTCTTTAATAACTACAGTACTCTACAGAATACCGTTTCCAAAAATCATTATGTAGTTTTTGGATTAGTTGCCATCTCGAGAGCCGATTTAGGGGAACCTCGGACAAATCTGACTCCGGAATTTCTGAATTAAGGGGTTCAAGGGTCAAAAAATGCCCAGGGGTAAGAGGTTGAAGATCGTGTGGGTCTGAAGAGGCAGGAGATAAAGGGCGACTATTAAGTACAGCTTCTATGCGACAAGTAAGGGTGGACATTTCCATGATGGACAACTTCTGGTCGCCGACAACTCGAACAAAGTGAGTTTTAAAACTTTTGACGCGAGCTTCTGCCAGGCCATTGAAATGTGGACTGAGAGGAGGTCCCAGATGCCAACGAATAGAAAGTCTGGTAGACGCACTTCTTGCGTAATCAAGTAATTGGTTACGAAACCCTATAAAATTACTGCCCTGATCTGACCAGCATTGCGTCACGCTTCCACGTCTGGAAATGAATCGATGGAATGCACCTACAAACCCTTCTGTGGACAGTTCCATGGTTAATTCCAAATGCACACAATGTGTGGCCGTACAGACAAACACACAGACATACGATTTGAAAGCTTTACAACCACGGTAACGATGAGGAATCACAAAGAAAGGTCCACAAAAGTCGATAGCTACACTCGAAAAAGGTTTAAGTTGATTGATTCGATGAGCGGGAAGTGAACTCATTATGGGCGGTTTATAGGGTTTAGGGTTGATTCTAAAACATTGCACTTGGATATGGTTCTCTGAATTGCCCGTCTGGCAGATAATATCCAAAATTGCTGTAAAAGCAGATTATGTAATGTTATAAACCCAGGATGAAGGTATTGTCGATGAGTGGACTCGATAAGAAGAGTAGTTAAACGATGGTTACTCGAAAGTAAGACGGGGTGTTTTGCAGAATAAGACAAAAGGTCAGATTTTTGTAATCTGCCACCGACTCTAATGATATTATTTTCATCAAGAAAAGGTGAAAGTTTTCGAAAAGACTTCGGTATTGGTTTATCCTTAGATAACGCGGAAAAAAGCTCAGAAAAGCAAGAAGCTTGAACGCGTTTGATAAGAAGGTATAACGCACTTTGCATCTCACCGGTGGTAGGAAAAACAATATTTTCAAAAATAATTTTTTGGTCCGGTGGATTAGTGGGTTTTTGATAGGAACGGTTTTGAAAAAGGTTAACTATTCGAAGGACATAACAAATGATACGTTGAATTTTTGATATAGATGAATATTTGATAAGAAGCTGATCCAAGAAGTTAACGTCAATTATCGCATTGCAACAGACCTTTGGCTTTTCCTCCAGATTAATATCTCCGAAATCAATCGGCATTTTTAATTCATGAAAATCGGGCCATTCGTTTTCGGGAGACCACAAAAACGGGTGGCCCCTCGTGACGCAATATCGGCTGCATTTAAAGCAGAAGGAATGTAGCGCCATGAGTTTGAGGGAATGATTTCTTGGATTCTACTGACTCGATTTCCAACAAAGGTTTGCCAGCGATTAGGAGGGGATGAAAGCCAGTGCAATACGACTTGCGAATCGCAGAAAGTAACGATATTTATAAAAGTTATTTTTCCTTCATAGCTAGATAAGACCTAGAAGTCAATTAATTCGCTTAAAAGAAATACGCCTAGGAGTTCTAGCCTAGCCAAAGTTTGTGACTTTATAGGCGCGACCCTAGATTTTGCAGATATGAGAGAAACAGATATATTGCTTTCCTCTTCTACACAAAAATATACGACGCCTGCGTAACCTCGAATTGAAGCGTCACAGAAGCCGATGATTTGACAGGTATTGGTTTTTGACAGTTTGATTTGTCGGGGTAATTGAAAATTGGAAAGAAGCGGGAATTCAGAACGAAGAGTCGATGATAGAAGAATCTGGTTCTTCGTCCCTATTTTCAATATCCACAACTGTTGCAAAATAAATTTTGCTTATAGCAACAAGGGGCAAAGAAAACCTAAGGGATCGAAGATTGTTCCTATGATAGATAAAATAGAACGTTTAGTTGGGGGTTTGTCCTTCATTCGGCATTGATAAGAAAAAATGTCGTTTTTTGGATGCCACTGAAGGCCTAAAACTTTGATAAAGTGTGGTTCATCCTTGTCAAAAGAGAGAGGCATTTGACGATCGGATTCTGGCAATGTTGCCAATAACTCAGGACAATTGCTTGCCCATTTTTTAAGTTCAAATCCTCCCGACTTCAACAAATCATTGAGTTCCGTTTGAAGGGAAAGAGCTTCAGAAAGCGAAGGGCTAGTTCTCAAGATATCGTCGATGTAAATTGACGTTTTTAGAACAGTACTAGCCATAGGAAAACGTTCCTTTTCTCTCTCTGCCAGCTCATTTAATGTACGCATGGCTAGAAAAGGTGAGCCTGTCATGCCAAAAGTGACAGTAGAAAGTTCCCACACTGAAAGTGGGTCATGTGGAGAAAACCTCCACAATATCCTTTGATAAGGACGGTGATAAGGATTGATAAGGACTTGACGGAACATCTGTTTGATATCAGCAATGTAGGCAATAGGATTAAGACGAAACGTAAGGAGTAAAGAAGCAATATCCTTTTGAAGTTTCGGTCCAGATAACAATGTGTCATTGAGACTAATATTTTTTGGGGTGACTGCCGAACAATCCCAGACTACCCTTAATTTTGTACTTAAGCTTTCCGGCTTTAGTACGCAATGATGTGCTAAAAAACACGATACGTCGACCTTTGGTTGACTAGATAAAACTAAACTCATATGATTAGAATCGATATAGTCTTGCATGAAACTTGAATAGGCAGTGTACAGATCAGGATTTTTGATTAATCTATTTTCTAGAAGTAAAAATCTACGATAAGCTTGCGGATAAGTATTTCCTAGGTCAGGGTTTATTTTATCTTTAAACGGAAGATCTATCATGAATCTACCGCTCGGTTGCCGTACGACACTTGCAGTAAATATTGATTCCACTTGTTTTTCTTCCTTTTATAAGATTTGTTTTTTAGGCAAATGTTCGATTTCCCAAAACCTAGGGATAATGACCTCGAACGGAGGTGAATGACTCGTTAAAAAACAACTGGTTCGTTCCGTAAGACTACCTACTTCGTCCACTTTTCCCATGACGACACAGCCAAAGATGGTTTCAAGGGCTGAAGGTTGCCCTATTTGTCCAAGAACCCTGCCCTCCTTGAATATCTGTGCGAATAGCTCGCAACCAATAACTAGCTCCACAGGTCTAGATTTGAAATAAGATCGGTCGGCAAGTTTAAGGTTTTCCAAGTGTTTCCACTGATTATCGTTCAAAGTGAATGTAGGCATATTGGAACATAGTTGTGGAACAACAATTGCTTCGAAATTAAGTAAAGGAGTGACCTGTCCTTGTGGCTTAATGTGACATTGAACGAGCCCTTTGGAAGTAAGAGAAGACATTTGATTTAATCCGAATATTTCAGTGGTGTAACTTCGCCTAGGAAGATTAAGACGCTGAATACACTTTTCACTGATGAATCCTGTCTGTGATCCAGAATCAAGCAGTGCCCTTACAGGTTGAAAATTTCCGCAACCGTCCATAACATCTATTATGGCGGTGCATAAAAGAAAGGTACCTGAAGGTCCTGAGGTATTTAATGACACATGAAGATTATTGACAGGTGGTGTGTGAATGACAGGACTAGTATCTTGGCTTCAGACTCTTTATTAGTTTCTAAGATATGAGTTAAAGTGTGGTGCCTGTTACTATTGCAAGTCCTGCATGAATATTTTGATTTGCACGTATCTACCCCATGCGAGGGATGAAAACACGCTAGACATAATTTTTTCTGCTTGACGAAAGATAGGCGATCGATAGGTGAGAGGTCAAGAACCGAACCGAACCGAACCGAATTGGATGATTTATAGGTAGGCTTTTGCCCAAACTGATTTGGCATAGAATTTGATTTTTGATAGGTAGGCTTTTGCCCAAACTGATTTTGCATAGAATTTGATTTTTGATAGGTAGGCACCGTTTTGTTGATTGAGGAAGTGATTCCAAAACTTTACATCTTTTTTCTAGAAATTGAAAGTGACTGAAAAGTGGGAATTTCGGTATTAGTATTGGCGTGACTCATTTCGAAATTTGAACGCGTCGGAATATCCAATTTTTCTAACAGAATGAAAAAAATAATAAAGTCCCAACTGTCAACGTCACAGCTAAGTGATTTTAAAATTTCTAGGGATTCTGAAAAGGTGTCAATTAAATTACGCAATTCTTTAGCTGACTCGTTTTTTAATGTAGAGTTCATAATTGTGCTCAAAGCATCATTTGCGAGGTCTCGCTTGTTTTGATATCTATTGACTAATTTGTCGTAAGCAATTTTATAATTTTGATCAGATAAGCTAATCCCTGATATCAATTTTAAAGGCTCATCCTCGAGATATGAAAATAAATATTGAAGTTTTCAGACGTTACTTAGATTTTGATCTATAATGTTATTAAAAAGATCGAAAAAGCTTGGCCATAATTTTTTATCACCTCGAAATATGGGAATACCTAACTCTTTGAGTTTAGGAGTTTCAGATTCGTTTTGACAAACATATGATCGCGAAAAGGATGGAGCCTCAACCGGAAATATTTCAGAGTAAACCCCCTTACACGTATAAAAATATTTACGAGCTTCTGAAAGGATCGCATCTTGCGTTTTAAACTCCTCGTCATCCGAGTCGTCTTTCATCATAATGACATCATTATGTGCCAACATGCATTTATCGAAGGTTTCATCCAAATCGGAATACCTCACTTGAAACTCGTTTCTCGCTTTTGCGTCCGTTGCCGCGGTTTGTGAAAACACATAACACTCGGTGATCGCAGATAAAAAACCCTTGCGTTTTTGCACGGCTTTTTTGATAGACATGATTTTACCTTTGAAATGACGAAATTGTCGGTAAATATACAATTAACGCTAAATTAATGCTTCTGAAATAGAAAAATGACGAATTGTCGAAAATATGCACTAATTTATCGGAATTGACGAAAATTGTTTTAAATATCGAAATGATATGGAACAGATCTAATCACAGAAATGTCGGTAAATATACAATTAACGCTAAATTAATGCTTCTGAAATAGAAAAATGACGAATTGTCGAAAATATGCACTAATTTATCGCAATTGATGAAAATTGTTTCAAATATCGAAATGATATGGAACACATCTAATCACAGAAATGAGAAATGTTGTTTGTTTGTTTTGATTTATTCTCGATTTCTGTTTACTGAAATGACCACGCGGTAGACCCTGCGTTACCATAGCAGCGGACCGAAAACAGGTGAATTGCGCCGGACAACCGAAGGTCGAGCGAAAATCGATTGGCAAAATTCAAGGCCGTGTGATCACGGCGAAAATGTGAAAATGAAATGGCCGACTTATTAATACCGTCGTATGGAGTAAATTTAAATATTTGGTTCGAAGGAACACTTTTATGTATGCCCGCAGTTAGAAAAACGATAACTGCAGTGGACTGTATATATTTTATTAAATAAAAGCGCGAACAAACATAAATATATTAATACGAAATCACGAAATAATCAAAAGGTCCATAGTTAATTGCTGTTACCACACAACGGAAATCAGAAACAAAGCACTCACCAGTTTGCAGCCAATTTCTCCACGTTCCAGGGGCCCCTTTCTGGATCTAATGATGGCACCACGTAGCTGAAGGGCTGAAGTTTCTAGTTCTATGCTTCAGTACACCAAAATCGAGCACTTTCAAGTGTAGAAATTTGTAATAGTTGGAGAAAGTAAATTAACACGCCATTTTCTCGAGGCGGTAGAAAAGGATCTCCTCGAGGCGGTAGAAAAGGATCTCCCCGATTCTTGATGCGCATGTTCAATGCGCGAAAAATGTACTCTGTCCGTCATCCAATTGTGTGGTTTTAAAAAATTAAAAACAACCGCGAAATTTAGCGGGAGCTAACAAATCACACTGTTTTTGTTTCCGATATTTATATTAAATTATTGTTAAGAAAAATTCGCACTACAATTTGGTACTAGTCTTAATATTTTAAGTACAGTTTAACAACTATTACTGACCGATTTTCTAGAGCTTAATTTAACGTGCGTAAATTCCAACTTCGTGAGTTGAGGTTAAGGTACCCATTTCTGAATGGGGTGTAAAATTTTTTGGTGAGCGTAAGTACTTGCATGATTTTTTGGAGCGTGTCTCTTTTTTGTCTAAAGCTCATAATGTTTCGGAGGAGGAACTTTTTAGAGCCGCAGGCGTTCTTTTTGAGAAAGATGCTTTTCATTTGTACAAGTTTATTAGTAATAAGGTGGGTTCTTGGAGTGAATTGGTGGATCGCTTGAAGAAAGACTTTTTATCTAGAGATGAGGATGAAGACTTTGGGCCCTGATCAAGGCTAGGAAGCAAAGACAAGGAGAGTCAGTACATATTTTTGTAGCTCATTTAAATACCCTGTTTAGTCGATTACCCCGTTTAGCTGCAGAAACCACAAAATTAAAATACATGAGACAAAATTTATTAAATGATTATAAACAACATCTTGGCTTAATTTCAATTAATAGTGTCAATGAATTGATTGACTTATGTAAGATACTAGAAGAAAATCTGAATTTAAATCAGAAAACTAAACCACCAATCATAGAAACCTTTTCTTCAGGTTCTAGTTCTCAAAATAGAGGCAATAATAATAAATTTTGGATCCGCAAGTTTATTTATTTTTCTAATAAAAAAAATGTTAAATTGTATACTAACCACCAAATACCTATTTGGAAAAGTTTCAAAAAAGTTATAATCAAACAAATAAAGAAATATTTTATATGAAGTCAAAAAATTATATTTAATTTTGATAAAACATTTAATACATATAAACATAAAGTACAACATTTAACTTAACCAGATTTCGTACAAATGATATTTTAAGTAACTATTCAACTGCATTAAAACATTAATTTGGCTCTTTCATGATACTGAAAAGGCTTTTTATATAAATTTATTGATCATCAAATTCATTTTCTTTCAGGCCTTTGTTGTCCCCTGCTTTTTCAAGTAGGTAATTCCATCCATGTGTTTAATAATGTTGTTTAAACCATTCTTCACAATCATACCTTTTCTTTCTAGCGAAACTTTTATCACAGCTAAAAACCAATCTTGATAAATTAGCTGAAATTGTTAAAAAATGTCATAAATATCAAAAATTAATATTGGCTAAATTGACATATAATTAGAGCTGTAAGAGAAAAAACAGATCTGAGGATGGATATAGGAGAATCAGTAGATTTCGCTTTGACTACTGCGTAGCTTCAAATAGGAAAAACGGAACGCTGGCCGCTATTTTTTCTCAGGTATTGAGTACAAGCTGTTAACCCTAGAAGTCCAAATGGTGAATAAACATAGTCTAAGATACCACCCCTAGATGCCGCGCTGAACAAGCCGCCGAACTTCCCTGGAGCATTCACCAAAAGTTTAAAATTTATTTGAGATCAATGGTTTTAATGTTTTACGATGCGTTTATTGCAATTCAAATCGTGCCTTTTAAACAAATACATATAACAAAGATGGCCAATCTGTGAAAAATGGCAGATTTCAAGTTTTTCCCATTTCCGTCATTGTGTTTACTTTTCTATTTCTAAGGATTTCAAGCGAGAACTAGTAATTGTCAGGCTGATTCTTGAATATCGTAGATAAGATCGCACAAGCTCAATACAGGGCTGTGATTCGCAAGTTAAGATAAGCAGATGGTTTCGTGTTAAAAGCGTGGATGGCGCTAGCGCAATAAATAACCCTGTCATTTACAGCGGACAGCCCGAAGTCTCACTATAAGCAATGACTCGTTGATAAGCCTTTCCTGCTTTAGAACAGATGTACGATCACCGAGGAAACTTAAAATAAAGTTAAAGCTTCGGCTGATTTGGCCGTTAATTCGAGTATGCCAGACAGTTCACGTGACAGCGTTTCAAGCTGTTTCTTTTTTCGTGTGATCTTTATTTAAGATATTCAACTGATAAGTGAAACAGGAAAGCAAAGAAGCAATGCGGTCGTTTCCAAATGCACTTCAGGCTTTTTTATTTGACATGTCTGGGATTGGGACTGGAAAAAGTTTGACACACATATTCGCGCCAAATATCTAGTGGTTTTTTTCATGTCAAACATTCTTTTTTAAACAAAGACTGACGAATCTTCTTGTTCGTGGCGAATTGCCTGTAAGGGAGATACGGCTACAGCACACGAATAAGTTTATTCGTATGGCTGCAGGCTTCCAGTACCCGCTGCTCTGTGATTTCTTATTCCACTAACAATAAATTGCTAGATAGTCAAAGATCTGTCAATTTTAACCAAAAACTAGTCTGGAGTTCAGGAAAGGAATTCGTGGTAAGCAAGTGAAACAGGAAAGCGGAGGAGCAATGCGGTCGTTTCCAAATGCATTTCAGGCTTTTTTATTTGACATGTCTGGGATTGGGACTAAAAAAAGATTGGCTGATGGTTTTTTCGTGTTAAAAATTATTTTTTAAACGAAGACTAATGGATCTTCTTCTTCGTGGCGAATTGCCTATAAGGAAGATACGGCTACAGTAAACGAATAAGTTCTTGTTTATTCGTATTGCTGCATGCCTCCAGTGCCCGCTGCTCTGTTATTTCTTATTCCACTAACAATAAATTGCTAGATAGTAAAAGATCTGTCAATTTTAACTGAAAACTAGTCTGGAATTCAGGAAAGAAAGCCGTGGTAAACAAGTGAAACAGGAAAGCGGAGGAGCGATGCGGTCGATTCCAAATGCACTTCAGGATTTTTTATTTGACATGTCTGGAATTGGGGCGGCAACAAGATTGGCACACATATTCGCGCCATATATCTAGTGGTTTTTTTCGTGTCAAACATTCTTTTTTAAACGAAGACTGACAAATCTTCTTGTTCGTGGCGAATTACATGTAACGGAGATACGGCTACAGCAAACTAATAAGTTCTTGTTTATTCGTATGACTGCAGGCCTCCAGTACCCACTGCTCTGTGATTTCTTATTTCACTGATAATAAATTGCTAGATAGTAAAAGATCTGTCAATTCTAACTGAAAACTAGTCTGGAATTCAGGAAAGGAAGCCGTGATAAACAAGTGAAACAGGAAAGCTCATTCGCTTCCTTGACTCAACCTTTCTTAAGGAAAGCTTTATAAAATGAAAATGCTGAGAAATCTCTGAGGACGCCCCGCAAACGTCCGACCTTAAGGCCCGACTATAAATTCCACCCTAAATCAACTCAATATAATTATACATTGTATTAAAAGCGTTTGCTTTTTTTAGTGGCGTATTTGGAAAAAGGTTTGAAGGAGCCGAGACAGTTTTGACGGTGGGGGGAGACCCCATAAGGCCGTATTTTATGTTACTTTATATTTGTACTCATGAAATATGTGAAAAAATTCTAAACAAACGATTTGCTTAAGGTCGGGGCTCCCCCATACGTCACTGGCCTTTTTAATCCATTTTGTGTTCAATTGAATCCAATATGGCGGAACGCTTGTAGCAGTTATTTTCCATTAATGGTTTTAATTAATATATTTAAGATGTACGTGCACCAAGATGACAGCAGATGACAATCTCAGTACTTAGTCCAGCAAGTGTCAGTCAAGTCACTTTTACGTCATTTTAATAAATTTAAAAATTTATTTTTTAGTTTCGTTTTGTTTGTGCAAGTTATATAATAAAAATTACAAAATATTAACACATTTTCCGACAATGTCAAGTTTGGGAAGTAAGTGTAAATTAAAAAATGTAAGTAATTCACTTAAATATCGCTGCATTTTCACTTAAACGTTCCCTACAAACTTAAACCTATAGTTTAAATCATTTCTTTTCCGTTTTTTCCATTTTTTTACGAAATCCTTGCAGATTCTTATTTAAACTCGGTTTTTTCCATTGCGATATAACCTATGTAGTTATAATTAGTCCAAAATTCCATTAACTTTTATTAAGTTTAAAAGAAATTCAGTTAAAACGTTTCACAAAAGATAAACTTAAACCTAAACTTTAAACTTAAACCTTAAACCATCTTAGTAAATACCGCTGTTTAAGTTCACATTTGTCTTTAGGATTATCTCTAATCATGTGTTTTCGTAAATCACCCTTTTGTTTAGTTCTGTGATTGCAAGGGTCACATCGAAAACAGTCCAGGTCACTTATATCTTTATGCATAAGCATGTGTGTTATTAAATAATCTTTTGGTTTAGTTCCAAAATTGCAATGGAAACATTGAAACCAAGCAACTTCACTTATTTTTACCTTCCTAGCCCGCGTAAAAGGTATTAGTTTCGACGAAATTTTTTGAGATAACGCCAAAAATGTGTTATTTGGGTGTATTTTGACCTATCCTAGTAATATCGTCGTGATGTCTGTTTGTCTATGTGTGTGTTCTGTGTGTGTGTGTGTTTCTGTGTGTGTGTGTGTGTGTGTGTGTTTCTGTGTGTGTGTGTGTGTGTGTGTGTGTGTGTGTGTGTGTGTGTGTGTGTGTGTGTGTGTGTGTGTGTGTGTGTGTGTGTGTGTGTGTGTGTGTGTGTGTGTGTGTGTGTGTGTGTTTCTGTGTGAAGCTTTCGTTTCTGTGACATTTACAAAAAACTGTTTTTACGGTTGATATATCATGGAGTTTTATTGAAGTATGCTAATCTAATAGGCTAGCTAGGAAGGTATCAGATCCGTCATGGATCCATTTATTTTATTTATCAGCATGTGTAATCGTAAAATACTAAATTCGTGTAGCATGTGTTCTCGTAAAACACGCTTTTCTTTAGCTTTATGATTGCATTGTGCACACTGAAACCATTTAATTTCATTTAGGTCATAATACATGAGCATGTGGTTTCGTAAATTACTTTTTAGTTTATTTTCATAATTGCATTGGTCACATCTAAACAAAGTGACTTCATTTTAGTCTTTATGCTTAACCATGTGTGTTATTAAATAACGTTTAGTTCTAAAATTGCAACGGAAACATTGAAAACACGCTACTTTATTTTATATTTATGTATAAGAATGTATGTAAGTCACTCATTTTTTTCAGCTTTATAATTGCATTGGGCACATTGAAAGCAGTAGTTCACTTATTTCTTTATGTCTAAGAATCTCTTCATAAAGTACTTTTTGTTTAGCTCTATAACTGCATTGGGCACACTAATGGTTTTAATTGGGTCTTTATGCATGAGCATGTGTTTTTGTAAATTACTTTTTCGATTAGTTTTATGATTGCATTGGACACATTGAAACCACTCCACTTTTCTTTTGTTTTTATGTATCAGCATGTGCCTTCGTAAAGTACTTTTTTGTTTAGCTTTATAATTGCATTGGGCACATTGAAACCATTTAATTTCATTTGGGTCTTTATGCATGAGCATATGTTTTTGTAAATTACTTGTACGATTAGTTTTATAATTGCATTGGGTACAATGAAACCACTCCACTTCAATTATGTTTTTATGTATCAGCATGTGTGTTCGTAAAGTACCCTTTTGTTTAGCTTTATAATTACATTGGGCACACTGAAACCATTTAATTTCATTTGGGTCTTCATGGATGAACATAATATGTTTTCGTAAATAACTTTTTCGTTTAAATTTGTGATTGCATTGGTCACATTTAAACCACTCCAATTCACCTAGGTCTTTATGTGTAACCATGTGTCTTACTAGGCAATCTTTCCATTTAGTTCTAAAATTGCAATGGAAACATTGAAACCACGCAACTTTATTTATATTTTTATGAATCCGCATGTGTGATCGTAAACTACTTTTTTGTTTAGATTTGTAAGTACATTGGTCACACTGGAAAAACTCCACTTCACTTATATCTTTATGTGCAAGCATGTGTCTTCGTAAATGACCTTTATGTTTAGTTTTATGATTGCATTGGTGACATTGAAACCACTCAACTTCACTTATGTCTTTATGTGCAAACATGTGTGTTTTTAGATGACCCCATTGAATTTCATTTGTGTTATGTATAAGCATGTGTTTCTGTAATCCAGAATTTCGATTAGCCTTATAATTGCAATGAGTACACGGAAACCACCTGATTTGAGTTTCTTTTGGTTTACATTTCAACTTCGTTTGGAAATTTAATTTGAAATTTTTCTTCTTGTGGCTGGAATCTAAACCTGTGGAGGATATTTTTTGACATTGTTCTTCAGTAGTTGCCGTCATTTGAAACGTCGTGCGGTCCTGAGAAACTATTGAACTGACTGAATCTTCATCCAAACTAGAACGGAAGAAAAGTGCTTTATTGTATTGCTGCAACTTAAAATAAAGCATTTTTTATTTTTTATCTTCCTAGCTCGTGCACCAATGGCTAAAGAAGGTATTGTTTTCAAAGGATTTTTTTTTTAGAGATAATGTGGAATTTTGACCTATCTTAGCAATATCGTTATGACGTCTGTCCGTGTATGTGTGTGTGAGTGTATGTCTGTCCGCAACACGATAGCTGATAACCGCTGAACCGATATTCATGAAATTTTCAGGTAAAATTTAATATAAAAGCTGATTAGATTTTGGTCAAAATCCATTAAGGCTAATGAAAATATGCAAACTTCTTAACAAAGCATCGTTTCAATATGCAGTTTATAGTAAAACGCATTTTTTTCAATAAATTATATTACTAATAAAAACTTTGTAAGAGCTTCTGTTTCTAAGATATTTACAAAAACTGTTTTTTTAAGGCTGAAATAGCGTGGAATTTACATGGAGTGTGCTAATGGGCTGGAAAGGTTTCAGATCCGTCATGAATTCATTTATTTTTATATACATTTTTACACATAAAACAGAAACTTATACTACATATATATAGGAATTAATGCAAAATTGCCGATTCCTTAGATAGAAATGTTGAGATTTGGTTAAACTTAGCTTAGTTCAAAAATTGATTATAACCGCTGATTAACTTTTATACCCAAGACCTTTTCTAAACCTTCAGGGAAAAGGAAAGTAAGAATACAGCTAAAAAACTAACTTAACTTCAACATAGAAATAAAAATGTAGACCTGTGAATAAGAGATAGGGAAGGTTAAAATAAAATAACTGAATCCATGACGGGCCTGATATCTTCCTAGCCCATTAGCACACTTCACACACAATGGATTTCGACCAATATTTTTCGTCAAAATCTCATGAAACTTGGTCCAGCAGTTCCGGAGCTATCGTGGGTAGGACAGACACAAAATATCCAAAAATAGATTTCCGGCGTTATGTTAAAAAATTTTTTTATCGAAAACATTATCTTCTCTAGCCATTACTGCGCGGACTAGGAAGGTAAAACTGGGAGTCAACACTTCGCGTTTTCAAGATATTTGGGTTTCAAAATTCATGAGGGAAAGAGTTTTGCAAAAAAATAAATTCTGTGACAGCCCAAACAATTATTCGACTAATTATACAGGGTGTAATTTAAATGATTCACCAAACTTTACGAGATGATAAAATAGCTCAAACGTTGAATTTTCTTCTTATTACATTGTGCATCATACCTCTTTGTTTTTAGATACAGTTTTCTTCTTGAAATTAGAAAAAGTAGTTTAACCACCCAGTAGTTAATCTACTTTTTTGATCGAGTAGTTAGTAGTTACCCTCTACTACTGTTTTCAAGTAATCTGCCCAGCTCTGCCATGGTACCTATAAACTTTGCTGGTTGTTTTTACCTCTCCTATCGTCCACTAACAGGTCAACAGAAGGATGGTTTACACCCATGATTTACTAAGATGTTAAAACTTAGCATTTAGACCAAGTACTAAGTCTAGAAACTTGATCCCGACCGGTTTTAGTGTTTTTTTATTAAATACTTACCAGTTAAAAATTGCAATATTTGGTTCACGCTAACATGCAATAGCATAATAAGTATTTATCAGTGAGTTTTATTTATTAATAATTTAAATTTACGTAAAAAATAAAGAAAAACCAAATAATTTGTTTTAACAATATGTCATTTGTTGCAAATCTAGTCCGTTCATTTATTTAATTTGCATTAAAACAGACTCAAGTTGTAGTTCGACCCTTAAGGAGAAGTTTAAAGTTTAATAAACTATAAAAATAATCAAAAAAATATAAAAAAAGAGTTTAAAGCTAAATAATACATAAATAACTTACAACGGTCTGTAGATGCATTATCGTATCAAATAGGTGTCAATATTTAAATATTGTAAAAAGCGCGAGATATATAGAAAACATTTTCCGTAATACTTATTTTTTTAAAAGTTTTGTGTGGATATCATGTCATTGCTACAATGAAAGAAGCCTATATTGCACGGTATTCATAAGCAAATGATATAAATATTAAAAACCATTGCAACCAAGGAAAAAAATTTGTGAAATCTACAACCAAAGTCTACACTTTAGATCTAGAATTTTAGAACACAGGACTTTAGAACTTTTAGTAAATACTAGTGTTTATGTCTTAAATAAACTCGGTTAAAGTAACATTCACAGAAACTTACTCAGATGAGCTGTCATCCAATAAAAGTTCCTCTTGCTTAATTTCCCCTTCAGTCTTTAATTCAAAATCATTGGGTTTCCACTCTACACTGGACGAAGACAGCATTTGAGCATTTGGGTCTTCCACTCTGTAAAATACAACCATTTTACTGTACAAAATAATTAAGGCTAAACCCAGCAAACCCAGATTAGAAAAGCGCAATCTAGACTTTTAATATGGGACCATCCGCTTAACATGACTTCTGAACCATCAATACAAGATTATCAGCTTTACTTACTGCGCTGATGCCCAAGACATGCGCTCCCCGTACCTTCGGTGAATGTGTATACACAAATGGATAGCAGGTTCGAGTTTGAACTGGCAAGCATGGAAATCGAATTCGTCACCCTCTGATAACAAAGCCAACGCACGTCCACTGAACCAAGAACTTTACTGCCGTAGATAGTGTTATAGTTTGCATTAGTTTAGACAATATTTCTAGCTTAAATCCATACTCTTTAGATAAACTGTTCTCGATGGGGAAATATACCAACCTTATCATCTCATTAACTTATTCAACAACAAGTATTAATCAATACCTAGAATATGTCTCTTGCATGCATCAATTCGAATTCTGGACAACTTAGTCATAAACGGTAAATATAAAATATCAAAGTTATCTCTTTGTCAGAACTTATTAGAATATGTAAACAAGAGTTGCAACCTTAAACATATTTTTGCCTTATCAGTCATAGAAACAAATGCTTTACAGCATGCGAATAAAATTACACAAAAAACAGACAACAAAAAAACTCATTTTTTAGCCTAGAGAACCCTGACTCGAGTATTTTATTGATGCTCTTAAATATACAGTCCGTTCGTAGTAAAACTGACGAACTCTTTGTCCTTGTAGAAAGTTTAAAATTCCCTAGCATAATATTGTTAACTGAGCACTGGCTAAAGCCTGATGAGCCTCTGTATGTTCCAGGGTATTTTGTTATTTCCAAGTATTGTAGAAAAAACTCTATACATGGGGGAACCGTTGCCATGGTGAGTGAGTGTATTTCTGATATTTTTACAGCATATGATGAATTTGACAATCTTATTGTGGAGGGGCAGTTTGAGTTCTCCATTATTCATTCGACAAAGTCCAAGTGTTTCATTGTGTGCAGATATCGGTTCCCGGATGTGGTTTGAATATGTTTCTTGAGAGGCTTGAAATACTTCTTACTAAATTTCCTTTAAATCAAAAACTTATACTGGCTGGTGATCTTAATATAGATTTTGAAGACAAAGAAAATAGATCGACAATTAAATTAACAGATTTATTCCAGTCCTTCAACCTTCAAACGCATGTTCACAAATCTACACACGTGACTGCAAATTCTTCTACAACCATTGACTATATCGCATCTAATATTCAAGGCGAACTACCTTGTGTTATCTTTGATCCAAATCTGTCAGATCACAATGCCATTCTGGCAGGAATTCCTTTGGAGTGCCACTCATCATCCAATAGCATTAAACTGGGTCGCATTTATAGCAGCCAAAATTTCCAACGTTTAAAATTAAGTTGTGAGAATTTTAATTGGTCTAGTGCTCTTCATGAAGCCGATCTTCTTGTATCATTTCGCACTTCTTTGGCAAACATCGTTAATAGTACCTTTCCTGTTCGTCGTTTGAGGCCCAAACGTAAGGACACGAAAAGATGGCTGACTTTGGGCATACGTACGTCTGCCGCCAATCTCAGATTTTTAAATAATTTAATAAAAGCTTATTCGGAAAATGAAATGGTACAATCTTATTATAAAGTGTACAAAAAAATCTATAAAAAGGCTATTCGCGAAGCAAAACGTTATTACTACTCTAAACGTCTAATACACTCGAATAACAAACAACGGGAATCATGGGCCATTGTAAGCGAGCTCAACAATAGAGTAAAAAAATCCTCAGAAATAAATATAGACAATAATATTTTAAACAATTTTTATTGTTCGGTGGGACAAAATTTAACAAAAAATCTCAATTCAACAAAAGACCCATTATCTTACCTTTCCGATATGCATATGCCAGAGTCGTTCGAGTGGTTTACACCTACCACTCCATATGAAGTTCTAAAAACAATACGGCTTATGAAAAATACAAAAGCGGCTAATCATGATGGTATCTCCATTATAATCCTAGAAAGCCTTCCAAATAGTGCTATTGCTATTTTATCAGATCCGATAAATGTGTCATTTTTATCGGGTTCCTTTCCATCCTGCTTCAAGATAGCCTGCTTCAAGATAGCCAAAATCATTCCTCTGAGGGTGGTGAGCATACTAATCCGTCAAACTATAGACCAATTTCTCTTTTATCAACCCTATCAAAACCTGTGGAAACTCTTGTTAAAAGTCGAGTGCTATTATTCTTGGATCGCCAGGATATTCTGACTGAACATCAATATGGCTTTCA
Source organism: Aspidapion aeneum (assembly GCA_963576565.1). Lineage (NCBI taxonomy): Eukaryota > Metazoa > Arthropoda > Insecta > Coleoptera > Brentidae > Aspidapion > Aspidapion aeneum. The sequence goes on from OY755046.1 coordinate 8,771,599, forward strand.
ATCGAATAAATCCACATCTGATGCTATGTATGAGCTCCTTTACAAAGTATTTGAGTCTCTAAATAAGAAGGAGGCTTGCGCTGCAGTGTTCTGTGACCTGTCAAAGGCCTTTGACTGTGTTAGTCACGGAACGCTGCTGCGGAAGCTTCATGCATACGGCTTTCGAGGAAAGGTTCATTCATGGTTCGAAAGCTACCTAAAAGAACGAACACAGTCCGTGCATCTGGATGGGAACTCCTCTCAGACAAAGAACATTACATGTGGTGTGCCACAAGGATCCGTACTTGGTCCTATTCTTTTTTTGATCTATATCAACGATCTAGCAAAGCTTGATATAGCAGGATTATTTACATTATTTGCAGATGATACCACCGTCTTGTGGCATAACAAAGACCCCCAACAACTTATTTTGGATATTTCTGAGGATCTGAGAAAAATAAAACAATGGTGAGACGCTAATCGCCTTTGCCTTAACATGTCCAAAACTCATCTCATGGGATTTAACTGCACACTGCCAAACTTGAATACTGGTAGCAATTCAATTGACTCTGTCATAAATTCTAAGTTCCTGGGTTTGTTTATTGATGAAAAGCTTAAATTTTATCCTCACGTCATCACTCTTAATAGGAAGCTTGCTTCTGGATGCTTTTCAGTTCGCGTAACTTGCGAAAACCTAGGAAAAGAAGTCGCACGCAATTTTTACTTTTCTCTCGTAGAGTCACATCTGAGATATGCTATACCTTTCTGGGGAGCTTGTTCCAATGTTCACTTCCAATCTGTTTTTGTTCTTCAGAAAAGAGCAGTTAGAAATCTATCTAACTCGCATCCTAGAGCTCACTGTACGCCCCTTTTCATTGAAAATGGAATTCTCACTCTTCCTTCTTTATTCATTTTAGAGACTGCTTGTCTAATTCACAAAAAAATAGATTTTCTTCCAGCCCATCAGCAATCATATGCCACACGTCAGTCTCATGAAATTCCCCTCCCGATTCCTCATTCAGCACTTGTCCGTAATTCACTCATCTACAATGGCATTAAAATTTATAATCATATTGACCCCATGCTTAGGGGTGTACATGATTGGGACATTTTAGAAAAACATAAAAAAATCCCCTGGTACAGAAGGCATACTATAGAATTGACGAGTTCTTTCTTTTTTTCTAATTTTTTATATTTTATACAATTATACAGGTTGATGTGTTCCTTTTTTTCTATGCTCTATAAAAAATATATACCTACATACATAATTTTAACTTTATTTTTGGTAATAATTTATTGTGTTAGTTTTTGGACAATAAAGCACTTCATTCATTCATTCATTCATTCGAACCATCAGGGCCAGTTTTGAATTGAAAGTTCATAGGTCAACAGTGCTGTCAAAAATGATAAAGACATAAACCAACCCTATTTCTTTATGAAAATAGGAATGTTGCTGATGTGACAGGGGGCGGTAATGAGAGGGTTACGCGCTTCACTATGTTGCCAGCTCTACGTGTTATTATAGAATTATAGGATGTAAATACAACCGAACCGAACCATTTTTATTTATTTATTTATGTGTTTAAAGTGCACTCTACAGAACAAATTTCTAAATCATACAATTGACTTAAATCTAAGCAATCAATAATGTTACAGGTTACATAACTTATATAAATCGCCTAAGTAAAATTACTACTGTTTTTTATTGCCCCTAATAATGTATTGAAAAGATCAATATAAGAAAAGTTCAGTTTGTAGTTTGTTCCAAAACGTGTTATAACATAGAAAAAATAGCTGTCTCTGTCGGGTTCTTCTTCCAGGAACCAAAAGTCTAATTTGGGTTAGCAATCTGGTGAATTATGATATTTTGTAGGACTTTATAAAGAAAAATAAGATGTGCATTTTTTCGCCGACCTTCAAAGCTGCTTATTCCGCATAACTGTAAGCGGGTTTGGTATTCAAGGTCCTGATAAGGAAATCTTAGTTTATACAGCAACTATTTGGCAAATTTATTTTGCACTCTCTCAATTCTTCTGAGATTACAAATGTAGCTTGAGGTCCAAATCAAAACTACAGTAAGTGTGGATCGGATCAGACTATATTATGGACAGACAGTTTATGGATTTCGTTTCATAAATGTCTCTAGTATTTCTTTTAATAAATCCTAGAAGTTTGAAGCTTTCAATGACTATGTTGCCTGTGTTTATTAAATGACAGGTCTTTTTCAAAGATGACTCCGAAGTCTCTAAAAGTATCAATACCTGTGTTGTTTATGGTATAAGTTACGCGTATGGGATTTTTGGCGTTACGAAAAATCATGTGCTTGCACTTAGCAACATTAAGCCTTAATAAATTTCTATTGCGCCAGGTCACACGCCTGTCCAAGTCATCCTGGACAGATGCACAGTGCATGTCTTAAATGAATTATCTTGAAAAACTTGAGATCGTCAGCATAGAGTAAACAAAGGGATGATTGAAAGCATTTTCCGACATCATTTATAAAGAGTATAAATATGGTGAGAGAGGGGCGCCTTACACACACTAACTCTTTGATGTCTCTCTGTTAGGTACGATTCCATAAATCTTAGGAAAAATGTACACTGAAACTGACGATACTGTGACGAATTTTTTTTTGTCACAAAGATTTTTTATTCAGCACTTTGTCAATTAATCGAATGTACCCTAACCTGTCCAGACACGCCCAGTTTAGGATACGTTTTCGATCAATTGACCAAGGTTAGGTTTACACTTCGATTTCAGCCGACCCGGACAGGCAAGCTATTTAAAGGAAAAATAAGTTAGTAACTCCTTCTTATGTTTCTCCATCACAATCAAGAACCACAAAAATTCGTATCGAAATTGGAAAACATACACAAAGAGTTTCAGGTAAAATTAAACCCTCCTTAAGAAAAGAAAATTGCCTACCGTGGGAGTACTTAGTAGGCCGGCCCTTTGGGTCTTCATTTAGTATGAATGTGAGCGTCAATGAATTGTGTTTGTCATGGGGCACCGAGTGACTTTGAGTCAGATTATTGGTGTCCACCGAATTGAGCTGGCAAATTGTGGCCAATTACAACTCTCTAATATTAATAGGCACTTACTTAGCTGAGCTGTCAGTATTTTCCAATATAAATTCCTCATGCTTGATCTCCTCTTTAGTCTTCATTTCAAAGTTATTTGGATCTGATTTAGCAATGCTTTTAGATAATTCGGAGTACACTTTCGCCATACTAAAAAAAAATCAAATATTTTTGCCTACTTATACAGGATGTCCCATATAAAATAAGTAACTACATGAAGATTTCCCGTGCCCAATTAGATGCTGTATCGAAATTAAAAATATCTACAGGAATTCTCAAAACATAGAACTGAGATTTTTAAAAAAAAATTAATTTGGTTGCTATCTTGTAAATAAATTTTATACAATTTGGTAGTTTTGTATTACCATATCCAACTTTGTTTTTTCTTATGACCGCCATATAAAATTTATGTTATCAAGCTTTGGATTACGAAAAATTTGAATAAAAAAACCGTTTTTGGCTTAGTTGGCTGTGAAACAACAACTGCGGTTATCGGACTTATACAGAGTGAAAATTAATGCACTTTTGCATGCGCTGAAACGCGTTGTCAAAGCTGTAGTCCCACTGGTTTGGTGATACTGTTAAAATTACATTTTTAAAGGCATTGACTGCGTCCTCTGGCGACTGCAATCTTTGACCATGCAGCCCATTCTTGATTTTAGGAAAAGTATAGAAATCGTTGGGACTTAGAGTGGGACTGTATGGAGAATGGTCCAACAATTAGACATTTTGTTGGGTTAAAAATTTAATGGTTTTTTTGTGCTTTGTGCGAACTTGCATTGTCTTGTTGGGGGGTGATTCGTCTTTCGAGGCACAGCGATGACTTTTGACAAAAAAATGGTGCTGTACCAATCAGCAGTAACAGTCCTATGATCTTTCAGAGGAATTGTTGAGACAAACAGACGACTGATGTTTATTTTTGAGTTCATGAGTAATTCAGGTCTTTGAAATTCAAGCCTCAATCTCGCGATATGTCACATGTCGATCTTCCGTGATGAGCATAAGCATCGATGTTTTCCTGTGTGACAACTGTTTTTGTTGTACCTGACCTTGAATCGTCGCTAAGGCTAATCCGTCCACGCTTGAAGTCTCGCAAATTATTTTGAAAAAAAAGTAATATTTTTTTCTTCAAAATAATGTGAATTTTCTGGAGCAGGATTAAACATTAAAAACCGAAATATGTCGAAAACGGCTAACCCTAGCGGATTTTAAGAGTATCTATTTAGCTTGAAATTGTTTAGGAAATTATTTTCTTAACAAAAAACGTAAAAAACTACACTGAGAAAAAAGTTATGGTAGTTTTAAACCATCAAAAGTGCAGTGTAAAGCGTCTAACGGCCACAGTAAAAACGCATCCATATTCGGATTTCGTATCCCAAAAAACCCATGGGCACCCATTTTAAAAATAATAGGTTTCTCTTCATAATAATTTTAAAAAATCGATTTTTACTTTTTAACTTTAAGACCCTGTTTGGCGGAAATAAAGCAATTTTGGATCCTAGTTTAAATGAACTTTTAATGAATTTGAGCCATAGAATACATGGTTGAAATATTGATGTCTAATTTTGGGACACCCTGTATAGAGTATAATAATGTACACACAAACAGTACCCAAAGCTTTAGTTTTTGAGTTGTTTAAAATAATATGGTTAAGATTTCACAAAATCATGAATTTTGAACCTCAACACCAGAGTTGTAGGATTTCGATAAAGAATAAGACCTGATTACACTTCATATAATAATTTTTGAGATAACTTTTTGACATTTATCAGCTGTTTACCATAACAAATAGCATAGGCCAACAAAAAAAAGTTGTAAAAAGTTCTCTCAAAAATAATGATATGAACTGTAGGTAGGTATCAGGGAATCTGATTTCAATTTATTAACATAAACTAAATTCAGTTTAGAAGTCTAAAATGAGTTTAATTTAGTATATCATAAGCGTTCTCCCAAGCTCAAGTTTCTGGAGCTAGATGTGAGTTGTCGGTAAATTTTGTGGAAAATTCATCAAATGTGGCAAAAATGTGGTTTGTTTTATTTTTGGGAGGGTCTTTAAACTACCCCTCGCCCCCCCAAAGGTTATTAAGCATGACCACAAACTCGCAGGTAATTTTAAAAAGTCAACTTTCTGAATCAATAAAAAAATTGTGATCATATCAGAGGACATGTCTTTTAAAAATGACCAATTTCATGAGAGATTTTGAGTATATGGAAAGGTGTTTGCAGGACATTAAGCTCAAATCCAGACATATTTTAAGAAAATAGATGTATCTTCCGTTCTCGTTAATTCATAAGCGTCGGAAAATAGAATTAAACGATTTTTGCAAAATATATACTGGGGGTGACAAACAAATGTGTTTGTTAATATGTTATCAATAAATAAATAGTTCTTTATTTCCAACAGTTAAAAAACCACTTATAAATAAATAACAAGTGTAAAACAGATTACAAAAAAAAAATTATCTAATTGTTAGTAGTAATTTTAAGCAATTTGTTTCTAATAGTGACTAGTGAATCTGCAAATATATTAATATTATTTCCACCACTGTTAAATGTATTGCACAAATAAAAGATAGGACATAGCATGTTGGTATTAGGACACTCACAGTAAAATGTGACTGAGTTTCTTGAATTTTGCCTAGCAATATTAAAACCAAGTTGATTTAGCAAATGAATACAGTCAATTTTATTGTGTAACAGTTTATAAAGAACTAATACTGCAATAAATTGTCTGCATTCTTCCAAGCAATTCATCTCAAACCTTTGTAATAGTAAAAGCTGTGGAGTTTCTCTCCATCCTGCTTACAAGCCAAATTCTTTAAAAACTTTCTTTGTACAGATTCAAGAAAGTCAGTGTATACTTGATAAATTGGGTGCCAAATATTCTAATTTCGATTTTACATATGAGTTAAATAAAATCTCCAATGTTTTAGAATTCTCAAATGCTTTGCAATTTCTAATAATAAATCCTAAATATTTAGATGCGGAAGAAGTTGTAACTAGCAAGTGATTAGTAAAGTTAAATGCTTGGTCGAAAGTTACACCAAGATCTTTGATTTTTTCACATCTAGTTAAACTACAAACCATTTAGAGACATTCAAGTTAAGCTTATTCATCTCGGACCACCTACTTAATTTATTTAATTCATGTTGCAATTGTTGACAATATGTGACATGATGATTGATGTCACTCACTGCTGACAACTTAACTTATTTTGGTGAAATGCCAATGAACTTGATAAAAAAATAATATACACAAAAAATTTGAGTTTCAGTGACCTTGATGAGTTTGTCGCGTCTCTAGCTCTTTAACATAATTATGTCATACATACCTAAAGATTACTTATATGTCTAAAACACTGACTTAGTATAAAAAAATATGTGATAAGACCCTTCTTTAACAAAATCACTATAGCCAGCTTGAGATGATTTTTTAATTTACCACAATACAGTGAAACCTCCCATAAGCGGACACTCACGGTTCCGTCGATTTTGTCCGCTTAAGAGAGGGAACTGCTTGAGATTTTCCAATATTAAATTTGTCAGTGATCTTTTGTGCTGATAGATGTTCCTTCTCCAACATGTTAACAACATCCATTTTTCCAGATAAACTAAGAAGTTTTTTTACTAGGCACCTTTTCAAAAGGATCTATTATTACCCAACTGAACAATAAAAGTAAACACAGCAGTCCTGCCCAATAAAATAATGTTGTAAATACGACAGAAGTATTTAGTCTCCGCATTAAAACGGAAAGAGGTAATACTACATAATATTTATGCCCATGTTGTGCAGCGCTACGTCCCGTTGTCAGAGGTTCGCGTCCGGTTAAGGGAGGTTTCAGATTTTTTTTAACCAAAAGCCACATGTGAAGACATAAGCAAAAGCTTGGTTCCAGCAAATTTGTCCGCCTAAAGGGAGTGTCCGCTTAATACAAGTGTCCGCAAGGAGAGGTTTCACTGTAAATTTCTATTTAAACAAAGAACTAAGGTGAGGTCTCCGTGACAAGTAGGGTTGCCAACCGTCCTCCAGCCAGGAGGACAGTCCTCCTTTGAGGCAAAATGTCCTCCGTCCTCCACAGACCCTGTGGAGGACGCCATTTGTCCTCCTTTATCAAAATTATGTGCTTAAATCAAAAATAACGTGATAAAAAGACATGAGAAATGACCCGAATTCATAGTTGTTCCCCATTTTTTTTCTCTGTCATCCATAAACACATTTAAGAAATAAATAAACCAAGCCTGAGGAACGTCTGTAAAAACAGCCCTAAGCAACGGCGGCATCATTCGTAAGTTTTCGTCACGTCTCCCGCGGCAAAGCAAAGGTCAGTCAAGTGTAACTCTTCTGAGGTCAAGTGTTCTGTCACAGAAGAGCCACTCTTCTGAGGTTCTGTGGTCAGTCCACTGACTGAACCGTAGCAAACATCCTTTATCTATGGTCAGTCTGGCACAGACGATCACACATAGAAGATTGCAGAATTTGCACCCTATGTTTGCCTCCAAGTTTTGGTTTGTTTTACTAAGTATTTAATATTTTTTCTCTTTACTCTTGGGGTATAGTAGTAAGGTAAGTAAACAGTCACTTAAGATGATTGCCCCAAATGCCTCAATTTACTGTTTTTTTTATATTATTGAAATCTAGCACTTCTGCTTATGCTGCAATATTTTATGCTGAGTTTATACACTATACATACAGATAAAAATAATAGTTGATTCTATAAAATAAAAAGTTTGACAACTTTTAACTTTTTTTTTTATTTTTATCTGAAAACAGATGTGCAACATCACATCATATGATCTTTGTTGTTGTTTTGGTATAGAATTTGATTATTTTTTTCAGTTTTTTTTTAACCATTTTAAAATTTTTAAGCAATCCAACTTTAAAAAGCCATTTACCTTTTAATTCCAAAAACTTACAGATTGTGTTTTTTTTACAAAAATATTGATGTTTGTTTTTTATTTTGGCTGTCTAAATAGCAAAATGGGTATTTTAATTTTTATATACATAACCCCAGTGGTCCGTACACCACTGTATATAAAAATTGTGTCGTCCCAAAATTTAAATAATAAATTAATAATTATAATTTTAATTCTAATTTCTTTGAATCAATCAATCATTTAGTTTCTTCGATTCTATTGCTTTCTAATTTCATTCGACCGCGCAAAAAACAAGCCTTTTTTTTGTCTCAACTGAGCGCGACGCAGCGATCCCGAAAAGTGCATATAAAAATACTTTTATCAGTACAAATTTTTCTGCTCGACTGAAAACATTTTAAGAATACCTATGTCTTCTTATTTTTTAATTTTGTGCTCAAAATAACTCAAACCATTCAATTCAATTCAATATACTACAGAGTGATTCTTACGATTCCGCCACGAGGTGATCCGTGATTACGCCATCAACCAAAGACGAGGAGGTAGGCCTACCCAGGGAAGAAAACATCAAGAAACCGGTAAGTTGGGATAAAAAAAGGCCGTAGTAATTTTTCTTACAAACCCTGAGCGAGTTCATTTTAAAGCTTGCTGTCTATCGAAGGAACTAACATCGCTGAAAAATTATTTCGGAAACGTTAATATAATTTATTGGCCCATACGAGCGGATTGGACTACTCATAGGGTTTTTTAAGTAAGAAAATATTAATCGATAGTTTTCGATATTTAATTTCTCGAAATTTTTTTGATCGAAGTAGTATCTTTCGATACTCTCAATATTTTCTTCTTCAATTTTTATCGATATTTTGGATCGACGTCAATATCGATATATCGATATTTTTTCGATATTTGGAAGTATTACCTACTCAAGTAAAAAACCTCAACTCAATTTACGTTAAAAAGAAAAATAATAATTTATTTGTTTTATTATTTTAATATAAAATTCCAAGTAGGTATTTTTCTAAAAGTGACGATATTATTTTGTCTCAGGCGAACACAATTTTTTGTTGATTTTAGTGCACAGTTTTTTAGCAAAGGTGTTTTTTATTGGATATGGGTATAACCACCATATACTTAGTATAGTAAATTGGTATACACTTTGAATTTTCAAAATAGTTGGTTTTTTTGGATTGCTACTCTAAGCGTCCATACTTGCAACATTTTTGTTGAAAATTCAATTTTCTAATTTTGCGATTTTCTCAATTTTTGTTTTTTTTTTAATTCTCAATTTGTTTTGGATTGCTACTCGAAGCCGTCCATACTTGTAACTTTTTTAGAAAATAATTTTTTTCTAATTTTGCAATTTTCTCAATTTCGATTTTTTTTTAATTCTCAATTTGTTTTGGATTGCTACTCGAAGCCGTCCATACTTGTAACTTTTTTAGAAAATAATTTTTTTTTCTAATTTTGCAATTTTCTCAATTTCGATTTTTTCAAATTCTCAATTTGTCTTGGATCACTTCTCGAGATCGTCCATACTTGTAATTTTTTTAGAAATTCAATTTTTTAATTTTGCGATTTTCTCAATTTTGATTTTTTCAAATTCTCAATTCGTTTTGGATTACTACTCGAAGCCGTCCATACTTATAAATTTTTTTTTTAATATTATTTTCTAATCTTGCGACTCTCAATTTTTAATTTTTTTAATTCTCAATTTGCAACGATTTCTTTGAAAACTCGATTTTGTAATTTTTTAATTTTCTCAAATTTTTAAATTTTTTCTCAAATTCTTAATTGGTCTTGATTTTTACGAATAAGCCATGGCTGACGAACTTAAACAAATTCAAAATTTACGCCAAACGGAGTTTCAAAAACTTAAAGAAATTCACGTTACAGCAAGTAAAGTTAACCAGGGCGATGAAAGCCATATTCCAGTTTTCAGATGCATGTATTTGAGCGTCCAACCTATTTATGAAAAATTTTATGAATATCACAACCAGGTTGTCATTTTGATTTCTGAAGATGATAAGGCTTTTAACACTGAAGATAATGTCCGCAAACTATTCGACTTAATGTATTATCAATGCAAAGCATACTTTTTTAAATTACCAACAGAAACATTGAATTTAAATCACAATTTTCAAGCTAATCCATCCTCTACTCAATCTCAACATTTTTTCCAACCAAAACTAGATTTTGAAATACCTATTTTCAAAGGAAATATTAAATCATTTCAATCCTTTATCGATATTTTTGATGCATTAGTGCACACAAATAAAAATATTCCAAAAATTTTGAAGTTTTCGACTTTAAAATCTCATGTTACTGGTTCTGCATTATCGGTAATCGACAATTTACTATTATCTGATGATAATTATGACATAGCCTATGCAACTCTGCGCAACCGATTTATCAATCCCCGTTCATTGGCAACGAATTTATGGAAAAATTTGGATAATGCACCAAGTGTATCTACAGATAATCCCACAGCTGTGAGAAATTTATTGGATACTTTTTCAAAAAATATTGCTGCTTTAACTAATGTCGGCTTGCCTACTCAATATTGGGATTTTATTCTGGTACAAATGATTCTCAAACGCTTACCTGTTTCTATAGTCACTCGTTTTGAACTTTTTTATGAGGACTCAAATAATATTCCATCTTTAAAAGTTCTCATGGATTTTCTACATAAAAATTGTATGGCTTTAGATAACATTCAGGTCTCTCCTGCCTATAATCCAAAACCTCAATTTTCAAAACCAACTCATTTTAAAAACCAAACTTTATCTAAACAAAGTCCGGTTTTAAATACTTATATGGCTCAGACGCAATCTCAAGGTCAAGAAGCCTTCACTTCAACCCCTCCTCAACAAAATAACTTAACTTGCTCAATTTGCAACTCAGGTTCGCATAATATTTTTAAATGTCAAGAGTTCTTATCAAAAACTCCTCACGATCGCTTTCAGCTAGCTAAGGTAAAAAAGTTATGCATCAACTGTTTATCCAAAGCTCATAAAACTTCCTTGTGTCAATCTACCTCTAAATGTCACAAATGTGAATCCTTGCATCATACATATTTGTGCTTTTCTACGCGTCAAAACCGCAATGACGTTTCTGAATCGAATCAACATCCTAACAATCCATCTACTGACCCACTTTTTACTGGTTTTACCAATGTCAAAAAAAGTACGTTACTTTCTACCGCCCGTATCGAAGTTTTAGATAGCAAAAGGACCTATCAACCTCTGCGCTGCCTTTTAGATACTGGGAGTATGACGTCTATTATAACCTCAAAATGTCTCAATCGTTTAGGACTTAAACCCTTCTCTACTTCAGTTCAATTGTCTGGTCTAGGCACAATGCAAACTTTTGTGGATCAAGAAGTTACTTTGTCTCTACGCCCTTTTCAAAGGACTAATCCAGTTTTTACAGTCGATGCTCTTGTCGTGTCCAAAGTCAGCGAAAGTTTGCCTCCCTATGAGCTCTCTACTGACACCTGGTGTCACTTAGCTAATATTCGATTGGCTGACGAAGAGTTTCACAGCCCTGGTCAGGTTGATATCTTATTAGGTGCTGATATTTATGGTAAACTTTTACTGGATGGACATATCCGAGGCGGTCCAGATCAACCTGATGCAATTAATACAGTATTTGGTTATGTTTTAATGGGCAAAGTCTCAACAAGAGCCCCTCAAGCAATTTCTGCTATGTTCTGTCATATCGAAGATTCTGTTTCTTTGGATGCTCAAGTTGAACGATTTTGGCAGATAGAAGATCCAGTAACTGCCCACAGCTTCTAACTCAGCTTTCTCCATCGGAAGTATCGATTAATTCTCTCAATTTTGACTCCGATTCTACTACAGATTCCTCTCTAAAAGTACTAGGTTTGGAATGGAGTGCTTCTTCTGACTCTTTTCGATTTTTCGTCAAATTTCCTGATAAACCTTGTACTAAGCGGAATCTTTTATCAAGCCTTGCGCAAATTTTTGATCCGCTGGGAATTATTTCCCCTTCTACTTTTCTCATTAAACATTTAATTCAACAATTGTGGAAGCTAAAATTATCTTGGGACTCCCCGCCTCCTCAAGAAATCGTCCAACTCTGGACGAAATATATTAAAGACGTATCGTGCTTTCAAGAATTTCAATTGCCTCGACTTATTGTTCCTAGCTCAACTAACCGTATTGAACTTCATTGCTTTGGAGATGCAAGTGAGAAAGGATATTGTAGTGTGTTATATTGTCGATGTTTTCTCAATTCTGGAGAAATTGCTGTAAAGTTTATTTGTTCTAAAGCCAAAGTAGCTCCACTAAAAACCGTATCTCTTCCTCGACTTGAACTTAATGCAGCAGTTCTCTGCGCTCGATTAGCTTCTTTTGTTTCAAATTGCTTTCTAAACAAACTTCCATTAGATAAAATATATTGTTATATTGACTCCATGGTGACTCTCAGGTGGATTAATTCTTCACTTCATGAGTGGCGCACTTATGTGAGCAATCGGGTTTCTTTAATACAGGACAAAATACCTGCCTCTTCCTGGTTTTATGTTTCATCTAAACAAAATCCTGCTGATGTAGGTTCGCGAGGAATGCTACCCTCCGATTTAGTAAACTGTTCCTTATGGTGGGCGGCACCAGTTTTAACTGATCCTAATTTTCCACCTTTAGAACCTATTTCATTTTGCGAAACCAGCGAAGTTTCTCTAGAACAGCGTCCTGTAGTTCAAGTGAATTCTGCTACCACTGTTCCTAACATTCTCGACTCTCTTATTCAAGATAAGTCTTCTTTAGACGAATCTACCCGCATTCTTGCTTACGTTCTACGATTTATCAATAACTGTCGTTCTCAAAAACTCAAAAAACATACATTTTCTGGGAATTTATCTTCATTTGAATTATACAACTCAACTTTGCAATTTGTAAAACATACTCAATCCCTCTATTTTTCAAATGAGATAGAACTTATTCAGCAAAATAAAATAGTTCCAAAAGCTTTACTCAAACGTTCCTTGTTTTTTGATCATCAAAAAATATTAAGAGTGGGAAGTCGACTCAAGAATGCTCCCATTCCCTTTTCAAGTAAATTTCCAGCTTTACTTCCGAGTCGTTGTATCTTGACTAATCGAATAATCGAAGCAACACATTTGAAGTACTTGCATGCTGGAGTCCAAACCACTCATTTTCTAATTCTCCAACGTTACTGGATATACGATGCTAAACGTTCTATTCGAAGAGTTTTAGCTCAATGTGTGAGATGTTGGAAAACAAAACCTATCTCAACCGTTCCTGTCATGGGTAATTTACCATTAAACCGAGTTTCTGTTCACAAACCCTTTCTTCATGTTGGCGTAGATTATGCTGGCCCGTTCGATATCGTTATGTCCAGAGCTCGAGGTACTATCAAACTCAAATCCTATTTATGTCTATTTATCTGTCTTTCTGTCAAGGCAGTCCACTTAGAACTCGTTTCAGATCTTACTGCTAATGCTTTTCTGGCTGCTTTTAAACGGTTTATTAGTAGACGTGGCCGTGTGGAAGCTATTTACTCAGATAATGGTACAAATTTTCTAAAAGCCTATAAAATGTTAAATCAATATGCTTCTGAAGCCGCTGCCAAGGAAAGTATAACTTGGCATTTCAATCCTCCCTCAGCTCCACACTTTGGAGGACTTTGGGAATCTAATATCAAATCTGTAAAAACACATTTAGTACGTTTTCTCGGAGATCAAGTTCTGAGCTATGAAGAACTCTACACAGTTTTTACTCAAATCGAAGCAATTATCAACTCTCGACCTCTAACTCCAATTAGCAACGATCCAAATGATTTTGGTGCTCTCACACCGGGTCATTTTTTGACTATGGAGTCTCTAGCAGCTCCCATAGAGCCTAGTTACGAATCAATTCCCGTCAATCGACTTTCTCGTTGGCAAATTTTAACAAAAATTTACCAACATTTTTGGACTCGCTGGTCCAAAGAGTACCTTCATACTTTACATCAGAAAGTTAAATGGCACAAGTCTTCTCCAGGTCTTAAGCCTGGTACTCTGGTTGTGATCAAACAAGATAATGTGTCTCCTTTAAACTGGCCAATGGGACGCATTATTGAAGCTTTTCCGGGTTCTGACGGAATTGTTCGGGTAGCAACGGTTAGAACAGGGGATGGTGTTTTTAAAAGACCAGCTGTTAAGTTATGCCCATTACCAATTGAACACAATCTCTAAAATGCAGTGCATTTTGGTGGGCGGCAAATGGTCCGTACACCACTGTATATAAAAATTGTGTCGTCCCAAAATTTAAATAATAAATTAATAATTATAATTTTAATTCTAATTTCTTTGAATCAATCAATCATTTAGTTTCTTCGATTCTATTGCTTTCTAATTTCATTCGACCGCGCAAAAAACAAGCCTTTTTTTTGTCTCAACTGAGCGCGACGCAGCGATCCCGAAAAGTGCATATAAAAATACTTTATCAGTACAAATTTTTCTGCTCGACTGAAAACATTTTAAGAATACCTATGTCTTCTTATTTTTTAATTTTGTGCTCAAAATAACTCAAACCATTCAATTCAATTCAATATACTACAGAGTGATTCTTACGATTCCGCCACGAGGTGATCCGTGATTACGCCATCAACCAAAGACGAGGAGGTAGGCCTACCCAGGGAAGAAAACATCAAGAAACCGGTAAGTTGGGATAAAAAAAGGCCGTAGTAATTTTTCTTACAAACCCTGAGCGAGTTCATTTTAAAGCTTGCTGTCTATCGAAGGAACTAACATCGCTGAAAAATTATTTCGGAAACGTTAATATAATTTACCCAGCATAAAAATAAAACAAAAGTACATATTAAAATAGAATTCATATTATTTTCTACAAAAACAGTGTTCAAAATTTATTAAAAAACTACCTCCGATAATGAAGTTTTTCACTGATAACGGCGTTTTTCACAGAGCAAGTGCAAAAGTTTTGCACACGCTGTATATTGCATGAAAATTTTTATTCACAACTCGTTCGAATTATGGACCTTGCTAAGGCTCGGCCCACCAAACTGTCTCGCCCATATAAATAAATTCATTTTTAAAACTTGTTTTTTAAATAACTATTAATTTTGATTGGGCTGTTTCAACAGCAAAATATTTTTATTTTAATTTTTACTTTAAAATGAGTCTCAGTGGCAGCTTGTGGTCATTTGCAAAGGTGAAGCAAAACAATGACATAAAGGTACTCGCCGCAGGCAAAAAAAATTAGGCATCATGATCAAAAACATTAATTTTGAGCCTGAAAAAGTAGTTATTTTACCCATTATTGTAAAAAATAATATGATATTTAAGCTCCTGATTAATTTTTATCTGTATAAACCAAGCACACAATACGTTTCTGTTTTGAAACGACAGAATAAACCATTTGTATCTCCTTTTTTAAGTTTCACCTCCCAAGAAAATTTGTTTGGTGTTTGTGTTGATGTTTCGTATATATGTACCTGTTATTTAATAAATGTTTTTTGAACAAGATTTTTTTTAATTTACAAAATACATACCAATATATAACGTACCTACCTAGTAAATTTCTATATTATGTTTATATGTATAGAGCTTTATTTTAAGGAACATTCACAAGATTTTTTTTTTAATTGTGAGATCATATAAAAATGTCCTCCTTTGGCTCCAGTGGGAGTTGGCAACCCTAGTGACAAGATTTTCCAACAAATCACATCAATAAATTACCTCAAACCCACAGATTAGGTAAATAAGTATAAAAACTCAAACCACAGAAGAACTAGCTTATTTTTTTGGGCTTAAAATCAAAATGGCATTTGTTGGTGACAGCAACTGACGGTTAATAATTTTCCACAAAAATTGTTAAGGACAACGCATGGGTCTGATCACGGACGATTACCTCTATTAACCGAATCGAACCTTAACATTATATTTAACACACTGAGGTAATTTGCTAGCTGTGTATTTTGCTTATTGTTAGTAAAAAAGTATATAAATAATAGTGTGGTATTTAGTTTGGGCACGCGTACCAAAGTTTTTGGCCCTAATCGTCGCTAAATAAGGTATTATTACACATTTTATCACCTATTATTAAGTAGATATACAAATAAAACTTCTATACCATAAATAAAGAACTCAGCGGCGGCACAGAATGGTTTCTTTTACAAAAAATTAATAAAATAAAAATTACATAATACATAATATTGTAAGGGTCAGGTATTAAATTAAAATATTTTATTTCTATTTACTAAAATTTTAGAAAAAAAACATTTAAGAATTTAACTTTTTGAAAAATTAAAATAAATCAATAAAACCGGAAAAATATTACCCAGTATATTATAGACGGACCTGTTGTTAGGTAGGCTGTGCTACAAGCCAGAATGTAAAAAGGCAGCTTGAAAAAGCCACGAAACTTGTTTGATTTTTAAATTCACGGGTACGAAATTCCATGTTTGTTAGTATTATTTGGCTTAAAAATTCCGTTGATTGACGCTCACTGTCTTGAAAACGGGTAAAAATGCAATCTGTGTTGATCCGGCCTGAAAGACAAAGAGCTGTCGTAGGTCACGGACTATAGTTGTTTTCTTTTATTTGCATTCGATCTTTTCATTGATCGACATTGTATAGCAGTGTTTTCGCCTGCTTTTAGTTTTTTGTTTCTCTCGTATCTCGGTAGATGGCGCCTCTTGCTATAGTTCGCTCACTAATTACATTTAATTAGAGACAAAACCGTCTGATTAACTTCGCAAGATTTGTCACATTGACCAGCAGTGTTCTGAGGAGTCCCATAAGGACGACATGGTTAACTGTTACACTTATTAGGTGTCCATTAGATCTTGGACCCCCGTGAGGTTAAACTTTCAGGCTACCCACGGAAAAATATAAGGGAAACAAAAAACTCCTTTTTGCCCAATTAGCCACGAAACTTGTTTGATTTTTCACGGGTACGAAAATCACGGGTACGAAATTCCACGTTTGTTAGTATGATCAGGGGAAACTTGCAGGCAATTTCTTACCCGTTTAAAATTATTAGCAAACTTTACGTTAACCAGTGCTCAAGCCACTCAACAGCACGTCAAAGAGAAGTTGAATAAAGACATTGCGACGCAATTTTCATTGGGATTGCTAATGCCAACAAAACAAAGGGTTTTGTCTAGTAACCCCACCACCCTTGAAAAGGCGTTGGATATAGCCGAAAGGGAAGAAAGCATCGAAAATTTACTACGTCCTCAATCCAGAGCAGTGCGCATAGTAGCCAGACCGGGACAAAGGGATAGAACGTTTGAACCCTCCAGAAAATGGAAATGTACAGCGTGTTCTAATGATGGGCATAGAGCAAACTTTTGTAGAGCTGTCAAAAAGAATGTCATTTATTTTAAATGTCAAACGAAAGGGCATTTAATGAGGGATTGTAAGCAACAGATAGTTTGCTTCCAATGTAATCAAAAAAGACATATTGCAAGATTTTGTAACGCACCGCCAGCCGAGAGTAGAAATGCACAGGCGGAAAACAGCAACACAGCGGGTCAGCCACCCCGGGACTACGCTGTGGGAGAAGAGAGATGGGACTAATAACAGAGAGAGTAGGGATATTTGGATGCACGCCCAATGCAATGTGCAAGCAAACCTTCGTTCAAGTTGAAAATTAAACAAGACAAATGTTGGAAGTTCAAAAGGAGTTAACGAAACTTACTTTGTCACAGAAAAGAAGAAATAATCAAAGTTCTCATGTAAATCCCGTTACTGAGAACTTGTACACTGAACCGGCGAAATCCGGTCTCAAGTGTCATAACAACTCAAGGATTGATTCTTCGACTCAAACAGAGGAAAGGAAGACTGCAGCTTCCGAGAGCGTACACTCTTTAGTGAAGAAAAATGAAAGATGTTTAGAGATGAAAGAGAGGGTATTAGAGAAACACCAAGAAAGTGGAGGCCCGGAAATTAGGCTACCTTCAGAGCATATCGTATCAGAGATTACAAAGGATAGAGGATTACCGATGTACTTGAAAGAAGACTTAATTATACCACCGCATAGCCATGCACTTTGTTCAGCTACCATTCGCCAAATATTCAAAGTTGATACCCAGCAGATGGTTCTGGAACCAGTAGTGAATAATCCTACGGGATTGCTTGTGGCAAGAGTCTTGTGGAAAACGGCTTAAACCAGAGGCTTTGAGGTAGAGCAAAGAGAAGAAAACCGCCAGAGAGGACAAGAAATTCGTAAAGTGTGTTCTGAAAAAATTCCTGAGATGTTTAAATAGCTAAGCCTCAAATTGCAAATAGCGTCTCGGGCCCCCCCAAAACTGTCTAGGGCCCACCCCGAAACTTTTTTCTATATACGCCACTGCTCTGAAGATGTAGTACGAGAGGTGATGTGGTACTGTGACACAGACAGTGACGGAGAAGTAGTGGAAGACTCCAATTAAGCAGTAGAACTTAAGCAGTTTTGAAATGGAAAATGTGCAACGACACAACATTTTGATGTAAAAATCAAAATGCAGTTTTCAAAAGAGAGTTCTTTCTTGTCTCGACCCATAGTGCTGTTATTTTTCTTTTACTAGAGGTTAGTAGAAATGCAGAGCAAACATCTGACCGGTCCCTAATATAATAGACGACAGACGACCTGAAATTTGAGCCAGAAAAATAAATAAATTGGATCATAGCGTCTCGACGAAAAGAAGTCTTACGACGTTAGTGAAGATGGCTAGAAGCAGTATAGGTGCCTGGACTAGGCAGAGCCAATATCTTGCTTGCGGTCTGATATTGTTTATGTTATACTTGGTCTTGAAAAACGAAACACGTATTAAATAAAATATTTTGTAGTGCGTCAACTGTATAGGTTGAGATTATATAATTATTTCTGTTATGTTATAACAAATAGATTTTTTTTGATATAAACCAATGTGGGTTATTAAGTGTTTCAATTTTTTTATTGGGTTTTATTTGCTAAAATTTTAGGAGAAGTTGATTTATGTTGATTTCTTGTAAAGTAATTTAGGCGGCTAAATATTTAAAATGTTCTCATTTAAATTTGGCATTACTTTAGGAAATATTGTAGCAATATTATACCAGTAAATGTTTTTAGTTTTGTATGTTATAGACTAACCTTTAGTTTTAAGTTTAAAATGTCAAATTCTAAAGAGCGCGGATGATAAGTTACTCAATGTTAGATAAAGTGAAATTAAAAAAAAAATAATTCAAAAGTATACGTGAAGTGAAAAAAAAAGTGAATGCAAAAGAAAAAGTTTTATCTAATTACAACCGTGTTGGTTCGGTTCGGTTCATTTAGAACGGGACGTCATCAGATCAACATTGTACGGAAAAACAATGAAAGTTAAGAGGAATCAAGAGAGGATTAGACATAGGTATTACAAATGCAGATAACGGATGTAAGTAGAATTTAAATTTGGGGAATGAAGCTTTAGGTAAAATTTATGTGGTAAATAG
Organism: Aspidapion aeneum; assembly: GCA_963576565.1. Taxonomy (NCBI): domain Eukaryota; kingdom Metazoa; phylum Arthropoda; class Insecta; order Coleoptera; family Brentidae; genus Aspidapion; species Aspidapion aeneum. Next base: position 8,790,969 of record OY755046.1, read on the forward strand.
TTAAGATAAGATCATACTATAACCATTTAATGATTGTACTAAATTTTGATTTTAGGGTCGCACGTACCTTACCTTTTAGCACAAAAGCACTAGACAAATCTTATATTTTTGAAAATTTGAGTAACTTGCAATCAAATAAGTTGATTGGCGAGATCTTAGACCAAAACCATCAAACATGTTATATGTTTAATGCCCAAACAAAACAAACAAATTTGTGGAAAACTTTAAACTAGTAACTCCAAAGAGCATTGTGCTAACTAACCTAACCTAAATTCACATGTACTTCTCTGGCAAAAACATTCAAATAATATGTACACAAATGTGGATGTAGGAGGATATGCATTTTCTTATATGTAGTTTGGTTTATTTTGCTATATTTTACTATAGTTACCTATTTTCTATTAGATAAGCAAGGCTTTTAAATTGAATTGAAAAAAAAAATTCTTTGTTTTGATCTTACAGATTAAAGGCTCCTAATAGAATGCCTAGCTGAAAATAAAAAATGAAAAATCGAGTTTTGATTAAATAAATAAAAGATTCTCATTAATTAAAAAAAAACAACAACCTTTATTAATCAATTTTTATTCTAGTTAAACAAGAAGTAACTACATACTATAATACTAAGTTATCAAGAGACTCCTTAAAACAAACAATAAATTCTTAACTACTGCTAAAATTTTATAATAAAAATTAATATTAAATTAAACCACATGAAAGCTCATTGAGACCTTTCAGTTAAGTCGAACGGAGGGAGGAATGTAAGGGTCAGGTATTATAATATTTTATTTCTATTTACTAAAATGTTTGGAAAAACACATTTAAGAATTTAACTTTTTGAAAAATTAAAATAAATCAAGAAAACCGGAAAAATATCACCCAGTATTTTATAGAGGGACCTGTTTTTAGGTAGGCTGTGCTACAAGCCACAATGTAAAAAGGCAGCTTGAAAAACAATAGTTCACATACCCCATAGTATAATAAACCACTACGTATATTTATTCACGACACTGTAATTTCACTATACACAACGAAAACTAAAGAGATAGTAGAGTAAATTTGTGAAATAAAGCTGCAAAAAGGGTATATTTTTTTATATTTGGCATAGTGGTACCTAACACCAAAAGCTAAATTTTCATTCGAGGATCCCCGATTTTCCGGCCTCAGAATCCAAGATGGCGGCTGCCCAAGTTAAGAAAAAAAATGATTTCCTTGTTTTAAGAGGAATTAAATTAATTTTGATAAATTTACTTTAAGTGGGATATACTCAATGTACAAATGTAAAAAAAAATAACACCTGTCACTGGAAAACAAAATGGCGGCTATATTTAAAAAAAATCGTTTTTCTTCGATATTTTCTTTATTTTTTGTGCGATATTTATTTTTGATACCTCATATTAAAAGTACTGACCAGTTCTTAAAACCTGCTTAAATGAAGTGATAAGTTTCCCAGCCGACACAAAGATGGCGCTTAATTTGTCATAAATAAAATAGACCTTTACAACCAGGAAACCAAATTAAATTTTTACAAAAAAAAAATTTTGGATTTTATCAGTAGTAAGCCAGATTTTGTAAAAATTTATAAAAAGTTACAATAGGACATTTAACATTTTAAGATGGCGGCCGAAGTTCAGATAAAAAAGTTATTTTTTTGTTCTTGTTTGACACAACTAGTATTGCCGTGTAATATATTGATTTATACTAAATGGGGGTCGCCGATTGTAAATATTTCATAACAAATTTCATATGTCTATTATTACCCAAGGTGGCGACGGTCAAAATATAAATACAACAGTATCTTTTTGGTTTAGTAAATCTTTTTACCAAGATATGTAGTTTTATATTAATCTTAATTAGTTTTAAATTGTAATGTACAAAAAAAATAGAATTTATTTATTTTTTAAAGATGGCGGCCGAAAAAGTTAAAAAAAACATTTTTGTTTATTTTGTCGAAATTTAACAAAAAAATACTAAGAAAACCAAGACGTCTCGTTAAACAAAACACAGATGTTTTAAATATGTCAAAAAAGTTGACATATGTCACGTGCAGGGTGATTTGAATAAATTGACATATTTTACTTAATAGCTATCTCCGTTAATATTGATCTAACAGTAACGTTTAAATTATCAAAGTTAATTAATTTTTTCTAAATCATCAGAATCTTATGTCAAAAATGACATATGTCATACACTTGTCAAACTATTGACATATGGTTTATTTTTTTAAATAAAACATCCTGTATATAATGTTTTTACTTGATAGGGCTCCTTTTTCTGATTTCAAAAATATATAATATGTTGACATTTAGTCCAGCCGTTGTTGAAATATTTGCATTTTAAAAATTATATTCATTAACAAAATGGCAACATCCTTATTGTTTATTTAGGTCATTAAAATGCAAATATTTCAATAAAGGCTGGTCTAAATGTCAACATATTATATATTTTTGTAATCAGACAAACGAATGTTATCAACTAAAAAAAGTATATACAGGGTGTTTTATTAAAAAAAATAAACCATATGTCAAAACTTTGACAAGTGTATGACATATGTCATTTTTGACATCAGATTCTGATGATTTAGAAAAAATTATTTAACTTTGCTTATTTAAACATTGCTGTTAGATTAATATTAACGGAGATAGCTATTAAGTAAAATATGGTCAATTCAATTCAATTGACATATGTCAACTTTTTTGACATTTTTAAAATATCTGTGTTTTGTTTACCGAGATGTCTTGTTTTTTCCAGTTTTTTTTGTTAAATTTTGAAAAAATAAACAAAAATGTTTTTTTTTACATTTTTGACCGCCATCTTTAAAAAATAAATAAATTATATTATTTTTGTACATTATGAATTAAAACTAATTAAGAGTAATATAAAACTACATATCTTTGTAAAAAAAATTACCAAACCAAGAAGAAAATGTTGTTTTTATATTTTGAACGCCACCATCTTGATTAATAACAGACATGTGTCATTTATAATGAAACATTTAAAATCGGCGACCCTTATTTAGTATAAATCGATATATTACACGGCAATACTAGTTCTGTCAAACAAGAACAAAAAAATAACTTTCTTATCTGAACTTCGGCCGCCATCTTAAAATTCTTAATGTCAAATTGTAATTTGTTTGAAATTTTTACAAAACTTGGATTGATAAAATCCAAAAAAAAAAAATTTTTAATTTAATTTGGTCTACAGGTTATAAAGGTCTCTTTTATTTTTGACATATTAAACGCCATATTTGTGTCGGCTGAGAAACTAATAACTTATTAGGTTTAAAGAGCTGGTCAGTGGCTTTAATATGAGGTATTAAAAATAAATATCGCGCAAAAAATAAATAAAATATCGAAGAAAAACGATTTTTTTTAAATATAGCCGCCATTTTGTTTTAAAGTGACAGGTGTAATTTTTTTTTACATTTTTGACAAGAGTAACTAAAAGTAAGTTTATCAAAATTAATTTAATTTGTCCTAAAACAGGGAATTCATTTTTTTTCTTAACTTTGGCAGCCGCCATCTTGGATTCCGATGCCGGAAATCAGGGGATCCTCGATTGAAAATTTAGCTTTTGATGTTAGCTATTGCAGCTTTTTATTGAAATACCCTACAAATTTACTCTACTAAGAGGCATCGACTGAACGATGTGTTTCTGTCCGTCGCAAAATTAAGAATAACTAAAAAGATTTGAATTAATTTTGGGATAAACTCTTTGAAATGAAAAACAGGAAATCAATTATAATAAATCTATCAAAAATGACATGAATATGCAGTCTTTTCCAGGTAAAGTGAATTAACTAGAAGCCCAAATTTGGTCAAATTATCGTAAAATAGGAAGTGAATTAGCATAAATCTATCAAATGTGACATAATTGATGTCTTCCTCCCGGTAAATTTAATTAACACAAAAATCGCGAAAAACGGAAGTAAATACATATAAATCAATCAAAACTGACATAATTAATGAGTTTTTACAGGAAATTGAATTAGTTAAAAATCTTCAAAAAGAAAGTCAATTCACATAAACCGACCAAAAGTGACATAATTGATGATTTTTTCGAGGAAATTCAAAAAGAGAAATAGTAATAAATATGTCACAAAAGACATATTTATGATGATCAGTATCCCTCCTACACCGGGATTAATATGCTATAAAAGGTTTTTTTGGAAAACAAAACAGTTCAGTTTTAGATAGTTTTTCGTGGGAGTTGAACATAGATAGTCGTCAGTGACAAGTTTATAGTAAAATTAAAAACAGTAAAAGTGTGAAATAACCGTACGGTCTATAAAAATTGGGTAAAAGTGCTAGACCCAGTGAAATTTAAATGAAAAGGTGCTAAAGGGTAAAATAGTGCCTATATTAGTTAAAAGAGTTTTACCGGTGGCTCCCTAATATAAGGGTGAGAATTTTAATATGTAGAACTGTACCTACCTAGACTCTATCGAAAAGTGAGTCTAATTTATAAACTATGTGGAGGCTGAATTTTTATAGGCCGTTCGTAAGCTCGGTTTGATAGACTCTATGGTGTTTGTTTACGGTATATTTAATGGATGTGAATTTAGAGACAATTTTGCATACATTTGGACTATTGACTATGTAAATAATGAGACGGTATTTGTTATAATATAAAGTTTTAATTTGGATAAAAGGTGTTTAATTTGATGATTGATCCTATCTAATGAAGATAGTTATAGCTCTGCAAGTTAGAACGCCTAGCCCTACCATCAAATAAATTTTATGTAGCTGTAACAAGGAACGACTCTTTCATTATTTTACGCTCGACTCAAGCTTAATAGCTAGTCCTTGATACAGGACACTACAATATCATATCTGGCATTGCCCCGCCAAGTTTGCGTAAACTGCTGTACCATCTTCTCTTGAAAAAAATTCAGCCCATATTTGAGCTATCTAAAACTCTACCCAATAAACCAAACCAATAAAAAAAACAAAGTAAACACAGTCAACATAACCTCACTTAAATTGTTTGTATTTGTTTTTTAAAGTGTTTAAAAGCGTATAATTCAACAGTTTTAAATGTTTTTTATCGTGCAATTTCGACACAATCGAGAGAGCCAGTGCAATGATATTCGATGTGCCTGCAGGTTGGAGAGCAACCTCTTATATTGGCCGTCTAAACAGGCCTTATCTAGGCCTGGGTGTCCTACCTACCTCGCTTTAAATAATCAATCTTGCAATAGGTAGGTACCAATCTGTACCTAGGTATATCTATTATTTTTACCAGAAATACCTAAAAAAAATAAAACACGAAAGTATTTACTTACTTCTGTTCGAACCCTTAAGGAAACAGGGTTTTATATGGCCGCCTATTTAAATAATATTTAATATACAGCTATGGGTAACTATAAATACAAAAGAATTAAGTTTACCTTTAAGTCTTCCTATAAAACCTTTTTAAAATGCCTAAAAGTAATGGCAAAAACCAAAAGTCTAAAGTTTATATTTACCACTCTTAAAAACCTTAAGGAAACTAGGTTCTATATGGCCGCCTAACTAATCATATTTACTTTTAAACTACTGGTAACTATAAAAACAAAAGGATATAAGGTAACCTTTTAGCTCTATTATAAAACACTTTTGTGATAACCTAAAGTAATGGAAAAAACTAAATGACCAAAGTTTATATTTATTTCTTTTTAAAAACTTTAGGTAAAAGGGTTTTATAGCACCATCTTTATAAATCAGAAATCAATAAAACCAAAAGTATCTAAAAGGAACAGAAGGAATGTCAGTTTTATTCTACTCCCTTTATAAATCACTTATTGGTTGTATAACACCTCTTTAGGTAATTGGCAATATAAATTACCTTTATGTATCCAAATTGAGCCTAAAACCCATAACAGCACCCTCTCAATAACCTACGAACCAAATTAATAAAACCTTGAGTGGTAATAATGTTACTTGGGAGCTTTATGTATTATGAATCCTACTCCGAACTTAGTGTTATCTTCGTGAACTTTATGGTATAGCAGATTACCGGAGTTCAGTTTTATCCGGTTTTCGGATTTTCGACGAATTTCTGACAATCCTACAATATCCCATTTTATTTTTGAAAGCACTTCCTCCAGTTCAATAATTTTTTCATCGTTATTCATTGACCTAATATTGTATGTTCCTATTGTCAGTTTGATCAGTTTTTGTCTTGTTTTTGAATGTTTAATCTTTGTCATAAGCGAATTTTTGCCTCCCCGAGATTTCGTAAGGCAGACCATAGAGGTGTGGGATTCGAAGAGTCTCCTTCCCACCTGGGGACCATTTCTTTTCGTTTTCAAATTCGCCATGATTTTTTCATTGGGGGGGTTGTGGCATTAAAACGCCACGCTTGCCAGGCGTGTTGGTGAGTTTGTATTTCAACCGCCCATTCTGGGACAGACGCTGCTTGACGTTCTTCCAAACCAAGGGTAAAATTAAAGAACGAAAAATTATAAAAAAAATTTCTGTGCTTACGCCGGGATTTAAACTAGAACCTTTGGCTATGTACGCCAAAGCCCTACCAACTAGCCCACCTAAGCCCGGAGTATATATATTTTTTAAAACTCCATATCACGGTGAGTGTCACAGTGTAGGAACGCTAGTTCTCAGGGTGTTTACTCGATCAAGCCATTCAACTAATAATACGAGGGTGGATCAAATATAAACAAGCCTTTGTTTATAAACTAGTTATTTAGAAACATGACACAAAACAGAAATTTTTTCTACTTTTCTACACATCCCCCTTCTCTTTTAATACACTTTTCCCAACGGTTTGACAGTTTCTTAATCCCGTTTTCATAAAAGGAAGCTGGGTGGATATCTAACCAGTTGCGCACGAATTGCCTTTACCTCTTCATTGGTCTCAAATTGCTCGCCTCCCAGTGAATCTTTGAGTGGGCCAAACATATGAAAATCTGGACTGTGTGGAGGGTATTCCAGCACAGTCCAGTGCATTTTATTGATTTTGGCCTGTGTTAAAGCTGCCGTATGAGGTCTAGCGTTGTCATGCAGGAACAACACGTCTTGGATGGGATGTGCTCCTCTCTTTTGGCGATAATCAAGCTTTACCTGGTCGAGTAAGTTGCAGTGGTAAGCCGCGTTTATTGTTATTCGCTCGTGCAAAAAATCCACCAACAAAACTCCTCTCCAGTCCCAGAAAACGGTCGCTAAAACTTTGCCTGCAGAAATGATGGTACCGGGACGACCGACGTGGGTGACTCACGTTGTTGACACGCTCACGGCCGTCGTTAATTTCTTTGCACCAACTTTTTACAGGTACCCACGAAAGCGTCCTATTTCCGAACTGTGCTCGCCATCTGCATCGAATTTCGGCAGGTTTCACGTTTTCGCGTGTAAAAAATTTAATGATTATTCTTTGTGCAACACTGCTGTGTACTTTCTTCTCGCTCATTGCGATTGCTCCTGGCCAAATGAGCATCGCGGCACTACCAGCCGCCTACATGCTGCTCCTCTCCAAAATTATAACGGCCACGTTAATCTTGAATGACTTTTTCGTTAGTAGATAGTTTAAGTTGTGCTACGTATTTTTACGTAAGCATGAGATTTGACAGATACGTAAGCGCACTTCGTCACACCGTCGTCAAGGTCACGTTAGGAGCTTACGTATTTACGTTAGCTTACGGCAGTCTGCGGGCACCTTAACGTTACCAAGGAATAGAATTGGTTGATTGACCGATCGAAAAATGAGGCCTAGACGATAATTTCCGCTTCCAGTACAAACGATTCTTTGCAAATATATTCCTACTGTAGTTGAAAAGACAAAAACAAAATTGTAACATCAAAAAAACACAGTGCCGAATTTTATATTCTATGCTATTAGTAGACTTGTTATGGTAACGTAGAAACATTCAATTTAAACTCAAATTTGGAACAAAACGTAGAGCGCTTAACGTGCAGTTTTACGTAAAAATACGTAGCACAACTTAAACTATCTAGTAAGTTTAAAAGGCTTGTTTATATTTGATCCACCCTCGTATAATTCTTTGCTCCCACTTTTAAAGTGTGAAATCAAATTAGACGTAAGTACCAACGTCTAAAAGCATAAGATCACCCTTTTATATGTTAAAATTTCCATTCGCAATAATGCAAGGTTTTACTCAAACCGTAAACAACAATACCAAACCAGGGGTAAAATTAAGAATGAAAAAGTATACAAAAAAAGTTTTCTGTGCTTTGGACGGGATTTGTTCCCGAACCTTTGGCTATATACGCCACCAGAACCATGACTACATTTTTTTATAGAGTGCCTTGATCGGTTGAATACCCTAAAAACTCATGTATCTACACTATAACACTGACCGTAATATGGAGTTTTAAATCGCTCGCGCGCACCCTTTATGTAACTGGAAATCTAGATATTTTTTCAGTAGTTTCACCACTTTAAAATAGAGGCAAGATTTTTTGGATTTTTTTTATACTGGGACTTCCCATCCTATCAGGATCAATCACCCAGTTTCGCAAACTTACAGCAACCTTAAAGCATTTTAAACAATCACAAACAACCAAGTACCTAGCCAGGAATCGAACCCGGACCGCCGGTGTGTGAAGCAATTGTTGCTACCACTACACTAGGGATGAAATTAAAAATAAACCAATTAAATAAAATATTTACCTTCATTTAAAAAAATAAAAACTAGCAATTATTTACATTATTTAAAAAAATATATAGATTGGTAGGTATTAAATAAAAATATTAACATTCAAAATTAATAAAATATTAGAGACTAAATAATGTTTTTCAATAGAGACTACTTCAAACTACGACCTACTTCGTACAAGAGCGTATCCAGGGGAAGGGGGTCTTAAGTTTTAGAAACCTGCCCCTCATTTTTTTGTTTTGGCCTGTAAACGCCCTTGGGCCCACCTCGTACTTCTACCTATTGTTCCAACTACCTGCTACTAAAGAGAGCAAAGATCCTTTTTTTTTAAAGAAAGCAAATAATTTTTTTTGGTTGGCATTTAATTAGCAACCAATTACAATCATATATTTTTTCCAAAGTTGTTCTGCAATATATAGGGTGATTCAAAAGTAAGCGGCATCCTTTCCGGAGCGTAATTCTTGTATAAAAAATAAGCCAAAGTGTTATTCAGCTATCTTTTCGTTTAGTTCTTATATCACAATGAATGCAATGACACCAATCAACTTCACTTCACATTAAAACCCTGTCACCAGTATTTACTAAGACCTCAAAACTAAAACTAGATTTGGTTCACCCTAATGTGCAATACGAAGAAGCTGCCCCAGGGTTTCGTGAAAGCCGAGCGAATATTTTTCTAAGTTACCCCGGGTGCAGTTACAAAATCTTTACCATCTTTTTAGCGTAAGCGTTTTAGCGTATATTGCTTTGTTTACAACCGTTTTATTGATATAAATTAAACACTTTCTTTACGGCAAGTTATTATATATTGATAAATAAAATATAGTACATATTCCAAAGTATTGCATGTCGTTATTTTTATTCAAGTCACACAAAAGTTAAAATTATAACATTAAAATCATATTTTTCAATAAACTCTTTTTGACCATAGTCTATCAGTTAACATATTAGCAAAACGCTCTTGTGAGCAAAAGTTTGTATGGTAAAACAAAACGATTCAAAGTCAATTTTCATAGTCCACGAATTTTAAGCAACAACCGATAGATTAAAGTTCAAAATAAATCTCTCACCATAATTACAGCCAGAATGCCACCACTAATATTTAACACTACTTAGTTTTTTGTTTTGTGGCATTACAGTTACCTTTGGCACATTTAGTCACTTTTATTATTTATTTACTTATTTTCACTTTTTGGTTTGGATTCAAAAATCATAACTGAGTTTAATATTACGAATGATATTAAGGTTTTGACTGATCTTAATATTACAACTGATATTCATAGAGATTATGATTCCGATTAAAATTACTACTCCGATTGATCTACTCCGATTGATCTACTCCGATTAATCTACTCCGATTAATCCCTTTTGCTATCCAGATCGCGCTTTTATAACAAGTCTTAAAGTGGGGAACAACATCGAGATTTCCTGCCTCGTGATTTTCTGTTTCTAACACCATTTAAGGTCATACAAATATCAAAGTTTGGCCTAGTGGGATTCCCCTTGCTATCTGCCTGCTTTTATTTTTAGCAATGCGCAAAGCCATGCAAACACAGACTCAAGATTTTGCCTTGTTTGGCTGTCCTAATTAAAATTAGGCAGCGTTGGCGCCGTTTTTGTCTCGAGGCTTTAGAACCTTGATTTGGCGGATATTTCATCACCGAACCGAGTTGATAAATTAAGCTCACAGTCTCCACAAGTAAGGTGTTGTTAAGTATTAGTCAGTGGTTATAGTCAAAGTCTAAGTGATGTGATGGGTTGAATACAATAACGTGAGTTACTTTAATTTAATATATTTAAAATAATTGAATTTTCTTTACGGTTCAACCTCTAACTGAGTGAAATTATTAATTAAGTTGCCAATGTAAATTTTTAAAATTAAGCTGTTAGCTGGCCACTACATGATAAGCATTTCTCAGTGAGTTTTCGTCTCATATAAATTCAAATTAACTTTAGAAATAAAGAAAAACCACATAAATTTTTTAACGAAATGTCATTTTTGGAAATTTAGCCAGTGCAGTAGTAGGGTTCCCTTTAAAAATAGTCTCAAATTGTAGTACCACCAGTTTAAAGTTCGAAAAACAATAGACGTAATCCATGATTGATAAAAAGCTTATATATAAATATATACAAAGCTAAATAATACATAAATAACTTAAAACTATATCGGTAGATGCATTACCATATTAAATACGGATTGATATTTAAATATTGTAAAAAGCACAGGATATATGTACTATTCCCTTCAATAGCTGTAGTACTCCATAGGCCTTAGATTTGTAAAAAGTTTAAATTTTAGAGTAGTAGAAAGAACCGACAATGGGATGACTTCCCCACTTATTCTTCTTTCTTGATCCTGGAGGTACCTCCTTGCAGCAGTGGGCGACAACTTTTCACTCAAAGTTTATAGTATAGGGGTTTAGAGTTCATAGAAATAGTGATATGATTAACACAATTTCAAATATCAACAGCGAGTTTTAGATACTAAAGTCCGTTTAAAATGTGTCTGAGCACAATGTCTTTTTTTTTGCAGCAAAAAATATCATCCTAATTGAAAAAACGCAATAAGTAAATATAAAAGCAAAGTAGACAAAATAAAAATAAGTTTCAATTTTCCTACAACCACAGTATAGAAAATAAATAACCAAAATAATAAAATTAAAATTAATTAGCGGTAACGCTACATTTTGCCCCCACCTTTTAAAGTATACAAGTTTTAAACAGAACTATCAATAGAATCCAGTAAAGGACATAGCTTTACTACCGGTCGCTTAATTACACCATTGGCAGTACGCACTGACACTACTCTAGTTCTTCCAGGAAAATAATTTTCTATGCGCCCCAAATACCATTTAGTTGGAGGCGCAAGGGGGCTATTAATTATTACAAGAGTACCAGGTAAAATTGGAGTCCCGGGCAAATGCCATTTTGCACGTTGCATTAATGTATGAAGGTATTCATTCCTCCATCTATACCAAAAGTCTTAATGGAGTCTTTGAATTCGCTGCCATCGAGTTAAACGATTCATTTTTAAATGAGTTAAATCAAACTCTGGCAACGCTGTCAGCTGTTCAAGGATTAAAAAATGCCGTGGGGTAAAAACGGACAAGTCGTTAGGGTCCCTTGATACCAAAACAAGTGGACGCGAATTTAAAAAAGCTTCTCTCTGTACTAAACAAGTATACATCTCTTCATACGTTAAATTCTGGTCGCCTACAACATGAATAAAATGGGTTTTTACGGACTTAATGCCGGCCACCCATAAACCTTCCATGTGCGGGGCTGCGGGGGGATTAAAATGCCAGTCTAATTTTTCAACTTCGGCAGCTTTAGCAAACATCACCGCAATTGAAATTACTGCCTCAATTACTAGTTAATTTTACCACTCTTCCGCGTCGTGCTATAAAACGCCGAAGTGCTGCCAAAAAGGCGTCCGAGGAGAGATCCGAAGCTAACTTTAAGTGGATAGCGCGAGTGGAGAAACATACAATTAAAACGATATAAGCCTTATATGTCTTAGCGCCGCGACTTTTACCCATAATTAAAAAAGGGCCGCCAAGGTCAACGCCTGCGCACGAAAAGGCGCGTAATTGAGAAACACTTAAAGGAGGTAAATCACCCATAGGAGCTACAAAGGGGTTAGGGTTTAGTCGCCAACATGAGTGACATTTTGAAATAATAGAGCGTAATGCCTTTTTAGCGGAGAGAATCCAAAATCTTTGAAAAATTAAAAAATGTAGTGCTTGCACCCCTGGGTGAAGATACTGTTTATGATAATTGTCAATCATTAAATAAGTTAAGCGACATTTACGGGGTAGCAATATAGAATGCTTCTGCGCGTAATCTTAGTTAGAATTTCTGAGACTTCCTCCAACTCGTAACAAACCGGAAGAATCGATAAAGGGGTTTAATTTTCCAAATTCTTTCGATAGAGTTTTTTATTTTGAATATTATTTATTTCTTGTAAAAAATTAATATTTTGAGCGCGTTTTATTAATACCAAAAGCCTCGTCCAATTCTTTTAAAGTAAAGTACCCAGTTTTTTTACTATCTTTATTTTTTAAGTTATAAGTATTTTCCTATAACCCTATCAATATATTCTGTGTCAGTGAAATTAGCAAGGACAACTTTTTGCTCCTCGTCTAAAGCAATGGAACAAGGTTTTACTTCATCCAAAGTTAAGTCCCAACTGTCGGAAGATTTTTGCAAAAAAATAGCTCCCCAACCATAAGGGATTGTTGATTAACTCGGAGGGTAATTTACCCCTACTACACAGATCAGCGGGGTTATCTTCAGTAGGCACATAATGCCATAAATAGGGAGAAAGCTTTCTTGTATATTGTTCATGTGATTAGAAATATAAGTTTTCCACGAATAGGGAGGTTTTTTGATCCAAGCGAGGGTAACGAAAGAATCAGTCCACGCAAAAACTTTATGAATATGAATTTTATTTTCGAAAGTTTTTATTATAAAGGAGAATAAATCTGATAATAAAACAGCGCCTTGAAATTCTAAACGCAGTAAGGTAACCCTTTTAAGCGGGGCAACCTTTGATTTAGAGCAAACTAAAAATGTTTTTATTTTATTATTTTCAATGGTAAGTATGCGAATATAAATCGCAGCACCATACCCGCGCATACTTACGTCTGAGAAACTATGTAACTGATATGATAAAAAATTATTAGAAATAATGCGACGACGTACAATTTTTAAGAAGGGGTAACTCGACTTTAAACTGTTGCCATTTATTTATGACGTCAGAAGGAGGTTCTTGATCCAAGTCGAGACCTAGAGTCCACAAATACTAAATTAGATACTTAGCAAATAGAGTAATAGGAGATAAATTGCCTAGAGGATCATAAATTTTATGTATCTCGAAAAGTAAAGAGCGTTTAGTGCAAACAGAATTTTGACAAGTTACATTATAAGAAAAATGATCAGATCGTGGATTCCATTCTAAGCCCAATAATTTAAAACTAAAATTTTCATCATGGAAATCCAAATGAAAGGGAATTATGGAGTAAGAATTAAGTGAGAGAGTAAAGAGGGTTCATTACTAGCCCATTTTCTTAATTCAAAATGACCGCATTTTAAAATGTCAATTAACTCCTTTTGAGCACTGGAATAGAATTGTAACCTGCTGCGCCATCATCGACAAAAAATTGAGTTTCTAAGATATTTGCAGCTACGGAATATTGGTCTCTATAATCTTGAGCTAATTGTAATAAAGTACGAAGAGCATGGAAAGGTGATGACGTAACACCAAAAGTGCAAGTTAAGAGCCTATATTCTATTAGAGGTTCCGAATAGAAAAACGCCAAAAAATACGTTGATAGTTAACATGCTCATGTTTTAAAAGAATTTGGTTAAACATCATTTTTATATCGCCCGAAAACACTACGAGGGGCAGTCTAAAATTAAGTAAAATTGCACAAATATCGCACTGCCATTTTGGACCGGGTAAAAGCATGTCATTAAGACTGGGGTATCTAAAAACGTGACTTGCGGCGTTAAAAACAACCCTCAACTTTGTGGTAGCACTTTCTGGTTTGAGTACACAATGGTGTGGGAGATAAAAAGAATTTTCTAAATTTTTAAATGGTTCGAGAATTTCATTCATTATATTATTTTGCAAATAATTGCGCATAAATTCGCAATATTTTTATTAGATTTCGGGGTTGCGTAATAATTTATTTTCGAGGGAGTAAAAACGTTTCATTGCTAGAGTGCGAGTATCTCCAAAAGTGGGAGCGGGTTCAAGAAATGGCAGACTAACAATATAGCGGCCTTCGTTATTTCTAGAGAGTGTTTTGCAATATATTTCTTCTGCGAGTTTATCATCGGGGGTTAAAAGGGGTGCTGAGGGTGGTTCCTCAATCTGCCAGAACCGTTTTAAATTATTATCGAGTTAAGATTCAAAACTAGAGCATAAAAACGAGCTAATTTTACATTGAGAGGGGTTGCTAACTTTGCCTGTGATTACATAACCAAACGTGATTAAAATAGCAGTAGATTCGTTAGAGTGGGCACCAAATATTTTATGCGATTGTAATACCAGGGGGAAAATATCTGCGCCTAATAACATCAATCGGCCCCGGCATATTAAAATGAGGGTCGGCGAGCGGTAAATTAGAAATATGCTTCCACGAGGTTTCAACAAAGCGAGTAGAGGGGAGTTTAATGCAAATTTGAGGTAAAAAAACGGCATTTATAGTATAGAGGGGTTCGGTTCGGTTCGGTTCGGTTCGGTTCGGTTCGGTTCGGTTCGGTTGTTAATTTTTAGGGCGTATGTTGCAAACCACCATTTTTGAGGCATGAAAGTTCATTAATCCCAATCCGCTAAGATTCATATTTAAATTATTAGAGGGTAAATGTAATTTTTTAGCAAAGTTTTCGGTAATCGCCGAGATCTCACTCCCTCCATCCAAAACCGCTCGTATTTCGTGATAATAACATTGAGAGTCGCGAATTTCACAAACAATAGTAGAGAGCAAAACAACGGTCAACGAAGAGAAGGTATTATTAAAAGAATTTGAATCAAAACTAAGTATTGCTTGAGAGCTGCTGGGATTAGGATATTGTCTGTTCACGCTTTGAGTATAATTAGCATTTTGAGGTCCGCTTTGAGGGGAGCTATTTCGTGCGTTTTGAGTTTGAGGAGAGTTATTTCGGTAGTTCTGAGGCGCGTTGTTATAGTTATTTGAATTTTGAGGTTGAGCTTGAGGGCGAAAATCATTTTGAGGGAAATGGAGTAAAGTATGTAAAATACTGGAGTTACAGCCCTCCTTAGAGTGCTTTAATCCCAAACAATTTACGCACCAGCCATTAGCTTTTACCATATTAAAACGCTCTTGAGGGGTTTTTTCTAAAAACAAAGGACAGCGGTAAATCAAATGACCTTGAGCTTGACAAACGGCGATTGTATTATTTGAGGGTGAATTGTTATTTGTAAATAATGAGTGATGTCTTGGTCTTAAATTATATGTTCTCGTCTCAAACGTCTTGGACCTTGTATTTGGAGTTTTTAAGTTTGAGTGAGAGGATGACCGCAACTTAATTTCTGTATTGAAATCAACGGTTTCAAGTGCGTTACATTGTTTAATAAAAAACTTTGAAGTTCAGAAAATTTAGGGATTTTTTTAGAGTTGTGATGTAATTCAAATCGAGTCACTGTATCCTGGTCTAAACAATGCAATAATTTTTGACACAAAATAAAGTCCCATCCGGAGGTGTCTATTTTGAAATTGCTTAAAGCCGAAACATTTTCTGTAAACGTGTTTAAAACTGCGCGCAAATTTTGGGAGTTTGTGGAGGATATCCTTTTGGCATTTTCAATTTCTTGCCAATGACAACTAGCTATCAAGCGTATGTTATCGTAACGCTCCATAAGTGCCTTATAAGCAACCTCGTTATTAGCGCCAGTCACAGGGGTGCATTTAACGATCGAAAGGGGTTCACTTTCTAAGGAATTAATAAATTATATTTTTCAATATCCGCAATATTTGGGTTATTATGAACAATGACTTCATACATGTCAATAAAACTTTTCCATTGTTTTAAATCGCCCGAATAGGTAGGAATTCTAACTTTAGAGTACTCGGCATTTGTGCGCAAAGTTCACTGATTTATCTGGATAGGAGCCTTGGGTTTAAAAAGCCTCAATAATTTCTAAAATCTAATAATATTTATCGCAAAAACCTTTTTCCATATCTATTAGGTTTTTTAAGTGATCAGCGGCCCCTTCATTGAGAAACATTGCAAAATAAAAGCGTGTTGTTTTTGAAAATCTTTATAAATGCCTTCAAGATGGCGCATGCGCATTTCAAAATTTGGGCGTACAAGAGGGTACTCCACCGAGTCATTTGTGATATTGTATAAATCATTTATTTTGGCCTCTTATTATTGGCACAAAATATTAGCTTGTTTTATTTTAGCTTCGGTGGACATTTTTCCTAGAAAAGTTTAACAAAATAATTTTTAAACCTTTCAGTATAGAGGAAAAAGCAATACCAAATTTATTCAAGTTTTTTAATTACAAAAAACTGGCAAAATAAATTTTTGAGAGAGACGTTTGCATGTAACGAGAGAGAAAGAAACTATTCTGCCTGACGACCGCAATGGAAATTAAGCGACCTTGTACAGACACTTTTTTACAAAAATTATAAGTTTTTTATACTTTATTATAAGAAAAACTTTCCACAAAACCGATACGAACTGGTATAAATCCGGCTCGCAGTGGGCCATAAAATATACTATTCCCTTCGATAGCTGTAGTACTCCATAGGCCTTAGATTTGTAAAAAGTTTAAATTTTACAGTAGTAGAAAGAACCGGCAATTGGGATGACTTACCCTACTTATTCTTCTTTCTTGATCCTGGAGGTACTTCCTTGTAGCAGTGGGCGACACCTTCTCACTCAAAGTTTATAGTCTAAGGGGTTTAGAGTTCATAGAAATAGAGATATGATTAACACAATTTCAAATATTAGTAGCGTATGTAAATAGGAGTCTATTTCGAGTTTATTCTAATGGCGAGTTTGAGATACTAAAGTCCGTTTAAACGTTTTATTATATCATCCCAATTGAAAAAACGCGATAAGTAAATATAAAAGCAAAGTACACAAAATAAAAATAAGTTTCAATTTTCCTACAACCAGAGTATAGAAAATAAATACCCAAAATAATAAAACTAAAATTAATTAGCGGTAACGCTACAGTTTCAATAATAAAATTTAATCGAGGACAGTCCAGTCTCGAAGGGGGTGTTTGGCAGGGCGTAGTGCCGAGTTTGTGAAAGTTACTTGTGATGGGAGCCGAAAGTGCTCCCTCCCAGTTTATTATTGTAAGTAGTATTAAATAAAATTAGTTCAAGGTACACAGGCAAGTTTATGTTAGCTTTAGCTATTTTTCATTCCAACATGTACAACATTTATTGCTTGCTTGAAATAAAAACCTTTAAAAAATAAAAAAAACTTATTAAGAAGGGAAACCAGTTTTCGGGGTTACGCAAGTAGAATTGATTGTAGTTCCCTTGTCATAACAATCGCTTGCGAGAGTAATCATTAAATAAATTAATTTACGGACTGGTCCTCAGAACAATGTAGTGGTAGCCGTATACATCGATGTTGGTTTTCTAAAGTGGGTATCCACATTTAATTTTTTTTCTTCAGATTTTATTACCTTCATTTCATCGCCTTTTCATCCATCTTGGTTATGCCGTACTGAAAATGTCTAAGGAGACTGTAACATCGATGTATACGGCTAACACTACCTTGTTCTGAGGACCAGCCCATAAATTAATTTAGTTAGTCTATGACCAACCACACCTCAAAAAATTCCTTTCATATTTTAGTAATCCTTAAAGAAGACTGGTCCGACCTCTTGTTGGCTTACCGTCCATCTGAGTTTACCCCCCAAACGTAAATAGTTGTTGATTTGTTTTATCGGGGATAAAATCTGTTTTTTAATCCTTTTAGGAGCCAAAATTAGGTTTTAAGCCTACGGATAAAATAAATCACGACAATATTATTATAATTTAATACTGTTTCTATTTAAATAACTCATAATCAGATTTTTTCGTTAGCAATGTTTTTCAAGATGGTTTTCATAGATATGGGACCTTCCATGTTACACACAGAATTCCAATACACTATTGATAGTGTCATTTTGTCTTGATCTGAAATCATTAGTGATCTTGGAGTCATTTTTGATAATAAGCTGTTATTTGATCTCCATATACAAAGGATTACTTGTGAAGCAAGCAAATTTATCGTTTGTAATTGCAAACAATTTACAAATTGATGCACTCAAAACATATTTTTTTTCTTACGTACGTTTAACACTGATTACGCATCTATTGTGTGGAGCCCATTGAGAAAATTCAAAAAAGATTTTTAAAATACTTGTCCTTCAAAGTTCACGGTTTTTATCCACAAAGTGGTCAAGTTAAACAAGAAATCTTTTTCTTTCTACGCAAAAGTTTCGGCGCTTTATTGGGCTATCCTCATGGCATGAAAACTTTAGACTTCTTTTGTCAAATGTATTAATATAAATGTAGAATAGAAAACTATTCATTTCGATGCCGACTGTGAATCTTGGAAATTATAATCTAATAACAATATACTATTTTTAATAATCAATTATTATTATAAATTATTAGAAAACTAAAAATACTTAAAAAATCTAGATTTCTTGTTTAACTTGACCCCTACCAACCAATCAACACTAAACAAAGTTAATTATAACGTTTATTTAGAGAGGTCTAATGTTAAAAGCTTAGAAAGTAGACGTGACCAATCATTCGTTTAAATGCACCATTTTATACACACAGAGCAAACTCTAATCTTCTAATAAACTCGCCTATTTATAATGCTTGTTCCAACCTCAATTAAATAAGCAGCCACTGCGATATAACTGTTTATTAAATAAATTTAAAAAAAAGGTGCATGAAATTTATTCGATATAGGGTTTGTATATTTTCAAATAAGACTCAAATTATGGGCGGATAGAGGTTTATTTGTGATATTTTCAAAATGGTACTACAGATTTTTGCAAAATTTCAGAGAAATATTCCCAGACAGTATACCGACATTCCACCAAACTTTTGTAAGGATGAAAAATTGTTAAAAAGTTAAAATCTTCAAGGTTTAGCATTCCTTATTTTGAATTCAAATTGCCCGCCATGCACCGCACGCCATCTGTTATATTTGACATGGATATGACTTTGTCATTGTTTGTCATGGCATTTATTTATTTGCTTGTTATATAAAACTTGTTTGATTTTTTGATAATTTTTACAATAGGGTTCATTTAAAATCCAAAAAATTTTTGTTAACACATCTAAAAGTTGCCGAATATAAACAAATAGGTGTAGGTGAGCCTTCTGCTTTAAATTTAATTTTTGTGTGAGCTAATGAAATGGCTATGAAAAATTAAGGATTACTATACATTGAAAGAAATGTATTACAAGAATATAGTAAAAACAATCTCAAAACCAGCTTTATTTTTTAAAAACGTGACCATCAAAAAGAAATTCAGCCTCCGCTGTGACGGTAACAAAGTTGTAGATCATGGCCCGTCCGTTTGGATAGCCCTGTCTTTACATGACCACCAGATGAGATTTTAAGTATTCTTTATATTTCGTCTTATAACTACAATTGCCACATTTAAACAACTCGATTTCGCTTATGTCTTTATGTATAAGCACGTGCTTTATTAAATTACTTTTTCGCTTAGTTCTATGATTACAAACAGCGCATTGAAACCATTAATTTCATTTATGGTCTTATGTGTAAGAATGTGTGTTTTTGAATCAGAATTATCTTTAGTTTTATAATCAGAGTCAACACATTGAAACCATTTCATTTCATTTATGTATGTATGAGAATGTGTCTTTTTAAATTAGAACTTTCTTTAGTTTTATAATTGCAATGGGAACACTGTAACCACCTAATTTCATTTACGTTTTTATGGATTTCCGTATGTTTTTTAAAGTAATTTCTGGATTTGCCTTCATAATTACAGTTTTTACATGGCCACTACTTAATATCTTTAAAGTTTTTATGTATAATTACTTTGTGTCGTTTTAAGCTACATCTATATTTGGTTTTAAAACTACACTTTTCACATTGAAACATCTCCAAGTCACTTACATCTTTATGTGTAAGCATGTGTCTATTTAAAAAACTTTTTTTTTCAGCTGTATAACTACAATGTGCGCACTGAAACCATGGTGTTTTGATCTTATCGTTATGGATGACTGATAAATGATTCTTATCTTCCGTTTCTTTTGGATGACATTTCAACTGGCTGGAATCTAAACCTGCAGAGCATATTTTTTCACATTGTCCTTCAGTAGTGGTCGACATTGCGGTCTGTTTCTCAGTTGCTTCTCGTGTTTTGTTTTCGGGATGAATGATGCACTGAGAAACATTTATACTAACTGAATCTTCATACAAACTAGAACGGAAGAAAAGTGCTTTATTATATTGCTGCAACTCAAAATAAACTATTTTAATTTCTATCTTCATAGCCTGCACACCAATGGCTAAAGAAGGTATTGTTGAAAATGTGTTATTTGGGTGTTTTTTTACTCATCTTAGCAATATCGTCGTGACGTCTGTCCTTGTATGTGTGTGTGTGTATGTCTGTCCGTAACACGACAGCTTGTAGCAAAACATGTGCATCACCCTGTATTTTAACAATTTATATATCGGGCTACTCCGTCCTGTATAAACTTTTTACTCTAATTTTTACCATTATAAAAACTTCATAATTTCTGCTTATCGCAAAGTCGACGTCACAACGGTATCAATATTGCACTTTTAAAATAACTACTAAAGCTCTTTAGTTTTGCGAATTCAACCAGGCAACACATATTGAAGAGCCACTGAACTATTCTAGAGCCTTATGGCGTAATTAGGACTATAATAGGTCCTTGGGCCTGGAAACCTTTAAGCTGGTCTAGAATTTTGGGACATGGTTTTTTTGTGAAGAAAAATATTTTGGTTGCGAAAATAAATATATAAATCTGCCAGCAAACATTATGTGTTTTACTACCCAAATAGAGCTAGAACCCCGTTCCCCTACAAGGTCCTAACGGTAAACCGATTTTCATGAAGTTTTTAGGTAAAATAGTGTAAAATACTGTAAAGAGCTGATAGATTTTGGTGACAATCCATTAACGCTAATGACAGTTTTTTCGACAGTTTAAAAATTGAAAATATGCAAACTTCTTAAAGGAGCATCGTATCAATATGAGGTTTATAATAAAACACATTTTTCTTAATAAATTACGTTATTAATAAAAACTTTGTAGGAGCTTCTGTTTCTAAGATATTTACAAAAACTGTTTTTAAGGCTGATATAGCGTGGAGTTTACATGGAGTGTGCTAGTGGGCTAGGTATCAGATCCATTATGGATCCATTTATTTTTATATGCAAGTTTAATAAATTTTTAAACATAAACCATAAATTTATACACACTTTCCTAAACCTTTGCTTCAGGGACAAGGAAAATGAAAATACAGCTAAGCTTCAATATACAAATTGTACACGATCCTAATGTAGACTGGTGAATAGGAGATGGAGAAGTTCAAAATAAATGAATTTATGACGGATCTGATACCTTCCTAGCCCATTAGCACACTTCAAGTGCACTTCATGAAAGCAGTTTTTTGTCAATATCTCAGAAATTAAAGCTTCTATGAAACTTTTGGTTATAATAGAAATGATTTAAAAAAACGACTGTCAAAAAGTAAGAATTTTTCAGTTTTTTAACTGTCAAAAACCTGTCATTAGCATTAATGAATTATGACCAAATTTTTTCAGCTCGATACAGTGTCCCAAACTATTTTTAATTAGGATCTTATGAAAATTAGTCCAGCGGTTCCGGAGCTATTATGGGCCGGAAAGACACAAACTAACTAAAGTAGTTTAACCACCAAGTGGTTAAAAAAACTATTGTATCCCAGGGAAAAAAATTAGTGAAACCGTTAACAAAAATCTACACTTTTAGAACTAGAATTTTAGAACTTAGGACTTTAGACCCTCTAGTAAATACTGGTGTTTATGTCTATAAATAAACTCGGTTAAAGTATCATTGACAGAAACTTACTCAGATGAAATGTCATCCAACATAAGTTCCTCTTGCTTAATTTCTTCCTCAGTCTTCAATTTGAAATCGTTGGGTTCCCACTTTATACTGGACGTAGAAAGCATTTGGGCATTTATGTCTTCCACCCTGTAAAATACCAGCACTTTACTATAGAAAATACTGTGCCAATTTGTGGGCACATAAGCTCACGATTCTAACGCCACCCTTTATTTGGCTTATGTCCGGTGAATTTTATTCATTTTTAAATGAGACCATCTAGAGCCAAAGCCCAACATAGGTACCAAATTTTATTAAAATCGAGCAAGCACTTTTTGAGTAATGTTCGTTGGTCATTTTAGACAGAGCAAAGCGGTCAAAATCATCTGAAACGCAAAGACATATAAAAATATTTTTTTATGCACAATTACTGTAATGTGGTGGAGGACGACGGGGGACAAACACAAGTAACAACGACAAAGGTTGGGCTGAGAATGAGGTCTTTATTGAAAAACAGTCGTATTTGACAATCATTTGGTTTGTTGACATTACCTTTAATGTAGTATCAAACAAACCACCCCTTGTTTTGGCCTATGTGCGCTGAATTTTATTGATTTTTAAGACCTTCTAGAGCCAAAATCAAACCTAGGTACTTAATTTCATCTAAAACACAAGTAATGTTCTTACCAAAACCAGAACCCTTTTTTTGGCATATGGCCAAATTTCATTAAAATTGGGCAAGTAATTTTTGAGTTGTTCATTACAGAGAGACAGAGAGACAAAAAAGTTTCAAACTTTTCTAAAACGCAAAGATATATAAAAATTCAATCATCAATACACAAATTTCCCTTTCGAAAAAATTAATTTGTACCTAAATAAAACTGTCACCGTTTTAACGAAAAATCAAGAAAGCATTCAAAAAGGCTTAAAAATACTCCAAATGTCACTACAAACCACTAGTAATGGGTTACAAGAGTATCTAAACATTCAAGGCATTTTATCACAAATAAATTTAGATTGTCAAAATTTGATAACATTTTTGGACAACTTAGAAAAAGCGATTTTGTTTTCAAAATTAAATACTTTCCACAATAACATTCTTCCGCCAAGCAAGCTTAAAACAATAATGGGATATTTGGGAACATTTTATTGAAAATCAGAAATACCAAATTTTCAAAATTTCTTATCATATTATCAATTTTTGAGAACTTAAGTTAGCTTTTTGGAATCAAGGGTTATTTTCGCAATCCATGTTCCTATCTTACACTTGAAACCTATTCTCTTTACCGAATCTATCCAATAATTCAAGATAAATCAATATTTATCCTAAAATACCTATTTATAGGACAAGAAGATCAAAGAAGACAATTTGCCACCGAAGCTTGCCCAGCACTCGAAGAGACATATTTTTGCCAAGAAGAATTTTACCAAGACCAGTGTGGTATCTCTACCATATATGTCACAAGGTTTGTTATTTAGTGCCCTTGTGACTGAGGGATAAAGGGGAAGATGAATTTAGTTATGAAGAATCCAAATTTATGAATGTATTACAAATAAAACAGGTTAACATTTACAAAATATTACCATGACATTAACAGTATAAACTGATACATTCTATGGGGCATGCGTGCTGGAGAGACAGGTCCCTTTGGACCGTACAGAGTGGACCTTATAAGGCCGTATAAAAAGTACCCACTACAGGAGGTTGTACGTGGGGTGTATTTTGTACGGACCACGTATTTCAGTGGTGTACTGGGTGTGTATTGTACGGGCCACGTATTTCAGTGGTGTACTAGGTGTGGTTCGTACGGGCCATGTATTTCAGTGGTGTACTGGGTGTGGTTAGTAGGGACCACGTATTTCAGTGGTGTACTGGGTTGATCACTTGTAACAGTGATGCCGGTCTATTGTCCAGCATCGGCTTTTATAGATGAAATTTGTGCATACTGAAAAGCTGCTCAATGGTTCCACTCAACTTGAAACCTGTCAAATCATATCAGATAAACTCCGATCATCCAATTATCGAACAAATCACGCAAGACATGGTGCTCTTCATACCACTGAAAAGCGAAAGTTGGAATATGTAGCACAGATCATTATTACCAAATAAAACAGTCAATACTTATTAGACTACCGAAAACTGGCGTTAAAATTCAAAAAGGTAAACCACTAGTTCTACCACAAATCGAACTAGGGTCAATGAACTTGACAGGATTTTTAGCAACGCCAAATTTTTCAAAAATCGATCTTGAAGACATCTACCGACTTCAAGATATCGCAAGCCTACTCTTACCAATCAATCCGACGGAAACTTATCACCACAGGTCAATATCATTGATCGTTATTGGTCTTTGCATCATCGTTACAGTTATGATACTATTTGCTTCCTTAAGGAAGATAAAACCACTGCTTATCAGAATTTGGAAACAAATCCAATTGAAGAACCCAGTCATACAAATGCCAATCAAACCGCTCAACCCAATCAATCAACCAGTTAAGTAGTCCTTCGAATGTATTTTCGAAGCTTAAGGAGGCAGGAGTTACGTATGCATACTTCTAGACAGAGCATAATAAAAAGTTAGATTCAGCATTAATTTAATTCCTTGTTGTTCATAGTAGTAGTAAACGACTGTAAATTAAATTTATTCTTTTGCCAACAGCTTGACTGTTAAGACCTATTGTAATTGTCATTTTTGAAAAATTAATTTTTCTAAAAACACACTTTCTCGTTTTCGAAACTTAACTGGCATATAAAATTTATGTCATTGAATAGAGCATAAAAAGCTTTTCAACCATGTATAACAAGCCAAGCTTTGAAAAGCACAGAAAATTTGAATAAAAAAACCGTTTTTTGCTTACTTGGCTGTGAAACAACAGCTGCTGTTTCGGACTTATACAGGATGTCCCGAAATTAGACGTCAATATTTTAACCGCATATTCTACGGCCGAAATTAGAGATAAAAGTTAATACAAAATATCTATAAATCGGGTAAAAAATAAGGGTTTTTTGTTTCTCTCGTATTTTTCTGTGAGTAGCTTGAAAGCTTAACCTCACGGGGATCCAAGATCTAATGGATACCTAATAAGTGTTGACAGTTAACTGTTTCATCCTTATGGGACTCCTCAAAACACTGCTTACATTTCTAGTGAGAAAACAAAATCATATACCCCCCACAAGAAGCGCCATCTACCGAACTACGAGAAAAACTAAAACAACAGCAGGCGAGTAAAACTGCTATATCATCCATCGATGGAAGTATCGATTAAAAGAAAGACTCCATCACGTGACCTACGACACACATTGCCTTTCTAGATCAGATCAACGCTGATTGAGTTTGTTCCGCTATCAAGACGTCGGCATCGCGTCTTCCAACGGAGTTTAAAGCCAAATATTAAAAAATGTATAATTTAGTACTCGTAAATTAAAAATCAAAGAAGTTTTCGTGGCTAATCGGGTTAAAAAAAAAGGGGATTTTTGTTTGTCTCGTATTTTTCCGTGGGTAGCTCGAAAGCCTAACCTCACGGGGGTCCAAGATCTAATGGACACCTAATAAGTGTTGACAGTTAACTGTTTCGTCCTTATAGGACTCCTCAGAACACTGCTTGGTCAATGTGACTGTGATATTCTTATTTTAATGGATTGAAAATAATTTATTCTTTATATCAATTTAATGACAACTTCTTAATGAATACTTCAAACAATCAAAATATAACATAAACAAATATACAATGTGAATTATATCACATCATCTTCCCCTTCAAGCTTTTTACATCATTCAATCTCTTTCTTCTCCCCCAATCGAATAAATCTTCGGTTTCTAATTAAAATTCTTCCACTAGGTAGTTTGATGGTGTAATTTCTATATCGTCCAATATCAACAATAACTCCAACTCTATTCCACCGTTTAGACCGCCAATCTTGAATCCATACGGTTTTGCCAATAGGGATGGCCGCCAAACTCTTTGAATGTTGATCATAACTATTCTTCATTGTTAATTGTTGTGTTGCTTTACGGTCGTATACATTTGCCAAGTCAATCCATTTCCTTTGAAACATTTTGGAATGTGCTGGTACCAAAGATCTTAATGTGTGGCCAAAGAGTAATTCAGCTGGCGAAAAACCTTCTATTTTGGGAGTGTTTCGCCATTCTAACAGGCCTGCATAATATTTTTCTTCATTTAAGTATCCTTCGCACATGCATTTTCTGACCAAATCTTTTATAGCTTTTACAGCTGCTTCAGCATGACCATTACTTTGAGGGTAATGAGGAGTTGAAGGAGATCGGTTCACGTTCCACTTCTGCAAAAATTGTTTTATTTCATACGAATCAAACTGGGGTCCACAATCTGATCTTAATCTAACCGGTACTCCTGTATCGCAGAATGCTTTTCTGAGAAAAGTAATTACATCTGTGGTGTTAGGACAATTGTTTCCAAATTGGCAAATTATTGGCCATCCAGAAAATCTATCTGCATATACTATAAAATATTTTCCATTACATGTAAATAGATCGGTTGACACATCTTCGAATGGTCTTGTAGCTGGTGGATCGACAATCATTGGTTCTTTTTGCTGTGATGGTTTAAATTGCAAACATAATTGACAAGAATCAATCAAATTTTTGATATCACTATTTATTCCTGGCCAAAATACTGTTTGTCTTGAACGTCTTTTTGTTCTTTCTATTCCTTGATGTGAATCATGAAGCCTCTCTAAGACTTCTCTTCTTCTATCATTAGGTATTAAAATTTGATTGTTTTTTAATACCAAACCACTATCTACACTTAGATAATTTCTCATGTTCCAGTATGGAAATAAATTAATTTTTAACTCACTTTTATTTTTTGGAAACCCTTCTTTAATTTGGCTTATTAATTCTTGATATTCATTATCTTTTTCAGCAGATTTTTGTAAGTTAATCAGAAGTGAATCTTGTAGATGAGATTTTCTGTAACTTTCTTCAGTATTGTCAGCAATAGAAATTTGACGGGCAATAAAGGAAATTATCTGTTGAGTAGATTCTTCTGCCAGCATATCTTCTTTTGTGGGTGTTTGTACTGGACATCTTGACAATGCGTCAGGGATTTGATGTTCTTTACCTTTCTTCTAGAAGGCTGTGAATCGATAACTACATAATTTTTCTTTTAGTCTCTGAATTCGTGGATTTTCTATACTGTCTAAATTTTTGTCATTTAGGATGGTAATTAATGGTTTATGATCGGTAAAAATCGAAAATCCGTTTAAACCCAGTAGATAAGTTCGGCATTTGTTTATGGCCCAAACAACTCCTAGAAGTTCAAGTTCTACCATGGAATATCTTGATTCAACATCTGATAAAAATCTTGAACCGCATTGAACCATTGTCCAATTATTTTCATGCTTTTGCATTAGTATAAATCCAAGACCATTTAATTTTGAAGCATCAGTATGTATAGCGGAAATTCTTTTAGGATCAAAATGAGACAGTATTGGTGGTTTTGTCAAAGTACTCTTGACGTTTTCAAAAGCTCTGTCGGGTTCATAGGTCCATAAAAATTGATTTTTAGTTTTTAATAGAGTTCTTAATGGATTAGCGGCAGAACTCACTTCATCAGAGAATGAACCCAATTGATTTACTATACCCATAAAAGAACGTAGTTCCGTCAAATTTTTTGGAGTTGGAAATTTTTTTATAGAGTCAATTTTCTTTGGATCAGCTTCAATTCCGTCTTTGCCAACAATATACCCAACATATGGTACTTTTGATTTGGCAAAAACAAATTTATTGGAATTTAAAGTTATTGAATTTTCACGACAACGTATTAACAATTTTCGAATACGATTGTAATGGTCTTCAAATGATTTGTCATATAATAGAATATCATCCACTACTTTTTCCATATTACCAATATTTTCTAATGCTTGATCTCCACGTCTGCAAAATTCGTCACCGGAACTGACAAGGCCCATGGGACATCGAAGAAACATGTATCTGCCCCAGGGTGTTAAAAAAGTTGTCAATTTTTGACTTTCCTCATCTAAGGGAAGTTGCCAATAACCGCTCGCAGCATCTAGTGTCGTAAAATATTGTGAATCTCCTTGTATATTGGAAACTGCATCCCATGGACATTTAAATGGATGGACAGGTCTTAAAATATATGGATTAAGTTTTGTATAGTCAACACAAATCCTTAATTTTCCATTAGACTTTTCAACAACAACTAAAGGGCTTACTGATTCAGTAGGAATATCGTCTAGTGGTTTAGCAATTCCTTTTTTGACCATATCATCCAATTCTTCTTTGACTTTTTCTCTCCAAAAAAATGGTATTTTTCTAGGGCAGCTAATAGAATGTAAAACAGCATCTGACTTTAAGTGGATGTGAATTGGTGGTCCATCCATTGGTTTTAAATTCTCCATGTCAAAAACATCATGAAATTCTTTTATCAAATCTTCTTTAATTTTTTCATAATTATCTTCTTTTAAATCATTACATGAAGTCACATTTGTTACACAAATAGATTTTGGAAGTGGATTTGGAAAATCTTTGTGAATAATTCCAAGCTCGATTAATGATTTTTTATCCAATAAAAGTTCTCGTACACCTTTGCATATATATATTTGAATGGTTGTTGATAAGTTTTGAAATTGAATCTTGCAGTTTACATATCCAAGTATATGCAGTGGTGAAGTAACAGCTGTACTCAAATTTTGATAAGAATATTGTAAATTTCTTCTTGAAATATTCAGGGATTTTAAAAATTCTTCTCCTGCAACGGAAACTTCGGCACCAGTATCTGGTATAGCTCGGAAAGAAATTTTACTTTGGTTGCCATCTAAACAGACATCTACCCATATATATTTTGGGTTTTTATTTATTGAATTTATGATTAAATGTTCAATGGTTTGATGTTGTTGAATATCACTATTATTATTTGTGTGTTTGACAGATTTTGTTCTGCAATATTGTGTAAAATGCCCCTTTAATGAACATTTTTTACATTGAAAGTTTATAGCTGGACAATCATCTAAAGATGTATGCCAATTTTTATTACATCTTGCACATTTTCTTGAATTAAAATTTTGTGTTTTAATTTTATAAACTTCCACGTTCTGCTGTTGTTCTTCTTTTACGGCAGAATCTTCTGATTCACATAATTTGACAATATTTTCAATTCCTGTATTATCTGGGAGCATTCGACATTTTTTTCTTAGTTCTGGATTAAAAAGTGATTCGATAATGTGATCCGATAAATATTGGTCATAACATGATGAACAGGGATCAGTTAATTGGAAAAGCTTAAGTTTTTCTCTATAAAACATAATAAAAAGTTAATTTTCACCTTGTTTTTTATTCAAAAATTGGCTTTTTCTTACGCGATTATTTTCCTTTTTTTTATAGTAGTCCTCTAGTTTATTTAATATATCAACCAATCGTACGTTATTAAAATTTTGAATTTTGAATACTAATCTTGCTATATCCAATGTATCTTGGCTTAAAAAGGTGGAAAGTAATATCGATACGTGGCCAGATGATTTTAGGTCTAAATTTTGTAATATCATGTAACCTTCAACTTTAAGCCTCCAATCTTTAAACTGACTATAACTTAGACTTTCAATAAGCTTTTCTGGAACGGGAATTCCTGGTTTTAAATTTAAATTTTGTGATGAGGAACATGGCTGTGTTTCATCAATGTTTATATCTAAATTATCTACATTTTCCTTATTAGGTGTAGTATTCTGTAGAAACATATCTTGAATTATGTCCCTGAGCTCTGAAAATCGTGTATCCATTCGACTTTCTATTCGATTTTCTAAGTTTGCCATTGCATCTTTAATTTCCCTATTTGTACCATCTTGGGACGTTTCGGAGACGTCTTGAATTCTAGTAGATCTTCTGTTACGCTTTCCAGCCATTTTTAAGTTTGATTTGATTCAAATTACCGACTGCGCCATGTGATATTCTTATTTTAATGGATTGAAAATAATTTATTCTTTATATCAATTTAATGACAACTTCTTAATGAATACTTCAAACAATCAAAATATAACATAAACAAATATACATTGTGAATTATATCACATCAGTGACACCGTTCCTAAATTAAGTATACGGTTTTGTCTTTCACCTTGAATTTTTAGTGAGAAAACAAAACCATGTACCCAACAAGAAGCGCCATCTACCGAAGTACGAGAGAAACTAAAACAGCAGCAGGCGAATAAAATTGCTATATCATCGATCGATGAAAGTATCGATTAAAAGAAAGAATCCATCTTTGATTCAATGGTTTTTTGTGCTTTGTGCGAACTTGCATTGTCTTGGTGGAGGATGATTCGTCGTTCGGGGTTCATTTTCCGAGGCTCAGCGATGACTTTCGACAAACAAATGGTGATGTATCAATCATCAGGAACCGTCCTTTGATCTTTCAGAGGAATTGTTGCTACATGACCTACTTTTGAGACAACTACGACACGACTGATGTTTATTTTCGGGTTCATTTGAGTGAATCAATGCTGTACACGTTTCTCGAATTTCCTGCTTCAAAGCGGTCTAGAGTTTTCTAATACCAATTGACCCTGCTCCTTTCTGTTCTTCGGTTAGCAGATGCCGTATACAGCGGGAAATTTTCTTACCCCTAATTCTTCATGCATAATTTTTTGAATTGAGGTCTTTGAAATCCTCAATGAAGCCTTAATCTCGCGGTATGTCAGATGTCGACCTCCTGTGATGAGAATAAGCATCAATGTGTTCTTGTGTGACAGCTGTTTTTGGTGCACCTGGCCTTACCAACTAGAAACTGTCGACTGATGTGGTGCATCATTACCGAAAACAGAAATCAGCTCGGCAAGGCATTTTTGTTGAGATTTCCTTTGAATGTTGTAAAAAATTATAGCCCGAAAATGTTTTCTGTTTAATTCCATTTTTCGACTGATTTGTTAACTTAAGAAATTTACTGTAGCTAAAAAACTATATGTTGTTACGAATAAAATTACATTTTTTCCGTAACGCGTTTTTAATAACTGAATTAATATTTGCTTTAAAAAATAACCTCTAGCGACATCTTACGTGAAAGAGTTTAATTAGAATATCTTGTAAATGATTTGCACGCTACCTCTCTGTAGTCGGGTTAAGCTCAAGATTATTGATTTTATGCAGCGATCTAACCGCTGGAAGAGGTGAATAGACTAAAGTTTTATTTGGTAATTCTACAGAATTACTGTGCAGTATGTACAAATTTTGATGAAACTTTGGAATATTTATATAGGGTGTTTTGACGGACCTGATCAGAAAATAAAGTTTTTTTGTTGTTTTTATCTATGGAAAATGATTGAAACCATAGTTGTATTTTAAAGATTACTTCAAGTATACTGAGTTTAACATTTCCTGGGTTAAGATTATTTTGTTTTTATGTTATTTTTTTTCTAACCTCAATTCTCGACAAAACTATTATAACATATGTAAATATTTTTAACTATTGTACATCAAAAGAAACAAGGTTCTAAAAAGGAAGTATGTCTCTTTTAAGTTATATTTGAACAGTAAAATCTATAATTTTATGAATATCATTTTTTTTACTACCTTTTTAAGAAACTGAGTTTCAACAAAAAATTAATATTTTTTTTCTTGTTTATATTTGATCATTTGATTTTTATTTGTTCTTCTTTCTGAAACAAAATAAATGTTGAGGTTTGTAAACAAAAAGTAATCCTGATATTTTATTTCGTTCCTGCATTGATACATTGGTAACATGGTGATAGTAAGGAAAATCTGTCACCATTGTTGTTAATTGTGTCAAAGTAAATAGAGGTCTATTATCATTTCAAAAATAGAAAATTGACAATAGTTTTCTTAAAAGAACCTCACGACCCTAAATAGCTCTACCTAGCCGAGGTAAATTTGGGGAATATTAAAACAACATCAATAATATACAAAAAGTTATATTATATGAAAAAGAATAATATAACAAAGTGGCCCCAACTATATTTTAATTATAACAATGTATCGCATAGACGTTTTAAATTTAGGTTGAGTAAAGATTGAGGGTAAGTTTTCGATCAGAGTCGTTCTATATGTTCCTATATGCAAAATATAAAAGACAGCCCTCATACAGGCTGTTAAAGTTAAAAAGTCAAAATCGAAGTTTTTAAATATTATTAACAGTTTTAAACAGATTATTTTCAACATTGGTACTTGGAGGTCTTTTTGGATACGAAACCCGAATATGCACACTTTTTTACTGTGGCCCTTAGAGGGCGCTTCACACTGTACCTACTTCTGATTATTTAAAATGGCAATAACGTTTTTCTTAGTGTAGTTTTTAACTTTTTGTTAAAAAAGATCATTTCTTAGGCATTTTAAACCAAAAAAGGTACTTATACTTGTTACAATTCGCGAAAGTAACAATTTTCCAGATTTTTCGGTTTTTAATGTTCGATGCCGCAACGGAATAATCAATTTATTTTGAAAAAAAAACCTTTATATATATTTGTGTATTTAGTATGTATTTCAAAATAATAATAAATGATGCACAACTGATTTACTGAGCAAATTTCATACTAAAATTTAACAATTTATTTTTCTTCAAAGTAATTTGAATTTTCTGGAGCAGGATTGAACATTAAAAACGGAAATATCTCGAAAATGGCTAACTTTAGCGGATTTTAACAAGAGTACGTATTTAGCTTGAAATTGTTTAGGAAATTACTTAACAAAAAACATAAAAAACTACACTAAGAAAAAAGTTATGGTAGTTTAAACCATTAAAAGTGCAGCGTGAAGCGCCATAAAATTGCATCCATATTCGAATTTTGCATCCCAAAAAACCCCCACAGCCACTAATTTTAAAAATAATAAGTTTAAACTCTTCATAATAATTAAAAAATTCTACTTTTACTTTTTAACTTTAACACCCTGTTTCTCTGAAACAAAGCAATTTTGTATAAACTTTTATATATATTTTGGGCCATAGAATATGTGGTTAAAATATTGATGTATAATTTTGGGACACCCTGTATAGAGTTTCAAAATGCTGAGCTTTAGTTTTTGAGATGCTTTTGATTTTTTTTTTTTTGATTTTGAACCACAACACCTAAGTTTTAGGATTTCGATAAAGAATAAGCACTGATTAGGTAGGTATCAGGGAATCTGATTTCAATTTATTAACATGAACTAGAAATTTAGTTTAGCAGTAAGTCTAAAATTAGTCTATTATTAGTTTAATTTAGTATATCATAAGCGTTTCCCAATTCCCAATAATTGTTTAGATATTTTGTAAAAATAATGTAATGTCAAAAACATTAAATGGTATATAGTTCAGAATCAGAATCATGTATTTCTTTAGTCGTTACAGATACAGTACAGTCCCGATTATCCGAAATAATGTGGACCAAAGTGATTTCGGATAATCGAAATTTCGGTTAGTCCGATTTTTTTTTGGAAAATAGGAGTTTAGGATGCGTATATCATTATATCGACTTAAAAACATTTGTAACACTCTGTCGGCTAACTAAAACAATTCGCATTTTAGACCGTCGTATTGCCATGAAACCCCGAGGGGAACCACCTAGCAGTATAGGTGAATCAGGCGCGTTTCGTATAATGCGAATTTTTTCAAGTTTGTTTCGGATAAACCGGATTTCGGAAAATCGCGATTCGGATAATCGGGATTGTACTGTACAACATAATTCAATAATTTTCTTCAGATCAAGTTTCTGGAGCTAGATGTGGCTTGTCGGCAAATTGTGTGGAAAGTTCATCAAATGTAGTCATGTGGCAAAAATGTGGTTTGTTTTATTTTTGGGGGGTTTTTCAACTACCGCCCCGCCCCTAAGGGTTCTTAAGCATGACCCATACTCGCAGGTAATCATTTAAAAACGTCAACTATCTAAATCAATAAAAAAAAAATTGAGTGTTCATATCAGAGAACACCTCTTTTAAAAATGACCCATTTCATAAAAGACTTTGGGTATTTGGAAAGGTGTTCGCAGTACATTAAGCTCAAATCCAGAATAATCCTGCAAATCTAGGACACTTGGCAAACCTAGACCTAAAGATTACTTATTTGTCTAAAACACTGACTTAATATAAAAAAAATCTGTAAAACCTAACCTTCTTTAACAAAAGCACTTTAGCCAGATTGAGATCATTTAAATTTATTGGTTCATTTAGTTTAAATCCTTTCCCAGGGTTACAGTGCTACACCCGGCTTCACACCAGCGTCCAGCACAACTGTCCCAGTGATGGATTGGACAGGGCTGTAGACAAAGGAGAAAAACACTATATAGTTTTTATCCAAAACGTGGTTTAAAAAAAAAATAAAAAAAAACTCCAAAAATTCCCCACGTCTTTTGTCGAAAAAGTACATTTCACACGAAAAATAATTACAATTTGGGAGGCAAATATTATCTTGAAGAGTCCTCAAATAATAAAAAAAATAAAATCGAACTTACCACTACTCTTTCCGTACGAATGGCGTAGGTCGCCTTTTAGTCCCTCTCAAAGAGGATACGAGCCGCCCACGAGAATACGCCTCACGACGGACTCACTTCTACAGTTTCTGGGATATCTCCTGCAATCGCTGCAGTGCCAATAACCAAAAAACAATGGCGATCCCAGAAACTGTTGTCGACCCACCGCCGACTCTTTAGGAAAAGAGAAAAGACACTGTCAAGAACACAAAAAAATGAAGTTGCCGGAAATCGTTCGTAGATCTGGTGGGGACAGTACACAGTACCAACCAAATTTTCCCGGTTAAATTCAAATAAGAATGCAAACGCAGTTATAAAAAAACGCTCTCGCCGAAAAATCACCAACTCCGGTTTGAGAGCCTGGAGAAAAAAACCCGCGGTTTTCAAACTAACCAATGAGGAAATACATTAATACTTCCGACTCGACAGAATTTTGGATCTTTATTAATTTTATTTTTCTTAAATGGTTTATTTCTGTTGCGTTCCGTCCTGCAATAATAGATGATGCTGAGTTTGTTCCTAGATTTTTTGAAACAAAATAAAGAATACATAAAAGAACAAGATGATTTTAATGAACTTAAAGACATAGAGGCAAACCTAATAAATAAAAACCTAGAAGAAGAGACTCAAAGCCTGTATTACATTGCCGGAAGATCAGTAAATCAACCCATTAAATTGCACAAAATAAAATGTCTGGATTGCATAAAATCAATAAAAACAAATAAAAATGATCCAACGATTCAAAATAAAAGTACGCTTACACTAAAAGCAAAATCAGATCAGCTAGTTTATGCTACAAAAAATGTTTTCAGTTTGTCAAAAGATGCAGAATATTTCTTTGGAGACACGAATGCCATTTGGTTAATGGCGAAACTAAATTTAGTTTAATGTTAAACTTATTTTTAAAGACCTGTGGCATAAATAGTCTACCAGATCGCCATGATGAACAATAATCATAGTTCATCTGCAAAATGTGGAAGTCGAAGTGTGGGCATGAGAAATGCGGCACGACAGATATTTTAAGAAATTAAAAGATGAAGTATAAAAATAAAAGTTGAGAATGAGATGCAAACAGTTGTCTGCATTAAAAAACCGGTTATTTTCCATTTTAATAACTGGTCTTTGGTGGTTAGAATTTGGATTAGGGTTGTATGTGCATTGTGTATATTTATCCATTGCTGCTGATCAGCATTTTAAGAAATCATATTTGATATAGTTATAGTGTTTTTAGTTAATTGTTTTCATATAGAGTGTTATCTATTCTCTAGCACATGATCTAAAATACTAGCCAAGAAAGGTATTTTATATTTAGGAATTAGTTAGTCTAAGATATTGTATGATAACTTGTGTCCATTATTTTATTAAAGTTCTCTAGTAATAAAGTCATTACTAGGTTAAAATTCAGATTTCTTGACTATCCGGATCCAATTTATTGGCCATAACATTAACATGTCCAATTTTTATAAAAAAATATATATTTATCTAATTAGAAATAAAATATTACGATGAAAATTAAAACTGCATATTTAAACTGATTTAAAATAAGAACGAGCCGCCAATGCGAAACCGAGGAAAACATGTCAAAAATTATAACCAAAAAATAGAAAATCATTAGGCTTCGCTACCTGTAAAGCTTGACGATGAGTGACCTTAGCAAATGGGGGTTAGGAATTTTCCACAAGAATTGAAGAATTGTTATGGACAACGCGTGGACTATTAGCTCTGTACTTATAATTGGACTCAAATATTGTTTTAAAGCCTTTAAGATTAGACACACTCTGAGGTAAATGTGGTTGCTGTGAATTTTGCTTATTGAGTGGTTTATTTAGTTTGGCTACAGTGGCGTACCGAAATATGGCCCTAATTATCTAAATAAGGTATTTTTACTATAGTTAATCACACCTATTATACATTTTATGACCTTTTAAGTAGATACAAATAAAACTTCTATACCACAAATAAAAAATTCTCTTAATATTAAACGCATCCTTAAAACTCTTATATTGTAATATAGGTTTTCATTGTACTTGTACTGTACCCAATATGATCTATACTTTCAAACTAGAGGTGAAATTAAAGAACGAAAAATCATAAAAAATGTTTCCTGTGCTCAGCCGCGACTCGAACTCGGAATCTCTGACTATATACGCGAACCCCCACCAATTGAACTACGAAACACATGAGTATAAGTTTTTAAAACTTTCAGTTATCGTTAGTCACGTCACCAACACTCGGTTTAAAAAAATTATTTGACATGTCTAACACTATAACGTTGTTCCAAACTAAGGGTGAAAAATTAAAGAACGAAAAATTAAAAAAACAGTTTTACAGTGCTTAGGCCAGGAATTGAACCCGAACCTTTGGGTATGTATGCCAACGTCCTACCAATTAGGTCACCGAAACCATGAGTATAAGTATTTTTTTGAACTTCATATCACTGTCAGTGTCACAGTGTAGGAACGCTAGTTCTCAGGGTATTATAATTCTTCGGTCCTACTGTTAAAGTGATAAATTAAATTAGACGTAAGTATGAACGTCTAAAAGCATGAGATCACCTTTTTTTTGTTAAAATTTCTAATCGCAATAATGCAACGTTTTACTCAAACCGTAAACTACAATTTCAAACTAGGGGTAAAATTTAAGCACGAAAAAATATTAAAAGTTTTCTGTGCTTTGGACGGGATTCGAACCTGAACCTTTGGCTATGTACGGCAACGCCCTATCAATTAGGCCACCGAAACCAAAGCTAAATATTTTTTTATTAAATGGCTCGGTGGGTTGAATACCCTGAGAAGTAGGGTTCCTACAATGCAACACTGACCGTACTATGGAGTTTTAATCGATCACGAGCGTAATCTTATGTAATTAGAAATCTAGAGATTTTTTCAGTACTTTCACCATTTTTTTGTTAATTCTCACTTTGAAATAGAGGTAAGTTTTTTTGGAGTTAAAAATAAACTAATTAAATAAAATATTATTAAAATATATTTAAGTAAATAAAAGATATTTTCAAAAGAAAAAATAAAGACTAAAAATTTATATTATTTGAAAAAATCTATGTACAGACAGGTTGGTATTAAATAAAAAACATTCAAAATTAATAAAAGAGAGGCAGCTGCCCCATTTCTTAAGTTTATTGTTAGAAATAGAAACCTGCCCTGCCTCCTGTTCGTATCTGGATAGGCTTTTGGGACCATTTTGTACTTATATCTAATATTACAGCTACCTTCTATCAAAGTTAGCAAAATATCCTTTTTCTTTAAACAGAGCAACAATTTTTTTTTGAGTTGCACTTAATTAGCAACTAATTATAATCATATATTTTTTTGGGCTTTCCAAAGTTATTCTGCATTATACAGGGTGATTCAAAAGTAAGCGTAATCCTTGCATAAAAATAAGGCAAATCATGGGTCTATATTTATAACCATGTGTGTTATACGGCTATCTTTTCATTTAGTTCTTAAATAGCAATGAATGCAATGACACCAAGCAACTTCACTTAAGTTTTTATGGATCAGTACCTATGTTTGTTTGTTGGTTTGCAATTGCATTGGTCAAATTAAAACCCTTTAAGTTCACATTTGTCTTTAGGATTATTTCATGTGTTTTCCTAAATCACCCTTTTGTTTAGTTCTGTGATTGCAAGGGTCACATTGAAAACAGTCCAGGTCACTTATATCTTTATGCATAAGCTTGTGTGTTATTAAATAATCTTTTCGTTTAGTTCCAAAATTGCAATGGAAACATTGAAACCAAGCAACTTCACTCATTTTTACCTTCCTAGCTCGCGTAGAAGGTATTAGTTTCGACCTTTTTTTGAGATAACGCCGAAAATGTGTTATTTGGGTGTATTTTAACCTATCTTAGCAATATCGTCGTGATGTCTGTCTGTGTATGTGTTTGTGTGTTGTGTGTGTATTTGTGTGTGTCTGTGTGTGTATGTGTGTGTGTGTGTATGTGTGTGTGTGTATATGTGTGTGTGTATGCGTGTGTGTAGGTGTGTTTGTGTGTGTGTGTGTTTCTGTGTGTGTGTGTGTGTTTCTGTGTGTGTGTGTGTTTCTGTGTGCGTGTGTGTGTGTTTTTGTCTGTGTTTGTTTCTGTCTGTGTTTGTTTCTGTCTGTGTGTGTTTTTGCGTGTGCGTGAGTTTCTGTGTGTATGTGCTTCTGTGTGTGTGTGTTTCTGTGTTTTTGTGTGTGTGTGTGTGTGTGTGTATTTCTGTGTGTGTGTATTTCTGTGTGTGTGTGTGTGTATTTCTGTGTGTGTGTGTGTGTGTGTTTAGGTGTGTGTGTGTGTCTTTCTGTGTGTGTGTGTGTGTGTGTTTGTGTGTCTGTTTCTGTGAGTGTGTGTTTTTGTGTGTGTGTTTCTGTGTGTGTGTTTCTGTCTGTGTGTGTTTCTGTGTGTGTGTGTGTGTGTGTGTGTGTGTGTGTGTTTCTATGTGGTTGTTTTTCTGTGTGTGTGTGTTTCTGTGTATATGTTTCTGTTTGTGTGTGTTTCTGTGTGAAGCTTTCATTTCTGTCATATCTACAAAAAACTGTTTTTACGGTTGATATATCATGGAGTTTTATTGAAGTGTGCTAATATAATAGGCTAGCTAGGAAGGTATCAGATCCGTCATGGATCCATTTATTTTATTTATCAGCATGTGTAAGCGTAAAATACCCTTTCGTTTAGCTTTGTACTTTGTGGCCAATTAAAATGCGTTGGGTGCCATTTGTGGCAAGCTAAAATACGTTGCCGCCATTTTGTGACACTGTAAATAGAACAATAACGCTGTGCCAATTTGTGACACAAAAAAAAATACTGAGTAATTAAACAAATATCTGGAAGCAGAACTGTATTTTTCAGCTAGGTAAAACATTGATATGCCCGGTAACTTTTATACAGTGGAGAAGTGGGGGGGGGGGGGGTTCAGAAATAAGAAAATTTTAAGTGCGCCACAGTGTTTTAATACCAATGTTTTACAAAGAAGATCTTAATTAAAATACAGTTCAACTCAAATGTTGTAGCCAAACAATGAAACTCTACCTACTTTCGAGGCTTCCAGACTATTTGTGTAATTAAGAAAACCCAAAAAGAAATTGACTCATTGACAAAATAAAATTTTAAAAGATTGAATTAAGGTGACAAAACTAGAAGCACTTTACAGGTAGATGGACATCTTCGACAGGTCATGGTGTACCTACATCTGAGTCAGTAGTGTGAGACTCCATTATATAAG
The DNA here is from genome assembly GCA_963576565.1 of Aspidapion aeneum. Classification (NCBI taxonomy): domain Eukaryota; kingdom Metazoa; phylum Arthropoda; class Insecta; order Coleoptera; family Brentidae; genus Aspidapion; species Aspidapion aeneum. The sequence continues at coordinate 8,830,835 of OY755046.1, forward strand.
TGATTGTGAAAAAAATCACTCCGTCATAGGGGAGATCTGGACCAAATATCCGCTGTCATCATTCTACGTTGGGTAGAATGAGACAGACAGCAACCCAGTCCGAGATCCACCCCATGAGGTAAAACAATGTAAGGAAACCGCTAAAAAAATATAACCTCATCTCTCTTTTGTCTGCAAAGTTGGTCATTGGGTTATACAAATAACACAAAAATTTAGTTCATCTTGTATATTTTCATAAAAATGAAATTGATCGAAAAAATATTGAAACCTGAGAATAATACCAAACAATTAAATGGGGCCAAAATAGCAAGGCACTTTAAACTTGACAGGAAAATTGTCCTAAATAAATGAAAACAAGTCAATGTAGTAAATATGCCGCAAAATGCGAAAAATCGAACTTACCACGCTTCTTTCCCGTAGAAATGGCTTAGGCCGCCTTAAATCCCTCCTCAGAGGATGTGAGCCGTCACTTTAGATTACGCCTAACACGACGGACTCACTCTTCACAGTCTCTGGGATAGAAACTGCAGTGCCAGTAACTAAAAAATAATGGCGATCCCAGAGACTTGTCGATCCAACGCCGATTCTTTTTGGAAAGAAAGAAAATGACACTTTGTCAGGGAACACAAAAAAAAAGGTGAAGATGCCGGCTATAGTTCTTTAATTTGGTGGGGACAGTACCAGCCAAATTTTCCCAGTTAAATTCAAATAAGGATGCAAACCCATTTATAAAAAAGCGCTATCACCAAAAAATCCCTAGCCCCGGTTTGCGAGCCTGGAAAAAAAATACCGCGGTTTTCAAACTAACCAATGATGAAATACACTAATACTTCCCTACCGGTCTGTAGGGGGCAGCATCAATCAAGCAGGGGAATATTGAAAATGTTCTTTACACATTGAGGTGTTGTCAGATCTATTTCTACGGATCATTTTTATAAACGAGGATTTTCGAGATACACGTATACAGACCGAAACATTTGTCAACCGGACCCCTGCCAACATAGCAAGTAGGAGGAAAATAACCAGTTAGACTATAAGAAGCTTAGCATTGAAACCATCAACTGTAAAATCAATTACTGGAGATCAGAGCATGCATCAAACCCAGGAATATTAGAACACTCAACCAACTCCCATAGTATTCGTTCGATCGCAGTTCAGTACGGTTATATTGCATCGTACCTGCATGATAGTACTAACGAGGTCAAAGTCGAAGTTTGTTTTGTTTACAATAAACCTCGCGCGCGAAATACCTGTGTTAAAAATCTATATACAATGTGTATTATAAATAATATATCATGTTTAAAAGCAAAAAAAGTGTACTATCACCTGTGAAACTTGTTTTAAAAATTAGCGAAAAGCCCAAACAAAATCAAGAAAAAATGGATAATGCCGAATTATTTCAGGATAGCCATGCTAGAACACAAAATGAAGAAGTTTTATATAGCGAATGGAAAAAAATCCCAAAACGAAACAAATTCACTTAGTTTACAAGTGGATTATCTCCGAAATCAACTGGAAAGTATGCAAAGAACATTTGCAGATTTAGAGACAAAAGTCACTAAAAAAGAAGAGTCTGACATGGACTACATTACTGATGAGGACGATCTGGCAAGAGAAACTGAGTGGATCAGACAAAAAGGAAAAGGTTAGAAAAAACGTCGAATGGATACTTCACTCTCACCACCACAACAAAGCTCGGGCACTGGAGAGCCCTCCAATAAAACACAAAATGAAGAACCCCCAACTAAGGTTAAAAAAGCTCCATTACCTCCACCGATTATGGTAAATGGCGTAAATAATTTTAATGATATTTATGAAAAGTTAAATATCATACAAGGAGTTAAAATAAAAGTTTTAAATAACGAAAATATTAAAATAAATGTACAAGACGCAGACAGCTATCGGCTGGTTACTAAAATGCTTAATGAAATAAAGCATCAATGGCACTCATACGAAAACAAACAAATAAGGCCAATTAGAGTAATAGCGAGTAGGCTACACTTCTCATGTGACCCACAAAAAATTGTAGCTGATCTACAAAAAAAAGGTTTTAAGGCACTGGAGGCCAGCAACAAACTTAAATGGAGAACAAGACAACCTCTTAACATGTTTATGCTCACATTTAGCCACGATGAAGATATCAACAAAATTTTTGAAATTTCCAGTATCCTTGGGATTGAAGTGGAAATAAAAGCACTAAAAACCTCAAAGTTAGTCCCTCAATGCAAAAGATGCCAATCTTATGGACACACGCAAAAATATTGCGCTAAAGAACCACGTTGCGTAAAATGCACGGGGAAACATCTTACTGTAGAATGCCCCAAACCAAAAGAATCTGAGCCAAAATGCATCCACTGTGGAGGCAAGCATCCTGATAACTACAGAGGATGCCTTGTTGCTAAGGAAATATAAAAATTGAAAAATAAACCTAAGAAACCGAATCTCATACCAAACGTGAGTACAAATAGACAAAACCAACATACAAGAAACACAGTCACACACAACTCTGTGACAAGGACATACAGCCAAGTAGCAGCAACAGCTACTATACCTGATATTAATATCAGTAGTCAAAATACTATGGAACAAACACTACAATTAATTTTGGAAAAATTGAACAAACTTGATGAGCGATTAACTAAACTAGAAAGTAGCAATAACGGAGCTACCAATATGCCTCAAAATGGTCAGTAATCTTAGAATCCTAGCTTGGAATGCCAATGGTCTCTTGCAACATCAGCAAGACTTGCAAGTTATTCTAGACATAGAAAAAATTGACGTCTGTCTTGTGTCAGAAACGCATTTCACTAACCAGTCTCACATTAAATTTAAAGGTTATAAAGTGTATCATACAACTCACCCTAGCAATACTGCACATGGGGGAAGTGCTGTAATAATTAAAGAAAATATATCACACTATGAGGAGATGGGATATAAAACCATAGAGATTCAAGCTACATTAGTAAGTGTAAAAACCAAAACATATACATTAGTCATAAGTGCTGTCTATATACCACCAAGGCACTTACTAAAAAAAAAATCAATATCTTAATTTTCTCAGAAAATTAGGAAACCGTTTTATAATTGGAGGTGACTTTAATGCAAAAAATACCTACTGGGGATCTAGACTGACGAATTCTAAAGGAAAAGAACTTTTGCAAGCTATTAGTGAATATCAATGTGAGCCGCTATCAACTGGTAAGCCCACATACTATCCAACAGATCCAGGAAAAATTCCAGATCTAATTGATTTTTTTATAGTAAAAAATATATCTTTAAGTTTTGTAGATATAGAAGAAAGTTTTGATTTACACTCAGATCATTCACCTATTATTCTAACTCTTAGTAAAAACATAATAAAGAAAGAAGCAAATATCTCACTAGTTAATAAACTGACTGACTGGATTAGTTTTAAACAAAGTCTGTCAGAAAAAATAAACCTATCAGTACCATTGCAAACGCCAGAACAAATCGATAAAGAAGTTGATTATTTTGTTACAAATATTCAACAAGCAGCTTGGGAAAACAGTCCAAAACCAAAGAGAATTTTTAAGGGAAAAAACTATCCAAAGGAAATTAGAGACCTGGAAAAAAGGAAACTAAGAAGAAAGTGGCAACAAAGCCGTGATCCTCGGGACAAAACAAATCTCAACAACATGACGCAGCGCATTAGGCGAGAAATTCTAGTAATAAAAAATGACTCTATTAACCATTTTCTTAATGAACTTACAGATGATAAAAATACCGACTATTCCCTTTGGAAAGCAACCAAAGATTTTAAAAGACCAATTATCCAAATTCCACCCATACGAAAATCTAACAACCAGTGGGCAAGGAGTAACGAAGAAAAAGCAGATATTTTTGCAAGTCATTTAGAAAAAACATTTCAGCCCCACGAAGCACCAGATGAACACTTTCATTTAAATGAACCCCATCAAATCGAGGACCATATTAAGCTTACATCACCAAAAGAAATATTAACAGAAATCAAAAATATTAATTCGAAAAAAGTCCCAGGGTATGATCTTATTAACGGGGTAGTCATAAAACAACTCCCCAGAAAAGCTATCGTAAAACTATGCAACCTAATTAATGCGTCTTTTAGGCTTAGGTATGTACCTAAACTGTGGAAAGTTGCAGAAGTTATCATGATTCCAAAACCGGGAAAACCACTCCATGACGTGTCATCTTACAGGCCAATATCTTTGCTGCCAATTATATCCAAGCTCTATGAAAAATTATTGCTTAAAAGAATAAAACCCATCATAGAAAGACAAGAAATTATTCCATCTCATCAATTTGGTTTTCGAGACAAGCATTCCACGATAGATCAAGTACACAGAATTACTAATATAATAGAAAAAGCACTAGAAGAGGGAAAAGTTTGTTCTGCAGTTTTTCTAGATGTAGCACAAGCATTTGACAAAGTGTGGCATGAAGGCCTTAATTTTAAACTAAAAAGGTTTCTGCCAAAACAATATTCGGATATTTTGGAATCATACATATCTGATAGACATTTTAGAGTAAAACAGGAAGACTCATACTCAAATTTAAGAGAAATTCAAGCAGGCGTGCCCCAGGGTAGCGTACTAGGCCCTTATCTATACTTATTATTCACTTGTGATATCCCAAAGCCAGAAAATTGTCACTTAGCAACATTTGCCGATGATACTGGTTTATTGACGGTAGAAAAATCTATTGAAAAATGCATAGAAAAACTTCAGGATGCAGTCACCCAAATTCACAGTTGGACCACAAAGTGGCGAATAAAATTAAATGAAACCAAATCAATGCATGTTGATTTTACAAACAAAAATATAAATCACATACAAATAACAATTAACAACATTCCAGTACCATATTCGAATCAGGCAAAATATCTAGGTATGACACTTGATGCCAAATTGCGCTGGAAAGCACATGTTAAGAAAAAAAAAGAAGAACTTAAGATAAGGTATAGAAAAATGAACTGGCTAATTGGAAGGAAGTCCAATTTAACAATTCATAATAAGTTACTGCTTTATAGACAAATACTGAAACCAGTATGGACATATGGTATTCAACTATGGGGTTGTGCTAAAGAGAGTAACATTCTAGTTGTACAGAGATTTCAAAATAAAGTATTAAGAAACATTGTGAATGCACCTTGGTACGTTGGAAATAGTGACCTTCATCAAGATCTAAAAATCGAAACTGTAGCAGAGACTATAAAAAAGTACGCAAAAAGCCATGAAGATAGACTCCATCGGCATGTGAATGTGGAAGCAATTCAGCTTCTAGACAATACTATGCTAGTTCGACGACTAAAAAGAGTGAAGCCGTTTGAGCTAGTAAACTAAGTGAATTACACATAAAACAAAATAATGCTATAAACATAACACAATTGTGAGTTACAGACTAAACAAAGCGGGGAGAACTGTTGAGTGAACTCTAAGTTTAAATCTGACTTTTCTAGTAAATTAAGTTAAAACAAAATTGCTAATTAGTCTTACTGACTAGATTGTAATAAAAAAAAACACAGTGTGTTTGACATATAAAAAAAAACCAACTCCCATATGAGTAAAGCCATACTAAGTGTAGAATTTAGTTGTATTTTAGTTATAGTTTTAGTCAAAAATTTCCTTTGCTCTTTATATATGCTTTCTCTAAGATTCCTATGGTTTGACGCCATTTTTGTAAAACATTTTTACATTAATAAAGTTGTTTCTAAACTTGAACCTAAAAATACACATTGAACTACTGCTCAAACCCGGCACAAGAGTGTTCAGATGTTAAGTTTGCTCACCACTAGCTAGCCCTACATAACCCTTCAATCCGACTAACTGAGCTAGATATCAACTTTATTTAACTATGATTATATATAAATTTATATAATATAAAAATACGATTTTGTTTATTCTTTTAGTCCTGGTTTTTATCCCTCGTTTATGCCCAATTTACAAAAGTGCATAGTAGTAGTAGTAGTAGTGGTGGGGAGACCATTTTTTGGTCTAGCGACTAGCCACACGGCGCGCCCTTTTCGCAAACCCCGATTTGTCCGTACATCATATATCAAACTGATGCACGTGCCCCTTAGGATGCAAGTTTTCTTTCTCTAAGAGGACTTAATTTTGCCTGACACCTCTTTGTCGAGGGCAGGGATCTTTATACTGCGTAGCAAGTATACACAGCGGACCCACGCTTTTACACCCCTTCCGAAAGGTGGTCCTGCTACATGTTAGACTTGCATCTATCTAACATATCTATCGTCCCAGCAGAACTTGGTTATAGACGATAGACTTCTTTCCTTTTCAGCGCAACAGTCGTGGTCGTCGTGGGTTGACTGTAGGAGATTTATGCTGGCGCCGTCCTGGTTCCGACTATATAGCACTTATAGCAGGCTCCTGGGTTATTATCCCTGGTTCCTCGGCTGGCTGAATGTCGTCGGCTCCTGGACTACACCTGCGTATATTCTCGATGCTCAATGTCCACTTATATTTTTTGCGTGCATCGCATCGCATGCTTATTCGATGACGGCTGTTGAACGCTGAAAAGGAAATCGGCGACAGGGCGACAGATTTTTTTGTTTTTGCATCATTCGAGACGCGAGCCTAGTACCTTCTGCATGTGAAGCCGACGACCATACCACGTCACTACCCTGCCGCCTACAACAAAAGTGCATAACTTGTATTTATTTTGTCTTCTCCTTATCAAATTAATAAAGATATCAAAGTGGGCGGAGCCTCGGTTGTTCCTGGTCAACCCGTGGACCCAAATATGTTTTCGTGCCACAAAACTAGCTAATCCGTGAAGAAAAAAAGATTCGGAAGAGAAATCACTGTCCTAACATCCTAGAAAATACAGATAATCGAACATCCAAAATAAATTAAATGTATATCTAAATGTTTCAAACTGTCCTTAAAACATCGTGAGTGGTTTGTGATATGGCAACGCCGCCATTATTTATTGAACGTACGTGCTCACTCGAACAGCTGATGATTTATTCCGTGAACGTCAACGAAAATTACGAAATTTTAAAGATAAGCAAAACAATCAAAAGTTTTGATGTGATTTTTCCCCAACCTGTGATCCCAAACTCCAATCAGAATGCCCAAATAATGCGACGTGTGCAGTGGTTACGACAACACGATGGAATGTCTCCTCTATAAGGTAAATTTCTGGACAATATATAACCTCAAAATCTAGCTCTATAAAATACCCTTAATTTGTGTACAGAAAGACGAGTCGAAGAGCCTTGATTATTTACCTAAATAAAACAAATATGTAACGTGTGCCTTAAACGTAAAAATGACACGTTACAACTTGCATTGGTCACATTAAAAGCAGTCCATTTTACCTATGTCTAAGCATGTGTTCTCATAAAACACGCTATTCTTTAGCTTTATGATTGCATTGTGCACACTGAAACCGTTTAATTTCATTTAGGTCATAATGCATGAGCATGTGGTTTCGTAAATTACTTTTTAGTTTATTTTCATAATTGCATTGGTCACATCTAAACAAAGTGACTTCACTTGAGTCTTTATGTGTAACCATGTGTGTTATTAAATAACGTTTAGTTCTAAAATTGCAACGGAAACATTGAAAACATTTATGTTTTTATGTATAAGAATGTATGTAAGTCACTCATTTTTTCAGCTTTATAATTGCATTGGACACATTGAAAGCAGTACTTCACTTATTTCTTTATGTGTAAGCATGTCTCTTCGTAAAGTACTTTTTGTTTAGCTCTATAATTGCATTGGGCACACTGATGTTTTTATTTGGGTCGTTGCATGAGCATGTGTTTTTGTAAATTACTTTTTCGATTATTTTTATGATTGCATGGGACACATGGAAACCACTCCACTTTTCTTTTGTTTTAATGTATCAGCATGTGCCTTCGTAAAGTACTTTTTTGTTTAGCTTTATAATTGCATTGGACACACTGAAACCATTTAATTTCATTTGGGTCTTTATGCATGAGCATGTGTTTTTGTAAATTACTTGTACGATTAGTTTTATAATTGCATTGGGCACAATGAAACCACTCCACTTCACTTATGTTCTTATGTATCAGCAGGTGTGCTCGTAAAGTACCCTTTTGTTTAGCTTTATAATTACATTGGGCACACTGAAACCACTCCAGTTCACTTAGGTCTTTATGTGTAACCATATGTCTTACTAGGCAATCTTTCCATTTAGTTCTAAAATTGCAATGGAAACATTGAAAACACGCAACTTTATTTATATTTTTATGAATCCGCATGTGTGATCGTAAACTACTTTTTTGTTTAGATTTGTAAGTGCATTGGCCACACTGGAAAAACTCCACTTCACTTATATCTTTATGTGCAAGCATGTGTCTTCGTAAATGACCTTTTTGTTTAGTTTTATGATTGCATTGGTGACATTGAAACCACTCAACTTCACTTATGTCTTTATGTGCAAGCATGTGTGTTTTTAGATGACCCCTTTGTTTAGCTTTATAATCACATTCAAGACATGGAATCCATTGAATTTTATTTGTGTTGTTATGTATAAGCATGTGGTTTTGTAAACCAGAATTTCGATTAGCCTTATAATTGCAATGGGTACACGGAAACCACCTAATTTGAGTTTCTTTTGGTTTACATTTCAACTTTGCTTGGAAATTTAATTTGACATTTTTTTTCTGGTGGCTGGAATCTAAACCTGTGGAGGATATTTTTTGACATTGTTCTTCAGTAGTTGCCGTCATTTGAAACGTCGTGCGGTCCTGAGAAACTTTTGAACTGACTGAATCTTCATACAAACTAGAACGGAAGAAAAGTGCTTTATTGTATTGCTGCAACTTAAAATAAAGCATTTTAATTTTTATCTTCCTAGCTTGCGCACAAATGGCTAAGGGATTGTTTTCGAAGGAATTTTTTTTTTAGAGATAATGCGGAATTTTGACCTATCTTAGCAATATCGTTGTGACGTCTGTCCGTGTATGTGTGTGTAAGTGTATGTCTGTCCGCAACACGATAGCTCCTAACCGCTGAACCGATATTCATGAAATTTTCAGGTAAAATAGTGTACAATACTGTAAAAAGCTGATTAGATTTTGGTCAAAATCCATTAAGGCTAATGAAAATATGCAATTATGCAAACTTCTTAACGAAGGATCGTTTCAATATGCAATTTATAGTAAAACGCATTTTTCTCAATAAATTATGTTACTAATAAAAACTTCGTAGGAGCTTGTTTTTAAAGCTGAAATAGCGTGGAGTTTACATGGAGCGTGCTAATAGGCTAGGAAGGTTTCAGATCCATCATGGTTCATTTATTTTTGTATGCAAATATAATACATTTTTACACATAAAATAGAAACTTATACAGTGTGTAGGAATTAATGCAAAAGTGCAGATTCCTTAGATAGAAATGTTGAGATTTGGTTAAACTTAGCTTAGTTTAAAAATTGATTATAAGCGCTGATTAACTTTTATACCCAAGACCTTTTCTAAACCTTCAGGGAAAAGGAAAGCAAGAATACAGCTAAAAAACTAACTTACCTTCAACATACAAATTGTGAACGATCCTAATGTAGACCTGTGAATAAGAGATACGCAAGGTTAAAATAATATAAATGAATCCATGACGGACCTGATATCTTCCTAGCCCATTAGTACACTTTACACACAATGGATTTCGACCAATATTTTTCGTCAAAATCTCATGAAACTTGGTCCAGCTGTTTCGGAGCTATCGTGGGCCAGACAGACATACAATATCCAAAAAATACATTTCCGGCGTTACCTGTAAAAAAATTTTCATCGAAAACATTACCTTCTCTAGCCATTACTGCGCGGACTAGGAAAGTAAAACTGGGAGTCAACACTTCCGTGTTTTCAAGATATATGGGTTTCAAAATTCGAGCGGGAAAGAGTTTTGCAAAAAGAGATGTTCTGTGGCAGTCCAACAATTATTCGACTAATTATACAGGGTATAATTTAAATGATGCACCAAACTTTACGAGATGATAAAATAGCTCACAAGTTTACTTCTCTTCTTATTACATTGCGCATCATACCTCTTTGTTTTTAGATACAGTTTTTTTTCTCGAAATTAGAAAAAGTAGTTTAACCACCAAGTAATTAAACTACTTTTTTGACCGAGTAGTTAGTAGTTACCCTCCACTACTGTTTTCAAGTAATCTGCCCAGCTCTGCCCTGGTAACTATAAATTTTGCTGGTTGTTTTTACCTCTCCTATCGTCCACTAACACGTCAACAGAAGGATGGTTTACACCCATAATTTACTAGGATGTTAAAACTTAGCATTTAGACCAAGTACTAAGTCTATAAACTTGATCCCGACCGGTTTAATTGTTTTTTTTTTAAATACTTACCAGTTAAGACTTGGTTCACGCTAACATGCAATAGCATAATAAGTATTTATTAGTGAGTTTTAATTCATAATAATTTAAATTAACGTAAAAAATAAAGAAAACCACATAATTTGTTTTAACAATATGTAATTTTTTGCAAATCTAGTCCGTTAATTTATTTAATTTGTGTTAAAAAAGTCCCAAATTGTAGTACGACCCTTAAGGAGTGGTTTAAAGTTTAATAAACTATAAAAATCAATCAATGATCGAGAAAAAAACATAAAAAAAAGTTTTTAAAGCTAAATAATACATAAATAACTTAAAACGGTCTATAAGGTAAATAGGTGTCAATATTTAAATATTGTAAAAAGCGCAAGATATATAGAAAAGATTTTCCGTAATACTCTACCAAAACAATATGAAATCTTTACCTTGTCCAAATAATTAACATGCAAAATATACCGGACTAGTACTGACATCTCCTAGTGAAGTTTGGAGCCTTAATTACGACCACGATTTTTAAAGCTAGATATTATATTTTTTTATTTTAAGCCTATATTGCAAGGTATTCATAAGAAAATGATATAAATATTACAAACTATTGCAACCAAGAAAAAAAATTAGTGAAATCTCTAACCAAAATCTACACTTTTAGATCTAGAATTTTAGAACACAGGACTTTAGACCTTTTAGTAAATACTAGTGTTTATGTCTATAAATAAACTCGGTTAAAGTAATATTGACAGAAACTTACTCAGATGAGCTGTCATCCAATATAAGTTCCTCTTGCTTAATTTCCCCTTCAGTCTTTAATTCAAAATCATTGGGTTCCCACTCTACACTGGACGAAGACAGCATTTGAGCATTTGGGTCTTCCACTCTGTAAAATACAACCATTTTACTATACAAAAAAATTAAGGCTAAACCCAGATTAGAAATGCGCCATCTACACTTTTAGTACAGGACCATCCGCTTAACGTGACTTCTGAACCATCAATACAGGATCATCAGCTTTACTTACTGCGCTGATGCCCAAATTCCGCCCAAGACAGGCGCTCCCCCTACCTTCGGTGAATGTGTATACACAAATGGATAGCAGGTTCGAGTTTGAACTGGCAAGCATGGGAATCGAACCCGTCGCCCTCTGATGACAAAGAGAACGCACGTCCACTGAACCATTAGGGCCAGTTTTGAATTGAAAGTTCATAGGTCAACAGTGCTGTCAAAAATGATAAAGACATAAACCAACCCTATTTCTTTATAAAAATAGGAATGTTGCTGATGTGACATGGGGCGGCAATGAGAGGGTTACGCGCTTCACTATGTTTCCAGCTCTACGTATTATTATGAAATTATAGGATGCAAATACAACCGAACCGAACCATCTTTATTTATTTATGTGTTTAAAATGCACTCTACAGAACAAATTTTCAAATCATACAATTGACTTAAATCTAAGCAATAGTTTGATCCAGGAACCAAAAGTCTAATTTGGGTTAGCAATCTGGTGAATTACTATATTTTGTAGGACTTTATAAGGGAAAATAAGATGTGCATTTTTACGCCGATCTTCAAAGCTGCTTATTCCGCATAGCTGTAAGCGGGTTTGGTATGTATTCAAGGTTCTGATAAGGAAATCTTAGTTTATACAGCAACTATTCGGCAAATTTATTTTGCACTTTTTCAATTCTTCTGATATTACAAATGTAGCTTGGGGTCCAAATCAAAACCACAGTAAGTGTGGATCGGATCAGACTATATTATGGACAGACAGTTTATGGATTTCGTTTCATAAATGTCTCTAGTATTTCTTTTAATAAATCCTATGTTTATTAAATGACAGGTCTTTTTCAAAGATGACTCCGAAGTCTCTAAAAGTATCAATACCTGTGTTGTTTATGGTATAAGTTATGCGTATGGGATTTTTAACGTTACGAAAAATCATGTGCTTGCACTTAGCAACATTAAGCCTTAATAAATTTCTATTGCGCCAGGTCACCCGCCTATCCAAGTCATCCAGATGCACAGGGTATGTCTTAAACGAATTATCTTAAAAAACTTGAGATCGACAGCATAGAGTAAACAAAGGGATGAATGAAAGCATTTTCCTACATCATTTATAAAGAGTATAAATATGGAGAGAGAGGAGCGCCTTACACACACCAACTCTTTGATGTCTCTCTTTTAGGTACGATTCCATAAATCTTAGGAAAAATGTACACCGAAACCAATATCAGATAGCATTTTTTTAAATATATTTCAGTTTTTAGTTATATTAGCTCACACGACACTATAACTATAGTACCGAGTGTGACCTTAGGTGCCCAAATATTGGCAGAGTATTTTAAAAATATCATAATAAAACTGACGACACTGTGACGAAATTTTTTTTTTCACACAACGATTTTTTATTCAGCACTTTATCAATTAATCGAATGTACCCTAACCTGTCCAGACACGCCAAGTTTATGATACGTTTTCGATCAATTGATCAAGGTAAGGTTTACACTTCGATTTCACTCGACCCAAAAGAAGGACAGGCAAGCTATTTAAAGGAAAAATAAATTAGTAACTCCTTCTTATGTTTTTCCATCACAATCAAGAACCACAAAAATTCCTATCGAAATTGGAAAACATACACAAAGAGTTTCAGGTAAAATTAAACCCTCCTTAAGAAAAGAAAATTGCCTACCGTGGGAGTACTGAGCAGGCCGGCCCTTTGGGTCTTCATTTAGTATGAATGTGAGCGTAAATGAATTGTGTTTGTCATGGGGCACCGAGTGACTTTGAGTCAGATTATATTGGTGTCCACCGAATTGAGCTGGCAAATTGTGGCCAATTACAACTCTCTAATATTAATAGGAACTTACTTAGCTGAGCTGTCAGTATTTTCCAATATAAATTCCTCATGCTTGATCTCCTCTTTAGTCTTCATTTCAAAGTTATTTGGTTCTGATTTAGCAATGCTTTTAGATAATTCGGAGTACACTTTCGCCATACTAAAAAAAAAATCAAATACAGTGAAAGTCGCGAATAACGACGCCGCTTATAACGACAAGTCGCATATTACGACGGAGACTGCGTAGTAGTGGTTGGATTTACGTTTAATCTATTGCAGATAAAGTCTGGTTGTAGCGACGCCGGTTATAGCGACGAAGTCGCTTTAAACGTCCATAATAAAGAAAATTTTTAATATGACGGGCCGGATATAACGACTTACTGCAATCGATTTTTGCCTGGTGATTATGCATGAATTCTCGGCAAATCACCGCCTGCAACGACGGGGAAATCCCTCAGTCTAGGCTCTTATGAAATTTCTTATTTGTTTACATTTCATTTATAACCGACTGTGTTTTAGAGCAAAGTAGTAGTGTTATTGTAGAAAATTACTTTAACAAAAAGAAAAATTTGAAAAAAGGCTTAATAATTTGTAGACTTGACGCAGGTGAGTCCAATAATACTATTGGAAGGGAGTTGGGCTTATCGCATTCAACTGAATCTACAGTTTGGAAACACCGAGATGATGTTACCAAAGAAAAAACTTAGATTATCAAGTCATACAGAAATAGATGAAGCATTATTTAACTTTAAAGTTTAAAGTTGAAAGAAGTAAGGGATCACAAATAAATCGCCCGATATTAAAGGCGAAAGCGGAACAATTCGCCAGAATAATGAATACGGGACCGGAATGTAAATGCTCAGAAAATTGAATTAAACGTTTCCGAAAAAGACACAATATTGTGTATGGAAAAGTAAGTGGTGAAGCTGCTTCCGTACCTGCTGGAGTGACAGCAAACTGACTTGAAACATTATGGCCTGAAAAAGAAAAGGCTATACGAGTGACGAAATTTTTAACGCATATAAGACGGGCCTTTTCTTTAAAATGCTTCTAGATAAGACACTGAAATTTAAAGGTTTTGGTTTCTACTAATATGACGGGATCAGAAAAACTAAATTAATTGTTATTGGTAAATCCAAAAACCCCCGTTGCTTTAAAAACGTTAAGTCGTTATCTGTGATATACATGTCTAACAAAAAAGCCTGGATGAATTCAGAATTATTTACCAAGATCCTGCGGGATTGGGGCGCTGAACTAAAGAGCAAAAATAAGTAAATTTTACTCCTAGTAGACAACTGTCCAGCGCACCCAAAAGTGTTACATTTAAAGAATATTAATCTTCAATTTCTTCCACCAAATACCACATCAGTGCTCTAGCCAGTTGACTAAGGTATCATAATCTCAATGAAAGCCCATTTTAGAAAATTTCAGTTAATGAATATCGTTGAAAACAATCAGTTAAACAAGGAGTTATTAATATTCTGGGTGCAATATCGATGATCAGCAAAGCGTGGAACAGGGTGTCGCAAGAAACAATCGCGAAGTGTTTTAAACATGCAGGTTTCTTAGAATTAACAACAGAAACTGACGATTTTGAAGACGACTCAGAAAAAGATAATATTCAGAAATAAAATTTCGGACTTCCATTGTCTTTATTTATTTTAAAAACACGACGTTTCGGTTAGTAAGTATCTCTAACCGTTATCAAGTGTAAACTAAACAATCTAGTCTCTAGGCTACTACTTATACTACTTGGTGTGCAGTCAAGTGTGACGGCCCGCCCCCTTTTTTAATCCTAAGACGCCTGTTTTCCTTAAGGAGTGGGTTCCATATGTTTGGTATGTCCGTGCTTGGTTGACTGAAAACTTCTTTATTCTACATTATAAACGTAGCTTCAATAAACTTTCGTTTTCGCCAATGCGACTCCTTATGTAAAACTTTAGCTTCTGACCACTGAATCCTGTGATTATTTGACCATGCATGATCTGCTAAACCGGATTTTTCAATATACCCTAATTGGGTACTTTTTAGATGTTCATTTACTCTAACCTGAAGAGGGCGTTTCGTTTCACCTACATATGATTTACTACACTCACACGGGATTTGGTAAATACATTCCTTATTATTTGAGGGATTGTCTGGTTTTATTTTAGTTACAAAACTTCTTATCGTATTTCCCGAAGAAAATACTGTTTTTATATTATAGTGTTTAGCTATTCGTCTTATGTTTTCTGAAATCCCTTGAACATATGGAATGTTAATAACACTTAACGGATTATTATTTTGAGAATTTGGTACATTTAGTTTGTTTTTAATTTTAAATATCGTTGAGTTTATTAATTTCTCGGATTAACCATTCTGTTGTAAGTCCTTTTTAATGTTGTTAATTTCTGTGGTTAATTCTTCATTATTACTACAAATATTTACGGCTCTTAAATACAAACTTCTTATAACTCCTTGTTTTGTAGCAACAGAATGATTAGACTTAAAATTTAGGTACTGTCCCGTGTGTGTAGGTTTCCTATATACAGTGGTTTGAATGTTTCTGTCTAATCGTTTAACAAGAACATCCAAAAAAGGTAAGGCCGAATCTTTTTCAATTTCCATGGTGCACTTGATTGTTGGTCGAATACCGTTTTAATGGTGTAGAAAATTCAGTAGTTCGTCATGATTTTCCGGCCATATAATAAATGTGTCATCCATGTATCGTAGCCATAGTTTTGGTTTGACTCTTGCTGTGTTGATCGCATGGTCCTCGAACCACTCCATGTAGATGTTTGCTACCACTGGCGAAAGAGAAGAACCCATTGGGATGGAGAAAAGCCAACTTCAACACCGACATGGAGCAGCGTTTTGACGAAATTAGACGACATACATGGGAGGAAGACTACGAACCGATACTGAGTAAAATTGACAGTAAGTGCAACAGAGAACGGCAGAAGATAAGATAAACTCACCGAGAAAAACTTAAGAAACTACAGACACGTACTCAAGATAGAACAGACTCAACAACACCAAGCACTATAGTGAACATCTCCAAAAGGACTCTGAGCACCAACGAAGAATTGGTACTCAACGATTAGAGATACTTACTAACCGAAACGACGTGTTTTTAAAATAAATAAAGACAATGGAAGTCCGAAATTTTATTTCTACACAATCATTGTCTACGAGTTTCAAACAAAAAGATAATATTCCTTTGGCCGAGTTGACAAGAAGAACGAATAATGGATTCGTCAGATGAATTATGGACAGATTTTGTAAATGTTGATCTTTACTTGGAAGCAAACAGGTCTTTATCTGATGAGCAAATTGCAGCTGAAGTGCTTGCGAATCAAGTAAGTAAGTAAGTAAGTAATCACTTTATTGCCAACAAGATTATAAGACATTAATTACATCAATATCCTACAAAAAAGTAACGTCAAGATTTTGAGATAATTTTCTTATACTAGTGAGTAACTAATTATCTAATATGTTATTATTACCAAGTTATTAACAATTTAAAATATATAACAATTTAAAATATACAACAAACCTGATTGAATGTTTTTTAAGGTTTGTGGTAGACTCTGAAAGGCCTTTACGCCTCTGTAAAAAGTGCTATTTTCATAAAATGCTGAAATGTGTTGTGGGGTTCTTAACTCATTTCTATTTCTCGTCACTATGTGCAGGTCCCTTGAACCAAGATGCCTAGGTTTGTTGGAAAAAGTTCCAAGTGCCTTTTGACAAACAAAACTAGCTGTAAAAAGTAAAGACATGGCGCCGGCAGTATGTCAAGTTTTTTAAAATGTAATTGACAAGATGTTCTTGGGTATAACTTTAGCATAGCTCTAATAATTTGCTTTTGAGCTCGGAATACTCTCATGGCATTTGATGATGAGCCCAAAAAGAAAACTTGCCTCAGACACCACTCCTCTCAGCCTCCTTATGATCGCACAGGCGCTGGCTAACCTGGATACTAGATGGTTAATATCATGCTCCCAACTAAGAGTTGTGTCATCAGATACTGGAATAGTTTTGTGATTTAGTTTTACGTAGGGGGATTGATTTGCAGTTCCTGTCTTTTGAAAGTATAAAAGTCCTGTTTTTTCTGGGTTAATTTTTTTCTGATATTGTGCCGGCTTTAAGTGAGAGCTGTGACATAGAGCTGGCAGGCAGAACCACCCCAGAGTCATCTGCATACTGACCCAAAAGGCCTTCATCCCTGCTTGTTTCTTGACCAATGTCAAGATCTTCTCCTAGGTGGTTCACATATAACAAGAAGATGACTGGGCCCAGGATGGAACCCTGCGGAACTCCCTTTGTCACCTCATTCCATTCTGAGTGGTAGTCTTGACCATCCTTTGTTATGACTACTTTTTCCCTTCGTCCTGTCGTGAACGCATCCTTGGTGAACGCACCCGCAGTGACAGTCTGTGTAAAAAATCAGTCGAAATTCGAATAAAAAAGCAACCAAAAATTCTTAAAAGTGTTACATATATTAAAACCTTTATCCGGCCCCATCTGAAGAGTTTGAAAACTTCAAGAGTGGGTAAGAAAAGCCTGAAAACTTAAATAAAAGTTTCCACTGCCAGCGGGAAACAGCTGATTTGTTTTAGAGGATCAGCTGATTTAGATTTGAGGTTAGGACGACAATAACAAAATCCAAACCAGTGCCGCACATGGCCAACCGGCCAGGGACTGCTCATAAACTATGACTTCGTCACCATCAAAAGTAAGGGACTCTGGGGATAATGCGGAAATAATAACATACAAATGCCACAAAACAGAACTCAAATGTATGGTGTGTAGAGTGTGTTTTGGAGTGCTCCACAACAGTTGCTACGAACGGAATTTTAAACATGGACAGCGAATTGACTCCAAGACTTGCATATGTAGCCTGAAGTTCAGAGAAGAACATGAAAAACTAGAAAAGTCAGATATGACTAAACTGACTAAAGAAATTTATCAACTAAAATCTCAACTGGAGCTAGAACAAAAAGCAAAAAAAGAACTAAGTAGCTCTATTAAATCATTAAACGAGCAAATAAAAAGCGAAAAAAAGAAAAGGTTAGAGACGGAAAAAAAATACCAGGATGCTAAACAGGAATTGGAAAAAGCAAACAAAGAAAATAAGCAAATAGAAAGCACCCAAAAAGAAATAAACATGAAAATTGATGAAGAAATAAGAAACCTAAAGGAACAAATAACAAACATAAGCCAAAGTACGAGAGAGTCTCTCGATGTACTTGACAAAAAGGTAGACAAAGAAATAAAAGCCATAAAAACCACACAAAAGACCCAACAAGAAGCACAACAACAAACACACCGGCGATATAACAACCAAGTTGCATCATCCCAGATGGCCACGTCCATGGAACTCACTCCTCACTGGGCATTATATAAGGAACATAAGGATGTGGGTGGGTCCTTCTCGGAAGATGAAATGGTGCTCTCTTGTAATGAGGCACAGAAAACAGGGTCATATACACCAATTACTGGTATGGCCAAGCGGCCTATGGTCCTAAGGCCTCAGAACACAAATGAAATACAAAATGGAGGTGAAACACAAAATGGTGGTTTTACTTTTCAAAGAAACCAAAGACGTAAACACGCCTGGGGCAAGCAAGTGTAACACCCGAAACAGAGAAAAATGGTTTCTCCGGTGCCGAAAGAAAAGCCTGGTTATACATCAACCGCGTCCGTAGACATACGACAGAACAAATGGTTGAGGCCTACATAAAATCAAGGCCTGGCTTTCAAAACGACAAGATAATAGTAAAGGAAATTCCTACAGACCTAAGTAAGCTAAAATGTTTTGTCGTAGTAGCACCATTTGCTAAAAAAGATCAACTTTATGACATGAACTTCTGGCCAGACTCAGTAGGAATAAAAAGGTTTAACTTTGCCAAACACACTGAATTTTTACGTGAAATGAAAGATTTTTTCTAACTAGTTCCCAAAACAGAGCCCAGTCTTTGAT
This sequence comes from Aspidapion aeneum, assembly GCA_963576565.1. Classification (NCBI taxonomy): domain Eukaryota; kingdom Metazoa; phylum Arthropoda; class Insecta; order Coleoptera; family Brentidae; genus Aspidapion; species Aspidapion aeneum. Next base: position 8,849,965 of record OY755046.1, read on the forward strand.
AAACTATGAGGAATCTATTCAGAGAGAACCTCCAACTACACAAAATAATTGTGATACAACTCTCCAAACAGAGGTCTTTAATATTTTTTATGCAAATGTGTGCTCAATCAGATACAAAGTAGGGGAGGTTGAAGCAATGATTAGTACTCGAACTCAATATGACATTTTATGTTTCACTGAACACTGCATGCTGAGGGAAGAAATTGAACACCTCAAAATCCTAGATTACAAAGTAGGGTCCTATTTTTGCCGGGACAAAAGTCGTCATGGTGGATCTACGATTCTAACTAGTTCAAAATGGGAAACAAAAACAATTGAGGGGTTGTGTAGACTGTCCATACCAGAGCAATGTGAAGTTAGTGCATTAGAAATTTTAAAAATGAACCTCGTAGTAATAACAATTTATCGCCCACCCAGTGGAGATTTTGATCTGTTTTTAGATATTTTGAATGGTGTTTTAAATGTATGTCTGGATTTAAAAAAGTATGTTATTTTAAATGGTGATTTTAATGTTCATTTTGAAAAGGATTATAATCTTAAAGATAGGTTTTTAGATCTTACACAGTCATTTAATTTTGTAGAAAAAGTGTTTGTAAATACTCGAAAAAGTCATCGTTTAGATAATCTTTTTGTTAATTTTGAGGATGTTTTTAATTGTATTGTAAGTGTTTTCAATCCAGATCTGTCTGATCATGATGGGGCAATAGAATGCACACTGAATGTTGGGGATTTTCTTGCAAACAAGATTGTTGAAATACCACAATATTTCTGTCGTCCTACAACACAAAAGGGCACTAAAATTATGCATGACCTCCTGCTAAATGAAAACTGGTCCTTCTTAGAAATAACTAATGCAGAAGAGGCCTGCTCAAAGTTTTTTGAAAAATTTTTAGCATACCGAGATGTTGCGTTCCCTACATTTAGGCATCAAAGAAAACAGAACCGGGAATAGAGTGGTTTGGAGAGGAGCTTCGGGCCTTGCGTCTTGAACTCCATACTCTAAATGACATGTGCAGGGAGTCTGACTGTCCACAGTTGCGGGCAGAGAGAAGTGCCCATAGGAAAAGGTACCGAACCGAAATTAATAAAGCCAAAAAACAAACAAACTCAAATTACATCTGTAACTCTGATAATATTGCAAAAGCATCATGGCATGTAATTAACAACTATGCAAAGAAAAAAAGTACTAAATCAGAGATAAATTTAAAGGAAAATGAATGTAATGACTATTTTTCTGAAATAGCTGAAAATCTAGTAAAGTCTCTACCGGCAGCAGGTGTCTCACCAACAGTGTATCTGCAAAACAGCAACTTAAATAAAATAAACTCAAAATTTTCTTTTAGGGAGGTTGGATCACATGAAGTAGATTATGCTCTTAAGAACCTTAAGAAAAAACATAGCAAAGATTTCTATGACTTAAGTGTGGTGTTGGTGCAGACCTTTGGAGAGATTCTCTGTGAGCCTTTAACAATAATTTTTAACAATTGCATTCAGCAGGGAGTTTACCCCAGTGTATTTAAAATAAGTAAAACTGTTCCTATCTATAAAAATGGAGATAATTCGCAGCCAGCAAACTACAGACCAATTTCAATAATACCAGTGTTTTCTAAACTTTTTGAGGCTCTCCTAAAAACACAACTTTATGAATACTTTGAGGTAAATGGCCTGCTTATTGAGGAGCAGTTTGGGTTTCGGAGGGACAGATCAACCACGGGAGCTGTGGTGAGCCTCTGTGACTACATAGTCGAGGGCATGGAGGGTGGACAGGTGGTATCTTCTACCTTTTGCGATCTTTCCAAGGCCTTTGACTGTGTGTCTCATGATATCCTCATTGAAAAACTTAAGTATTATGGACTTGACGAACTGAGCCTTAAACTTATGTCAGGGTATCTCACGGATCAAAGACAAGTAATACAGATAAATGGTCAGCGTTCAGAAGAGAGGTTCATGAGACATGGGGTGCCACAGGGCTCAATACTGGGGCCTCTGCTGTTTTTGGTGTACATAAATGATTTTTCTGCTGCGTTACCCGAGTGCCAGGTTGTTGTTTATGCAGATGATAATGGTTTTTCAATAAAAACTGAAAATTTAGAAGTTGCAAATAGTGAAATGTCAAGACACATTGAAACTGCCAATGACTGGTTTAGAGCAAACAAACTTAATGTCAACGTAAGTAAAACACAAAAAATGGTCTTTACTCTTAAAAAAATTTAAATTCCAGACAACCCGGAGAGTGTCAAGCTTTTGGGAGTGACCCTTGACCTAAAATTAACTTTTGAACAGCATGTGAAAGTAACCTCAAAGAGTCCATTTATGTTCTCCGTAATATCTCAAAAATAGTAGAAGAGGACACACTTAAGTTGGCATACTACGGGTTGTTCCACTCTATCGCTGTGTATGCACTCCTGGCCTGGGGTCACTCAGCACATACCTCACGCATCTTTGGTTTGCAGCGCAGAGCAGTCAGAATCTTGGCAGGCATTAAATATCGAGAAAATGTCAAACCTTTTTTTCAAAATCTGGGTATATTGACTATTCCATCGCAGTATATCTTAGAATGTCTTCTTTATTTTCATAAAAACTCGCAAAGTTACACAAGGGTTGAAGACATACATCAACATAATACAAGACACAGAACGGATGTTCGAGTGCAGTTTCTTCGGCTCGGGACCTCTAGGAACGCAACATTACATTATGCGCCTGTCTTATATAATAAACTCCCACAAAGTACAAGAGATCTACCATTTAATGCATTTAAATTTAAACTAATTTCTAATTAAACAATGTTTTTACTCAATCAGTGAATTTTTAGCTTATCAGGTATCAGATCTGGATTTGTTTTAATTTTTGAATGTGTTGTGAGCCAGAGTGTATTTTAGCTTTAAAAGTAGTGTTTTTAATAATTTATGTTTTGTTCGTTAACATTTTAAATGAAACAACCTACATTAAGATTAACTGTCTATTATAGGGATTTAGAGAAATTGTACCAATTTTTGACGATATTGTAAAACTTCTGTTTTTTTAATGAAAATAAATCAAATTCATAAATCAAACTCAAAGATTCAAAAAGTTTTTGTGTGACCCCTCGTACTCCACACTCAGCCATTCTATCCAATGCCAGCCTGTGGTCGATTGTGTCGAAGGCCCTCGAGAGGTCAAAGAACAGTCCTGATACTTGCTCCATTTGGTCCATTTTTTCACATACATATGAAAGAGTGTTAAAAATTGCTAGTTCCGTGCTATGCTGTGGTCGAAAGCCATATTGGTTACTAGAAAGTAAATTGTAATTTGTTAGAAATGACATTAATCTGTTATAAATGGCTCTCTCGAAGTGACCCCGCATGAAAATAGTGAAGACGCATCTGATGATGGAGAAGAATTTAGACCACCACCTGAATAGCTTTGTGTACCATAGAGAAAAAAATCGAATCGATTTATTTCAACTCATGTAAAAAACAAGCAAAAATTACAGATTATTTGATTAAGTAAAATGTATGTATGTTTAGTTATTGCAGATATTAATACAGATGTGCATAAAATTCGGGTACGTCTTACTTGTTTCAGTAGGTTTACTTATTATTATAAATAATCAAAAAGTTGTAACATTTGTACAGGAGTTTTTATTTAAAATAAGTAAGTCCTATACGCGAAAAGTAAACATCCAGATCATCAAACCAGAACAATGGACAGAACACTACAAGGGACTGCTGCAGGAAACGAGACCCGAATATCTGGCAGCCTCTCCGAGGAGAGACATAGAAGTACACGGAGAGGAAGTAATCATCGAAAAAGAAATGATAAAAAATAGTATTAAAAAGTTTAAATCCGGAAAAGCTAGCGGACCTGGAGGAATATATGCTGAAATGCTCAAATATGGATCAGAGAAACTAATCGAAAATCTCACATATATTATCAATCAATGCATAAACGGACATCCAGTACCTGATGATTGGAAAATTGCATTCATATCCTCAATACATAAAAAAGGAAACAAGCTGGATTGCAACAATTACAGAGGAATTTCAGTAACTAGTACTCTCAGTAGATTGTACGGTAGGATTCTTAGAGATCTAATAGAGAAGGATTTTCATGAACAAGAAGAAGAAGAGCAAAGTGGGTTTCGTGCAGGCAGATCTTGTAGTGATGTTTTTTGTCTTAAACAAGTAATTGAGAAAAGGAGCGCCAGAAATATAGAGACTCATGTTACCTTTGTGGACCTACAAAAAGCATATGATACCGTTCCAGTAGAAAAACTATGGACAGTGCTAGAGCAGACTAATATCAATCATACATACATAAAAGCGATAAAAGAACTATACAAAGGGTCAAAATCTAAAATTAAAATTGGAAATCGACTTTCAAAAGAATTCCTGGTAACAAAAGGCTTAAGACAGGGATGTTGTATTTCTCCAACTCTTTTTAAAATATATATCGCAGTAGCTCTAAAAAACTGGAAACGGAAAGTGCACGGCATGGGAATACAACTTAACGACCGATTTACCATATACACACTACAGCTTGCTGACGACCAAGTAATTGTAGCTAATGATAAAGAGGACATGCAGTATATGATGAGAAAGTTAATGGAAGAATACCAAAAGTGGGGATTAACAGTGAACGTGGACAAGACACAGTACTTATGTATTGGAAACGAATCCAGTGAGTTAGAACTAGACAATGGACAAGTAATATCTCCATGCAATGAGTATGTATACTTGGGTGTCACATTTGATAAGACAGGAACAGACTGTAAAGAACTGGAAAAAAGAATAGTAAAAGCAAAAAAGGTTATTGGATGTCTTAACAGTATTTTATGGAGCAGAGAGATAAAAAGAATGTAAAATTTAACATATATGAAACAATGGTGAAAAGCACGCTGTTGTATGGAATAGAGACTTGTCGCGTAACAGAAAAATACAAAACAAAAATGGATGCAATAAAAATCAATGAGAATATCTAGAACAGATCACATAAGAAATGAGATCATAAAAGAAAGAATGGGAATCGAAGGGAGCATAACGGATGACATCACTAAAAGACAACTGATATGGTACGGCCATGTACAACGGATGAACGACGAAAGATTACCAAAGCAGGTCCTAGAATGGCAACCAATAGGGCGCAGAAAAAGAGGGCGTCTTTCTCTCTGACAGAAGATGATTGTCAGGATCGAAGGAGGTGGAGAATAGGCGTCGGACAACGTAGAAAAACGTTCTAAACCGACTAAATAAATAATAAGTCCTATTATAACGACGACCGGTTATAGCGACCCTTATTTGTTGGTCCCTTTGCCGTCGTTATATCCGACTTTCGCTGTATTTTTGCCTACTTATACAGGATGTCCCAGATAAAATAAGTAACTACATGAGGATTTTCCGTGCCCAATTAGATGCTATATCGAAATTAAAAAAATCTACAGGAATTCTCAAAACATCGAACAAAAATAAAAAACTGTGATTTTAAAAAAAATTAATTTGGTCACTATCTTGTAAATAAATTTTATACAATTTGGTAGTTTTGTATTACCATAGCCAACTTTGTTTTTTCTTATGACCGCCATATTATATTTATGTCATCAAGCATTGGATTATGAAAAATTTGAATAAAAAAACCGTTTTTGGCTTAGTTGGCTGTGAAACAACAACTGCGGTTATCGGACTTATACAGAGTGAAAATTAATGCACTTTTGCATGCGCTCAAACCAGTTGTCAAAGCTGTAGTTCCACTCGTTTGGTGGTACTGTTAAAATTGCATTCTTGAAGGCATTGACTGCGTCCTCTGGCGACTGCAATCTTTAACCATTCAGCCCATTCTTGAATGTAGGAAAAGTATAGAAATCGTTGGGACTTAGAGTGGGACTGTATGGAGAATCGTCCAACAATTAGACATTTTGTTGGGTTAAAAATTTAATGGTTTTTTTGTGCTTTGTGCGAACTTGCATTGTCTTCTTGGAGGATGATTCGTCTTTCGAGGTTAATTTATCGAGGCTCAGCGATGACTTAAAAAAAAATGGTGCTGTACCAATCATCAGTAACAGTCTTATGATCTTTCAGAGGAATTGTTGCTACATGACCTGCTTTTGAGACAAACAGACGACTGATGTTTATTTTTGGGATCATGAGTAATTGAGGTGTTTGAAATACTCAATGAACCCTCAATCTCGCGATATGTCACATGTCGATCTTCAGTGATGAGCATAAGCATCGATGTTTTCCTGTGCGACAGCTGTTTTTGTTGTACCTGGCCTTGAATCGTCGCTAAGGCTAATCCGTCCACGCTTGAAGTCTCCATACCAACTAGCAACTGTCGACTAATGTGGTGCTTCATTACCGAAAACAGAAATCAACTCGGCAAGGCATTCTTGTTGAGCAAATTTTCTTTCGAATGTGATCATATAGGAGTTTTGAATTTAGGTTAGGTAAAGATTGAGGTTAAGTTTTAGTAACGATATTCGATCAGTGTCGCCCTCTATGTTCCTATATGCAAAATATAAAAGACAGCCCTCATACAGGGTGTTAAAGTTAAAAAATAAAAACCGAATTTTTTCGATATTATGAACAGTTTTAAATGGATTATTTTGGAGTGGTACTTGGAGTTCTTTTTGGATGTGAAACCCGAATATGAATACTTGATTAATTTGGACGTTAGAAGGCGCTTCATACTGTACTAATTATTTAAAATGACCCTAACTTTTTTCACAGTCTAGTTTTTTCCTTTTTTTTTAAAGATAATTTAATTTTATAAGTATTTTAAAGCAAAAAAGGTACTTACACTTGTGACAATTCGCGGATGTAACAGTTGCAGATTTTTCGATTGGAATAATCAAATTATTTTGAAAAAAAAATTAATATTTTTTTCTTCAAAATAATTTGAATTTTCTGGAAGCAGGATTGAACATTAAAAACCGAAATATTTCGAAAACGGCTAACCCTAGCGGATTTTAACAGGAGTATTTATTTAGCTTGAAATTGTTTAGAAAATTACTTTCTTAACAAAAACTTAAAAAACTACACTGAGAAAAAAGTTTTGGTAGTTTTAAACCATGAAAAGTGTAGCGTGAAGCGTCTAACGGCCACAGTGAAAACGCATCCATATTCGGATTTCGTATCCCAAAAAACCCATGGGCACCAATTTTAAAAATAATAGGTTTCTCTTCATAATAATTTAAAAAATCGATTTTAACTTTAAGACAGTTTGTCGAAAATAAAGCAATTTTGGACCATAGTTTAAATGAACTTTTATCTTTAATTTGAGCCATAGAATACATGGTTGAAATATTGATGTTTAATTTTGGGACACCCTATATAGAGTATAATAATGTACACACAAATAGTACCCAGAGCTTTAGTTTTTGAGATGCTTAAAACAATATGGTTAAGATTTCACAAAATCATGAATTTTGAACCACAACACCTAAGTTTTAGGATTTCTATAAAGAATAAGACCTGATTAGGTAGGTATCAGGGAATCTGATTTCAATTTATTAACATGAACTAAATTCAGTTTAGAAGTTTTGTTTTATTTTTGGGGGGTCTTTAAACTAGCCCCCCCCCCAAGGGTTATTAAGAATGACCACATACTCACAGGTAATTTTAAAAAGTAACTTTCTGAATCAATAAAAAAAATTTAGTGATCATATCAGAGTCAACATGTCTTTTAAAAATGACACATTTCATGAGAGATTTTGAGTATTTGGAAAGGGGTTCGCAGGACATTAAGCTCAAATCCAGACATATTTTAAGAAAATAGAGATGTGACAAACTTATTAAAGTCAAATTTATTTAAGTCAAAATCAGATGGGAAATATTGGTTTGTTTAGTAGTAGTAGTAGTATATTTTTATTACAAAGTATTTATACATATGTGTATATATACCTGAGTCGTCAAATTCATTTAGGAAGCTACTTAAAAATATTAACATTAATCACCAACATAAAATAAAATAAATAAAAATAAAATAAAGTAAAATCAAATGTATCACAATGTACACAAAGTAGATAAATAACACAAAATTAGTAAATGACACTAGTTTCACAAATATTTAAGCACAAAAGATACACAATATATGTTATAAATAAAAAAAAAATTATTTCCAACAGAAAAAAACCACTTACAGGAAATATGACAAATGACAAGTGTAAAACAGATTACAAAAAAAAATTATCTAATTGTTAGTAGTAATTTTAAGCAATTTGTTTCTAATAGTGACTAGTGAATCTGCAAATATATCAATATTTTTTCCAACACTGTTAAATATATTGCCCATATAAAAGATAGGACATAGCATATTGGTATTGGGACACTCACAGTAAAAAGTGACTGAGTTTCTTGAGTTTTGCCTAGAAATATTAAAAGCAAGTTGATTTAGCAAATGAATACAGTCCATTTTATTGTGTAACAGTTTATAAAGAACTGATACTGCAATAAACTGTCTGTGTTCTTCCAAGCAATTCATCTCAAACCTTTGTAATAGTAAGTGCTGTGGATCCCGCTTACAAGCCCAATACTTTAAAAACTTTCTTTGTACAGATTCAAGATAGTCAGTGTTTACTTGATAAATTGGGTGCCAAATATTCTAATTTTGATCTTACATATGAGTTAAATAAAATCTCCAATGTTTTATTTAACTCATATGTAAGAGGTTAAGCCTTGCCATTCAAAGGGGAAATGCAGCTTCAGTCATAGGAACCATTCCCGACATGCAGCAGTTGGACAAAATTTTCCATCTTTAAATGTGTGCTTGGGGATGTATGCTTGCGTGTGTGAGTTTAACTTTTATTATATTTTTATTGTTTATTTCTTGTTTTATACCTATTTAATGTTAAAATAAATGTTTAATATTTAATAAATCCTAAAGATTTAGATGCTGAGGAAGTTGTTACTTGCAAGTGATTATTAAAGCTTAATGCTTGGTTGAAAGTTACGCCAAGATCTTTGATTTTTTTACATCTAGTTAAACTACAAAGCATTTAGAGACATTCAAGTTAAGCTTATTCATCTCACACCACCTACTTCATTCAATTCATGTTGCAATTGTTGACAATATGTTACATGATGATTGATGTCACTCACTGCTCACAACTTAACTTATTTTGGTGAAATGCCAATGAACTTGATAAGAAAATAACAAACCCAAAAAATTTGAGTTTTAGTGACCTTATGGGTTTGTCGCGTCTCTAGCTCTTTAACATAATTATGTCATACATACTAGATCTAAAGATTACTTATATGTCTAAAACACTGACTTGGTATAAAAAAATATGTGATAAGACGCGAACCAAACCTTCTTTAACAAAATCACTATAGCCAGCTTGAGATGATATTTTAATTTACCACAATATTTCTATTTAAACAAAGAACTAAGGTGAGGTCTTCGTGACAAGATTTTCCAACATATCACATCAATAAATTACCTCAAACCACAGAAAAGGGCTCAAAATCAAAATGGCTACCCAACATAAATGTCATTTGTTCGTGAAAGCAACTGACGGTTAATAATTTTGCACAAAAATTGTTAAGGCCAACGCATGGGTCTGATCACGGACTATTACCTCTATTAACCTAACCGACCCTTAACATTAGACTCAACACACTGAGGTAATATGCTTGCGGTGCATTTTGCTTATCGTTAGTAAAAAAGTATATAAATAATAGTGGGGTATTTAGTTTGGGCACGCGTACCAAAGTATGGCCCTAATTGTCGCTAAATAAGGTATTTTTACTAATATTAATCACACCATTTTATCACCTATTATTAAGTAGATATACAAATAAAACTTCTATACCATAAATAAAGAACTCAGCGGCGGCACAGAATGGCTTCTTTTACAAAAAATTAATAAAATATTATTTTTAAAACATAATATCATATCTGGCATTGCCCCGCCAAGTTCTTGTAAACTGCTGTACCATCTTTTCTTGAGAAAATTTCAGCCCATATTTGACCTATCTAAAACTCTACTTCCGAATGAGCTACGAAACTCAAACTTTGCACAGTCGTAGATCTTCATAGTGTTAACAGGCCCTTTAAGTTTCCTGGACTTCCGTAGAGTAGTTACGAAATTTCAAAAAACGTCGAAATTGCCACTCACTCATTCTGTGTTAAAAGGCAACAGACAGATAGACAAAAAGGGACGGGACAAGTGAACAAGACGGTTGTTAAATGGCAACTGGTTTTTATATTTTTAGGTTTTGGTTGATATGGCATACAAACAGTGTTTCCAACTTTACAGTGTTCTCAATAGCTTAAACTAATCACATGATTCAGGATTGCCAACCTGACATCCCTCTTTTTTTAATAAAAATGTCCTTTTAAAATATTCCAGGTTTCAGTCCAGTTTTTTGTTAAATGCACTCTTTATCACTACACTTTGAATATTTTGTATTATTAACTTTAAATTTATGAACTTTTTTGTTGCCACTTATTTTAATTATTTTTCCAATAAAATCAAAACTTAAAACTACACAAGACTTTCACAACAAAGTAACCAAGCAGGCAGTACCTATTAAGGCTTCCACAGTAGAAGTAAAATCAAAATAAAATTAAATGTTTACTTAATTATTGTTAAAGTCTTGTTCTCATTATTTATTACCTTTCCTTTCCCTTTAGTAAGAAGAAAAAAAATTATTAGACTTTGGTTTTTTTTTTATTTTAAAAATAGAAAGAGAAAATAAAGTTGTTAATTAAAAATTCAAAAACATTTTTTTTAAATTAGGTATGGGAAAAAAAGTTTTGTTAAAAATTTTGTCAATTCGTCTTCTCTTTTTAGAAGGTAAGGAGGATAATGTCAGTCAAATATCTTATAAACTAATAAACAATTTATTATATTTAGAACCTGGTAAAATTTAATATCACATTTAACATTTGTTTCTTTCTTTAAAAGAAAAGAAAATTAAAATGAACCATTGTTAACCTTTAAGTGATAGATTCATGTAATGTTGCAAATTAAAATACCTCTGTAGTAAAACATTGTTAGGCCTAAATTGATTAAATCAATACATTTATGTAATCCTACAAAATAAAATACTTCTGTAGTAAAACATTATTAGGCTTAAATTGAATAAGATACATTTTTGTAATCAGGAAATACTTTCAAAGGAAATACTTTCAAAGCAAATTTGCATAAAAGTAAAAAAAAACCCTGAAAGTGTTTAGTATTTACAGGTGATACATTTTTGTAATTAGATATGTAAATGTAGTATTTAATTAAATTAAAAAAAAATTAATTTTAAATGTTTGGTAAGTACAAATAATTATTTTTGTAAATTAGACCACTATTTTTATCACTATTAATGAAAAAGTAAACCAAAAAAATATATGTATTTTAAGTTATCGCCAAGTGAGGCTCACAAGTAAAAAAGAAGATAACTTAGAATAATTGATAAGAACAATTTTTTATAAATCGTTAGTAGCTATAAATTAAAATAAATTCAAGCAATTTAAGTCGACCAAGCAGAAATATTTAAAAAGGGAATTTTGTAATCTTAAAATTGCAATGTAAAGAATAAATTGTTTAAATAAAATTCTATATTTTGAGTTTTTCTAATTTTTTCTAGTAGACCTAGAAGTAAAAGGATTAAAATTTGTATTTATTACTTTTCTTTTGTAAAATAAGTAAAAAAAAAACAATTATTTAAAATTTACAAAATCTTTGTATTTTGTGCTTTTTTGAATTTTTCTACCAGACCTGGAAGTGGAAGGTTGAATATTTAAATTTTTTGAAAATATGCTAGAAAGTGTAGAACTTTCAGAGCTTGTGCTCATGTTTTGAGAACAAACAGGGCTAGCAGTGACACTGTCTTCACAATCTGTATTGTGAAGTGAATCTGAAACTACTAATCGTTTCCAATTTGAGGGGGGAAACCCTCAAAGGGGGAAGACAAATCCCTGATAAAAGGTCGTCATCCCTAACTTGCTTTTTTTTTTTCAAGTTGTCATTATTTACAAAATTATCACTGTTTAACAGATTGTCACAACTCAACCCTTAATATACATATTCTTTACTAAAAAGATTGTCAGATTCTACAAACTCCAATTCGTCCGAAGGAGGCACAATTTTTTCTTTTATTAAAAGATGGTTTTTTGATTTATTTATATTTTAAAATTCACGGTTTCTAACCAAAATTGAACCTTCCTTAGTGCGAATCTTGTAGGAACTTTTTTCACAACTACACCTTTTCTCCAGTCTTGAGAAAGTTCTTTTTTATATAAAACTGCGTCATTTTTACAAAGATCTGGCAAATTTTGCACATCCCTTCTGTCAAAATAATACTTCTGCTTACTCTTAGCTATGTCCAAATGTTTATTATATCTCACTCGTGAACCAGAACCAGGTTCGAAGTAAGGTTTTCATAATAAATCACATAGAGGTCTATGCATTAGCAAAGTTGCCGGCGACAATTTTTTATTAAGTAGAGTGTTCATTAAATTAAGCAAAGTCAAATAAAAATTATTGATTTTGAAAATGAAAAATGTCACAAGCAACCCTCTGCCAAGGCAATTTTGGAATATCATGGGAGATCAGTGGCTCAGATTGATTGTTTTTACTATAAATTTGACAGGTTTCACAAGACAACACCATATCCTGTATTTGTTTTTGCATAAAAGGCCAATAAAAAGATAAGTTTGCTTTTTCAACACACTTATTTACTAAAATAGGATTTGACCACTCAGAGGGTTCATTAGTTTTTTCAATTATTTTATTTTTTTCTAATTCTTTTAAAGTTTCTATAAGTTTTAGGTCGATAATTTTCTTTTAATTCAATATGATATTTTTTATCAAAACCCCTGAACAAAAAATCATACTTTTTTAGTAAGATTTGTAAAGCACAATGATTTTCATCATACTTTGTAAAGCACAATGATTTTCATTGTCTTCTATAGAATCGATTTTTTTAATCAATCCTAAATCTATACAAGATCTTAACCCCAAAATAGCTCTACTTCTCTGAGTGACCACATAAAAAGAGACAGATGCCTTTGTATTTTTTACAAGACACTCTATAGTACAAACTCCAATTACTGGTAAACTATTATTGGTGTAAGACATTAAATTAATATTTGTTTTTTGAAGGTTTTTTAAATCATACCCTATGCAATGCAAAACATCCACAGTCATGATGTTGGCCTGGGCTCCACTGTCGAGTGTGAAGTCAAAAGTATGTCCACAAATCGTTACTGGTGTGGTCCACGCTGAGCCCCCATGAATCCTGTTGACTTCCCTCCCGTTGATGGATTTGATCGATTCGATGCTACCTATAAACAAAAAATCCTCAGCCTTGCCATTCTTAGGACAAGCTTGAATGAAGTTATTTTCTATAACTTCATAACTGCTTTCTACAATTTTTTGGTTATCTTTTATAACCCTACTTTTTTCCTGACAATTTTGACAATTATTATCAAAAAAATCGATATGTTCGGGTTTAGAGCCAGACATAACCTCACAATTATTATATTATTGATTATCAATACAATTAACTTGCCTTCTGGCATCATTTTTATATTTATTATAAGTACCAAACATCTGCAAATTTATGATTAGAATTAGATTTATTTGAAAAATTATTAAAATTACTATTATTATTACCAAAACGACTCTGAAAACTAACTACTTGGTAATTTGAGTTGCCACTATTGCCCACTTGCCGCTGATGATGACGTTGATGTCCCTCTGGTTGCCGTTGATGTTGACTTCTGCCTGATGCCTTCCTCCTCATGCAAAAATAAGAGAAATGGTTTTTGCCTCCACAAGAACCACAGTGTTTACCAAAAGCTTTGCAATGACCATGTGCATGCTTCGAGCCACATTTTCTACATGCATCTTTATGTTGATGGTCAATTGCACCAATGGATAATTGGTGCCCATTTCCATTGGAAATCTCTCTATTTTGTTCTTTACACTTCTCAGAGTTTAAGCAAAATTGCACCACCTGGTCCAAAGACTTTTGATCAGCAATTTCACAAATAAATATATTTTTTGTCAACCTTCTTTCTGGGATAAAGTCAAAAATTTGTGGGTTAAATAGGTTAGGTTCCTTTGAGGTAGAAAATATTCATCAAATTTTTTAATTAAAGGATTCAATTTATCTTTATCTTGATCATCAAATATAAAAGTATTAAATATCTGCATCCCCTCTTCGCCAATTAGGGTTAACAATTGAGCGCATTGGGTTACCTCACCCTTTTTGATGATTTCGGTGACTCTGAGGTACATCAAGAAACGCTGTCTCCACAGTGTCCGATGCTGGCCCTCATTTCCAACAAATTTCATTGGCGGCACACCTCGAAAATCCATGGCGATCGACAGGAACGGATTCGGCTTGGTGTCTTTTTTAGTTTTGCAGTGAAAAAACGCGATAAATTTAGGGGATTGCGTTCGTACTAAAGTACGTTCACCCACTGTCATAATTTATAATATAATAATAATTTTGCTGTAATAGCAAAGTGTAAAAAAACATTTCCAAACTAGTAAGAACATTCTAAAAGTTGTATTAGAGAACTTGGCTTTACCTATCTCAATTCTTTTTACGGAATATCATTTTCGGGAACTTGGCATTTGTTTACATGAAATGCTTTTGTTATGATTAATATTCCGTTAATATTAAACGCATCAAAACTCTTGCGCCGTAATATACATTTTTGGTTGTACTTGTACTGGTTCCAATATGATCTTCCAAACTTAGAAGTGAAAAGAAAAATCATAAAAAATGTTTCCTGTGCTCAGCCGCGACTCGAACTCGGAATCTCTGACTATATACGCGAACCCCTTTAAATTGAACTACCAAACACATAAGTATAAAATTTTAACATCACCAAAAACTCGGTTTAAAAAACTAACACTCACGTTCTTCCAATCCATCTATCTATCTATTTAGCCTTCTTCGATCCATCTATGGATATAGGCCTCCCTCAATATCTTCCACTCTTCCTTGTCTGTTGCCGTGTTCATCCATCTAGCTCCCACATGTTTCTTCAAATCGTCCGCCCATCTCATTTGTGACCTTCCCCTACTTATTTTATTTTTCCAAGATCTCCAGTTTACAATACATATTTGTTCCATCGATCCTCTTTCTGTCTGATATTATGACCGGTAAATTTCCATTTTAATTTTGCTACTTCTCCTCTGACATCCCTTACTTTTGTTTTATTTCTTATCCATTCATTCCTTTTTCTATCTGTTAGCTTTACATGTAACATTTGCCTTTTCATTGATCTTTGGGCTTTTGTTACCTTATCCATGTTTGATTTTGTAAGTGTCCAGGTCTGGGATCCATAGGTAAGGACATGAAGGTTACATTGGTTATACACTTTTGTTTTGAGGTACTGAAGATATTTTTTATTTTTTAATATTTAGCTTAATTTATCGAATGCTGTCTAGGCCAATCTTGCTCGTCTCTTGATTTCAGCTGTTTGGTTTTCCTTTTTTCCAGGTATATATATATATATATATATTTCTCTACTTGTTCCATTTTCTCTTGGTTTATTCTGATCGTGATATTTTCATCTGTGTTTGTTATGATTTTAGTTTTAATGTAGTTCATACTCAAGCCTATATTTTTAGCTGCTGTATCCAGTTCTTCCAGCATTTTTATCAGTTCTTCTTTCTTATCTGTTATTAAGGCGATATCATCAGCATATCTTAGGTGGTTCAAGTATTGTCCGTTTACTTTGATGCCTATTTCTTCCCAATCTAAGTTCTTAAAAACATCCTCTAGGGCCTGGTTAAATAGTTTAGGGGATATTGTATCACCCTGTCTCTCATCTCTTCTTATGTGGATTGGCTTGGTTTCTTCGTGGATTTTGATTGATGTTGTTGCTTCGCTATATATATTAGCTATTAAATTTGTGTATCTGTGATCGATTCGGCTATTAATTAAAGATGCTTTTACTGCACACTGCTCAATGCTATCCAAAGCCTTTTCAAAATCTATAACCGCAATATATAGTGGAATATTGTATTTGATGGCTCGTTCTATACTGAAACCTTTTCTGAAGGCGTTCTTTTGATTGATATCCGTCAAATTTTGTTAGTCTATCTGTTAATATTTTCGTGAAAAGCTTATAAATTACATTAAGGAGTGTTATAGGTCAATATATTTTTAGGGCTGCTCTATCATCTTTCTTGTGTAGAATAATGGCTGTGGATTCTTTCCAGTTGTTTGGGATTATTTTTTCTTTTAGTATTTTATTCAGTAGGATATGGAGGGTATTAACTACAGTTTTTCCACCGTACTTGAGCATTTCTGCCGTTACTCCGAGGGGATTTGTTATTTTTCATTTTCTTTAATGCTCTCTTTATTTCCGTTTTGCTTATTTCAGGTTGTAGCTCTGAGTTTATGTTCTTTATTTTTGTTTGGAGTTTCTTCATGGTTTTACGCGATGATTCCCTTTTTGTTTGGTATAATTCTGTAACGTTTAACGTTAGTTTCTATGCCATTCATATCCTTTATTTGAATTATTTCATATCTACCTAGTCGGCCTTAAACATTTCATATTCCTATTATTTTCTATAACACTCTCAACTTTTATTTCTTGGTTCTTTTTTATAGTTTTATTTATGTCTGTTATGTTCTGCATTATACAGGGTGATTCAAAAGTAAGCGTCATCCTTTCGGGAGCGTAATTCTTGTATAAAAAATAAGCCAGTGTTATTCAGCTATCTTTTCGTTTAGTTCTTATATCACAATGAATACAATGACACCAATCAACTTCACTGACTAAGACCTTAAAACTTAGACCGGGTTTAAGTTTTAAGTCTACAGACTTGATACCGACGGTTTAAGTGTATTTTTTAAATATTTACAGGTCAAATACATGCAAAGATTTGGTTCACCTTAATGTGCATTTCTCAGTGAGTTTTCGTCTCATATAAAATCAAATTAACTTTAGAAATAAATAAAAACCACAAACATTTTTTTAACGAAATGTCATTTTTGGAAATTTAGCCAGTGCAGTAGTAGGATTCCCTTTAAAAATAGTCTCAAATTGTAGTACCACCCGTTTCAAGTTCGAAAAACGATAGACGTAATCCTATATACAAATATTTTCAAAGCTAAATAATACTTAAATAACTTAAAACTATATCTGTAGATGCATTACTATATTAAATACGTAGTAATATTTAAATATTGTAAAAAGCACAGGATATTTTCAATTTCAATATGCTTTATTGTCGTAAAAATACAGTAAATCTTTATAGACAAAGCGAAAAACTTACGTTTACACATAAAATTATATAAAAGTCAGAAACCAAAAATTTTCTGACTTAAGTCAAAAATCAAAGTTATATCTATAAAAGTTAAATTTAACCTGTAACTACAGACGCGGAGTCAATTTGACTTCCTGACCAATCTGATCAGTCTGTTTCTTACCCTACCTATTATATTATATCAAGCAAAGCTGGTTGAGTTTCAGCACTGTTGATTAATGACAGTTTTAGTGTTGTAATTTAATTTTGATGTTATTGCGGGGTCAAAAAGACGTGTTTACGTTTACTTAAGAAGTAAAGAACATAAAGTACCTAAGTAAAATTAAAAAAAAACCCCGAAATAATAAAATACATAAGCGTACCAAGGAATTCACAAACAAAAAAAAATAAAAAATACACATAATCAAGTACATCACTTATTACCTAACAAAATCTTAACTATATAGATCATAGTATATTTTTAAAACCTGTCATCAAAATATTCTTTTAGTGAATAATAGGCTTTACCAACTAACAATTCTTTGACTGTTTTTCTAAAAGTTTGTACATTATCATGTTTTTTACAGTTATTTGGTAATTTATTAAATATTTTAATGCTATCATATATCAAAGATTGTTTTGTGAGGGCTGATTTGGGAATTGGAAGAGGAATATTTTCTTAGTTCCGAAAGTTATAGCTTGATGAAAAAACTACACCCTTGTACTTTTTAAAAATTAAGCAAACTGTTTCCAATATAAAAATACATGTAAGAGTTAAAATCTGATGCTTTAGAAACAGTGTTCTCGTGCATCAGCACCACATAGATATCTTACCGCGCGTTTCTGCAAAATGAAGACTGACTCCAAAAGGGTTTTGCTACAACAACCCCAGAATGCTACTCCATAACGTAAAAACGATTCAATCAAAGCAAAATATGTTGTTTTTGCCATATTGTATTCCAATTCAGAAAATGTCCTACGCACGGCAAAACATCCAGAGGCGAGTTTTTTATTTAAATTTTTGATGTGCTCATTAAACTTTAATTTGTCATCTATATAAATTCCCAAAAACTTTGAACCATTAGAACCTTTTATTGTCTTGTCACCAAAAGGAATGTCACTAATGGAGAACCTAAAACTTAAAACCCTTGTTTTTTCTATATTAAAACAAAGAAAGTTGCTATTGCACCACTCTTTGATCTTGCCTATGTCTCGAGAAATAATCTGCCTCAAAGTTTCCGGGTCTTTATGATGCCATAAAATAGTTGTATCGTCAGCGAAAATTGTGAAGAAACTCTGAATATCTGTTTTGATCAAATCATTGTTATATAAAAGAAAAAGAACCGGACCAAGAACAGAACCCTGTGGAACCCCATGATTTATTGGTTTTGGATCAGAAGTTTGACATCCATTCTTGACCATTTGCCTTCTCCAATTCAAATACGATCTGAAAAATTCCAAGACACTACCCGTAAAGCCATACACATATAATTTTTTTAAAAGCAATTCCTGGTTAACACAGTCGAAGGCTTTACTAAAGTCACAAAAAATAGCTGCAGCATATTCCTGATTATTTAGCTTAAATAAAGTTCCTGTAAAAATGAAAAGACAGCGTTATTTGTACTGAAACTGAAACTTCTTTAAAATTTTATGTTTATTTAGAAATTGTAGCATACGCTTCTTAACGATTTTTTCAATTATTTTGGATAGCGTAGGTAAAAGAGAAATAGGTCTGAAATTAGCTGGATTGTCATGAGCACCTGATTTATGCAACGGAATTACTAAAGATGTCTTTTAACATTCATTGAAGTTACCAGTTGAAAAACTTTTATTTATTGACTGAGCCAATATATCTAAAATACTGTCGTCAAGATTAAGGAACACTGTCAGAGGAATTTTATCGATGCCTGCACTATGACGTTTTTTATGTCTTTTAAAACAGCTTTAATTTCATTTATATCTGTTGGTGTAAGCAAAAAGTTGTCTGCAATATAAGTATCTTTTAAATAATCTAAAGGATCAGTGTCAGATTGTAACTCTGCTGTTAAATTTTCTGCGATTGTACAAAAATAGTAATTAATTATGTTGGGTTCCAGGTCTATAGAGTTTGTTTGTGTGCTATTATTTCCCCTTAAACCGTTAACTATGTTCCAACATTCCTTAATTTTATTTTTTGCTTCATTTATTCGATTTTTGTAATAAAAGTCTTTAGCAGCCTTAATTAGGCGACGATATGTACTTCTGTATTTACCAACATAATGAATAAAGTTTTCATTATCTGCAAATTTTTTTAAATAACAAAGACATCTTAGGCTCTTTGCAGAAATTTTTATTCCTTTTGAAATCCAGACCTTTTTTTTTGTTTTTTTTTTTGCAGTGAATGAAATTCCTCCACAGGATCAGATGAATTTAAAACATTATTCCAGTTTTTTTCTGCACAGTTTAGTTTAAATTTGTTAAAATTTTTCCTACTATATATTCTGCCCAGTCTTTTTGGGATTTTAGAAGTAAATTTTTCCAAAATAGGAAATTTTGCCACAATGGAATCATGATCTGAAAAATGAACATTTGTAACTTGACATTCTATTTCATTTTCCATAAAGTTTGTGCAGAAATAATCGATTGTTGTAGTGGTAGAGTGAGTAGTTCTAGTTGGTTCTTCAACCAACATTTTAAGTCCAAAAGATATTAATAAATTTAGCAAGGCTTGAGTATTTGGTGAGTCAGTATTTTCATAATTTATATTTAGATCACCCGATACAAGAATTTTAGAGTTTTTTGGCAGTTCCAATAGTAAAAGTTCAAGGTTAGTTAGGAATTCAGCAAAAATACTATTTGGTGGTATATATAAGCATATTATGTAAATATTTGTTGTTTTATTAAAAGCTATAGAAAATTCAAATATTTCTTCTAAGATAAGATAATCATATTTGTTTACCGCCTGTAAACAAAAATGGTTTGAGAAATTTTTATTTATTAGGATGATAGTGCCACCATATCCAACTTTGTTTTGCCTACAGAATTTGGAAACAATGTAATAATCTGGAATATCGCAAGGTTCCAGAGGTTCGAGCCAATGTTCCGTTAAAAGAATCAATTCTGGCATGTTAAGGCTACCACAAAATATACTAAGATCATCAGTTTTATTTCTTAAAGAGTGCACTTAATTGTAAAATTGTAATAGCTTTATTTTTGTGTTCCGCGACTATCTTACTCCTCTCACTGTTTCGTGTAACTGAAAATTTGTGGGATGATGATACATTGTAGGAATTTCCCTGATTTATCTCTAAAAAAGACGCATTCGAATCAGGAACACCCTAATTAAAACTCTCTGAAGTAAGATCTATACAATAGTTTTGCTCCAGTGAAATTGGTTCCAGAGCGATTGGTTTTAAATAGCTAAAAGATGGTGCATTTTTAAATGAAGTTACTTCAGAGTACAGAATCCTAGCCATTTTTGCTAGCCCTTTACCATTTAAAAATATCTTATTAATTACATAGTCCGAATATCTAAATTTATTATACAGATCCACAACACTGATATTATTGGTAAACTGCTTAAGATTTTTGACAAAATTTAAAATATTATTGTTAACTGACTGGATGTTTTGTAAAGGAAAATACCCCTCCTGCTTAGCAGGTACTGTACAGACAATAAGGTTTGTATAAAAACATTGATGTGATTTCATTCAATTTAATATCAGTGTTATTTAATCCTGCCAACACGATCACATAACCACTAGAGCCCAAATCCGACATCCAAGAACTATGACTACAGGCTGCTTATTGACTTGAGAACTTGAATATTAAAGTTTTCTGTGAACACCTTCTGTAAGTGAGGATACAGGTATTTGCCATATTCATCGGTCAAAACCAAAATTTTGTTCTTTTTAGAATTTACCAATTGAACTTTTGGGGATTGATTTATTTGTTTAAATTTATTCCCTGAGATCTTTATTTTACATTTTTTTGCTCTTGCTTCATCGACTTCTGTTAATTCATCTGATAAGCTTCTTTCGTTTCTTTGCTTTTGAAGTTCCTCAGTATATATTTTATTATCAAGTTATAAAATCCGCATCGTTTCCAACATATTATCGTTTGTCGTTTTTAGATCAGTGATTTGTTGTTTCAAATTATTTAAAACTATATCATCGTCCTGCATTCTCTTTTGCAGCTCTTTATTTTTATTTTGTAAATCTACCATTTTTTTGTTTAAAGCATTTAAAGAGTCTTCAGATAACGATAAATCAGTTTGAATTTCCTTGACCTCTAATGTTGCGATATCCGTCTGTGTAGCCCTTGAACAGAGCTCTATACTCTTCTTATTTTTCTGTAGACTAGCAATCTGTTTCTGCAATTGATCAATTTTGTCACTCTTTTCTGCTATTTCAGTTTGGTAGCTTTCTTCGCATCTTGAAACGTCCTCAACTAGGACTATAGAATTGCGCTTTCGATGAATGCATCTTTATCTTTGATCTCCTGTTTTAAGTCATATATATATAATTCCCTTGAGCACATCAAATGCATAAGGGTCAATGTCTGTTGTTGTTTCCTCGCAAATTCGCGAGCAAATAATAAAACTGTCTTTGATAACTGTAAACTGCTTATTTCCCCTAGTCCAGCAACTCTTATGAAAAACATTTTTACAAACTACGCAAAAAAATAAGGTGGATTCCTTGTTCTTACAACATTTAAAGGAAGACATTTTTCGTTTTCAGATCTACACATGATTTCAACAAGTCATGTAAATAACTAAGGCCTGGTAATTTTCGTAGGCCCTGTGTTCTAAAGACCTTGGGATAGAACCTAACATTTTTGCGTTGTCGTTTGTGGCGCGTTTTAATATAAACAAAACAAAAGAAAACAAAAAAGTTGTATAAAAAATAACGTTTTACCACAAAAATTTTTGGTTCTCAAGCCAGATATTGCACTGTTTGTTTCACTAATATGCTCTTCTTGGAGAGTGTACCACTTGCTGTCTTTTCAGGTACTTTTAATCTATTTTTAACAACTTAAAACACAACATTGGTTGTTGTTGATTAAATAGTATATTAGAATAGTTTTCAACTACACATCCACCAAAACAATTGAGCATCGGTTTAATAATCGCTAAATTGTCTAAAAAATTAATATGTAAAATATAGCGGACAGCTGACACTGACCTACAGCGTTTTTATTGGACATCTCGTAGTGACGTTTGGAAATTTAAATATAGGCACCATTTTTAAACCAAAACATTATATTTTATTTATTTCTAACCTTTGTATGGAAATAATGTCTTTGTTACAACGAAAAAAGATGACCCATTCGCAAGGTATTTATGAACAATTTATATAAATATTAAAAACTATTGCATTCATGGAAAAAATAAGTCAAACCTTTAACCAAAATCTAGACTTGTAGACCTAGGATTGTAGCATTTACCACTGTAGACCCTTTAATAAATACTGGTGTTTAAGTTCACATGTCTTTAGGATTATTTCTAAGCATGTGTAATCGTAAAATACCCTTTTGTTTAGCTTTGTGATTGTATTGGACTGAAATGAATTTTTTAATTTTTTTTCTCAAATTTCCCAAAATCCCACCTTTAAATCCTCGTAAGCTTTTTATTAATGTCTGAAAAAGCACCATTTTTTTAAAAATAATTCTGTAATCTTATGCTTCTTTAACTAATTAATAGATTTGTTAAAATTGATGTACCAAAGGGACATACGAGGTTTTTTATTGAAGAACATTAGTGATTTTGTGAAAGAAAATCAATTTCAAAATTAAAAATCAAAAAAAGTGTCGACAATTGAGAACTTCATTTTCTTTTAAACACTTTAGTTGATTACCTTTCTAACGGTATGCTACACATTGATAAAAAAAACATTTCTGCTTTAAAATACGGATATTCCGTTAGAAGGGCGAGACTCGTTCGGAATTGGTAAGAAAAACAATTTGATGTTTATGTCCCTTTGGCACATAAATTTTAACAAATCTATTAATTAGTTGAAGTAGCATAAGATTACAGAATTATTTAAAAAAATGGTGCTTTTCCAGACATTAATAAAAAGCTTACTAGGGTTGAAAGGTGAGATTTTGGGTAATTTGAGAAAAAAAATTAAAAAATTCTTATCTCTTTAGCCGTGACTCTAAGGACCCATGTTCCAAGGTTGAAAAGGTAGCAAATGACCCCAACAATATCCCAAACATTTTTGACGGTTCATGTGCCGAACACCCTGTATATGAGGAGCAACTTATCAAAACGTATAATGTCCACTTTGGGACAAAATTGAATTAGATATGAATTTAGATTCACTGTAACTATATGCTCTTATGAATACACACTCAAAACACCAAAGCACCTGTTGTCCCACCGTAATTCAATAGCACAACCGAACGGCCACTATGTAATGAGGTATAGCTGCAAAAAATTTTTTGCCTTTCCTGAAAAAGTATTCTTGAGGGACATAACGCGTTTTGATAAGTTGCTCCTCATATCAGCATATGTTTTTGTATATTACCCTCTAGTTTAGCTTTTTAATTGCATTTGTTACATTAAAAGCAGTCCACTTCACTTGTTTCTGTATGTCTAAGGACGTGTCTTTGTAAGTCACTCTTTTTTGTTAGATTTATAATTGCATTGGGCACACTGAAACTATTTAACTTCATTTGGGTCTTTATGCATAAGCGTTTTCGTAAACTACTTTTTCGATTAGTTTTATGATTGCATTGAACACATTGAAACCACTCCACTTCACTTTTGTTTTTATGTATCAGCATGTGCCTTCGTAAAGTACTTTTTTCTTTACTTTTATAATTGTGTTTAATGCTGCCAGTTATTTTTTCTTTATTGTTTTATTTTGAATTTTTTGGAAAACCTAACCTTAAAGTTTGTTTTGATATTTTTGGGCTTTCAGCAAAAACCTTCAAAAAAAGAAAGTCCTGTTTGGGAAAAATTCCAATCAGGTGATAATTTCTCTCTTTGTTGAAAGTTATTTTCTTTTTGATCACCTGTTCATTTTGTTAAAATCATGCGCGTTTTTTGCTCACGCTGGGAGTTTGAAGCGCCACCCTGTGTGTGACAGGGGAATGAAGAAATCACTTCCGCCAAAAAACTAAAAGAAGTCACACGTGTTTTCGGGTTGAAGACCGAAATTCCAGTCGCAAGGAGGGGCGGTGCCGCCAGTGAAATTTTGGGACTGCTGCAGAATTACAGAAGGTAAGCTTCTAGCGTTTGCCGATTTTTTCCTTTGTTTTTTAGTTTAATAGACTCTGTTTAATTTTGGGGTTATTTTTTTTGGAATATCTCTAGTTTTTCTCCCCTTCAGGGCTCAGATCTCTATTTGGTCCTTCAGACCCTTATGTTTTAAATAAGCCCTTTGGATTTTACAGTTTTTTTGTTAAAAAATTGGTAATTTTATAGTTTTTTTGCAGCAACCAAATTTTATCGTTTTTTTTGCCAGATTCGGACATTGTTGTTTTTGTACCGGTTTTTTTTAGAGTCCGCATAGTTTTGAAGGTTGGTTGCCCTGAGTTTGGTTTATGACCTCGTGCGGCGATAAAAGACCCCCGTTCGACATTTGGCTTCGGCCCGGGCCCCCGTTCTTTTTTCTTGCTGGCTGACATTTCATTGACGTTTGTGTGTTCTAACCTCACAACTTCACGTGTTGTTTTGTTTACCTCCGAGGTTAGAAAATTGTTGATTATTCGTCGGGTTTCGAATTTGTTTGTGTGAAATCCGTCGAAATTTACCTTCGTTTTTTGCTTTCGTTAAGCGCGAGATTGTTGCCGCGTTCTTAGCGAACCGTACCCGGGTGTTGATAGCGGATTTGTCGCGAAAAAACCTACTTTTTTGTATCTGATAAAAACCGCTTTGTCATGTCTGACATAAAAGTTTTGAAAAAACAACAAAATAGCGTTTTTAATAAATTAAAAACAACTTATAATAGAGCCGTCGAAGCCCAGGGCAATGCAGAGAAGGCAAAAAAGTTAAAACCCAGATGGGAAGATGTGCCTTCTCTGGTAAGTCAATTCGATGCATTGCATTTTGAAATTATAAGCTTGGATAGTAGTGATCAGATACAAGAAAGTCAGGAAACTTTAGTGCAGGAATTTGATGAAATGAAATACACAATTAGATCGATTTGTCGTGAGCTCTATCCGGAGGATTACCAAGATGCCTCACAGACAATTTTGAACCATTCCCTGGTAAATGTGGACAGGGGTCTTGAAATTAAAAGAATAGAGGTACCCCATTTTGACGGTAATCTTAAAAAATGGCCCACCTTTTTTGATATGTTTAGGTCACTTGTTCACGATAAAGCTTACATGAGTGAAATAGCTAAATTTCAAGCCTTAAATACCGCTCTGGTGGGAGAGGCTGCATCTGTAATTAGGAACATACCGCTAACCTCTGATAATTATCGAGTAGCCTTCGATGCGATGATTAGACGCTTTAATAATAAAAGACTTTTGGTAACAAATTATTGGACGTCTATTTGTCAAGATCCTTCTGCAAAATCGAGCAACCCACATGATTTGAGGTTATTGTTGTCCACTTTCCGGGAAAATTTGGAAGCATTGTCAAACTATGATGATGTAGACCTTTTAGATTTTGCTAAAATGATTCTTCTTTTGCAAAAAGTTGATACCCCATTGAAAACTCAGTTTGAGATTGAGTATAGTGATAAGGAAATCCCGTCCTATAAAGATTTGTTTAAATTCTTAGAGAAAAATTGTCGGGCTTTGGAAAATAGTTCTCTTTTGAATAAGCCGAAGGAGGTCTCACCTCCTCTACCCCCTAGGAAGGGTGGCCAACCACCCTATCCTGTGTTATTGACTGGAACAGGCCAGTCTGGTAATAAAGGTTGTGTTTATTGCCAGCAACAGCCCTACCATCCCCTTGTGAAGTGTACCAGATTTCTGGAATTAGAAGTAGGTCAGCGCCATCAATTTGTTAAGCGTGAACGATTGTGTTTTAACTGCTTTGGCAAACATGGTGTATCTCAATGCCCTACAAATGCCACGTGTCGTCAGTGCCAGGGTCTTCACCATTCCCTGTTGCACTTTGTGAAAAGCTCTCCGAGCCACCAAGTTGGTTGTCCGGGGGAGACCCCCCGTATACCTGATAGTGAGGGTGCCAAACAGGCATTGTGTACCGCTACACCCAGTAGCAACCATTTTGAACCTCGTAAGAGGAGACCTGTGCTTTTTGCAACTGCTTTTTGCAAAGTTTTAGTGTTAGATGCCCACAACAAGTTTGTGTCTTGTCGGGCAATTTTAGATTCCGCTAGTGAAGTGTCCTTTGTAACTTTCTCTTTGGCTGAGAGGTTAGGACTTGAAGTAGCTCCGAATAGAACTCCTATTGAGGGAATAAATGGCATGATTTCTAGTACTTCATATAAAAATGTTACATTGAAAATAGGCTCCGCCAAGTTTCCTAATAGTTTGTTTTCCTGTGATGCCATTCTTATTCCTAAAATTTGTGGAACCATACCTGTGACTGTTGTAGAATATGATTCTATTCAGTGGCCATACCTAAAAGATTTAGATTTTGCAGATCCTAATTTTGGACAACCTAGTAGTATAGACCTTTTGATTGGTGTTGATTTGTTTGGTCAGATGCTTGTGCCTGGCTTTAAAAAAGGAGAAAATGGAGGACCTTGTGCCATTAATTCAATATTTGGTTGGATACTCCTTGGTGGTATTGATGGTCCTCGTAAAACTCAAAAACCCATTAGTTTGTTGACCTTAGTGTCTTCCCCTATAGAATCTGGATTGGATAGTACCTTACAAAAGTTTTGGGAACTAGAATCGACCCCTCCAAAAATCCCTCTTCCCTCTGATGAGGACTTGTGTGGAAAATTGTTTGCTGCCGCTCAGTCTGGAACTGAGTTTGGCAGATATGTTGTTCGTTTACCTTTCAGAGAGCCTCGACAGGAACTTGGTGACTCTAAAGGTCAAGCATTGCGTAGATTAAATATGATGGAAAACCGATTATTGAGGAATCCTGCTTTGTGTACAAAGAATTTGTTCAGGATTACCTAGACCAGGGGCTTCTGAAATTGGACAATTCTAACCCTGACTTCCATTCATATTTTGTTCCACACCACCCAGTTGTGAAGGTGGTAAAATGGTGTCCAAAATCTGATTCGTTTTGTTATGATGTGATGCCCATGGAAAGACCTTGTACCAAGAGAAACATTCTCTCTGAGATTGCCAGGATATATGATCCACTCGGGTTTCTAGCCCCAGTTGTTTTGGTTGCTAAGTGTTTAATGCAACGTTTGGGGGTCCAGGGTCTTTCATGGGATGATACCCCCTTCAGTGATATTGTTGCACAGTGGCAACTCTATGTGTCGCAACTACCATTATTATCTTCGATATCAATATCTCGTTATGTTGTGAAGCAAAATGCTGTCACCACTGAATTGCATGGCTTTTGTGACGCCTCAATGTGTGCATATGGTGGTGCAGTATATATTCGACAAATTGAGTGGTGGTAGACGCTTTTTACTCATTGGGCGTCGACCAGTGAGATACCACCATGCCAGAAGTGAGTAGCGCTAAGTGGTATCACCGCGTTCCGCTACTGCGGTGGCAGTCCGGTTCCAACAATGAGTAACAGATAGCATGATGGCGCCTCCAGGATCAAAATATTCCGGAGGTAAAATACCCGACCACTCGGATCTCCGGGCGTCGGGTGATCCTGGGGGTCCTTCATGCAAAGATATTAAAAGAAGACCAAAAACTCAACTCAGAATTGATTTTAGCAATATAAGAGGATTAAGTACCAACATGAATTCAGTTCACCAACATCTTGAAGAACAAAGACCTGACATCCTTGTTCTCACTGAAACTAAAATCAGTTCTGCAACACCTACTGTGAACTATCTTTATCCCGGCTGTGACCTACACCACCGATTTCGACATAATTTTGGGATCTGTGTGTACATTAAAAATGACCTTTCATGTCATCGAGAGGAGAAGCTAGAACCAGCGAACCTTGATATCATATGGCTGAAATTCACCTCAAAGTCATCGACCAAGTTCATTTGCTGCCTCTACCGACCGCCAAGTAACACCGAGTATCAAAACTTTTTTGCGACATTATCCGAAAACTGTGATAGTATACAGTCTAACTATCCACATGCGGAAATTGTTTTTTTAGGCGATTTCAACGTCCACAATATACCCTGGCTAAAACACCACAACAAAACAGATAATGAAGGCAGGGAAGCAGAAGCTTTTGCCATAAGTTGTGGTCTAACGCAGCTTGTCGATGAACCTACCCGTATCTCAGAAAGGGGTGAATTTGCAGCGCTTTTAGACTTGTTCCTAACTACAAATCCTGACTTGTACACCCCACTTGGTTCATCCGATCATAAACTTATAAGAACAAAATGCGAAATGTTCATACCGCCAAGCCAACAATCACTTCCTCGTAAAATGTGGCACTATAAATCGGCAAAATGGAATGACCTTAAACAGTTTTACTTGGATTTTCCATGGCAAGAGGTTTGCTTTAAAACAGCTGATCCCACTATTTGCTGTAATGAAATAACAAAAGTAATCTTATCTGGAATGGATGCATATATCCCACATACAATAAAACGCAGACCTAATGCAAAACCTTTGTTCAACAGCCAGTGTCAACCGGCTGTACAGAAAAAACACAGAGCATATAACCTTTGGAAACGACAACAAACCGCTCAAAACCACACAGAATTTATAGAAGCCAGAAATAGTTGCAAAATTACTATTGACGCCGCCAAAGAAACATACAATCAAAGAATAAAAAACAGGTTGCTGAATTGTCCAAGTAGTTCTAGGTCCTTTTGGTCTCTTGCAAAAGCCGTTGGATCAAACTTCACCAAGTCATCCATACCACCACTTACAGATAAAAATACTCACTTAGCCACAACATCAGAGGAAAAAGCCAATATGCTGGCCAAAATCTTTTCCTCCAACTCAAACCTAACAATGCCAAATGGAAAAACTCCACCGTTCATTGAAAGGGTTTCCCACAGTATGCCAGAGGTACCCTTTTGTCACAGAGAAATACGAAAATCCCTTAAAAAGTTGGATACAAACAAAGCAATGGGTCCAGATGGAATTCCCGCGATAGTACTCAAAAATTGTGCTAGCGAACTCACCCCAACTTTCGCAAAATTATTCAATTTATCTTATAGGCAAGGAGTATATCCATCATCATGGAAGTCTGCCGCAGTACAACCCATTCCAAAGAAAGGAAAAAAGACAGATCCGCTAAACTATAGACCAATTGCTCTACTTCCGGTGATATCAAAAGTAATGGAAAGAGTTGTGAACAATCACCTAACCAAGTACTTGGAAAAGTACAAAATTATCAACGACAAGCAATACGGATTTCGAAAATATAGATCAACTGGCGATTTACTTACACTCACTTATGGCAAAAAGCGATTGAGTTGCGAGGTGAAACAAGAACAATTGCCTTAGATATATCTAAAGCATTCGATAAAGTCTGGCATGAAAATCTGCTCAACAAGCTCAAAGCAACGGGATTGTCGCCGAGACTTTGCACTTGGTTTGAAAGTTACCTTAAGGATAGATCCATTTATGTTGCACTGGATGGCCGGAACTCCAACTCTTACCAAATAAATGCTGGTGTGCCACAGGAAGCAATCCTTTCGCCAACACTTTTTCTGATTTACATAAATGACCTCATAGATAAAACAGTAAATCCACTTTATTGCTTTGCAGATGATGGCAATGTAGTCTCCTCAGTCATACCACCCACATGTCTCTCCGCACGTGAATTCCATTACCTTAGACTAACTGAAATATCACAGATAAATAACGACTTGTAGATAATAGAGGACTGGGGCAACAAAAACCTTGTACAGTTCAACGCGCAGAAAACCCAAGCAGCCCTGTTTTCAAAAAAGACCAGCACCGGTGAGCCAAACATCATGCTATCTGGAAGTGCTGTCGCATTGCAGAGCCAGTTGAACATCTTAGGAGTCACTGCAGAGACCAACATGTCTTGGCACAGTCACGTAGCAGATATAGCTAAAAGGGCGTCCCAAAAGCTTGGGGTGCTATTTCGTAAAAGACATCTGTATACACCAAGCCAACTGCTGACACTCTACGAAGCCCAGATTCGACCGACTATGGAGTACTGCTCACATATATGGAGTGCGGCACCCAAACATACCTTAATGCTTTTGAACACCGTGCAAAAACGAGCTATCAAGCTGATCAATGACCCCGCACTTACCCGTAGCTTGGATAGTCTCGAACATCGAAGAACTGTGGGCGATCTATCTCTCTTCTACCGGTATTATCACGGAAAATGCTCTGAAGAGTTGGCACGTATGATCCCCTCGGGAGTAGCACCTACTAGGCGAACACGTCAAACAGACGGTAACCATCAATTTATTGTCAAAATAGAGGCACCAAGAACCTCATTATATCAGAATTCATATCTCTGGAGAACAGCATCGCTGTGGAATAAACTCCCTGCGACAGTTTTCCCTGCAGGTTACAACCTGAACTATTACAAAACCAACACACACCAACATTTTCGCACACTTGCCGCTCCTCGAGCGTGATAGGGATCTCCTTGCGAGTGCGCATACCCGTAAAAAAAATCTCCCTTTTGTGTGGGAAAAGTAGGGTGTGCCCTTTGAAAAGTATTTCTATTCCACGCTTAGAATTGTGTGCTGCAGTATTGTTGGCAGAGCTATTGCAGTTTGTTGGCAATCATCTTGATTGCCTCCCGATTGATAAGATTTTTGCTTGGTCTGACTCCAGCGTTATACTTGCTTGGATAAAATCGTGTCCATCAAAACGAAAGGTTTTTGTAGCCAATCGTGTAACGACTATTCAAGAGAAAGTTCCCCCCAGCTGTTGGTACCATGTAAATGGTAAGGAGCGCCCAGCTGATTGCTTATCCCGGAGCTTACTTCCTGGTCAATTGATAGACCATCCTCTTTGGTGTACTGGACCATCCTGGTTGGCCCAGTCTAGTGAAACATGGCCTATGAACCATAAAATTGATGCGTTTGATGCTGATCTACCCCCTGAGGAAAATCGTTTTGTTTTTGTGACAGAAATACCCCTTGATGAAGTACAGCTGTTACTCACTAAGTACTCATCTTTACGTAAAATATTGGGCATTGCTGCCTTTTGTTTGAGACCTTTTCGAGTGAAAAAAGTTCCTTCTTTATCTTTTCCTACTAAAGCCATCAATGAGACAGATCTTTATTATGCTACTTTAGTTGTTGTGCGAGTTGTACAACAAGAAGTTTTTTTTGAAGATTTGAAAAGGATATGTAATGGTGAGAGTTGTGCTAAGCCTCTTCGAAAGTTGGCTCCTTTTCTTGATTCCCATGGTGTTCTCAGTGTGCGAGGTAGATTACGTCACACTGATTTAGCATATGAGGTGAAACACCCCATGTTGTTGCCTCGTAGTCATAGGCTTACCACTTTGATTATTGAAGAATTCCATAATGAGCATGGACATCCAGGTCCTCGCTTATTGGAGTACCTCCTAAATCAACAGTTTTGGATTTTGTCGGTAAAAAGTGCCATTCACAGTGTTATTTCCAAGTGTTTTTGTTGTGCCAGGGTAAATCCCAAACCATTGCACCCATTCATGGGTGACCTTCCTAAATTTAGAGTGTCCCAGGTGAAGCCCTTTTCCCATGTTAGTGTAGATTTTATGGGTCCATTCTCCATCACGTTAACCAAGCGTCGTGGTGTAAAAAGCCAAAAGGCTTATGGGTGTATTTTTGTTTGTTTCCCAACAAAGGCCATTCACCTGGAGGCTGTTTCTGATTTGTCCACTGATGCATTTTTGGCTGCCCTCCGCCGATTTGTTGGTAGACGTGGCAGATGTGCTACTGCCCTCTACAGTGACCAGGGCACTAATTTTGTTGGGGCAAATAACCTCCTTGTGTCCTATTCTCAGCAAGCTGCTGAGACTTTAGCGATTAAGTGGTGTTTTAATCCACCCGCCAGTCCGCATTTTGGTGGACTCCATGAGTCTGGGGTAAAATCCACGAAAACTCATCTGAAGAAAATTGTGGGGGATCAAATCCTAACCTTTGAAGAGTTGATGACTGTATTGGTTTAGATTGAGGCTATTTTAAATAGTCGACCATTGTGTAGTATGAGCCCTGATCCTCATGACTTTCAAAGTCTTACTCCTGGACATTTTCTCACTTTGGAACCCTTGACAGCCCCTCCCGATGAAAACCTACCCCCATTGAAGTGGTCACTCGGTAGAATTGAAAAAATTTACTCGAGGCCAGATAGAATCCCCCGTGTCGTGCAAGTAAAAACCGCGAAAGGATTACTTGACCGTAGTTTGGTGAAGGTATGTCCGTTACCCAGCCAGTAACCAACCTTCAAAGCCTTGTGTAGCGTGAATCTTGCTTATTTGAATTAACTTAAGTATGACGTCCATAGTTATTGCGATAAAATTATTGTTGCAAAAATGCTAATTTATTGTTTAGACCCTTTGGGCAATTGAATAACCTTTTTTTTTGATTTTTTTGTTTTTGGGTTTTTCTATAAAAATTGGGAATTTTTATGGTGGGCGGAATGTTTAATGCTGCCAGTTATTTTTTCTTTATTGTTTTATTTTGAATTTTTTGGAAAACCTAACCTTAAAGTTTGTTTTGATATTTTTGGGCTTTCTGCAAAAACCTTCAAAAAAAGAAAGTCCTGTTTGGGAAAAATTCCGATCAGGTGATAATTTCTCTCTTTGTTGAAAGTTATTTTCTTTGTGATCACCTGATCATTTTGTTAAAATCATGCGCGTTTTTTGCTCACGCTGGGAGTTTGAAGCGCCACCCTGGGAATGAAGAAATCACTTCCGCCAAAAAACTAAAAGAAGTCACACGTGTTTTCGGGTTGAAGACCGAAATTCCAGTCCCAAGGAGGGGCGGTGCCGCCAGTGAAATTTTGGGACTGCTGCAAAATTACAGAAGGTAAGCTTCTAGCGTGTTGCCGATTTTTTCCTTTGTTTTTTAGTTTAATAGACTCTGTTTTCCCAGGCGGGGCGAATTTAATTTTGGGGTTATTTTTTTTGGGATATCTCA
Organism: Aspidapion aeneum; assembly: GCA_963576565.1. Lineage (NCBI taxonomy): Eukaryota > Metazoa > Arthropoda > Insecta > Coleoptera > Brentidae > Aspidapion > Aspidapion aeneum. The sequence continues at coordinate 8,883,226 of OY755046.1, forward strand.
AGTTTTTATCCCCTTCAGGGCTCAGATCTCTAAATTGCATTGGGCACACTGAAACCATTTAATTTCATTTGGGTCTTTATGTATGAGCATGTGTTTTCGTAAAGAATTTTTTTGTTTAACTTTATAATTGCATTGGAAACACTGAAACCATTTAATTTCATTTGGGTCTTTATGTATGAGCATGTGTTTGGGTAAATTACTTTTTCGATAAGTTTTATGATTGCATTGGATACATTGAAACCACTCGACTTCACCTTTGTTTTTATGTATCAGCATGTGTTTTGGTAAATCACTTTTTTGTTTAGCTTTATAATTGCATTGGACACACTGAAACCATTCAATTTCATTAGGGTCTTTTTGGTAAACTTATCACGTCCTTGCAATGCAACTATAGGTAAATTTAGTGGGAATAAGGACACTGTTGTTCTGGTAAATATACGTTTTAATCCATCGGTAACGTTTCGACAAAAACCATTGTCCATAATTTACCAGAACAACAGTGTCCTTAGTCCCACTAAATTTACCTATAATTAGGGTCTTTATGGATGAACATATGTTTTCGTAAATTACTTTTTAGTTTAGTTTCATAATAACATCGGTCACATTGAAACCACTTCAGTTCACTTAGGTCTTTATGTGTAACCATGTGTGTTACTAGGCAATCTTTCCATTTAGTTCTAAAATTGCAATGGAAACATTGAAACCACGCAACTTTATTTCTATTTTTATGAATCCGCATGTGTGATCGTAAACTACTTTTTTGTTTAGATTAGTAAATGCATTGGTCACACTGGAAAAACTTCTTCACTTATATCTTTATGTGCAAGCACGTGTCTTCGTAAATTACCTTTGTGTTTAGTTTTATGATTGCATGTGTCTTTTCAGATTAGCCTTTCTTTTAGCTTTATAACCACAATCAAGGCAATGAATCAATTGAATTTCATTTGTGTTGTTATGTATAAGCATGTGTTTCTGTAAAGCAGAATTTCGTTTAGCCTTATAATTGCAATGGGTAAACGGAAACCACCTGATTTCATCTATGGTTTTATGAATGACTGATAAATGATTTTCTTTTGGTTTACATTTCAACTTCATTTGGAAATTTAATTTGAAATTTTTCTTCTGGTGGCTGGAGTCTAAACCTTTAGAGGATATTTTTTGACATTGTCCTTCAGTAGTGGCCGTCATTTGAAAACGTCGTGCGGTCTGTTTCTCAGTTGATTCGCGTGTTTCGTTTTCAGGGTGAATGATGCACTGAGAAACATTTGAACTGACTGAATCTTTATACAAACTAGAACGGAAAAAAGTGCTTTATTAATATTGCTGCAACTTGAAATAAAGAAGTTTAATTTTTATCTTCCTAGCTCGCGCACCTTTGGCTAAAGAAGGTATTGTTTTTGAGGAAATTATTTTTTAGAGATAATGCGGAAAATGTGTTATTTGGTGTATCTTGATCTATTTCAGCAATATCGTTGTGACGTCTGTCCGTGTATGTGTGTGTAAGTGTACATCTCTCCGCAACACGATAGCTCCTAACCGCTAAACCGATATTCATGAAATTTTCAGGTAAAATAGTGTACAATAAAATATGCAAACTTATTAACGAAGCATCGTTTTAATATGCAGTTTATAGTAAAACGCATTTTTCTCAATAAATTATGTTTTTAAGGCTAAAATAGCGTGGAGTTTAGATGGAGTGTGCTAATGGGCTAGGAAGGTTTCAGATCCATCATGGATTCATTTATTTTTATATGCAAGTATAATACATTTTTACATATAAAACAGAAACTTATGCAGAGCGTAGGAATTAATGCAAAATTGCAGATTCCTTAGATAGAAAACTTGAGATTTGATTAAACTTAGCTCAGTTTAAAAATTGATTATAACCGCTCATTAAGGACAGTGACAGACATACAGCTAAACAAATAACTTAACTTCAACAAATAAATTGTGAACGGTCCTAATGTAGACCTGTGAATAAGAGATAGGGAAGGTTAAAATAAAATAAATGAATCCATGACGGACCTGATATCTTCCTAGACCATTAGCACACTTCACACACGATAGATTTCGACCAATCATTAAAGATGTTTTAAAATTCTAGCGGGAAAGAAAGGGTTTTGCAAAAAAAAATCTGTCGCAGCCCAACAATTATTCGGCTAATTATACAGGGTTTAATTTAAATGATGTACCAAACTTTACGAGATGATAAAATAGCTCAAAAGTTAAATTTTCTTGTTATTACATGGTGCATCATTATATGAACCTATTTGTTTTTAGATACAGTTTTTTTTTCTCGAAATATTGCCATAACTTCCTTAAAAAATACATTAAACAATTAAATTTTTGTGGATTTATACACCACATTAAAAATGATCAATTCCCTGCAGAGTGTGGTTTATTCTATAAAAATAGGTGGTATAGTTCGAAAGTTATAACGAAAACAACTTTGTCCGTTTTTTTGGCTCACCTAGTACATAATATGATTTGTAATAAAAAAAGTAGTTAAATACTACTAGTAGTTACTAGTTTAACTCCCTTTTTAAAGTATTTTAACCACCAAGTAGTTAAACCACTTTTTTGATCGAGTAGTTAGTAGTTGCCCTCCACTACTTTTTTCAAGTAATCTGACCAGCTCTGCAATGGTACTTATAAACTTTGCTGGTTATTTCTACCTCTCCTATCGTCCATTAACAGGTCAACAGAAGGATGCTTTAGACCCATAATTTACTAAGATCTTAAACCTTAGCACTTAGACGAAGTACTATACTAGTAAGTCTATAAATTTGATCCCGATCGGTTATAGTATTTTTTTTAATACTTAGCGGTTAAATACTGCAAAGATTTGAGTTTTATTTTATAACAATTCAAATTAACATAAAAAATAAAGAAAAACCACATACTTTATACACACACAATATGTCTTTTTTTGCAAATCTAGTCCGTTCATTTATGTAATTTGCGTTAAAACAGTCTCAAATTGTAGTACCACCCTTAAGGAGTGGTTTAAAGTTTAATAAGCTATACAAATAATTAATGATCAAGAAAAAAAATATATATATATACAGGGTGTCCTATAACTTAGGGGCCATAGTGCAGCAGGTGATAGAGGAGGTTATTTCTGAGAAAAATGTTTATATAACATGGGGGTCAACACACATTTGTTTTTAAGATATAGGATTTTTAAAGTAAGAGGAGTGGGGGGAAAAGGGTTTTACAAAAAATTCACACAGCCATCTAACTACTCAGCTAATTGTGATTCAAAAATGTGGTATTTCTTTTTTTGATACATTATATTAAGTTGAGGAGATACAGGCTGTCAAAGTAACCTCCAAAATGTATAAAAAAGAATAATTTTTAAAAAAAATTAATTTTTGCTTAATTATTCTTTTAAAAAATATCGATAATATTTTATTATTATGTCTCGCTAGAGACTTGTTTTTATTAATAAAAAATTTTCAAAAAAATATTGCGTTTAATATGGCATTCATAAAAGTAAATACTTCAATTTATTGCTCTTGTACAACTTTACCCAATTTCATATTTTTAATGCGTTTTTTTTTTTAAGTTATGGCCCCTAAGTTATGGGACACCCTGTATAAAAAGTTTTTAAAGCTAAATAATAAATAAATAACTTAAAACGGTCTGCAGATGAATTACCGTATCAAATATGTGTCAATATTCAAATATTGTAAAAAGCGCAAGATATATAGAAAACTTTTTCCGTAATACTCTACCAAAACTAGGAAAATCGGTTTATAGTTTAGGCAAGATTCGAGAAAATCCACTTTCTAGAAGTATTTTATATTACTTTTTGGCAAATGGGCAATTCCCCCTATTTTGATCCCGCTGAATCCGAATATCCCTGTTGCCAACTCGAAATATTGACAGGGGCTGAGATATTCAAGTAGGCGGCCAAAATGGCGGCGGAATTTTAAATTACCGCTGGAAAGCCCAAATTGTCACAGGTAAAAAATAATACCATATTATTTTTTTAATGGCTGCAAAAGCCTCCAAAAACCCCCCCAGACACCCCAAAATCTAAAAGTTTGAGGTTTTTCAAATTTTCTTAAAAACTAAGCTTCTAAGAGAAAAATGTATAATATACTTTATTGTAGTTAGTACAGCCAAACTTCTTTATGTTCAATTTAGCACTGTGCCTAAGAGTCATTTACAGCCGTAATAGCAAAGTTTAGAAAAATATTTCCAAACTAGTAAGAACCTTTCATTTTGAAATTTGTATTGGAGAACTTGGCTTTACTTTTATCTCAATTCTTTTTACGGAATGCCATTTTCGCGTACTTGGCCTTTTTTTACATGAAATGTTTTTGTTATGATTTAAATATCTTTTCTAAGATTTTCAGAAAAAAATGTGCCTTTATTCTTTATTGAGGATAAGACAATTTCTTTTTAAATGATATATTACAAAGTGAGGTTAATGTTATGATAAATACTTCAAAAAGGTTCGTAATTTATACCTACTAAAATAAAATGTTTCCAAATTAAAATAAACTGTTTTTTGATTAGATTAGATATTTTGATTTATTTAAATAAGTTCTTTAAAGCAACTGACACACTGTTTAAAAGGACATTTTATTATCGGGCCCGCCGTCGAAGCCATAAAAGGTCGAAAGTACAAAAGGTCGAAAAAAAATCGACAAAACAAAATATTAAAAATACAAATTTACCGTATCAAGTCGAATTGACCTGTCCAGTCGATGTTGATCTTTTGTACTTTCGACCTTTTGTATTTTCGACCTTTTGTACTTTCGACCTTTTGTACTTTCGACCTTTTATCCGCCGCTCTTTATTATCCACCGAAAAGCTAATAAGACAAAATTGATTGGATTGATCTTACATAATTTCTTTAAATTAAGAACACCACTAAAGCGGTAAATATAAAATAACTTCCACTTTGTTATACATCGTTTGAAAGGAATTTTTATTGGCTATGACGAAGTATAGAACATATTTTTTGATAAAGAGCTTGACCCCATTGACGGACGTCGCTGGAGAGTTTGCTATAAGTCAAACCCCACCGAGTTTCACATTTTTAAAAAGGGAATTTCCCTGTCTACAAAAAAGTGTAGAACAAGTTTTTTCATGTTAAGCTTAGTTTTTGAGAAAATTAGATAAAACGTGTAACAAAAAATGGTTTTTTCAAAATTAATTTAATTTACGGATGTCCCTGAAATTTTATATTTATAGGTATCTTTTCTAGGGTAACTAGTAACGGGTGTTTCTAAGCTTAGAAAAGAGGTGATACTGGGAGCGTGAAGTTAGGGCAGTCATTTTTAGAGGCTCTTTCCGAGTACATATGTTTGACAGGGGTGGCTAGTGCATAAGAGCTGCAGAACCCCCAAAATTTTCAATTATTTGACTATTTTTTAACCGCTGCTATTTTTCTAATATAATTATTTTATTTCTAAAATTATTGAAATAGCAGTATATTTTCGGTCCGGTGTTGGTATAGTAGGCCTGCAAATCGCGTACGTGTGTTGAGTATGACGCCGCGCGCCGTCGCCGAAGGCCGCATTTCACAGTCGGTCAAATGAAGTTATTGGCATTGTTGCGCTGCTAAATTGCAACACAACGTAGCTGGGAGGCTAACGAGATCTGTGCTCGGCTAGGAACCCCTTCCTTCGCCCCGCACCGCACTTGCTCATGGGTTTAAATAGCGAAATCTAGGCAAAAATAGAGCTGCAAAACTTGCAGTTCCAGTACAATTTCGGGCGGGCGGGCTCAGCGTTGCGTGTTTGCGGGCACATTTATTTATTTAGAAGACGCCAAACGCATGAGCGGGAGGTTATGGTCGTGTTTGTTGTTTGTTTTTGTATAATTGTGTCACAATGAATGTGGTGGATAATTTAATTAATGTAAAAAAATTATCTCTCTTTACTTATGAAGAAAAACTAAAACTGAAAGAAGGACGGCCATTGCCCGATATTTTAATAAATAGAAAAGTGTGGTTCAAGCCGGGGAAAATCGTATAAAAGGATTCTTACAAGAGAAATTTATGCCAGAAACGACTGGATATGCGGATGCAATAAAAATAATTATCTTTTTTGTTTTCCGTGCCGTTTGTTTGGTGGGGATAAATCTTGGACCGTCCTTGGTGTAACCGATTTAGTACATCTTAGCGAAAAATCAGACGCCATGAAACATCAAAAAATCACTTAAACAATGTAATAAACCTGGGTTTGTTGGGTAATGTTAATATTCGTGAGAAGCTGGACACTATTGGACAAATATTCGGCTGTTTAACGAGAACGACTGTAAAAAAATAGCATTTTTTATACCCTATCGGCAGAACTCACAAACTTTACTGTCACGAGCCGCCACTGATGTTTGTACCCTACTACTACTATGTCGGGTTAGAACATTTTTCTACGTTGTCCGACGCCTATTCTCCACCTCCTTCGATCCCGACAATCATCTTCTGTCAAGTTTTTTTGACTCATTGATCTTTGGATAGACTGTTGCCATTCTAGTTTAGGACGCCCTCTTTTTCTGCGCCCTATTGGTTGCCATTATAGGACCTGCTTTGGAAATCTTTCGTCGTTGATCCATTGTACAAGGCCGTGCCATATCAGTTGTCTTTTAGGGATGTCATCCGTTATGCTTTCCTCGATTCCCAGTCTTTGTTTTATGATCTCATTTCTTATGTGATCTGTTCTAGATATTCTCATTGATCTTTTTAGTGCATCCACTTCGACACTTTTTATTTTTGTTTTGTATTTTTCTATAACGCGACAAGTCTCTATTTCATACAACATCGTGCTTTTCACCATAGTATCATAAATGTTAAATGTATGCAAACTGTAGTGTGTATATGGTGTATCGGGCGTTAAGTTCTATTCCCATGCCGTGCACTTTACGTTTCCAGTTTGTTAGAGCTACTGCGATATATATTTTAAAAAGAGTTGGAGAGATACAATATCCCTGTCTTAAGCCTTTCGTTACCAGGAATTCTTTTAAAGATCGATTTACAATTTTAATTTTAGATTTTGACCCTTTGTATAGTTCTTTTATTGCTTTTATGTATGTATGAGAGTAATTTTATGCCAAATTATCCAAGTTCGAAGCTGCTATGTCACGAAAAAAATTAGGAATCCAAATAAATAAATTTTAATTTTTAATGTCCTCCCGTATTTTACAGGCCACTTTAAAAGTAAAAAAAAAATAAGAAAATCAGTTGTGGCCTTGGTTTTTTTTTATTTCTATTGTATTAAATCTAATGTAAAAACAAATTTGACGAAAGAAATCATTAATATTGGTTGGATGATCCTATACAGAAAAAAAAATTAACCTCACTTTTTTGACATGGCAAAAATAGTTTTAAAAAAATAGTAAAGGATCAGGCACACCTCTTATGGGATTTCTGTAATTCGTCAAACCTCATGAAATTTTGATATGTTGTAGACCGAACCTTTCTTATCAAAAGTTCTCATGGGCCCAACTCAAACTAATGACTAGTTTTTGAAATACAGGGTGTTAAAAGTGATAATGTAACAGAAGCATGTTTAGACGGGTTTTCCAAACATATACGCAATGTTAGTATTACATTATTTACGATTTATTTATTATTCTTAATCTGTACCTTTAAAACGTTATCTACAGGGTGTTTAAGTAAATATTAGTTAATGTTTTTAATGCGAAACAAGCTTTACCATGTTGTAAATTAAACCTTGCTCATCAAAAGTTCTCATGGGGCCAACTTAAATGAATGATCAGTTTTTGAAATACAGGGTGTTGAATGTGATAATGTCCAAGAAGCATAGTAGCTCTTTAGTCGTCTTTTCCAAACATATACGCAATGTTATTATTACATATATTTACGATTTATTTATTATTTTCAATCTGTACCTTTAAAACATTATCTACAGTGCGTTTAAGTAAATATTAGTCGAAAGTGGTCACGAGACACAAGCTTTAGTGTGTTTTAGATTGAAACTTGCTTACTAAAAGTTCTTATGGGCTCAACTTAAATTAATGACCAGTTTTTAAAATACAGGGTGTTGAAAGTGATAAAGTCTAAGAAGCATTATAGCCCTTTAGACGGGTTTTCCAAACACTTACGCTATGTTGCTACTACATATATTTACGATTTATTTATTATTTTCAATCTGTACCTTTAAAACGTTATCTACAGGGTGGTAGAGGATTTTCTTTAAAAAAAGTCCCTTTTTGTTTACAATTAGTCCCGTTTCGCTTTTTTTTTTGCAGCACAAACTCGCTAAAAGCCTTGTGTTTATAGTAGGATGCTTAATAATATATACAATGCATATATTTTTAATAGTATTTAAAAAATTATACTTGTCGAAACATCCTGTATTAAATACTTAATAAGTCAAGAATCATTAAAAAACTAATAAATAAAACCCGTCTAAAGAGCTATTATGCATCTTGAACATTATCACTTTCAATACTCTGTATTTCAAAAACTGGAAATTAATTTAAGTTGGCCCTATGAGAACTTCTGATGAGCAAGGTTTATTCTGCAGCACACTGAAGCTTGATTCTCATTAAAACATTTGACTGATATTTACTTAAACACCCTGTAGATAATGTTTTAAAGGTACAGATTAAAAAAAATAAATCGTAAATATATGTAATAAAAACATTGCGTTTATGTTTGGAAAGCCCCTCTAGAGAGCTATTATGCTTCTTGAACATTATCTCTTTCGACACCCTGTATTTCAAAAACTGGTCATTAATTTGAGTTGGGCCCATGAGGACTTTTGATAAGAAAGGTTCAGTCTACAACATACCAAAATTACATGAAGTTTAACGGATTACAGAAATCCCATAAGAGGTGTGCCTGATCTTTTTATGATTTTCTCAATTTTTAATTATTTACACCGGTGCGAAATATGGTCCATCAAAAAAAAGTCTATACGCACATTAAAACTCAGTGGCTTGACTATCATACAAGGCAAAAGAAAAACTTATTTGTCTATTGTTTTCAGCAAACTAAAATTTTAAAAATTGGAAAAACCGCAAAAACTTCAGAATTGGCAACTTTTGACTAAAAAAATTAGCATGTCTATAGTCCAAATTATACGCATTTGTAATGACGGCATTTTTGTTTATGTTTGTTTAGTATATTACAAACAGCGGTGACAATATTCTTTAAAAAAAAAGTATTGTCTATGATTAATTCACTTTTTAAATAGGTAGGTAATTGGTTATGTGAATTATCCGTCACTATCAATCAAAAACATGAGTTTGTCAACTTGTCGAAAATTATTTTAAAAAGTTGTAAAATGCCGAGAAACAAATATAATAGGTATAATGAACAATCGCAGCTGATAATTTTAAATATATTGGCTTTTTTTCAACTGGAAAGGGAACAAGTCCGAAATGGAATTGCACTTCAATTTGAGAATGTGATACAACGAGCCGCAGATGCAACAAAATTGAACCCAACAACGATAGTAAATATAAAAAATATCTACGCCCTACGTTTTTTTCTCACCTGGTGACGTCATTACCAATGCGTATAATTTAGACTATATCTGTCTATTGAAACTTCGCTTGTACCTTGTTCTACTTGACAATGTATCGTCTAAATAAAGCATGTAAAAAATTACATCTTTTTATTCAGTCACAAAAAGAAAAAAATTATATATAAAAATCATCGTCAGGGTATCTAATTTATAGCTACATACTGTTTTGCATGACATCCTAGTTTGTGGGTTCAAGTCCCATCTTCATACACTGTTGGAATTTTTTTTTAGTTTTAAGAATAAATTTTTGGTAACATGGACATTAATTAGTTTGTCTCTTTGGTAAATAAAATGGTTCAGGTTTAACAGTGGCGTACGGAGGAGGGAGGTGGGTTGGGGCCTAATCCTTCCAAAACCATTGAATAACTTATCCTAAATATTGAATTTTTTTGAAAGAAGAAATAAATGGTTTTCCAGGACTTTTTACTTTTACTCAAGCCCCCTCTCTACTAAAAATTAAATAAACCCTTAAAAAATTTGTCTAGTGACCTTATGTAAAGTAGTAGTAATAGTAGTACTAGTGGTGAGGAGACCATTTTTTGGTCTAGCGACTAGGCACACGGCGCGCCCTTTTCGCAAACCCCAATTTGTCCGTACATCATATATCAAACTGATGCACGTGCCCCTTAGGATGCAAGTTTTCTTTCTCTAAGAGGACTTAATTTTGCCTGACACCTTTTTGTCGAGGGCAGGGATCTTTATACTGCATAGCAAGTATACACAGTGGACCCACGCTTTTACACCCCTTCCGAAAGGTGGTCCTGCTACATGTTAGACTTGCATCTATCTAACATGGCTATCGTCCCAGCAGAACGTGGTTATGGACGATAGACTCCTTTCCTTATGAAGAGAGTTTAGATCATAATTTAGTGAACAGTGCTCATATGAATAAACTTTGACTTCTGATAAACATTAATTTGTGATGCAATTTAATATCACTAAAAATATTAAAATAACATATTAAAAAAATGTGTAGTGACCTTAAGGATTCCAGACCCAGATTTTTTATTATTGTTTTTAAAAGTATACGATACATTGAAAAATGTTGCCAAATTAATTATCACCAGCACCCCGATAGACAGGGTCATTTTTGATGCTGAAGTTGAGGGATTTCCCAGACATTCTTAACTTCTTCGTGGAATTCCATGGTAACGTCTAATTTTTAAATATGTTTTATACAAGAAAGATATAGTCCTTGAGAATAGCTTTCCAACACTGTATCAAAAATTTAGGAAAACATTACATTTATACCCCAAAAAAAATATGAAAACTTCGGGAATTTCTGCGTTTTTTGGATATTCTCTAAATTGCTCTAATCAAGCCAGTCTAAAAGATTTTGGTAAACCTCACATTTTTTGAAAACTTCTTTTATGCATGTTTTCAAAACTATAGGTCGATTTTTTTAGGTGCTGTTTACTATAAGCATAAGTCCCATTTTGCCCGTTTTTAGACTTTTTCAAATGCGTGTGCAACAGACTAATTAGATTTAAAAATCTAAAATTGTGCAAAAGTGGTCAGGGCAACACTTTTTTTGTAAATTGGATGAATTGGCGTGGAATTGCTCATGATTGATATTAGTTTGCTCTAACACTGTCCATAATTTTTCTACTGGAACGGTTCATATATGCTTTTTGTAGGTCCACAGAGGTAACATGAGTCTCTATTTTTCTGGCGCTCCTTTTCTCAATTACTTGTTTAAGACAAAAAGCATTATCACTACAAGATCTGCTTGCACGAAACCCACTTTGCTCTCCTTCTTCTTGTTCATAAAAATCATTCTCTATTAGATCTCTAAGAATCCTACCGTACAATCTACTTAGAGTACTGGTTACTGAAATTCCTCTGTAATTGTTGCAATCCAGCTTGTTTCCTTTTTTATGTATTAAGGTTATGAATGCAATTTTTCAATAATAATTGTACTTACTGTTGTTAAACCTGTTAGCTGCTTAAGGACAGTGTGGTAATTGATCTTAAAGTTACACTTCTCACATTGAAACCACTTAACTTGACTTTACCATAACGTTCTAGCAGGTGTAATATTATGCTGCAGCCATCACGATATACCAACATAAGGTATGTCAGCGCGTCTCCATATATGTATATCGGACATGACGCTTGATTACCAACTCTCGCTTTTCGTGACGTCAGATAGATGACAGAATATGGAAATTGGCATGCTAGGTTCATGGGTTGGGTACAAAATATGGAGTTCTATATATTTGCAAAACGTCGAACAGAAATGAAATTTGGTGGGATGGTAGACATAGGTCCCCTGATAGTACATCTAAGTTTGCGACTTCGGAAGGTTGCCGCTCGATGGGGGGGGGGGGGTGAAAACTGCATCGCGGCGCTTGGAGGAAAATAGCACCGTTGGAGTAGGTGCTATAAAAAAAAAGTTCAAATAAAATATGTAGAGAACAAAATTGCGCACCACTTTGGTTTCATGCATTTTTTTCGCTCCGACCAATAGTGTTTGCTTTACGGCGCCCAAATTTGGGGAGTAGTTTGCAAATTTTAACAAAATCAGAGTTTAATCGCGGATTAAAATAAATATGGCTACCAAACAATTCTGGTAGAATTTTTTTATAAAAGAGTAAAGTTTTCTAAGTAAACTGATGCTTGATTCGTGACATTTGACCTTATAAATATGATTTTTTGACACATTATATTTTTTACATTGATACTTTCGTTTTTATGTCTAAGCATGTGACTTGATAAAGTAAATTTTTGTTTGACCTTATAATCGTAATAACCACAATAAAACTACTTCATTTTGTCAAACCAGTTAACTTCACTCTTGTCTTTATGTCTAACCATATGTCTTGTTAATTGTCCTTTATATTTAGTCTTATAATCACATATATCGTTTGCGTCTTTATGAATTAGCGCATGCGACTTAAATCTACTTTTATATTTGGCCTTGTTATCGCAATAAGCACAATAAAACCACCTAATTTTGTCTACGCCTTTATGGGTTATTTCATGCCTGTTTAGCCTACATGTGTATGGTCCTCAAACTTCATTTTTCACATTGAAACCACCTTAAATTCATTTTTGTCTTTACGTAAGTATGTGTATTCTTAAATACCACCAAGTACTTATAATCACAATAAGCACAATAAAACCAGTCAATGTCATTTCCGTCTTTATGAATTAGCGCATGCTTATTAAAGCTACTTTTACTTTTGGCCTTGTTACCACAATGAGCACAATAAACACACTTAATTTTGTGCACGTCTTTATGAATTATTGCATGCTGGTTTAGGCTGTGTCTGTATATGGTCCCAAAACTAGATTTGTCGCATTGAAATCACTTAACCTTACTCTTATCTTTATGTCTAAGCATGTGTCTTATTAAATGACTTTTAACTTTAACCTTATAATCACAACAAGCACAATAAAACCATTTTATATCGTTTGCGTCTTTATGAATTACCGCATGCTTATTAAAGCTACCTTTACGTTTGGCTTTGTAATTGCAATGAGTGCAATAAAACCACTTAATTTTGTCTAGGTCTTTATGGATTATTGCATGCTCGTTTAGGTTGCTTCTGTATATCGTCCCATAACTACATTTTTCGCAATGAAACCACTTGACCTCACTCTTGTCTTTATGTTTAAGCATGTGTTTTGTTAAACGACTTTTAATTTTAGCCTTATATTCACAACAAGCACAATAAAACCACTTTATATCGTTTGCGTCTTTATGAATTACTGCATGCCTATTAAAGCTACTTTTACGTTTGGCTTTGTAATTGCAATGAGTACAATAAAACCACTTAATTTTGTCCACGTCTTTATGGATTATTGCATGCTGGTTTATGCTGCGTCTGTGTATGGTCTTAAAACTGCATTTTTCACATTGAAACCAGTTAACTTCACTCTTGTCTTCATGTATAATCATGTGGTTTATTAAATTGCCTTTAAATTTGGTCTTGTAGCTACATTGTTCACATTGAAACCACTTAACTTCACTTTCGTCTTTATGTATGAGCATATGACTTGTTAAATGAACTTTAAATTTGGTCTTGTAGCTACATTCTTCACATTCAAACCACTTAATTTCAATTTGGTCCTTATGTCTAAGCATGTGAGTTGTTAAATGATATTTTCGTTTAGTTTTATAGTCGCAATGAGTACAATAAAACCACTTTATATCGTTAGCCTCTTGATGAATTAGCGCATGCTTATTAAAGGTACTTTTACGTTTGGCCTTGAAATCGCAATGAGCACAAAAAAACCACTTAATTTTGTCTACGTCTTTATGAATTATTGCATGATGGTTTAGGCTGTTTCTGCGTATGGTCTTAAAACTACATTTTTCACATTGAAACCACTTAACTTCACTCTTGTCTTCATGTATAATTATGTGGTTTATTAAATTGCCTTTAAATTTGGTTTTGAAGCTACATTCTTCACATTGAAACCACTTAATTTCACTTTCATCTTTATGTCTGAGCATGTGAGATGTTAAATGATGTTTTCGTTTAGTTTTATATTCGCAATGGGCACAATAAAACCACTCACATTCGTTTTTGTCTTCATGGATTGTTGTATACTGTTTTAGTTTAGTTTCAGGAGTAGCTTTAGTGCTGTTTGGGAAACGTTTAAACTTGCTTTGAAAACTCAATTCAACATTTATCTTCTGGTTGCCGGACTCAAAACCGGAAATGTTTATTTGTTGATATTTCGTGCCGCTAGTGGTCGTCCGTTCCTCAGCTGATTCAATTGTTGTTGTTTTAATATCAGGGTGAGCTATGATGTCATCAGAAATATTTGAAAGGTCTGGATCTTCATGGAAACTAAAAAGTAAAGAAAAACAGCTTTATGAACATAGAGAGTTATCGGTTTTGAGTTCAACAGCAAAGCTTAATTCCATTTCAGTCACGGATTATTAAACATAAACGGATTCGATTTGAACAAAGTCAAAGTGGTAAATCCAAAATAGACGCCGCCCGGCTGTGATTTTTGTTTGATATATATATATATATATATATATATATATATATATATATATATATATATATATATATATATACAGGGTGTCTTAAATGCCATGGGTCACTATTGCTATCTCGTTAACTATAAGAACTACAAGGTTGTTCAAATTAGAAAAAAATAGCAGTTTTTGGGGGACATTAAAAATCTCGTTTCACATTAAAAAAAAACTATTATATCCCGAGCTACGGGAGCTTTCCAAAAAATTGCTCAAATCTATTTTATTAAATATCTCAAAAAGTATAGTTTTGCAAAAAAATCGCAAAGGATTTTTTTAAACATTTTTGACGTTATTCAATATGGTATTTTTAGCTCACACATATACTATACTATAGTAGTGTGACCTATGGTGATCCTAATTTTTTCGAAAAAAAAAGTTGCTCCGATTTCAAAAATTTTTATATATCTTTGCGTTTCAGATGATTTTGAAACTTTTTTGTTGCGCCGTCTGTCTGTCTGTATGTCTGTCTGTAACGACCAACGCGCATAACTCAAAAACCGCTGGGCCGATTTTAATGAAATTTGGTACCTAGGCTGGGTCTTGGGTCGAGATGGTCCCATTTAAAAATGAACAAAATCCAACGAACACAAACCAAATAAAATGTGGCGGTAGATCCAAAAATTAGAGTTTATGTGAAAATATGGCATGTGTGATATCAAACGAAAGGTAATTGAGCCTGGAGTTAAACAAAATACATTTTTATTTATTTAAAAAAAAAGGGTGGGGGTATATTTCAAAAATTAGAGTTTAAGTGAAAATATGACGTGTGTGATATCAAACGAAAGGTAATTGAGTCCGGAGTTTAACAAAATACATTATAGTTTTTGTTTTTTTTTAAGGGTGGGGATAGATTTCAAAAATTTGAGTTTAAGTCAAAACATGGCTTGTGTGGTATCAAACAAAAGGTAATTTAGTCTGGAGTTGAATAAAATATATTTCAGTTTTTAGTTATATTAGCTTACACGTACACTATAACTATATTACCTAGTGTGAGCTTAGGGGGCCATATATTGGCAGAGTATTTAAGAAAATTTACCACGTCTAGTTTGTGAGATATTACTAATAAGTTACTGTTTTTAGATACGGACCTGTGTTTGTTATTCCATTTTTTAAAAGATCTTTTTTTATGATTTTAATGATGTATCACATGTCCATATTTATTTGTATTTTATTGCTAAAAGAATGGCATTTAAGTTTTTTTGCACTTTTACCGTGGCTTAAGGTGGCTTGGAGAGCAAAAAAAACAATTGCTTATAAAAACCTATGATGCGTAATACATCTGGTAAATTTAGGTTGGTTACTTAGACGCCGGAGGCGTGATATTGATATTTGCAAAAAAAATGTATGTTCCGATGAAAGCCGTAGCTCGGGATATAATAGTTTTTTTTTTTAAATGTGAAACCAGATTTTTATTGTCTCCCAAAAACTGCTCATGTTATCTAATTTGAACAACCTTGTAGTTTTTATAGTTACCAAGATGGCAATTAAGAATTACATATATATATATATATATATATATATATATATATATATATATATATATATATATATATAAATCAATCTACAACGTTCTCCGCCATCTTCTGATTCCCAGTCTCCATTGATCTTGGTTGGTCCAGATCTGGGTCTTCTTCTGTTTCTTATTCCATGTGGTGTCCAATTTAGTATTTTCTTTGGGATTCTGTCTTCGGCCAATTTTGTTACGTGTCCATACCATCCAAGTTGTTTAATTTGTATGTCTTCCGTTATTTTGTGTTTAACATCCATAATTTCTCGAATTCTCTCTCATCACCTCTAAAATTAATTTTCAGTAAAGAAACATAATATTTTTCTATTTGAATAATATTTTGCAGTTTGTTATTATGGTAAGTTAAAGTTTTTATTTTAATATTTTGGGTCTTGTTTGTTTTATAGGTCATAAGAAAAGTCTTGTAACAATTTCTAAATTGCAACAGAGTTTTGTTTTGTATTCATTAAAGGTTGTAACGTTTTTAAATCTGTTTTATATTTACTTTATACACACAAGAGATTTATACTACGGTACCCTCGTTTAAGGGTTCGATTTAAAATAAACTCATACCCGACAAGTTGGTGGAGGCTTGAGGCTTGTGTGAATAAAAACTTGCAAATAATTTTGTAAAATTAATTTTTTTAAAGAATTTTTTCTTTAAAAATTAATAATTTTTTGCTAAAATTTTTTATTTCATTGTTTTTTTATTAAATTTATTTTTAAATCAATGTTAAGACTATAAGACAAGCAAACCCTATACCGAATTCCGACCAGGTAAAACTGAACTTCTTCAAAACTTGGAGGGCCCAAAGTTGTGCTACCCCCTGGTCCGAATTCTATTTTTTTTTTTTTTTAGAAATTCTAGAGGTTATTTTGATAGGGGTAATTTTAATACGCGTGTTATTTTTTTGTAATAAATAGAAATGGTCAATATTACAATTTGAGATATTAAAAATGAGACCGGGATCCCGGCAAAGCCAAAGTTTGTATCCCCAAATTTATGTGATTCCTCCTCAGAGATTAATGCTCGTGATTTTTTTGGAGCATTTTCAAAGATGTGCAGGTCCAAAGTTTTTGGACAGAAAAAGAAAAATTAATCTATTTGGCACTTATTTAGTATACGTGGCTTTTACCTGGTTTCAAAAATATAAAGAAAAAGCAGAAAATCAAAATAAAAAATGGTAAAATACGCCAGCTACGCGATTTTTTAGAAAAATTTGGCTCAGTTTTTGACAAACGTGAGTTAAAAATTTGTTTATGAAATACAAAGCAAAAAGAGAATGAAGATATTAAAAAATATTATTTTAGGTTAACAAATATGTGTGATGAATATGACGAATCTATGACTTTTTCTAATTTTTTGGAATATTTTGAAAGTAGTATGCATAATGATCTACTGACAAGTTATTATATTTTGCGAAAAGAACCTCCGACGGATTCAAATGATCTTTTGAATTTAATAAATCGCTTGAGTGCAATACAAAGTTTAATAGCACATTAGTTATTAAATTTCTGTTTATATTTTTTGCTGTATGAACTTTTTATATATATATTTGTAGTATATATCGGTCGTCGTTATAATAGGACTTACTTGTTTTAAATAAAAACTCCTCTATGTTACAACTTTTTTATTATTTACACTAAAAGTACATAAAAAGTCGAATAAAATAATCATATTCAATATAAAAAAACTAAACATACATACATGTTTTTTAAACCGTGAGTTGAAATAAATCGATTCGATTTTTTTCTCTATGGTACTAACTTCGTCTAAAAGCATTTTGTCACTGTCATGACTGTAAAGTAGAAAGCTATTCAGGATTTTCACAGCTCGTAAAGCTTCTATAGTAGATGGTGGTCTAAATTCTTCTCCATTATCAGATGCGTCTTCACAATTTTGATGCGGGATCTCTTGATTCACAAGCACTTCAGCTGCAATTTGCTCATCAGACAAAGAAGTGTTTGCTTCCAAGTAAAGATCAACATTTACAAAATCTGTCCATAATTCATCTGATAAGTTAAGGATATCTTTAATTACATCGAGTCATGTCATCTCGTGTTTCGAAACCATTATTCGTTCTTCTTGCCAACTTGGCCAGAGGAATATTATCTTCTTCTGAGTCGTCTTCAAAATCGTCAGTGTATGTTGTTAACTCTCAGAAACCTGCATGTTTAAAACAGTTCGCGATTGTTTGTTGCGACACCCTGTTCCAGGCTTTGCTCACCATCGATATTGCAGAGCACCTTTAAATTTCTTGTCTTATCTGGAAGCATTTTAACCCTTTCGAGACTAACGGGACAATACGTCCCAAGGCAGAATTTATTTAGACTAATGGGAAATGTGATCCCAAATAAACGTGTAAAAACGCCAGTTCAGTCTTTTCAATGCCCAAGGCCATTTAGCAGGTGTTTGTATAAAATATAAAACGACAGAACCTCGATATTTCCGTAAAAGTGTGTGCATGTAGTGCATTTATTTGCAATTTTTGAGTGATTTTTGGTGAATTACCCGCTCTATTTAGCGTGTAATCATGTAAGTACGCCTATAGTAGCAAGACTAATGTTAGAAACATATTCAACGTTTCGGATAAGACAATATCGTTGTTTTTTTTGCGTGGGACATTATGTCCCAGCAGGTCACTTTAGTGGGATTATCTATCCCAGTAGGCGTAAACTGGTTTTTTCCTTTCCAGAATAAGCAAAAGAAAATTGAATCAAAAGGAACAGTCGGAACTGTTGGGATATATTGTCCCAACATAATGGACTGATGGGACGATATGTCCCACACTATAACGTTCTAAAAATTATGTGAAAAAATTACAAACATCTCTAAAACCCTTCTACTTTCGAAATATGAAATCATAAATTAAATTATAATCCTCACGAAAGAAATAAAATTCCGTCTTGAAAGGGTTAAAGAAAAGGCCCGTCTCATCTGCGTTGAAAATTTCGCCACTCGTATAACCTTTTCTTACTTTATGCCATACTGTTTCAAGTCAGTTTTCTGTCACACCAGCAGGTACGGAAGCTGCTTCACCACTTACTTTTCCATACACAATATTGTGTCTTTTTCGGAAACGTTTAATTCAACTTTCTGAGCATTTATATGTCGGTCCTTTATTCATTATTTTGGCGAATAGTTCCACTTTCGCCTGTAGTATCGGGCCATTTATTCGTGATCCCTTACTTCTTTCAACTTTAAACCAGTTAAATAATGCTTTATCTATTTCTGTGTGACTTGATAATCTAAGTTTTTCTTTGGTAACAAATTTTCATTAAATGCATCCTTTGTTACATCTTGGTTTTTCCAAACTGTAGATACAGTTGAATGCGATAAGCCCAACTCCCTTGCAATAGTACTATTGGACTCACCTGCCTCAAGTCTACAAATTATTAAGTCTTTCTCCTCAATAGACAAAATTTTTCTTTTTTTTGAAGTTATTTTCTACAATAACACTACTACTTTGCTCTAAAACACAGTCGATTATAAATGAAATGTAGACAAATAAGAAATTTCATAAGACCCTAGACTGAGGGATTTCCCCGTCGTTGCAGCCGTTTTTAAAGCCATGCATAATCACCAGGCAAAAATCGATTGCAAATAGTCGTTATATCCGGCCCGTCACATTAAAAATTTTCTTTATTATGGACGCTTAAAGCCACTTAGTCGCTATAACCGGCGTCGCTATAACCAGACTTTATCTGCAATACATTAAACGTGAATCCAACCTAACTACGCACTCTTCGTCGTAATATACGACTTGTCGTTATAAGCGACGTCGTTATTGGCCACTTTTACTGTATTTATAAAGGTATCAAGCAGACACTAACTTCAAAAATTTTTAAATGTTCAATTTTGTTTATTTTTTTCTGTAAATTAATGTTACTATTTTTAAAATAATTATCTAAGGTAAAATTTTCGATTATAATACATTGATAAATTTTATTATTTTAGTATTTTTTATATTTTAATACGTGCGTTATTGTTATCGTGTTAAAAAATGGGAAGCATCTCTTACTTAAATTTCGAAAATCCAAGAACTCGAAAACAACAAATATTTAAACATTTAAAAATATTATTGGTACAAAAACACTTAAATCCATAATAATATTTAGTTATTTGACGCAATTTTTGTAAATATTTCTTATGCAAAAAATCCACTTCTAGCTTTAAAAGTCAGTAAGACAATATTTCAAAAATACGAAAAAATTATATTTTAAAAGACAAAATTGGTATTGGAATCAAAAGGAAAAAATAAGATTTTGAGTTTAGTTATAATAAATCCATCGTCAGTTTATGAAAAACCAAGTACAAGTTAAGATTGCATATTATTTTTTTGTTAGCCACACTACAAGATCTGCCTGCACGAAACCCACTTTGCTCTTCTTCTTCTTGGCCATGAAAATCATTCTCTATTAGTCAAACAAGTTTCGTGGCTAATCGGGCAAAAAGGAGTTTTTTGTTTCCCTCATATTTTTCCGTGGGTAGCCTGAAAGCTTAACCTCACGGGGGTCCAAGATCTAATGGACACCTAATAAGTGTTGAGAGTTAACCGTTTCGTCCTTATGGGACTCCTCAGAACACTGCTGGTCAATGTGACAAATCTTGCGAAGTTAATCAGACGGTTTTATCTCTAATTAAATGTAATTAGTGAGAAAACTATAGCAAGAAGCGCCATCTACCGAGATACGAGAGAAACAAAAAACCAAAAGCAGGCGAAACACTGCTATACAAGATCGATCAATGAAAAGATCGAATGCAAATAAAAGAAAACAACTATAGTCCGTGACCTACGACAGCTCTTTGTCTTTCAGACCGGATCAACACAAATTGCATTTTTACTCGCCATCAAGACAGTGAGCGTCAATCAACAGAATTTTTAAGCCAAAGGAATTTCGTACCCGTGAATTTAAAAATCAAACAAGTTTCGTGGCTAATCGGGCAAAAAGGAGTTTTTTGTTTCCCTCATATTTTTCCGTGGGTAGCCTGAAAGCCTAACCTCACGGGGGTCCAAGATCTAATGGACACCTAATAAGTGTTGACAGTTAACCGTTTCGTCCTTATGGGACTCCTCAGAACACTGCTGGTCAATGTGACAAATCTTGCGAAGTTAATCAGACGGTTTTGTCTCTAATTAAATGTAATTAGTGAGAAAACTATAGCAAGAAGCGCCAACTACCGAGATACGAGAGAAACAGAAAACCAAAAGCAGGCGAAACACTGCTATACAAGATCGATCAATGAAAAGATCGAATGCAAATAAAAGAAAACAACTATAGTCCGTGACCTACGACAGCTATTTGTCTTTCAGGCCGGATAAATATGAGGGAAACAAAAAACTCCTTTTTGCCCGATTAGCCACGAAACTTGTTTGATTTTTAAATTCACGGGTACGAAATTCCACGTTTGTTAGTATTATTTGGCTTAAAAAGTCCGTTGATTGACGCTCACTGTCTTGATGACGGGTAAAAATGCAATTTGTGTTGATCCGGCCTGAAAGACAAAGAGCTGTCGTAGGTCACGGACTATAGTTGTTTTCTTTTATTTGCATTCGATCTCTTCATTGATCGATCTTGTATAGCAGTATTTCGCCTGCTTTTGGTTTTTTGTTTCTTTCGTATCTCGGTAGATGGCGCTTCTTGCTATAGTTTTCTCACTAATTACATTTAATTAGAGACAAAACCGTCTGATTAACTTCGCAAGATTTGTCACATTGACCAGCAGTGTTCTGAGGAGTCCCATAAGGACGAAACGGTTAACTGTCAACACTTATTAGGTGTCCATTAGATCTTGAACCCCCGTCAGGTTAAGCTTTCAGGCTACCCACGGAAAAATATGAGGGAAACAAAAAACTCCTTTTTGCCCGATTAGCCACGAAACTTGTTTGATTTTTAAACTCACGGGTACGAAATTCCACGTTTGTTAGTATTATTTGGCTTAAAAAGTCCGTTGATTGACGCTCACTGTCTTGATGACGGGTAAAAATGCAATTTGTGTTGATCCGGCCTGAAAGACAAAGAGCTGTCGTAGGTCACGGACTATAGTTGTTTTCTTTTATTTGCATTCGATCTTTTCATTGATCGATCTTGTATAGCAGTATTTCGCCTGCTTTTGGTTTTTTGTTTTTTTCGTATCTCGGTAGATGGCGCTTCTTGCTATAGTTTTCTCACTAATTACATTTAATTAGAGACAAAACCGTCTGATTAACTTCGCAAGATTTGTCACATTGACCAGCAGTGTTCTGAGGAGTCCCATAAGGACGAAACGGTTAACTGTCAACACTTATTAGGTGTCCATTAGATCTTGGACCCCCGTGAGGTTAAGCTTTCAGGCTACCCACGGAAAAATATGAGGAAAACAAAAAACTCCTTTTTGCCCGATTAGCCACGAAACTTGTTTGATTTTTAAATTCACGGGTACAAAATTCCACGTTTGTTAGTATTATTTGGCTTAAAAATTCCGTTGATTGACGCTCACTGTCTTGATGACGGGTAAAAATGCAATTTGTGTTGATCCGGCCTGAAAGACAAAGAGCTGTCGTAGGTCACGGACTATAGTTGTTTCCTTTTATTTGCATTCGATCTTTTCATTGATCGATCTTGTATAGCAGTGTTTTGCCTGCTTTTGGTTTTTTTGTTTCTCTCGTATTTCGGTAGATGGCGCTTCTTGCTATAGTTTTCTCACTAATTACATTTAATTAGAGACAAAACCGTCTGATTAACTTCGCAAGATTTGTCACATTGACCAGCAGTGTTCTAAGGAGTCCCATAAGGACGAAACGGTTAACTGTCAACACTTATTAGGTGTCCATTAGATCTTGGACCCCCGTGAGGTTAAGCTTTCAGGCTACCCATGGAAAAATATGAGGGAAACAAAAAACTCCTTTTTGCCCGATTAGCCACGAAACTTGTTTGATTTTTAAATTCACGGGTACGAAATTCCACGTTTATTCTCTATTAGGTCTCTAAGAATCCTACCTTACAATCTACTTAGAATACTGGTTACTGAAATTTTTCTGTAGTTGTTGCAATCCAGCTTGTTTCCTTTTTTATGTATTGAGGATATGAATGAATTTTCTAGTAGTTTCGCTGATCCATATTTGAGCATTTCAGCGTATATTCCCCCAGGTCCGCTAGCTTTTCGGGATTTAAGCTTTTTAATACTATTCCTTATCATTTCTTTTTCGATAATTACTTTCTCTTCATGAACTTCTATGTCTCTCATCGGAGAGGCTGACACATATTTGGGTCTTGTTTCCTGCAGCAGTCTCTTGTAGTGTTATGTCCATTGTTCCCGTTTCATGATCTGAATGTTTACTTTTTATTTTATTGGGTTTTTTACCGTAAAAATGAATTTCCATACTTTAGAACTCTGCCTACCTCCTACGTGTGTATCTATATCGTGGCATTTGCGCTCGAACATTTCATTTTTTTCCGTGCGTACCAAATTTCTTAGCTGTCTTCTGATTTGAGATTGAGATTTCTAGGTCTCTTTGTTTTTTAGTACTGAGCCATTTCAAGTATGTGCGTTTTTTCTCCTTGATCATTTCCTGTATTTCTTTCGTGCACCACATCTTATTGTTATTTCTATTATCTTGGTATCCAACAGCTTCTTTGCTTGCTTCCTTCAAGCTTTTTACTGTGTTTGTATATATCTATTCAAATGAATGCTGTGTGTTAATCATTTTTCATCCAATCGTTTCTGATTCAATCTTTGCGTACTTTCAATTGCTAGACTTCTAAAGTTGAATTTTTGATTTTCTTCGATGCACTCTAGGTTTTCACGTACTCCAATACTTTCGTCTCTATTTGTTTTTTGTTCGTCTCTATTTCCATTTTGTTCCCCGTAAAAGAATTCCAAATAGAAGCGTTAATTATTTGTAAGTGCTAATTTTAGAACCATCTAGTGCCAGAATTCAATTGGAAATTATGTTTTATGCCACACACCTTTAGTTGGACAGTAACATGAGCGATGTACCTAATAAAACTGTATTAAAATTGCTACAAATCTCAGCTCTCTAGAGCGTCTGGAACTGAGCAATGTTATTTTTACATAACTTGACATGTATAGGTGTAAAAAGAAAATTAAAATTTTGGGTTTTTTATTTTATCTAAGGATCTTCTCCCTATCGGTCTGTCAAGTTTCAACCTTCTACTTTTCTGGAAGTTTTTTAGAATTTAAATAAATCCCCCCTAACTGCTTTATGGCAGTCGGTGAAACTGAAGGATTGTTAGCTATATCGAGATATACGCAAAGTATAAGTTTCGTAGCTCATTCCGAAGTGAAGTTATTAACATGTCAAATATGAGCCGACTTGTTTCAAGGAAAGGTGGTATAGCAGTGTGCACGCGTGATAGTTATGAAACTTGGTTCAATTAAAGAGTTGGTGGTCCTTAGAATTAGAGTATGTTTGTGACTATGTCTTTTTGAGTCGCGCGCCGCCATTTTGTTAAAATAATGGCCAAAATCAGTACTTTTTAAATAACATCGTTTCTGTAACTCATAAAAAAACTTTTTATGCAAAAATTAAAGACCAAAAAAGGATCTATAAAAATGCTCTTTTGTGGTTTTTTGTCAGACGAATAGTTGTCGAGTTATCAATTCAACAGTTTAGCTGTCACTTTCGATTGTGCTAATTTGTTTTTCCTTAGTGGCCTTAACTTAAAAATCTACTCATTTTTTAAAATATTTGTAAAACCATAAAATAAAGACTAATGAATAACCTACAAAATGAGTTTAATTTTTGATCCGGCATTTTGATTTTTTTAAATTTGAGTGACAAATTACAGTGAGTGATCTTAAGCACAGCAAAGTTACAAGTGTGAGGCAAATCGGTTTATAAATCAGAACGCCATTTTGAGTCCGTAATGTTGAATTTTTAAAGTTTGAGTTAAAAATCATAATCAGCGACATTAAACAACCCAAAATTACAAATTTGTCCGTCATTTCGGATTTGTCATATTAATGTTTTAATTCAAACGTTAGAAAATAACTAAAGTTCAGGTGTTTTTTTTGAGAAAGTGTCTGGCTGAAGCTCTGGTCCATGAGAGGTGTCTGGCAGTATAAAATATTAATTTGTAGTAACATTATATAAAACTTAACTTAACTCACGCCTATTTTTACTTACTTTTGGCACCTAGGGGTCAATTCTTTACATTTCAAAAAATTTGACGAAATTTGAAAAAATGTGACATAATCTGGCGCTTAAGATTTCTCGTTTAAAAGGCAATTTTAAACTTAAAAACTTACCTAAAAGGCCATTTCCCACTTTTTGATAGATGTAGCTTCACGATATAATATATTTTTTTAATTAAAAACGCCTAATTTATTAAAAATTTTTAATTTAAAAATTGTAAATAAATTCAAAGCAGATAACCATTAACCACACAAACTGAAATGTCAGATTTCGTCACATTTCGTCACATTTCGTCACATTTCTTTCAAATTTATGAGTCCTATTCGTTTTCTTTATGAGGTCAGCTAAGTTTACTTTCTTTCTTTGTTTTTCACGGTAAAATTAACAAAGAGGGACTAACTGCATGTCGTGGAAGGGTCGCTACAAAATTAGCTCTACGCTGTTGCCACCGTTATATTTGAACGGATTTTTAAGGGAATGTCAAATTATTTCTTTAAAATCTGCCAGAAAAATCTGACTAAGTGGGATATTGGTCAAATTATTGAAGTGGTGATTATTTTTTTACTTTTCTTATCAAAGCTAGGCACGTATATAGTTTTTTATTCTGGGGGGTCCTCCCATATAGAAACTGCTGTTATTCAGTGACGGCCCATGAGGTTTTGGATAGGGTAATCAGAAATACTTGCTACAGTCGCCGCCGGCGGAAGATTACAGGGGTGCTACGAACAATTTTCGTCTAAAAGACGTTACTGTTGGGTTTATAAGGATAAAAATAAATATTAAAATAAAAATAAATGTAGATTCTATTGGAAACTGTGTGTGCGAATGAAGAAGAATTACAAAATGTCGAAATTACAAAATGTCAAAAAAAATATATCGAAATGCGAAATAAAACCTAATAACATATTACGATCTGGTCAGGTTAGATTCAGTGTAATTAAGTAACTAGAAACGGTTAGTTTTTTTTTATAATTTTCACCTAACCAGGTCAGGTTAGATTTTAAACCTGACCTGGTTAGGTTATTATACAAAACAAACTTACCTGATCTGGTCAAGTTAGTTTTTTTGAAATTATAATTAGCCAACCGGATTAGGTTTGCTTTTTTTTTATTTCGTATACCAATCTAACCCGATCTGGTTAGGTTTTATTTTCTGTCTTTTAAATTTTTCAACTATTAGTATTTTTGTTTCTTCGACATTTTGTACCTTCGACATTTTGTGTTTCGATGTTTCGTCCGTCGCCCCTTCAATTGATCGCAAACTTATCATTACCTGTCCATACACGCACCTTTTCCACCAAAAAAAAGTGTCCAATGGACCGGTTAGGTCACGTTTTCGATCAATTAACCAGAGTTGAATTAACAGGTTAGGATAAGTTTGCCATCAATCGACAAAGGTGAGGTTTGGTTTAATTAAAAAAAAAGCAAAATTTGCTTTTTGTATTTGGAAATGCACGAAATGTGATCACATCGAACCTTTTAGAAAAGCTATCGTCCAAAAAAGTCGGCAAATAATTTTGCACCCTGTAAATTGTGTACCTTTATCAATATTAATGTTAATCCCGGAATAAAATACACAAACAAAATATAACGGGTTTAAAACCTTAGATACTATAATTAAAATATATTGAATTTGATGAAATAGTTAAAAAGCTAAAGAATAAATTCCAGTGCAAAATTATTTACTCTGTAGGTTCATTGAATAGCTACCTAATTTGAAAAAGTAATAAAAAAAAATAAAATAGTTTTTAAGGTTTTGATTATAACAAATATAATAAGGGTAAAAAAAAAATGAATTTGTTTTTTTTAAACTTATGAAAATAAAACCAAGTAAAAATTTTCATTAAACTTGCAGACAAAGTGCCTAATTATTTAAATTATTTGGTTTTATTTTTAAAAGAACTATGAATAAAGACAGACAGCCATTTTGATTTTTTTGGCCCAAACTTATTTTGAGCAAAAATAAAAAGGTTTTTTTTGACAGTCCCCAATAGCCTTCCTACCTATGAGTGGCTAAAAAATAAGTCAGCCAAGCATCCTTTTTCATTCAAATTTATTTTAAAATCAAGTTCAAAAACACGACAAAGAAAAACAATTTTTTAGCAGCTGCTCAAATCTTGGATTGATTTTGCAGTCAAGTCAAGTAATATTATTTAAAACACACAAATGTTTATGAATAAAATTATGAGATTTAGAAAACAAAAATTTTTTCCACTCTCCATGCATTTAGGTATAAAAAAATACCTTTAAGATTTAAATTTTTTAGAAAACAAAATACTTAACCAAACTTTAGTTTGAGCATGTTTTCAGCTATTATAAGCAAAAATCTCAAAAATCAGAATCAATTCTGCCGTAAAAAAAGCGAATTATCCATATCTCTACTATTATTATCACTACTAAATGTTTGATTACTTTTTATTCCTAAAAATATCGGGGGGAGATTGATCCCCCCTTAGGTAACACCTTGCACGTTACGTTGTAAGAGTTTTTCGTAAAAATATTTTAACAACATATTTAAAAAGTGAATCCAACTTGTGAACGGTACCTTTATTGGTTTCACTTGGAAACAATGAATTGGCAACATAGTATTTCGTAACTGACAGTCCCCTTGGTGATCTTTGACTGACAGTTGTCAAATTTGCCAGATAGAAAAACCGTTGTATGATGAGGTGCTCGGAAAAATACAATTTATCAAGAACTTGTGGATTATCAGTAGCCGAGTTTCAAGGTAGGTTTTAGATTAAATTTTCCCGCATATTTTAAATTTTTGGGGTTTTCATAATTTCCTAAGTTGGCCCATTACCGTGTGGTGTAAGACGTTTTACACAAAGCTGAAATTGCAGTGTTGTCAAGATTTACACCTAAATTCTGTTGTTTCAAATTTCGTCAGATTATTTCAAATTATTTCAAATTTTGAAGAATTGCCCCCCTAGTTCCGAAAAATTGGCTCACTACACAATCGATGATCGGGTACCAATACGTTTATACTACATATGTTATGTATAAGTGCTACTCATTCCCACATATTCTGTCCTTGAGAAAATAATTTATCTCTGGGGGCCCTAGGCTGTTGGACTATAACACATTCTGACAAACTTGCAATCTAAACTTGTTGAATTCCAATGGGTGAAAAAATGTCTGGGAGAAGTAAGCGAGTGCCATTCCATAGGTAAGTAATTTTTCTTTATAATTTAAACACTCTTCATGGTGTCCACAATAAATTTTGCACAATTAATTTTAGAAAAACTAAAAATTTAATCCCTAATTTGATAAATTTTCACCCAATTAACTAGGTTTTGGAAAAAAATTAGACATAACCTGTGACGTAATGAAGTATGTTCCAAAACCACCAAAAACTGCTAGTGCGCAGTTACCAAAAAAGAAACATTAGGAATTAAAGAGGGTCCTGGCTTCAGGCATTGCGTGTAAGAATGCATGGATATGCCCTGTATTTATGCTCGAAGGAATTTGGATACACCTGGGTAAAGTAAAAATAAGATGAAAAAGCACTTACTCAGATGAGCTGTCATCCAACATAAGCTCTTCCTGCTTGATTTCCTCTTCAATCTTCAATTCAAAATCAATTGGTTCCGACTTCACGTTGGTTGAAGACAGTATAGCATCTTGGTCTCTCAGACTGTAAAATAACAGCACTTATTTTTTGCTAGGCAGAAAAATTTAACTTTGTCTTCAGTAAACGGTCATTCCACACATAAATACATAGTGATAGTTCAAAATATATATTTCTACCTTCTTAGCCTGCGCAGCCATGGCTAGAGAAGGTATTCTTTTTGATAAACAAATTTTTCTTTGAGAGATAACATGTGATTGATGTCTGTCCGTGTCTGTGTGTATATATGTCCGTAACACAATAGCTCCTAAAGCGCTGAACCCAATTAGATTTTAGTCGAAATCCAATACTGCTAATAACAGTTTTTTGACAGTTTCAAATTTAAAAAATGGTAACTTTTATTATATATATATATATATATATATATATATATATGTATGTATGTATTATCACGTCAATAATATATACTCGGAAGTTGGCTAATTACCTCCTTTACTGGAAATTAATCTTACACTTATAATCAAAAAGACTGAAATATTTCAGGATACTACAATTTGCTTTAGCGCAATTTTAAGTTTTCCAGGAAGCATGGGAACTCTAATAATATTGAAAGACAGTTTCAAATTTAAAAATATGGTAACTTTTAAATGGAGCATCACATCAATAATATATACTCGGAAATTAGCCAATTACCACCTTTATTGAAAATTAATCTTACACTTATAATCAAAAAGACTGAAATATTCCAGGATACTATCATTTGGTGTAGCGCAATTTCAGGTTTTCCATAATAATAACTCTAATAATATTTATTTATTTACGGGTAACCCCCATTAACAGTTGTATAGATTGTTATAAATTAAAATCTAAAAAACCTATTGCACTTGACTTTCACTGACATCCTAAAAATGAATCCTATTTAGTTGTTGGTAGGAAAAGACTTTCTTTAATGATGTTAGTTCCTTCGAGCTAGCCGAGCTTCAAAGTAGACCCGCTTATGGTTTTTCTTTAAAATCCAGAATAAAAAAAGCGGCCCTTTTTCACCCCAACTCACCGATTCACTGTAGATCTTCTTCCAGGGTAGGCCTACCTCTCCTTCTTCTGGTCGGTCATAGAAACTAGGTAGATTGCAGTCGAGCACTTAAATTTTGAGGGTTGAGTAAATCGAGAAAAATATTCGGTTAAATATTTTTAATTTAAATTGATTGAGTACACACACGTAGCTTTTCGCAAGATCGAGACTATTCTTGTACTGATTAAATGTTTTCGTTTTCTTTCACCTTGTCCTTGCGTTGAGGCAAAAAAGGGCATTTATTCGCGTAGATTAAAGAAATTAAAAGTCAGAATATCGAGGAAACTAATATTTAAGCAAAGAGTATTAAAAATAAATTTAAAATCGAAAAATAGAAAAAATCATTAAATCTATGATTAATAATTAATTAAAATTAAACAATAATTATTTTGGGACGGTACACAATTTTTGTTACATCTTGGTGTACGGACCATTTGGCGCCCACCAGAATGCGCAGCATTTTAGATTTTGTTTCCGATTGGCAATGGACACAACTTAACAGCAGGTCTTTTAAATAAGCCATCAACTGTTTTAACGGTTGCCACTCTAATAACTCCATCGGAACCCTGAAATGTTTCAACAATGCGACCCATCGGCCAACTTAAGGGAGGTATATTATCTTGCTTAATAACAACCAGTGTACCAGGTTTAAGTTCTGGAGAGGACTTGTGCCATTTTACCTTTTGGTGTAGGGTATGAAGGACCAGCGTACCCAGAAATGCTGTTGAATTTTAGATAAAATTTGCCAACGAGAAAGTCGATTGATCTGAATTTGTTCATAGTTAGGCTCTACGGGGGCCGTTAGAGACTCTATAGTCAAAGTGTCCAGGAGTAAGAGCACCAAAATCATTTGGATCAATGCTTATGGGAGTTAGAGGTCGAGAATTGACGATTGCTTCGATTTGCGTAAAAACAGTATAGAGTTCCTCGTAACTAAGAACTTGATCTCCTAAAACACGTGTCAAGTGAGTCTTGATGGATTTAATATTAGATTCCCATAGTCCACCAAAGTGTGGAGCTGACGGAGGGTTAAAATGCCAAGTAATACTTGGCAGCAGTTCAGCAGCGTATTGATTTAAAGTTTTGGATGCTTTTATGAAGTTAGGGCCATTATCTGAGTAAATAGAGCCGACTCTACCACGCCTACTGATAAAACGTTTAAAAGCAGCAAGGAAAGCATTAGCGGTTAAGTCAGAAACTAGTTCTAAGTGAACTGCCTTGACAGAAAGGCAAACAAATAAGCAAAGATAAGATTTCAGTTTAACAGTACCTCGAGCTCTAACTATTGAGAAGTTTTTACACTGTCTTAAAACAAATCCTAACATTTTAGAAGAGCTTACTGTAACATTTTGACTATACTCAACAAAACTCAAGCTTTCATCAAATATTACACACTAATCTTTTACCTTTGAGACACAGGTTAGAGTTTCACCATTTAATGTATAGAAAGTGTCAAATCACTTACCCAACTGAGCTGTCTTTCAACATGACTTCTTCTTTAGCTATTTCTTCAAAGTCCTTTGGTTCTGACTTTACAGTGAATGTAGATATAAGTTTTGCCTCTGTCATTCTGTAAAATAACAATCAATAACAAATTTACTATTAAGGAAATCCAGTTA
The DNA here is from genome assembly GCA_963576565.1 of Aspidapion aeneum. Taxonomy (NCBI): domain Eukaryota; kingdom Metazoa; phylum Arthropoda; class Insecta; order Coleoptera; family Brentidae; genus Aspidapion; species Aspidapion aeneum. The sequence continues at coordinate 8,914,642 of OY755046.1, forward strand.
ATTAAGAATCTTGAAAAAATTCTATGATGTTGGTATTATGTTACAGTCGAACTTCGATAACTGGAACAACCATGTGTCAATAACAAACAAAAAAATTTTGCAGCGTTTTCATATTTTTTGTGATTTAAAATGTACGTGTTTTTGAAGGAAAAATTGGTATACTTGCAATAATTCTGATACAACCAAGTCTATTAAAACCGTTCACCTCTAATACATGTGAATACATAATTTTTGTTCTGATACATATGTATGAATGTACATGCTTATTTTACCGAAAAAAAGTCGTTTTTTATGACATAGTAACATACACACAAACCCTAAACGTATAGCAAATAGAATACAAGTTACACTAAATTGCGTCTTTAAAATATTCCAATGCAAACAAACAAGTTAAGACGATTCGTAATTAGGGGATTTCCCCAGAAAATTTGACTTATCAAAGTTGGCGCCACATACAATGTTCGAGTAATCAAGATGTATGTATTTGAAAGTGGTGGCAGGCCCTACTGGACCTCCATGCACTGCGACCACATATGGATCTATTGTGCCCACGTACCTACATACTGATTTTGTCTAAAGTTCCACCCAGCACATAAAAAAACTCTGCAGATTACAACATTAAAATGACTTAGGCTTAACACTTTGGCTTAAAGATATACCACTAAGGCTCTGCATTCTAAGCCATGAGTAATCAGGATATTCGACTAATCGAAGTTTGAGTTATCACGACCAAATTACATATAGTTCTTACCCTTGACGCCATAGCCAACAGTTTGGTTCGACTTATCAAAGATTTTGAGTTATCGAAGTTCGAGTTATAGAAGTATATAAGTATATAACTTTTAAACACCGTTTTGAGTAAGTAACAATCACAAAAGAAAATTTTAAGGCTTACAAATAAAATTATACTTAGAAACATTTCTTTACTTTTAAATTTACTACCTGCAAGAAACCGATTTTATGGAGCAAGACCAAACTCAAAAAAAAATATTCTTTTTAGTTTTCATTTGAAAAATATTTTTAGGTAGGTTTTATCAGAAAACAAGTCAAATATACTACAAATAAGCCCCATTATATTTTCTTGGTGCGCTGTTTTTTGTTTTATTTAAGATCTCCATTTATATGATATGTCGTCTATATGCCACACTTTATATAACTATGTAGAAGCAGTCTTTTTGGTTTAAGTAATCCATATATGTATTTTCAGTTTCACAATAAATCAATTTCATAGATATGTTAAAAATGATATTTACAACCTATTGACTAAGAAAAGAAAAAGAAAATCAATCTAGATATTATTGTAATATTAAAAATTATAAATGGCATAATTGTTTACAGTTAAAAAAATCATGACTAGGATGTTTATTCTTCACTCCCTGGGGGGTGAGGTGAGCAAAAAGTTCTCCAAAAAACCTGTTGCAGACCAAAAAAATGTCATCCAATAAAACTTGATGGTAAAAAAAATAGGAAAAGATCCCCCTCCTTACTCTTGGCTTGGGTTGCCAAAAAAGAAGGATGGGAAAAAACTGAAATTTTTATGCTGCATAAAAAGCCAAACTTGTCTGGGTTCATCCAGAGATATCGTCACCAGAGAAGTAAGACATGCCCTTTAGGAGAAAAGTCGGTTTCGGTGCACTATCCGGACACTAAAACGAGACATTTTTTGATGACGATTCTTCTTGAAAACGGTAATTTACCGATTTTGAAACTTATTTAGGTACGGAAAATTAAAAAACGAATTGTTTTTTTAATAAAACACACACTTTTTAATTTTCATGTAAAATGCACACAAAACCACTTAGACTGGAGCACAGTAAACTAATTATATATAGTAAGGAAAGCACCCCGGTCTTGTCATAATACTGTTATACATACCCCCTGTATACATTAGTTCGGAATACAAAGTTCGAGATTCCCTGATTACAGACCGTCACCCCTGGTATAAAAATATTACGGACAGAGTTCTGTGCTGTCGCATTATATATTAACCGCTACTCTTGGTATATTTTGATAATTTGTTTTTGATTATGACTGACATTGACACCTTGGCAAAATAGATAAAAATATGACGATGATTTAATTCCATTTTTCGTTTGTGGATGCAGTTTTTCGTTATTTTTCGACTTTTAGCTTATTTTTTATGGTATTTTTTGCTAAATTAATTATGTCCCATCGGTATTTTGAGCGTTTTGATGAGGGCGATCTATCACTTAAGAAATTGAAAAGAAAACAATGTTGTGTTCGTGGGTGCGAAGACTATGTTAGCAAGCGCCATCGCTTTCCCAAACGGAACCCCAAGTTATTTGATGAGTGGCTAAAAATACTTCGGCCTAAAAACTGCCTAACTTTAACGAAAGATGAAATTTACGTTAAATATATAGTGTGTGATGAACACTTTGAACCAGGACAGAGTTCTAAATGTTTAGTTTTAAATTTCAATATTTAGAAAACAAGCGCGGATGTGGGTCAAAAACTAGGGGGTGGGGGTTATAATCGACAATATTTTTTTTATTAATTGTGTGGGAATTTTCCTGTTTTCCCTGTAATTATTAACAAAACCGTTACCCCCCATCAAATCCACGCTTGGAAAAACATAGTTTATTTCGCTATATTTATATACAGGGTCCGACATAATGATCTCCCATATTAAAAACCCCATTGTAAATGCTATTTAGATTTTTTTTTACTGAAACTCTATTCTATACGATTTGTTTTTATTAAGTTTTGAAAGTTACAGAGTCCATGTGGCGACAATTTTTTTCGATACACATTCGACTGATTTCTGAAAGTTTCACTCGTACAGTAACTTAAACGCGATATTCCTGTAATTCCTTGGCGTATTACTGCTTTCAATAGTTCGGGGTTAGTGTTTAGGTATCCACAAAGGAACTGGAACTAAAGCATGTCTACCAAGTGCGAAGTGAGTACGAAAAGTTCTTTGCATAGTAATCACAGATTCGTTACCTACTTTTAATAAATGTTTCGATAACGAAGGCACGATGGCAAGAAAATGGCAAGGCGCGAGCTACCAACCGACTACGCTAAGCTCTCTCATTGATTCGGGCACAGTGGCGGTGCAAAATATGGGAGATCATCATGCCGGACCCTGTATAATTAAATGAACAAACAGCAATATTTTATTGCAGCTTTACTTTAAGTTAAAAAGCTCACGTTACTTTTTAAAACACCCATTAAGACCTAGTTAATATAATATAATAATGTTTAATTTAAATACATTTTTACATCACCTAGCTAAAATTTACCAAATCTATTAGTTTATATTTTTCATTAAAAAACAATTAAAAAAGTTAGCGTTGATAGCAAATAACCTATATTTGCAACATTATTATGTATTACATGTAATAATTTAGTTAATGTATTCTATGCACTAATAAAAAGGAATTTACTGCAGAATATTCGTCAAAGAGCCTTACTTTTTACTACAAAATTATCCTCTCAAGGAAATGTATGTACCTAAATCAATGGGAAACAAACTTCTAAGCCTTAGATTTAAATCAAAATAATTTAACCTTCCTTTTTATTGTTGCTAGTAGCCATTAATAAAAAAATTATTTGATTAAGCTTCCATATTAATTGGTGTTTATAGAGCGTTTTTAGGCAAATTGAGCGTTGACACAAAATCACTCATTCTTATCAGCGCGCAGAGTTTAAATTTAACACTATGTATTTCATAGACGAGTAAAATGGGTCTTTTGGTGTTAAAATTTAATTTGAGAACTATAACTATTCAAAACACCATATTATAAGATGTAGCTTGATTGGAGAACGATTGCATTGATGGGTATGAGCATCCGGTATACAATAATTTGAAAAGCCACCCTGTAGCTTGAGACAAACTGCGCAAGCGTTATATTGTTTCAAATCCCCCTGTAAATGTTTAGTACGGGGCACAACGTTGGAGGCGCTGGTTTTGGCACGGCATCCCGGTATACCGCGCCAATTGAGTAATAAAACTCCCACCGTGTAAGTGTCTGGTCTATCTCTGTCATCCGTCTATAGACTGAAGTATTGGCCATTTTTGATGCCATCTGCTGGGCCTTTACTGGAAATGCCAGGTTGCCACATCACAGGTAGGTATGTCTAAAATAAAATGATTTTATTGGTTCTCATTTCTGGGATTTACAGTTTTTTCAGCCAATAAAATGAAAGAGAAGGCTCAGGCCAGGACAAGTTTGATGTTAATATATTTTTTAAACATTTGGTGTTCTGTCTTAAGTTCAAGTTCAAGTTTCTTTATTGGTGTTATTGTGCTAAAGCACTTACACAAGTAAAAAAAAAATTTACAAAAAAAACTATACCTAATAAAAAAAAAGTATAAAAGAGTTCACACAATTCAACAACAAATTACATAAATTTCACAATAGATTTATAGTGTTAAACAAATAAAAAGTTTAAAAGAAAAAACATTTAAAAAGAAACTACACTAAAAGAAAAATAAAAATTCCAGGTATAGAGTAGGTCACCCCCAAATTACATGTTAGGCCAATATTTGAGAAAAATCTGCACTTAAATATTGTTCAAATGAATAAAATACATTTTGGAGCAAGAAAGTTTTAACAGTATTTTTAAATGCTTTTTTCTCCATGTTCTTCAACCCTTCCGGTAGTACATTATAAAATTTTATATAGAAATAGTTTGTGCCAACCCTGGTCTTTGTCAACCGCTGGTCAAACATTGTTATCACTACTATGTTATAGATTGTACTGTGTGGGACAAAATCCGCAATATTTTCCTTTATATGGAGCAAACAAAAAAGAATATACTGACATAGAAACGACAGAATACCAAGCGACCTGAAATCCTCCACACAGTCATCCTATATTTAAGTCCCGCAATTATCCTAATAGTTCTCCTTTGTATCCTAAAAATAAGGTGCTAATGCGATGAATGGCCCCAAGCTAACAAGGCATAAGTCATCAGTGAGTGAATAATGCCCTGACAGCAAGTTAGCAAGGTTTTTTTACCTACACACTGTGCTAGAGATCTTAATAGGAAAGTGTTACGTGACAAAATAGTATATAAGTGATTTATATGACCCTCCCAAGATAATTTTATGTCCAAGTAAGTACCCAAAACAGCGTACAAGTTGTTCAGTGTCCATATCATCAGATCTGTCAATCTGTTTTAGTGTAAAAGTAAGCTGTTCTGTCTGTTCCTCGTTTAGGCTTAATTTATTTGATAAGAACCATTCTTTTACTACCGGAAGTGCTCTCGAGGACTTTATATTGAGTTCATCTAGATGCAAATCGAAATCTAGTAAAGTATTGTCATCCACACACCTGACAAAATGTGATGACGAAAATTAAAAAAATTAAAATTCCAACCTATATCTTTGTCAATTAATTGTATTTTATAAAAATTACGTGTTTATGTCCGTTTGACTAATTTTTAATCTGTATGTTGTTTTAAACTATTTTAAATGTTTTTTAATTTTTTATTATTGTGTGTTCCAGTTTTTCATTTGTTTCAAAGATGATTCTTAACTGTCTACCAGACCACTTGATAATGGTTTTTTAAAAACCGAAACGCTTCGTGGTTAGACAATAAAATATTTGTGAAGTAAGCAGGACTTTTCGTTTCTTCTCCTTTAACAATGGTTCAAGGACTTCACTCTGGAGACATCTACAATTCATTACCAGTTTAAAGATTCTCTCACATAGATTCTCCACACTCTTTACACAATTTCTTAATTTGTTCCAAAACTTTTAATGATTAGTATTTTCAATTTCAATTTGTTTTTGCAGATTTTCTTTCTTAAGATTTTTTATCTCCTGATTTAAGCCTTCAGTAATCCTAACTTTGTATTTAAGTTTATTTTATTTATTTTTATTTATTTATTTATCTACGGTTTAACCATTTTATAAAATACAATTTTCTTACATCAAAACTCATACAATAAATAATAAAAGTATTGCTAATACAATAAAATATTATTCAAATTCAATATAACTAAAAAAACTACAGGTACTGAATTTGCATCACATCATTTATCACATTTTAATAACACTTACTTATTTAACTACCGTAAAAAGTTGAAGTGGAGAGGACAAAGACTACGTTTTAATACTGCTAAAGAGCATGCAAATATATCGAGGGATATGGTATTAGCACTCTGCATAACTCTGTTGATTACAGAATACTGCCCATAAAGTGTTCTGAATTGATCTAGAGAGAACACATTTACCTCTCTTAAGCTTCTTGGTGGTACATGAATATATAGTATAGCCAAAAGATCTGGACACTTAATTATGTCATTTAAGATTTTGTATGCAAATATGACCTCAAAGTTTTTTCGCCTCTCCTTCAACAACTGAAGCCCTAGCAATCTGTAAATCTCAGGATAATTAATAAGATCAGAAGGAATCTATAATTTAAAAGCTGAATTTTTTCCAGCTTGTTAATGTAAACTTGATAATAGGGCAAACGTACAATGACATTACCTTCTCAATGGCTGCGAACAAAAGCAAAATACAATACTAGAATTGCATTTATAGATGTAAAGTCCTGTGTATGACTTTTTAGAAATCCCAACATTTTATATGCTTTATTAGTTACAAGCTCCACATAGTCAACAAATGAAAGTCTGCTATCAAAAAGCACACCCAGGTCTCGTATAGTGTTCACTTTTTCAATGACTGATCCTCCTATGAAATAAGAATGGATTGGTGGAGCTAAGCTACGTGTAAATTGAATACACTTACATTTAGAGGTGTTTAGATACATTCTGTTTTTTCTGCACCATACATCTGATCTAATTTCATCAACTGAGTTCTCATCATTTAAAATCTTAAAAAACTTGATATCATCAGAAAACATTAGCGCCATGCTGTAAACAAAACATTTGACTACATCATTAACAATTAATACATTAAATAGCAAAGGAGCTAAGTGTTCCCCTTGTGGAACTCCGGAACTGACAATTATTGATTTTTACTGACTGTGTTCTATCTTTAAGATAGGAATGGATCCATCTTAACAAGTTTCCACCAATACTATACAATGAAAGCTTTTCAATCAACAGATCATGATCCACTCTGTCGAAGGCCTTGGAAAAGTCGATGTATATAGAATCCACCACCCCACCCCTCTCCAAGGCCCTCGCCAGAGTCGACTCATAAAGAACCAGGAGAGAGTGAAAACCAAAGAGTTTTAACAAGTTCCCAAGGAAAGTATCAAACCATCAGTACAATTCAATGCCGGTAGGGGTATTTTCCCTCGGAGTAGTTGTTTCTGTTGGTTTCACACAACCAGGTTAGTTGTTACCGACCTACGAGATGTAAAGCCATGCTGGTTAGCACAAATAATATTTTTAAATTTTCTGTAAGAAAAATAGCAATATCTTTGAAAATTGAGATGATAGGGACACAGACCTATAACCATCCACATCATTTCTCTTTCCAGAGTTATATATAAGAATATATGTTTCCACTTGGAGGGGAATTCGCCAGATGTACGAGAGACATTGTACAATAGCCAAAGCGGCCAAGATAGGGAAAAAGCACAGTTTTTTATTAGCAGAGGTGGAACACCTTCTGGACCAGGGCCCTTATTTATGTCAATGTTGATTAGTTTATCAAAAACCTCACCAATACTGATAGTTAAATTGTTAACATTGAACATTGGACAAATATTGGGCTTCTCAAATGCTGTCTGCAATATATCAATATGAGAGCTGTAGACTGAACCAAAGAAGTTAACAAAGAGAGTAGCTATCTCTGACCCACCCTCAGCCCTCTGATCCAAGTAATTCATGACCAATGGTATGTCGCCACTATTGTTTGATAAATTTCCAAAAGTGAGCAGGATTATCTCTACTAGTAACACTCAATGTCGCGCAAATACTCATCATAGAAAACTTTTGCCTGAGACTTGCAAATTGCTCTAAGCCTACTGAAATCAGCATAATCATTTGGGTTTTTAGATTGCTGGTATAAATAGGAAATTTATATTGGCTCCTGACACATATCTTAGGAACAAAATTAGATATGGCAGAATCCAATATAGAATAGAAGTAATCTACATTAGCTTCTAAGTTAGTTGTAAATAAACTGTCCCAATGATAATTTAAAAGAAAATAACTCATTTCAGTAAAATTGCTTCTCTTAAAATCATAAATATACTCTAAATTCTAGGGTCTCAATAACTGTCTCACAATCAATAGAAATAAATAAGGCAGGATGGTGCCTATCACATTTAATTAACACATCATCAGAACACAATACACTATCACAGTAATTGTTACTAAAAACAAGGTCAAGAAATATGTCATTAACATTAGTTGAAACATGTTTAAAAACGGTGGTGTTTCCAAGAGCGCTCTGCTGCTCTAGCATTTTATGCCCCAGACAGAGACCCATACTTCCTCTGAATCGGAGCTTACTGCAGAAATCAATTCCGATTGTATGTTTTTATTTACTGCAATGAAGACTCCTCCATTACGAGTATTTGCTGCTCTGCTGCTCTAGCACTTCCTGTAGTCAGGATTCCCATCGAATAATTAGACCAATGCAATTTTGGCAAATTGAAGTCACCTGCAAATAGGATACTGCGACCTCCATAAGTTGAGGCAACATTTTCTAGCCGCTCACAAAAATCACGATAGATGTCACATATGGATTGGGGAGGAGTATAAGAACAGCAAATAATTATTTTATGGGGCCCCAGACAGAGACCCATACTTCCTCTGAATCGGAGCTTACTGCAGAAATCAATTCCGATTGTATGTTTTTATTTACTGCAATGAAGACTCCTCCATTACGAGTATTTGCTGTGTTTTCAATGTTTCAATCACACCTATATATAACATGATTGTGGAGTCCTAGCTCGCTATCAAGAAACCTATCATTTAGAGATGTTTCAGACAGCATGATAATTTCAAAATCCGAAGTAGCTACATTGTTACATAGTTGAATTAATTTTGTCCGTAAACCATTGACATTCTGATAATAGGCCTTAATGCCTTTGCTTATCATTACCTATGTTCTCAGTACATTGGTGGGACGGGACTCCGTGGAAAATTCGTGTTGGCCCTTCTACCTTGGTTAGACATTGGTTTATACACAAAATCACGAAAGACAATATCATTTGGCCAAAAACTACCCTCAGCAATTTTACTGAAGAGATTCTCATGTACACCAATCTTAACAGACTTTGAGTTCCTCTTGTCTGATAATTGATATACTGCAACTTCATTGTTATTAGATATATTTGCTTTGGTTTTAATGTACTCTGTGACAGTTTCGCTTGTAACTTCTATCTGCCCTTCCTCAGCCACTAAGAATTTAGCCACCTTGGCCACATATAACCATTTCTTGCGAACAATAGTTGCACTAGCAAGACTAATGGATGCACCAACAATAGTAGTTGAAGTGTTTGCAGTACCTCCAGATAAATGAGCTGCTCTGAAGTTGTCCTTGCCTTGGTTTTGACATGAGTAGGCATTATTAACTGCTGTCTCTACTGCAAATAAGCTGATTGTTCCAGTGTTGTATAATGGAGTTCTATCATTATTGACATGTACTGATGGTTTCCTACTTTGTTTTATTTGGTTAGTGGTGTTCATCACTGACTGTGATGTGCGAGGTGATGTGCAAATACTTGGAGAAACTATATTCTCCCGGTTGGGAATGTCAGAAAAATACGGCTCCACATTCACATTATTTTGAGGGGTTCTGTGTACAGATTTATTCAAATTCGTCAAGACGCCAATTAATTCTTTGTTTGAATCAATAATCGTACTGGCCACTGACATTAATTGTGTTTGTATCTTCCAAAGAAGTTCAGGCATTTTTCATAAGATGTCATGTCATGGATTGCAAATTACCAGTTTCCTTTTGAGATTGATTCGAGGCCTGACTGAAGACTGCACAGTCCTCCGCTTTGGAAAATTTAGACTTACATTCATTACACCACACCAAAATGGCCCTTTTAATAGCAACAGCACATCTGATTTCTTGTGCTGATATTCCAGTGCAATTTCTGCAACTGACTTTATCGCATCTATTGCAATGAAAGCCAAATAATAATGATTTGTGATCCTTAAAGTAGCAGGTCACATTCCAAATTTCACAAGTCAGTTCGGGGCTAATCTGAGACTGTGACGACCTGACATCATTCTCAATACCATGATAGGTGCTATAAATGGTACTAAAATCTGTGATCTACTGAGCACAGAACACCACTTGAGCAAGAATTTTTGTTTTCAAATTTTACGAGTTATATTTAATTTTTTTAAACTTTTTAGGTTAGGATTTTCTGATGTTATTTTTAGCTATGAAAAACACAATAAATTTGAAAAATATTATATTTAATACACTCTTCACGGTCGTAGCTTCATTTAGAGACAATTTAACAATTATAATGTTTAAAGATTACTTAGATTTTTAGAGATATAAATTTTGTTTACTTTTGCCATAGATAAAGGATTTTTGCTGCGGTTCAGTCAGTGACTTTTGCTTTGTTGACAACAACCTAACCTTTTCATAATCCCTCTTAAGTTCACAAGCCATATTCTCAAAACTATTGGATCCCCCCTTTAGTCTTAATATTGTTACGGGTTCTCCACAACAATTAAAACTCGCAAATGTCAAAAACGATTTATCAATTTATTTCGACAAATTATGTACAAAAACACGCACTTAAACTTACTAATAACTTGCTAATAATTCACTACTTTAATCCGCCTATTAACTTCGCGTTGACATCTAGCGATCTGTTATCTTTGACTGACTCCATACGCGGCGTCCGGCCCTATATATAGGGTCTGCTTACTATTCGAGAACCATCCATCCTTCTTCGATTCACGAGCATTCTCGTCTCTTCCAGAAGGTACGCGGCCGTGCATGAGTTTGTCATAGATAACGCAACTAAAACCTAGACTCAGAATACAACCATAAGATACGTCACCCTAATACTACACTAAACCTAAATAAATTCTAACTATAAAATTTAAATAACTTAAATTTGTAACACTATCCTCCTCTTCAGGTTTGATCGTCTCGATCAACATTTCCCAGGTAAGGTTTTAGCCTGTCCAGATAAACAACTTTCATCTTGGATTTCGGACTTCTCTGGATTCGGTAGACTACATCATTAATTCTCTTAACAACTTTATCAGGTCCTTCCCATGGTGGTGTCAACTTAGGTGATCTTCCTTTCTTTTGTTGAGGATTGTATAGCCAGACTTGATCATTCTCTTTAAACCCTGAAGAGTTTGCTTTCAGGTCATATCTCGCTTTCATGCAGTCACTGGCTATTTCTATTCGCTCTCTAACCACCTCATGGATATCGTGCAGCTTTTGCCTTAAACGTTCGACATAGTCATTAATCTCTAAGTGTTCTTCTTCAGGTGAACCAAACATGATATCACATGGTAAACGCAGTTCTCTACCAAACAGGATACTAGATGGAGTAGCTCCTGTCGTATTGTGTATGGCGGTTCTGTAGGCCATCAAAAACAATGGAATATATTGGTCCCAATCTGTGTGGTGCTTATCAACAACTTTGCAAAGATGTTCCTCTATTGTTTTATTAAATCTTTCAACTATGCCATCTGACTGCGGATGTAAAGCAGTAGTTCGTGTTTTATGTATTCCTAAAAGGTCACAGAGATTCTGGAAGAGCTTTGATTCAAAGTTTCTCCCTTGATCTGAATGTAGTTCCAAATGAATGCCAAATCTGCTAAAAACATCAATTACCAGAACTTTTGCAACTGTAGCGACCTCTTGATTAGGCAAAGCAAAAACTTCTGGCTATTTGCTAAAGTACTCCATGACAACAAGGATGTATTTGTTGCCCTTTTTAGTTTCTGGAAATGGTCCGGCCACATCAATAGCAATGCGATCAAATGGCAGACCTACGTTATATTGTTTCATTTGACCTCTGGACCTTGTTTTGATACCTTGGCTGGCTGCACAAGTCGAACATCGGCGGCACCAGTTTTTCACATCTTGAAAGTAATTGACCCAATAAAATCGGTTTCGGATTTTGTCCATTGTTTTATTTATGCCTAGGTGCGCGCCTGATTTTCCACCATGGTATTCGGCCATTATATGGTCTACCATGCACCTAGGAACTACTATTTGATTAATCACAGTAAGGCCATCGGCACTTTCCCAGGCACGTTTAAGAATGTTTTCTTCAACTATCAGTGAATCCCATTGTGCCCACAGTGATTTGAATATCATCCCTTGGTTTGCGATATCTTGCCATGATGGTCGTGGCTTGTTCTCTTCTTTCAGTTGCAAGATAGGTCCTACATCTTTGTCGCTAAGTTGTGTGGTTCTAATCGAAGCCGACATCCATTCTTCATCTGGTTCTAACTTTATCTGGCGCACGTAGGTAATTCGTTCTTTCTGGTCAATTCTCCTGCAATGTTTACAATCTTCAGGGCAAGGTCTTCTGGACAATGCATCTGCATTACTATGCACCCTTCCCGCTCGGTGCTTAATTTGATAATGGTATTGTTGTAGCTAGGCAAACAATTTCAAGGCGCCTATTAACTTTAGCATGAATGCAAACGAAGCATTCGTTTGGTCCCACTGCGAAGCTTGCGAATTCTGCCTCAAATGAATATGCGGCTTAAGGTCCGGCGACTAATCGTCCGCGGGGAATTGTTGCATTCGCTGTCTGATTACCTATAACGTTAGGTATGCGATATTCCATACAAAACAATTTTTTTACATTTGTTTACTTTTCTTACCTAATTTTGTGATGCTTCACTTAAATCACTGCATACAAATTTGTTGTTCTTTAACCATACCATCTTTTTCACACAACTGATGTATATTCCTATCATTATTAATAACTGTGCTTTTAATTTACCATGCTTGTTTCTACAAAAGGTAAATATTTTAACGAAAATTGCAAAAAGCGTATCTGCTAGCGTTCTGGTAGTGGAACTGTGCGGCAGCGCCCTCTATATTATCATGTTTTTTTAATGTTTAAAAAACAAAACATTTATTAGCTTCATATATCTTAAATACAACGTTAGAAATGAGATCTAGGAAAAACATTATAAAAATAACCATATATTGATGGTATTATTTTTAATGTTAATAATATTATGGTTTTTTAAATATTGGCTTCTTAACGTTATTAAGAAATATATTTTTGGTAATGCTTTTACATGAAATTTTCGTTAGGGTTTTCTACATGTTTAACAGAAATTTGTGCTAGAAAAAAAACTTTTTTTCAACATTTATTTAACGTTTTTTACGATTTTGTGCTAGTGGGTTACTGTGATGTTTGGTGCAAGTGGCTATGTTTTCTTTCAGTTGACCTAAAGATTTATTGTAAGCCATTTTCAAGTATTCTATTTCCTTCTTATCATCTTGACACTTAGATTTGCACTCTTGACAGTAAAAAATAAGTTTTCTCTGGTTCAGTACTAAACAATCCGTTTCAGTTACGGCCAACTCAGAGCAGTTTTTACATATTATTTGTTGACAATAATCACAATTTGTTGCGAATAGCTCTGCTCGGCGTTTAAAAGTCCCTATTACATTGCACTTGTAACATTCCATAGTGATAGTTTTAAGAAGTAATAAAAGAATCCGACACTGTGCGCGCATTCTGTGAAACATGCTTTAGTTGTTTGGCCATTTGACCATTTCGGAAAAACGGACTCATAAGAAGTTTACAGTAACCTCACTTTTGTGTTTATTTATTATTTGTTAAAATTTGTGGGAAGTTTTTATCACTTAAATCAACAAAAACATAAAAAATATTGTCAATATTCTAGTTTTTACCCTGTTTCAAGCTACCCTCATCTTTCTTGTTCTCACCCACATCTTCTAACTGAAGAGGTGAGCTTCATATACACTTTTGAACAATTTCACACTGTAAATACCATAAAGAAACACCAGGAACTGGAAAACAATAATAAACAACAGATGCGGTATAGTGATTTTTTCTTTTTAAACATGGAGATTAATAGTATTAACGATGTTTATACAATTACAACAAAAAATGATCAACAATTGATTGAATATTTGCAAGGGATTGATTTAATAAAGACTAATTTTCGTTGTCAAACACGTGAATGTCGAAGATATTGCACAGTTCGCGCAAAGGCGGGTGCAAACTCCTTAAATGCCACTTTTTGGTGTAGAAGTTGTAGAAAAGACTATTCCATATTTACAGGATCATTTTTTTCGCAAATGAATGTCCCTGTAAGGGACATTCTTTTTTTGCTCTGGATGTGGGCATGTGATGTTCGAACAGGGTGTGTGGCAGCCCTTATGGGACTGAACAAGAAAACTGTTATTAAGCAATATAGATTTTTCAGAGATATTTTGAGCTGGAAACTAACACAGCCTGATCAGCAGGATCTTTTTTTGTTAGGTAAGAAACACATTTTCAGTTCGTTTCCATTCAGTTTGGTTCGTTTTGATTAGGTTTGCTTTGGTTTTAGTTGGTGCTAGGTTCAGTTATTTTATTTTTTTTAGGAGGGCCAGATAGTGTTGTCCAAATTGATCAGTCTGTCCTTACAAAACGAAAATATCACAGAGGAAGGCTTATCCCAGAACAATGGATGCTTGGTATTTATGACATTCGTCAAAAAAAGGGCTATATCAGGCTGGTTCCCAATTGCAGGGCTGATACACTTGACTCAATTATCCAGACAGTAGTGCGACAAGGGTCAGATATTTGGACCAATAGCTGGAGAGGTTACACAAATCTAAGAAACTTGGGTTACACGCACCATAGGGTAAACCACAAAAGAAATTTTGTGGACCTGATCACTGGTACATACACCAATGGGGTTGAGGGCTATTGGAGTACCTTCAAGCAATTTTTAAAATGGTTGGGAGTAATGTCTTCGCCTTATATTGTCGAATATGTTGATATGTTCTTGTGGAGGCAAGTTTATGGCAGAACACCATCCCAAAGACTTTTAAATTTAACTTTACAGATTGCTGAAAAATATTAGCCTAACTTGTTTTGGTGTGAGGTTAGAGGGCTGTTTTTTATGTGTTTTTTAAGGTTTTCTTTACTTATTTCCTCAAAAAATAATGGATAATCCATAATTTTTTTTTGGAAAAACTATTCAGGTCTATTTTAAGGTAATAATTTTTTTTCCAAAAATCGTGTGTCCGGATAGTGCACCGGCCCCGAACCGTCTTTGTAGATTTTAATTTTTTCAACAACTTGTTTATAAATTCTGTCTGTTGGTCAAATCCAAGCTCCCTATATATATAACATTCAGGGTTGCCAGATTTTTCAAATAAAAAGCGGGACAAATTAAGTAAATGCGTAAACACAAAAATTTAAAATAGATACTAAAAATTTACATCGATTTTAACATAAAGTTAGTGTAGGAGTCTTTTAGGAACCAAATGGTGTGTTTATTTATTTATGTTTCCAAAATACATTCAATAATTTCATTTTAAAATTTAAATGTTATACCTACAACTTTCAGCCAAAAGTAGACAACTAGTAGCATCCTACCTTGAGGATAGGTCACAGATTGTAAAAGTGGGGGATGTGTCATCGGCAGAAAGGATACTGCAGCTCGGGGTACCACAGGGGTCCATTCTAGGACCAATCCTGTTTTGAATATTTGTAAATGATCTTCCCTTGTGTGACCCGGAGTCCAAGTACACCACATATGCCAATGATACAACCACCAAAACCAAGGCTAGGGTTCTCGCTGAGGCCTTAAGAAAGGCAGGTGAGGCACAGTTGAGGGCGAAGGACTGGTTTGATGCAAATAAACTCTCCCTAAATCTAGAAAAAACATAAAGAATTATTTTTACACTGCGGGATATTGAGGGGGAGGAGAATCCAGGTGTGGTTCAGACTTTGGGAATACATCTTGACCCAAAACTCATATGGGACTCTCACATTGAGCAGATTTGTAAAAAACTACGAAGCTCAGTTTTCTTACTTAGAAATCTTGCAGGATGTGTAACCCAAGAAACACTCAAAAGCTCAAACTATGCGCTTTTCCTCTCTACCATGACTTATGGCATTATCACATGGGGTAGAGTGGGATCAGTCGGGAGAGTCTTTTCTCTCCAGAGAAAGGCTGTGTGTCTTATGGCTGGTCTTGACTATTGTCAGGACTGCAGAGAGGCATTTAAGAGCCTTAAAATTCCAACGCTGCCTTCAGTTTTTATCTATGAGTGTCTTGTCTATGTTAGAGAGCGTAAAGAAATTTACCAAACACACCATAACATTCATGACTACCCCACTCGTCATGGAAATGATCTAAGAGTGACTCACTGTCGACTTACAAAAACACAATCTAGGCAGGAGTTCATTGCTATTAAATATTTTAATAAGATTCCTGAAAATATTAGACAGCTTCCTCCAAATACTTTCAAGAGGGTTATTAAGAACTTACTTTATGAAAAAAGTTTCTATTCAGAACAAGAGTTTCTGCAGTGTGACATCAACAACATGCATTTTGGTGTGTAGTGTTTCTTCATTTAAAATTTTGTGATGTTTTTAAAAGCTTAATTTTAGATTGTCTTTTGAGATTTTTATATTTTGTTTTGTTTAATGATAGATTGGGGCCTGTCCTTAAATTACGTAACGCTCTAGGGGGGGGGAGGGGGGTTTTGGCCTTGTGTTACACTCAATGTTATTTTAATGTTGTGTTACGTAATTTAAGGACATTTCCTTATATATATACATATATATATTTTTTTTATTTTAAACTCAGCAAATTTTGGGTTAAGACTAGCTAGATTTAAGCTTTTTGCTTAAATTTCTGTAGCATTTTTAACTTTTTGACATGTGTAAAAATTTGTCATTTTTTTTAACATTAATAAAGTATCTATCTATCTACCTATTCAAATTGAGGGATTTTTTTTTTAATTGAAGAGGTGACAAACTTTTAAATTAAGTTGTGTTTCAAACTTCCATTGTCTTCATTATATTTCGATTATCAAAATTCCATGCATAATAAAATATAAGATCTGTAATTTCTTTTAGTGATTTGTGAATTTTATTTAAAATAAACAAATATGAACGAACACATAAGATAAGTATGTATAGATAAGAAATATCCATCCTAAAATGAGAAAGTAACTTAAATGAAAAAGTAAAACATTCCTCTTCGATTGTTTCTTGAAGTGTAAACTTCTTTAGGCGCATTTAGCACTTTTTGTGGGTACTGAATTGAACTTAGCCGTCACGCTCGGCTATGTAACGCTCATTCGTCATTCGGGTGAAGTCGGCTCAAGTCGACTAACTGTGAAAGGAAAAGTCAGCAGAGCGATATGATGATGCAGACGAAGGCCACTCAGAGCAAAATTGACTAGAGTAATTTATACTCAATTATAATTATGTAAATGTTATTACTTTTGTCAATATACAACACAAAAAATCTTGTATTTCATATTATTAATTTCGCCTTGTTGAAGTTTACACTTCTGCTATGTGGTCTTAAGCACACACAGTTTTTTTTTTAAATAAAATGTATAAGTTATATATAAGAAAATACAGACAGGTAAAAAAATAGGACAGAAATTAAAAAAAAAGCGGGAAAATCGGGACAATTTGCATAAAAAGCGGCACTTTCATAGGATTAAAAAAAAGCGGCACCGAGCTACAAAAAGCGGGACCGTCCCCCCTACGGCGAAACGTCTGGCAACCCTGCTGACATTCCCAAAAGTAAACAATGTAGTTCTAGGCCACGGTGGATAGAATGGACCGGGGTTCGTATCTTATATATATGTCGAATTTTTCACGTCAGTTCAGTTCAAGTTCAGTTCAAACATGCTTTATTGTTCAAGATATCAAAAAAATCTTATTAACAAAGCTTAACTTAAGTCTAACACCAAAACACTCAACCTAGAAAAGATTTAGGAAAAAAGTAAAATGACCCAAGTACTTAGTATCAAACAAACAAAAATAACAAAATCAAATTAAATAATTATAAAAAATATTAGGTCAAATAAATTTACACGTTTTTACAAGTCCTTGAGCTAGTCTAAGTATTTGTTCAGTCAAACTAAATTCATTAAGTATAAAAACTAGTCTAAAATCAGTCAAAAACATTAGCCTAAAACAGATTACAGGTAAAGATAAAAACACCAGTTTATACAATGAAGGTTAAAGTAAAAAACATTAAAATTAAAATAGAAAAGTCATATTGTAAGACGTCAAAAATCACAAAATATTAAAAAATTCATACAAAAAAGAAACAAATTTTTAAAACTTAAAACAATCTTAGATATATGGATGATTCTACAAAAATGGTGCTGTGGAGTGGGAATGCATATTTTTCAAATGCAGACTGCAAATGAAGCATAGTTTTAGTTATAAGATTTAAAACGAAATTTTTCTTTATGGAGCATTTGAGTTTAATGTATAAAAAAAATTGCAAGTTTATAATTTTTTTTATTACAAAGCAAATACCTCATTCCTCTGGTGTAGTCCCAAACCAAATATTAAAAACTCAGATTGAAAAAAATATCCTAATAAATTATATTTAACCAAGTCTTAACTATTTATCAAAAAATTCATAAAACTTAAGTTTGCAGTCATATTTTTGAAAATCCGAATTTACATTTTCTCTGGAAAATTTTACAATTTTAAGTGTGCTCCATTTTTAATAACACATGTTTGTGAATACCACCGGTTAATTTCTAGAGAAAGAGACGGCCCTGGATATCTAATTTACTTGTGAAGGTGACAAGTTGTGACAGATAATGTCAACTTTAGTTTGGTTTAATAGATCTTTTTATTTTCGGCAGAAAATTAGTTTTTTTCAGAGAAATCAAAAAGGAACACTTCAATTATCATTCCTCTGGTAAGTAAATATTTGACTGATATCAATAGTATAATATTTTTGTTGATTGTTTTAAAATTATAAGTATAGAAACTTTGTTTATATAAAACTTAAGTTAAGTAGTCTAAAAATAAATAATTTTGATTTAAATTGGAAAACCATTAAAAAGCTCATTCCTCTGGTACTCATTCCTCTGGAATTTTTATGCAATAATTCCTAAAATTCAGGAAAATAAATGTTTCTTAGCTTACACCTAATTAGTTACATAAATTTGAAAAAAACAATTATTTACTGTGCTGTACTGTTATTTAAAGGCAATGACCAAAAATGATATCCATATAGCCCACTTTTGGTAGAATCATCCATATAGGTACTTTTATCACATTAAACTATGAGCTGTGTGGGGAGCAATTAATATAATTTAAAAAAATATAAATTATAAAACATAAATAATAAAAAACAAAATTTAAAACGGAGGGACAAAAGAAGAGAAAGAACTAGAGGGAGAGAAGAATAAGAAGAAACAACGAGAATAAGAGACTCAGAGAAGAGAGGTAACATAAAAAGAGAAATCTCAAGAATGACAAAGACCTTAAGAAAGTAGCTGGAAGTAATAAAAGAGAATGGCAACTGACAATAGAAATATAGAGTTGGAACAGGAGTTTATGATTTAAGGGGAATTCTTTTGCTTATAGTCTCAAGTAAAGTGGTCAAACAACAGATTAGAAAGAGTGAGAAGGAAAATCATCAATGATATAGAAGGCATGTTGTACCAAGATGTTTTTTAATTCTTTTCAGAATTTTGAATCAGGGATGCTCTTTATAACTATAGGAATATGATTGAAAAGCTTAATGGCTTTGTAGATTATGGAGTTCTGAACTAGTGATGAATGCGGAATAGGAAGTGGTACATTGTCTCTTTGATGTGTTCTGTATGCAGTTTGTTGAATAGCTGATAAGTCTTTATGTTTATGTATTAATGTAGTTGATTCCAGTATAAAGAGACATGCTAGAGTTAAAATTTTAAGGTTCAGAAATAAAGGTCGACAATGATCCCTTGGTGAAGCACCAGTAATAAAGCGCACGGCTCGTTTTTGGATTTTGAAGACAGATTGGAAAAGATAGTTTTTGCCTTAGTTTTTAAAAAATTCAAACAATATTAGTTGTTCATATCATATCTAACTTACAAAAATCAGCTGGACCACCAAAAATTCGACATATATTTATAAGATCCAAACACCGGTCTATTCTATCCACCGTGGTTCAAGGCTACCTATATAACTTTGTACAGGCAGCCCAATATTACGATAGTTACCTCAAAACATACACATGTTAGATGCTTCTGATATTGTATAATATTTTTTGATTTTGAGAAGTTTAAAAAATTGAAAATTAAAATGGCTATCACACAGATTAGGTAAATAAGTATAAAAAGGCTATCAGAGAATGACAGCCACAAAAATAGCACTTCAACGATTTTTCGTTGGGGGTGTTAAGGACAACGCGTGGGTCTGTTCACTAATAATTTTTTTATCTCTAAATGAATATTGTTACAATTTGGTTATCATACCTTTGACAGTGGGAAAGAAGAATTTAGAGATCAGTTGGATGACTTGGTCGAAGCAGAAAACTTTTTTTCCTATTTTTCTTTCTTTAATTTCACTTGTTGTTTATAGTTTTAGGTCCTTGCATTATTTGCAATTTGGTATTTGATAATTATATTGGCAAATCGCCCATTTTGCGATCAGAAATTTTAACACACCCAAAGGTGATCTCATGCTTTCAGACGTTGATTCTTTACGTCTAATTTGAGTTATCATACCTTTGACAGTGGGAAAGAAGAATTTAGAGATCAGTTGGATGACTTGGTCGAGTTAACACATGAGTGTCTCTCGTTCTTGTATTGAGACACCGCGGCCCGCATAGATAGAGGTTTTCCGAAAATTTATGTGTGGCTTCGGTGGTTCAGTGGTAGAATGTTTGCCTAGATAGCAAGAGATCCCGGGTTCGATTCCCGGCCGAAGCAGAAAACTTTTTTCTTTCTTTAATTTCACTTGTTGTTTATAGTTTTAGGTCCTTGCATTATTTGCAATTTGGTATTTGATAATTATATTGGCAAATCGCCCATTTTGCGATCAGAAATTTTAACATACCCAAAGGTGATCTCATGCTTTCAGACGTTGATTCTTTACGTCTAATTTGGGTTATCATACCTGTGACAGTGGGAAAGAAGAATTTAGAGATCAGTTGGATGACTTGGTCGAGTTAATACCTGAGTGTCTCTCGTTCTTGTATTGAGACACCGCGGCCCGCATAGATAGAGGTTTTCCGAAAATTTATGTGTGGCTTCGGTGGTTCAGTGGTAGAATGTTTGCCTTGATAGCAAGAGTTTCCGGGTTCGATCCCCGGCCGAAGCAGAAAACTTTTTTCTTATTTTTCTTTCTTTAATTTCACTTGTTGTTTATAGTTTTAGGTCCTTGCATTATTTGGTATTTGATAATTATATTGGCAAATCGCCCATTTTGCGATCAGAAATTTTAACACACCCAAAGGTGATCTCATGCTTTCAGACGTTGATTCTTTACGTCTAATTTGGGTTATCATACCTTTGACAGTGGCAAAGAAGAATTTAGAGATCAGTTGGATGACTTGGTCGAGTTAATACCTGAGTGTCTCTCGCTCTTGTATTGAGACACCGCGACCCGCATAGATAGAGGTTTTCCGAAAATTTATGTGTGGCCTCGGTGGTTCAGTGGTAGAATGTTTGCCTAGATAGCAAGAGATCCCGGGTTCGATCCCCGGCCGAAGCAGAAAACTTTTTTCTTATTTTTCTTTCTTTAATTTCACTTGTTGTTTATAGTTTTAGGTCCTTGCATTATTTGCAATTTGGTATTTGATAATATTATCTGTTTATACACAATTTAAATAAATAGACAAAAAAATTTTGTACTCATATAAGCAAAAATTGAAAAAAATATTTTGCTGATGTATGTGTTTATTTATATATAAAAGAACTAAATCTATAAAATAAAAAATTATATAAAATTTGCACAATATCTTCAGGTATATTAGGTACATAATATCGTTAGTTACTTCCAATCTATATAAGTCTTTTAAAATTGGACATAACAAACCTAAGCTTTAAGTTTTTTAATTTTTCTTTGAGTGTCATCATCTTTGTCTGTGTTCTTATTCAAATATTTATTAGCAGACGCTAAATCATTATGCTTTTTAATAAAATTATTTAAAAAACTTTACATGCCCTTAAACTAATTTTTTCAAGATTTGGCAATAGTTTTTCTCCACAAAAACACTTGCTAGAATTATCTAAAGAAAATTTTTTAATATAAAACATTTCACAATAATTTATTAAAAAGAAACAAGTGATTTTGTGAATAAGTGAGATGGTTTTCACGTTCAATAAACTGAATGTATTGCTCGTCAATATTTTTTTTTAAAATTACCCAGCACAAAGTTTAATATATATTTCATCAATGTGTAAGTTAACTACCAACTCATGTTCTTTTAAAAGCTGTATCTTACTTTTTAAATATTGCAGACTACCGGAGAGATTACTATCTGTTAGCGATATTTTACAAATCAGTTTTTTAATATTGCGAGGCTGCAGAAGACATATTACCTTGTAGTTTTGTAAATTGACATGTATGCACTAGATGACTGGATAAACAAAGATGAGGCCAACATTAAAGTGTTTCCACAATATCTTCGATTCTCAGGTGACCTTTTCAAGAGACCTAATTGTTCAATAAGAAATGAAAATTGAACACATTTTGCACTCTCACTATGGAAAATGTCACTAAGGATGTCTATTACTTGATTAATCTTATCTTTTACCACTTTTTTCCCGTTTGCAACTTTCATCTATGCTATCCAAAAATAAAACTCCAACTTTTTTTAGCAGTTTGATTTTTGGCATGGACACTTTCCCTCAACAACTAGAGATGCTAACAGTGATGGATTGTTGTTCAAAAATGTCATTAGCCACAGGCAGACTCTGTCACGTTCTTAGGTAAAAATCCAATTTTTGTTTATTTTAGTATTAGAACAATAACATTTTGAAATGTCCTCAATATTTGATAAAAGTTTTGATTTCTTATGAGCTGAAAGTGTTTCAAGACTTTCTTGTTTTGCAGTTTCCAGTTCTTGCCTCTCAACATCAGCTAATCGAACAGTAGATACAGGTTGTCTACTTAGATATTTCGGAACATTTTCAACTTTACGTTTTACTTATCAAACCAAATAACCTGCTCGTTAGGAAAATGTTTGATGCAAACTTGTGGACGTTTTAAGATACTTAAATCATTAGGAATTTTTCGCAACCAAATTTTATGCGTTTGTTTATCCACTGGCCATATTAAAAGTTGACACATATTCGGTTTCAGTTTTATAGTTGG
This sequence comes from Aspidapion aeneum, assembly GCA_963576565.1. Classification (NCBI taxonomy): domain Eukaryota; kingdom Metazoa; phylum Arthropoda; class Insecta; order Coleoptera; family Brentidae; genus Aspidapion; species Aspidapion aeneum. The sequence goes on from OY755046.1 coordinate 8,937,820, forward strand.
ACCGACAACCAACAACATTACACGTTCGCGGCATTGTTGTCTTTTTCTTGGGCTGCGTTATTTTAATAACTTTGATAAAATTCACATAAAATTCATGCCCGAATTAAAAAAAAATCGACGCAAACAAACATACCAAAACTGAAAACACACATGTTTTATAATGACAGCTAGCCGGGAGGCATTTTTTTGTGACCCTCCTACGGTCACGTGATATTTCCGCGCCCGGGCCGGTCTTTCTCGTGGGCTGCGAACCGAAGACAAATCTTCGCGATAAACGAAAACTAATATTGGGGCTCCCTGGTGGTCCAGATAGGAGAGTTGTCTGGAATTTAACGGTGTCAGATGTGGACTGTAATTTTAAGGGAATAAGGTCATAGGCTAAGCTGGTACAAGGGATTCTGAAATGGTCTAGTTTACCTTCTAGGTTAGTGTAGCAATAAACAAATGTATGTAAGGTAAAAATAATGCATTTTCACTTACCATTTTTATACAGGAAGTGGAACTCATGGGAGGACGTGCTGTTCAACCGTAGTTTTTGCACCCCACATTTATGTGGTAGGAGAGTCGCTAACACGCGTGTGTTCTCGTTCGAAGGCGAAACGGTTCTCTCTGATGCTGCAGCAGGTATTCGCTACTGCGTTCGTTCTCCCACATGTCGCCCAGTGGCGTGGTTAATCCATAGGCGTAGGAGAAAAGGAATAAGTAGGAAGGAATGAGATTACGAAGGTCCATATTAAAGGAACTAGGAACCTTAGTAATTCAAAATGCATTTTATGTAAAGTAAATTAATTATAGCAAATTGTAATATTTGCCTTTAAAACCGCGGGAGTTTCAAATGCAAATAACCCAGTAATTTTAGGTACTTAATTAGTTAATTAATACTAAATAAACAAAAAATAGAAAATGCTCTAGTGAATCACCAAATAGCCTAATTCGAACCAATTTGGTAAATTATAGTAAAAAGAACATATTTACAAAAAGGAAGGCGGGACGAACCATTTCCCACCCCCCTGAGAATGCCCAGGGGCATTTCAGAGAGTTTAATTTGTAGGCAGGGCGCATAGTTTTACCAAAGGCCGTTTGTAGGTACCTTTAGTAGTCTTTACAATAGCAACCCGTGGAACATTATCAGAACCTTTAATAAGGTCTTCAATGCGGCCTAGGGGCCAATCCAATGGAGTGGAATTTTCATCTTTGATCAGTACCATAGTACCAATATCAATGGAAGCAAGAGGTTGGTGCCATTTGGCTCGCTGTTGCAAAGTGTGCAAATATTCGCGGTGCCAGCGAATCCAAAAATCGCGGTGCATTCTTTGCAACAGTTGCCACCTGGACAGCCTGTTTAACGCAATATCGCAGTAGTTTGGATCGGGTATTGTACCTGGAGGCCTCAAATTTAAAAAATTATTAGGAGTCAAGACCGCCAGATCAGTAGGATCGGTGCTTAAGGCACATAAAGGACGTGAGTTCATTATGGCTTCAACTTGGGTTAAAACCGTATTTAATTCCTCATAGGTGAGTATTTGATTTCCAACTACCCTGTGAAGATGAGTCTTTAAAGATTTAATGTTTGATTCCCAAATGCCTCCCATGTGGGGAGCAGCAGGTGGGTTAAAAGACCAAACTATACCTTCCCCCTTCACGCAATCAGAAAAAATTTGTCGCAAGTATTTTTCAGAGGCCACGAAGTTGGTCCCGCAGTCTGAAGAGATCTTCGAGCATAGTCCTCTTCTAGCTATGAAGCGGCGCAGAGCAGCCAGAAAGGCTTCTGATGTCATATCAGAGACTAACTCTAAATGCACGGCTTTAACAGCGCAACAGATAAGTAAACAGACATATGCTTTCATGGTTTTTGCACCTCTGGTCCGACCAAGAGTAATCGTGAACGGACCACAAAAATCTATACCTACATTTTCGAACACCTTTGCTTCGGAAACTCTAAATTTCGGTAGGTTACCCATAGGGGGTTGAAGGGAGTTAGGTTTAGTTTTCCAGCAAGTATGGCAAGAACTTAAAACTTTCCTCACTACCTTTTTAGCAGACAATACCCAGAAGTTTTGCATTAGTAAAAAAGTTGTGGTCTGTATACCACAATGAAGATTGCTGCGATGCAAATCTAAAATCAGTAATTCAGTGAATTTTGCACTAGAAGGCAAAAGAATTGGAAATTTTTTATCGTATGATAAATTTGAATGGCATAAACGGCCTCCAACACGAAGCAAATCGTAGCTTTCATTATGCAAAAATGGACATAATTTTTGAAAAGCTTTTGGAAGCTGTTTCTTATCTTTTAGTAATTCAATTTCTTTTTGGAAAGAAAAAGATTGTACGCATTTCGAAATAAAAAGTAAGCTTTTGTAGTAATCCTGATTTGTAAGGTAATCAGTAGCAAAATTGTATGAGGGATTTTTAAACTTTTGTAACCCTCGCAAAAAGTAAGCAACTATTCTCTTAATTTTAAAAAGAGAACTGTATTTTTCAAACAAGTTGTTTACATAATATTCAACTGTTTGTTCGCAAGTAAAAACGTTAAAAATATTTTTTCGCTGTTCTTCCAAAACTGCATTCCCATCGTAAGTAACTGTCATAAAATCCCAAGTATTTGTAGGTTGGTTTAGAAAAGAAGGCCCTTCTAACCAAAAATAAAATCTTTGTAAATCAGAGGGATACATTTCCCTAGTACCGCAGTCAGCAGGATTTTGTTCAGTAGGAACATAATGCCAAAACTCAGGGCTAATTCTTCCTTGTATATAGGCAGTTCTATTCGAAACAAATGTTTTAAATTTGTGAGGAGATCCCTGAATCCAAGATAAGGTCACTGTGCTATCAGTAAAAGCAAGAATTTTATCAAATTTAATTTTTTCCGAGAACGTTTCTAGTAAAAAATCCATTAATTTAGCCAACAAAACAGCTCCTAAAAGCTCTAGTCTTGGTAAAGTTAGTTTACGACGCAACGGTGCGACTCTAGATTTACTACAAACAAAAAAAACTTTAATGTTTCCATCAGAATAAAAAATTCGAATATAAGCGACAGCACAATAGGCCCGTTCTGAACTATCGCAAAATCCTACTAGCTGGATTTGACTAGCATTAGGCAAAATTATTTGACGAGGAATTTTAACAGAATGCAAAAACTTTAATTCATTTTTAAATTTTTCCCATTTAAAAACAATTTCCGGACTGACAGGGTCGTCCCAGTTTAAGTCTTCTGCCCAGCAGTATTGAACAATTAATTTTAAAATTAAAACTATTGGCGCCAAAAAAGACAGAGGGTCGTAAATGCGGGCCAAATTACTTAAAATTGTTCTTTTAGTGCATGTTTGGAGAGAACAGTCGAAAGTATAAAAAAATTCATCAGTATGAGGGTTCCAATTTAAACCGAGAATTTTCAAAGTTGAATTTTCAGCATCTAAATCGAGAGAAAGAGCCTTCATCGAAATGTGTGACTCAGGAAGATCGGATAGTAACTCGGGACAATTGCTCGCCCATTTACGCAATTCGAATCCACCTCGGCTAAGTAGCTCGATTAATTGATTTTTCATCTCAGTGGCCTTAAAAAAGTCATCACTTCCCGAAATCACATCATCGACAAAAACTGCCTCCTCAATGATTTTTGAGGCAAGAGGAAGGTCCTCATGCTCTCTAGCAAGTTGCAGCAAAGTTCTGATAGCCAAAAAGGGGCTACAAGAGACCCCGAATAAAACTCTATTTATTTCGAAGTCTTGAATAGGCTGGTTAGGATCAAACCTCCAAACTATTCTTTGAAAATTAGTTTGACTAGGGTCAACTAAAATCATCCTGTACATTTGACGGATGTCGCAACAAAAGCAAAATTTATGCAAACGATAAAGTAATAAAATTTTTTGTAAGTCCCTTTGTAAAGGGGGCCCAGTATAAACAGCGTTGTTGAGCGAGATTTTGCCAGGGGCGTGCATGCTCGCATCAAAAACCACCCTCAGGGGGGTGCTAGTAGAATCTTTTTTAAACACCGCATGGTGTGCAATATAAAAATGATTTGAAATTTCGGTCGGCAAAGGTGCAGAAACCGGTTGCATATGATTATTATCTAAATAATCTTGTAAAACAGAGCTGTAGGCAGCATAAAAATCAGGGTTTTGTAGCAATTTCTTCTCAAGGGAGAAAAAACGACGTACGGCAATGGATCGAGTGTCGCCAAAATCTGGAGCAGTAACTTTAAATGGTAAAGATACAATATATCTCCCCTCCTCATTTTTTGAGGTAGTTTTCAAAAAATAATTTTCGCAAAACTCATCTTCGGGGTCAATGGCCTTGACATTAGGTATGTCATCTATTTGCCAAAATCGTTGTAGATTTTTATCTAAATTGACAAAAGAATCGTTCATTGACGTAGTAAAAAATGTTTTAATTTGATTTGTAGTTGAAGGTGAAAGTGAAAGATTGCCCATTATTCCCCAACCAAAAATAGTATTAATGCAGACGGGGTTGTTGGGTCCCGTAGACAAACGACCATCTAGCAAAATGTAAGGGTACACATCGCCGCCCAACAATAAATCAATTTTATCGCTTTTATTAAAGCCTGGGTCAGCTAGTTCTAAGTTGGCGAGAAAAGGAAAACTTTTAATCGAAAATGAGGAATGAGGTAAATCACTACAAATTTTATCGAGTATTATCGCATCAAAATTAAAAACAAAATTATTATCACGCAAAGAGGATATATTGCAATTAATTCCAGATTTTGCCGAAGTTGTCATTCGATCTAAGCTTTGTAGAGTCCTGGCGATATTAAATTTAGGAAGGCCCAAACTATCAGCACATGACTTAGATATAAATGAAGATTGAGCACCAGAGTCACAGATGGCGCGCACTGTGTGCCAATTTTGAAAAACATCCTGTATTTGTATTAAAGCGGTACAGAGAAGTACTTCGCGATCATTTAAAGACATACCAGTAACAATGGTGTTAGTGGTTCTATTAAATTCGGTAGCCACGGGGCTCCTCGGGGGTTGCACTGCAGAAGTAGAGGGGCTACTCGCAGAACTAGGTGTAGAATTAATAGGAAAAAAATGTAAGAGACTGTGATGAAATTGGCCACAATGTAAACATCCTTTTTCTGATTTGCATTGCTGGGGTAAATTATGCTTTGAGGCCAAACAGTTGACACACGCTTTATGTTGTTTAACAATCTCAAAACGTTGCTGGGGAGTTTTCGCCAAAAAATTAGGACATCTGTATATTATATGATCGCCACTTTTACAGAGAAAACAAAAATTTTGAGGGTTTGGAGTATTATTTAAGCCACTTTGGCCATTTGGAGACTGGGAGGCATTTTTGGAGGCTCTCTTAGTATTAGCAAACAAAGCAGATCGATTTTGAAACTTTGCTTGATTTTTCTGACTTGAAATTGACAAATCTTTATTTTTTAAGTAATCTTGAGTTTGTTGTATTTGTTCCAACGCAATGCAATGGCTAGAAACAAAAGCACGAATTTTATCATAAGAGGGGATCTCATTGGAGCAATAATTTTGCTCAAATGCCTTGCGCGTGGTTGGGTCCAACCTATCCAAGAGCATTTGTGCCATAATATAATCCCAAAACTCCGTTTTAAAACCCATGACTTTTAAAGCACTTAAGTTTTTCGAAAAACAATCAAGCAAATTCCTCAAATTCGTAGCATTCTCTTTAGTAAGAGGAGAGAAGCCTTCAATTGCCTTCCAGTGAAGGTAAGCTTGTAATCGTTTATTTGTATACCTATCCACCAAGGTGTGGTAGGCATTTAAATAATTTTCAGCAAGGATAGGAATGTCAGAAATGACATCCAGGGCAGGGCCCTTTAAATTAGAAAAAAGCAAATTGAATTTTTCAAAGTTTCCCAGCGACCTATTATTGTGCACGGTAGCATTAAAGGCTTGCAAAAAGGTTGGAAACTCCTTAAATTCCCCTTGAAAAAGAGGTATTTTTATCCTAGGCAGTAAACCATGCTGGTCTGTGGAGGCACAGGGACTGCCCATGGGATTTATCGTACTGCTCAAAAGCCCTCCATCTTCAAAGGGTAGTTCGAAAAGTTCGTAAAATATAGTGGAAATCTCGTCACAGCGTTTGCAAAAGTCCATAGCCACTTTGTTTTCTACTACTAAGCGATCCTCATCAGAGGCTACCAACGTCAACAAAGTATTATGGTGCTTTTCAAAATCTTTTTTGATTTTTGACAATGTCCGAAATTTGACTTTAAAGCCGCTGTGATAGGCAGGGTCATTTTTTGCGAGGGTCGCGGATTCAATGATCAAATTTAGCTGTGAAATCGCACTATAGCGCAAGGCTTTAGCCTTTAAAATTTTATCCGAACTAGACATGATTTAAAAAAAATCCAAAAAATAATTGACAAAAATTAGGTAAACTGAAAAAAAATCAAAATTTGGACACCCTGTATAAATATTAATGTCCTACGTTTAATTACAATAATCAAACTATAAGCGCACAAAAGTAAAGAAAATACCCGATGCAAACTAATGATAACAAAAAACTTGTGTATAAGTTTTTTTATCTTCGCCTCGCGAATTCAAATAAGTAGGTACCTACTATGTATTAAATTTAAAAATAAATACCTACAAATCAAAAGCATTTAATTTGGTAAAACTATTTATCTGCCTTTACACGAAAACAAATTCTCAAGTTAAGAATTAAATTTCCTTCAAAATTTATTATGCACGCAAAAAATGGATACAATCATAGCCATTTGCAGACAGATATTATAATAGTAAATTAGAAATAGATATATTCATAGCAATTTTTACGCAAAAACGAATATAGTAAAGCATCCGCAATCGGATATAGTCATAGCAATTTGCAATAAGCAAAAATGAATATGGCAATTTGGAGATTTTTTTCGAGCAAATTGGATATAATTATAGCAATCCACAAATGTGAAGGCACAACGGCTAAAATAATAGCACTTTGCAGACACTATTTTAAACTATTTCCAGTGACAAACAAAAAAACACCCAAATTCCATACGGTTTTTTTTTACAAAAAAGAAACGAAAAAACTTGATTTATTCGAAACAAAAAAAAGCATAGTAGTTTACAGATTTTATCTGTGTTTGGTTTTTCGCATGAAAAGGCTAAATTTATTGTTAAAAATATTTAATTTTTACACAAAAAAAATCGCAAAATGTATTTTAGAAACCTAGGGGTTTTCTAAAGTAGGCATGTAAGAAAAACAAGGGTTTTTCTTGCATTTGTTTTTACACAAAAAAAAATCGCAAAATGTATTTTAGAAACCTAGGGGTTTTCTAAAGTAGGCATGTAAGAAAAACAAGGGTTTTTCTTGCATTTGAAACCAGTAAAAAAGGCATTTAGGAAAAACAAGGGTTTTTCTTGCATTTGAAACCAGTAAAAAAAAACTAACCTAAAAAGGCAAAAAAACGATTCCAGAAATCCGGGTCGCTAAGGATCAAAAATGGGGCTCCCTGGTGGTCCAGATAGGAGAGTTGTCTGGAATTTAACGGTGTCAGATGTGGACTGTAATTTTAAGGGAATAAGGTCATAGGCTAAGCTGGTACAAGGGATTCTGAAATGGTCTAGTTTACCTTCTAGGTTAGTGTAGCAATAAACAAATGTATGTAAGGTAAAAATAATGCATTTTCACTTACCATTTTTATACAGGAAGTGGAACTCATGGGAGGACGTGCTGTTCAACCGTAGTTTTTGCACCCCACATTTATGTGGTAGGAGAGTCGCTAACACGCGTGTGTTCTCGTTCGAAGGCGAAACGGTTCTCTCTGATGCTGCAGCAGGTATTCGCTACTGCGTTCGTTCTCCCACATGTCGCCCAGTGGCGTGGTTAATCCATAGGCGTAGGAGAAAAGGAATAAGTAGGAAGGAATGAGATTACGAAGGTCCATATTAAAGGAACTAGGAACCTTAGTAATTCAAAATGCATTTTATGTAAAGTAAATTAATTATAGCAAATTGTAATATTTGCCTTTAAAACCGCGGGAGTTTCAAATGCAAATAACCCAGTAATTTTAGGTACTTAATTAGTTAATTAATACTAAATAAACAAAAAATAGAAAATGCTCTAGTGAATCACCAAATAGCCTAATTCGAACCAATTTGGTAAATTATAGTAAAAAGAACATATTTACAAAAAGGAAGGCGGGACGAACCAAATATGGTTTATAATTTTCTTTCTTCATTTGTAATATGTTTACCCGACAGATGAGTCGAACTATTGTTGTTCAAACCATCCTATGCCAACGTTAACCAACTCAAGAAGTTGGTTTATCTAGAGTCCCTGTATGTTGACATATTTGGATATATTAATATATCCAAATATGTCAACATACAGTGACTCTAGGTTTACCTAATTTTATTAACTTTGGTCAGGGTCAAACTATGGTTAAGTTTGATCTCGCTTAGTTACACATATGTCAAACAAGGGACAAATATAAACCAAGGTTCGCTCGCGAAAATTTATTTTATGCACTCTAATTGACGTAGCGTATTTGTATATTTCCCAGCCAGCACAACAAGATTGCAGTAATATCACTGTATTGTAACTGCGAGATATAAAATGTACTCAGCGATGTACTTTGTAAATTACTGGGCACTTACATGTAAAGCCAAATGTCCGCAACATAGCGGTAGGGTGAAATATCTATACAACATATCATTGATACATTATAGGTTTGTCATTAAATAACATTAGTGAGAAGTTACGTTGATTGTCTACTCCGATGTACTTTTTGCGTTATGCAAGACTTACATGTAACGCCAAATGTCCGCAACATAGCAGTGCTCTATAACATCCCAACTACATAACATTGTTAAACAAATTATTTTTTACCAGTTAACATTATGAAGAAGTTTATATGATATAGAATTGCTAGTTGCAATACTTTATCGCCAAATAACATTACATGGAAGTCGATATGATATATTATTGCAACCCTTATCAATTTTATCACTAAATAACATTATAGAGACGTTGACGCGATTTAAAGTTTTCTTTTCTTTTTTATAATTTTGCATTTATTTTATCCATAAATAACATAACAAAGAAGTTAATATGATAAAACAGTGCAATATTACTAAATAGCGTCGCAAAGATATTAACATGGTACTTTCTCTAGATGTTCTTACATACGTTACATTAACGTTAAGAGGCTACGTGGCATCAACGTTAAAAGGCAACGTGGCATTAACGTTAAAAAGCATCATGATATACACGTTCCCGAGAATATCCTATAGGATATTCTCGAGAACGTGTCTGCCACGTTGCCTTCGAAGGAATTTTCTGTACCAAATGGCTTGGAGGCGAAAAGTTCTCACTGCGAATCAGCCGCGAAGAATCATGTTTGCCAATGCTTTTTATTAAAATAAATATTTATTTTATTAATATGTAAAATAAATATTTATATTTATAAATACATACATGTTTATGTTATTTACTTATAAAATATTTATTTCATTAAAAAGCATTGGCAAACATGATTCTCCGCGGCTGATTCGCAGCGAAAAGTTTTTCGCCTCCAAGCCGGTTGGTCCCAGAACAGCCCTTCGCGGCAAATCAGCCGTGACGAATCGTTCCAGTCAGTGTTTTTAAAATAAATACACCACAAGTAAACTTTTAATAAATTGTATTTATTAATAATATATATATTAACTTAAACAGACACAAATAGACTTTATCTAATCTACATTTTTTAACTAGTTTTATTTGATATTAACATTCCAGAGGTAATATACTTATATATGGCCTCTTACTCCCACCCAAAAAGTTAATTTAGTTTCAAAAAAATGCTTAAATATTTAACTGTTTGTTTGTCTTCATTATGTATTTAAAATATATACAAGCTTAGAAACAAAGTTTTGAAAAATATAGGTTTTTCATTTTTCTCAAAAATATGGATTGTGAGTCCTGTCGTGTAACATAGTGCCACATTATCTTTGGAACGTTAAAAATATAAATTTAATAAATTAATACTTAACATTAATGACTTTTACTTTTCTGCCCAATTTTTGCAAAATCTAGCAACGTTACTAGGTTTTAAAAAATTATTGCATTTCTGAAACGGTTATGGTTTCGCGATAATAGCCTACGCATTTTTATTATTTCCTATTAGCTAAATGGCAAAATATTATAGAGAAAACGCTCTCCTGAAAAGTTACCAAAAACCTACTAGGTTTTGCAAAAGTACTTTTTATAGTTTTAATAATAAAATAGAATTAATCAGTCTTTGGTTAAATTATAATAAAGGTTGTGCACCAGCGTATAAGATACATTTAAAGAGTCTCAAAATTCTATGTCCAAAAATAAAGAGATAATAAATTTTATTTAAGCTATGTTCCAAAATTGCTTCGTTTCCGAGATACAAGGTGTTAAAGTTAAAAAATAAAAATCGATTTTTTAAAATATTATGCACAGTTTTCAATGTATTGTTTTCAAAATTGATACATGCATGGGGATTCTTTAATAAAACTCATGTTCTTTTAAAAGCTGTATCTTACTTTTTAAATATTGCAGACTACCGGAGAGATTACTATCTGTTAGCGATATTTTACAAATCAGTTTTTTAATATTGCGAGGCTGCAGAAGACATATTACCTTGTAGTTTTGTAAATTGACATGTATGCACTAGATGACTGGATAAACAAAGATGAGGCCAACATTAAAGTGTTTCCACAATATCTTCGATTCTCAGGTGACCTTTTCAAGAGACCTAATTGTTCAATAAGAAATGAAAATTGAACACATTTTGCACTCTCACTATGGAAAATGTCACTAAGGATGTCTATTACTTGATTAATCTTATCTTTTACCACTTTTTTCCCGTTTGCAACTTTCATCTATGCTATCCAAAAATAAAACTCCAACTTTTTTTAGCAGTTTGATTTTTGGCATGGACACTTTCCCTCAACAACTAGAGATGCTAACAGTGATGGATTGTTGTTCAAAAATGTCATTAGCCACAGGCAGACTCTGTCACGTTCTTAGGTAAAAATCCAATTTTTGTTTATTTTAGTATTAGAACAATAACATTTTGAAATGTCCTCAATATTTGATAAAAGTTTTGATTTCTTATGAGCTGAAAGTGTTTCAAGACTTTCTTGTTTTGCAGTTTCCAGTTCTTGCCTCTCAACATCAGCTAATCGAACAGTAGATACAGGTTGTCTACTTAGATATTTCGGAACATTTTCAACTTTACGTTTTACTTATCAAACCAAATAACCTGCTCGTTAGGAAAATGTTTGATGCAAACTTGTGGACGTTTTAAGATACTTAAATCATTAGGAATTTTTCGCAACCAAATTTTATGCGTTTGTTTATCCACTGGCCATATTAAAAGTTGACACATATTCGGTTTCAGTTTTATAGTTGGACCGACAACCAACAACATTACACGTTCGCGGCATTGTTGTCTTTTTCTTGGGCTGCGTTATTTTAATAACTTTGATAAAATTCACATAAAATTCATGCCCGAATTAAAAAAAAATCGACGCAAACAAACATACCAAAACTGAAAACACACATGTTTTATAATGACAGCTAGCCGGGAGGCGTTTTTTTGTGACCCTCCTACGGTCACGTGATATTTCCGCGCCCGGGCCGGTCTTTCTCGTGGGCTGCGAACCGAAGACAAATCTTCGCGATAAACGAAAACTAATATGGTTTATAATTTTCTTTCTTCATTTGTAATATGTTTACCCGACAGATGAGTCGAACTATTGTTGTTCAAACCATCCTATGCCAACGTTAACCAACTCAAGAAGTTGGTTTATCTAGAGTCCCTGTATGTTGACATATTTGGATATATTAATATATCCAAATATGTCAACATACAGTGACTCTAGGTTTACCTAATTTTATTAACTTTGGTCAGGGTCAAACTATGGTTAAGTTTGATCTCGCTTAGTTACACATATGTCAAACAAGGGACAAATATAAACCAAGGTTCGCTCGCGAAAATTTATTTTATGCACTCTAATTGACGTAGCGTATTTGTATATTTCCCAGCCAGCACAACAAGATTGCAGTAATATCACTGTATTGTAACTGCGAGATATAAAATGTACTCAGCGATGTACTTTGTAAATTACTGGGCACTTACATGTAAAGCCAAATGTCCGCAACATAGCGGTAGGGTGAAATATCTATACAACATATCATTGATACATTATAGGTTTGTCATTAAATAACATTAGTGAGAAGTTACGTTGATTGTCTACTCCGATGTACTTTTTGCGTTATGCAAGACTTACATGTAACGCCAAATGTCCGCAACATAGCAGTGCTCTATAACATCCCAACTACATAACATTGTTAAACAAATTATTTTTTACCAGTTAACATTATGAAGAAGTTTATATGATATAGAATTGCTAGTTGCAATACTTTATCGCCAAATAACATTACATGGAAGTCGATATGATATATTATTGCAACCCTTATCAATTTTATCACTAAATAACATTATAGAGACGTTGACGCGATTTAAAGTTTTCTTTTCTTTTTTATAATTTTGCATTTATTTTATCCATAAATAACATAACAAAGAAGTTAATATGATAAAACAGTGCAATATTACTAAATAGCGTCGCAAAGATATTAACATGGTACTTTCTCTAGATGTTCTTACATACGTTACATTAACGTTAAGAGGCTACGTGGCATCAACGTTAAAAGGCAACGTGGCATTAACGTTAAAAAGCATCATGATATACACGTTCCCGAGAATATCCTATAGGATATTCTCGAGAACGTGTCTGCCACGTTGCCTTCGAAGGAATTTTCTGTACCAAATGGCTTGGAGGCGAAAAGTTCTCACTGCGAATCAGCCGCGAAGAATCATGTTTGCCAATGCTTTTTATTAAAATAAATATTTATTTTATTAATATGTAAAATAAATATTTATATTTATAAATACATACATGTTTATGTTATTTACTTATAAAATATTTATTTCATTAAAAAGCATTGGCAAACATGATTCTCCGCGGCTGATTCGCAGCGAAAAGTTTTTCGCCTCCAAGCCGGTTGGTCCCAGAACAGCCCTTCGCGGCAAATCAGCCGTGACGAATCGTTCCAGTCAGTGTTTTTAAAATAAATACACCACAAGTAAACTTTTAATAAATTGTATTTATTAATAATATATATATTAACTTAAACAGACACAAATAGACTTTATCTAATCTACATTTTTTAACTAGTTTTATTTGATATTAACATTCCAGAGGTAATATACTTATATGGCCTCTTACTCCCACCCAAAAAGTTAATTTAGTTTCAAAAAAATGCTTAAATATTTAACTGTTTGTTTGTCTTCATTATGTATTTAAAATATATACAAGCTTAGAAACAAAGTTTTGAAAAATATAGGTTTTTCATTTTTCTCAAAAATATGGATTGTGAGTCCTGTCATGTAACATAGTGCCACATTATCTTTGGAACGTTAAAAATATAAATTTAATAAATTAATACTTAACATTAATGACTTTTACTTTTCTGCCCAATTTTTGCAAAATCTAGCAACGTTACTAGGTTTTAAAAAATTATTGCATTTCTGAAACGGTTATGGTTTCGCGATAATAGCCTACGCATTTTTATTATTTCCTATTAGCTAAATGGCAAAATATTATAGAGAAAACGCTCTCCTGAAAAGTTACCAAAAACCTACTAGGTTTTGCAAAAGTACTTTTTATAGTTTTAATAATAAAATAGAATTAATCAGTCTTTGGTTAAATTATAATAAAGGTTGTGCACCAGCGTATAAGATACATTTAAAGAGTCTCAAAATTCTATGTCCAAAAATAAAGAGATAATAAATTTTATTTAAGCTATGTTCCAAAATTGCTTCGTTTCCGAGATACAAGGTGTTAAAGTTAAAAAATAAAAATCGATTTTTTAAAATATTATGCACAGTTTTCAATGTATTGTTTTCAAAATTGATACATGCATGGGGATTCTTTAAGAGGCGAAATCCGAATGTGGACACATTTTTACTACAGCCGTTAGAGGGCGCTTCACACTGCACTTTTGATGGTTTAAAATGAGTGTAACTTTTTTCTCAGTGTACTTTCTTACGTTTTTTGTTAAGAAAGTAATTTCGTAAACAATATTCAGCTAAGAAGGTTCATTCACTTCACTTCTTAAAATCCGCTAAAATTGGCCGATTTCGAGGTATTTAGGTTTTTAGTGTTCGATCCTGCACTGGAATATTTCTATGAATATTTCTAATGAATTTTTCAAAAATTATTTTTTGTGTCCCACCGATTATTCTAAAATAATAAGTTAATATTTTTATTGTTTTAAACTTTTTAATTTTTTTCTTCAAAATAATTTGATTATTCCGATGCGGCAATGAACATCGAAAAATCTTTAAAACGGCTTACTTTAGCAAATTTTAACGAGAGTACTTTTTTTGATGTGAAATGCTTAAAAAATTATGTTTTTAACAAAAAAATAAAAATTACACTGAAAAAGAAGTTATGGTCCTTTTGAGTAATCAGAACTGCAGTGTGAAGCGCCCTCTAACGGCCATACTAAATAGGTTTCCATATTCGAGTTTTGCATCCCAAAAAACCCTTGGGTAATAAATTTGAAAATAATAAGTTTAAAAACTCTTCATAATATTAAAAAAATCGATTTTTATTTTTTAACTGTATCTCGGAAACAGAGCAGTTTTGGACCACAGCTTATATAAACTTTTTTCTCTATTTGGGTTGTAAAATACGTGGTTAAAATAATGACGTCTAATTTTGGGACACTCTGTATACAGGGTGTTCCAAGTTAATTGTCCACCATTGCTAAATTTATTATTAGAGATAAAAAAAAGTTTAAACTGGCAAACATATAGAACTTTTGCTGCTCTTTAAGATGGCCAAATTAAAATAAAAATTCAAGCATCGCGTTTTCGAGTTTTTAAAAAAAACATATTTGTTTATTTTTTAAATAGAGCAACCTGTATTTTATTTTTTTTCTGTAAGGGCTTTCAATTCCAAACAAAAATAGTGTTTGAATGTTTTTCATAAAGTTAAAAATAACAAAGATATTCCAAATTCAAAATTACACTTAGACTGTTCTGCCAAATAAAATTTCATTACTTGCATAATTTTTAATTTTAAATATCTTCATTATTTTTGGCTTTGGGAAAAAAATTCAGAAACTATTTTTGAATAGAATTCAATGTTAATTTTTTTTAAAAAATGATGTATTTTTGGAAAAACTCGAAAACGTGATGTTTGATTGTTTTTTGATTTGACCATCGTAAATGGCGTCATTATTACCAATCTACCACACGAGCCAACCATTGAGAGCTGCTTCCAGTCTGTTGTTGTTCATCAATGAATATGCAAAACTCTGATACACCTGGTAGATTCTTAGTCTGAAAAAAAACTTACATAGGTATAGAGTTTAACAGTACATGAAAATCAATAGCCCATGATCTTAAATCGCTTACAAACAAATCTTTATTAACAAAACTTAGATCATTACATTGAAGACAACAACAATTATTGTTTACCCCCTCTCGCCCACTATCAGACACACTTTGCTCTTTGTTAGTCACCCCTTGCTTATCACCGGCCACCCCTTGCCTATCCTTATCCACAACCCCTTGGAAAATCTCAGAGACCCCCCTAATTCCATGTGCACATGATCATCAAAACAATCTAAATCAGGCCCCAAACTTGCATTAGGAACATATCCTTTTTCCTCTGCTTGCTTAGAGCTTACCTCAGAAGTTTTTGATTTTGTGAACACCCTTTGAAATACCCTCTCAAATTTTTTGCCTAATCTTCGGCGATGCCTGGATGAAACGTTTTTAAATGCCTTATACATTATGAAAAAACACTTACCGATGAAGAAAAGTCGATTAAAAAAATCACTAACGGCAGCTTCGAAAAAAGCTGCCAAAAACACGAAGGAGTCGAAGAAACGCAAAGACGCGAAGGTTAAAGAAAGTGGGGTTAATACCACTTTCTTCTTCTCTGTCATGAAACAAATATGTTTTGCATGCGATATCTCAAGTTGATCTAAAGGAGACACTATGGAGTCGTTTTTTTTATGACAAAACTAAAGTCTCAATGATATGTTGTAAAGATGTTTCTGCTTACCGCTATGTTGCGGACATTTGGCTTTACATGTAAGTGCCTCTTAATTCACAAAGTACATCTTTTGAGTTATAAAACTTTGATATTACCGCGATTTTTTACGAAAACATCGAACTGCTGTTTTTGCAGTACTTTTTAAACTCACGATTAGGCTGTTTGTGTCATATTGACCCAGGGCTATCAAAACGGACGGGCCACGATCCTCCACTTTGTTGACGTCACATCCGGGGCTGATTTTTTTTTGATAGTAACGTTACGACACAGCTGATTGTCTTTAAAATATTGACGTTGGAATGACGGTTCACGAATATTTGATTTTTTAAAAAATAAAGCCGATTTTGAGATTATTTTTACTATATTCTTGCAGAACAATTTTTTTTAATGTATAGTGATCCTTAATTTTTCAGAGCCGTTTCATTAGCTCACACTAAAATGAAATTTAAAGCAGAAGCGAATGTGACAAACACAGATGACAAAGTCAAATACATGTCAAATATAACAGTTAGCATGCGGTACATGGCGGGTAATTTAAATTCAAAATAAGAAATGCTAAATCTTGAAGATTTTAACCTTTTAATCATCTTGCATCCTTACAAAAGTTTGGTGGAATATCGGGATGGTGCCTGAGAATATTTCACTGAAATTTCGCGGAAATCTGTAGTGCCATTTTGAAAATATCATAGAAAAACGTCTGACCTCTCATAAGACCCAATGTAAAAGTCAGCCCCCGGAGAACAGCTGATTTTTTCAGAGTCGTGGCCTGTATTTTTTTGTGGGCCTTGATTGACCCAATGATAATTAGTTATGTCAAAAAGTTGATATAAAAAGAACATCGCAGAACCGCCTATTAACGTTTGTGCTTGCTGGGTTGTTTTATTTCTCGAACAACGACGGTGTACAGAAGCTATTCGCTATATTTCCTTTATTTGTCCAAATGGTAAATAGTCGTAAGAGTAGACATGCGTTTCCGTTGACTTGTCGTGTTTTAATCAACATCAAAGGAGTCAAATAAACCAAGTATTTACGCTTACCGTCCACACTTGGCCTCCTCAGATAGCACACCTACCGTTCAGCGGTCGTGTTCAACATAACATATTGCTGCAAAGCGGACCGAACCGTGGTCTTCTGTGGTGTTCAACGTGTGTTGCTGTGAAAGTGAAAATTGATTTTTGTTGACTAAAGGGACAAACTTTAACGAACATGGCCTTCTTGTTTACTTGTTTGCAAATAAGAAAACATGTTTGGCACGCCAAGTGAAGTGTGGCACTAAAATGTATACGAGAAACCCATATAACTAGGAGGGCAACATTACCCACCTGAGTCAACCCACATAGCACAATCACGTGTTTAACACGTAAAAAAGGCGTGAGAAAAAAGCGTTAATTTTAAAAGCTGCTAGAAAAAACGTGTAGTTCATATATGAAAATAGGCCTAATAGGTCATTTATTAACATTATAAAAAATAGCTTTGCTAAAAACTGCGTTGTAATAACCCTATTATCAAATTAAAACAGCAATGTTTTCACGTTATTTTCAAGTGATTTTTATCAACGTTAAAATCGCATTAGATTCACGCCTTTTCTACACGGATTTTATAATGGCTTTTCTACCGAATATTTTTGAGATTTTACTAATAGCAGCGCCACCTCTTGTCGGCATTTTTCACTTTGACGAAATCTATCAGGGAGGTCTTTGGCCTCTAAACTCCAAAAACCTGTTAAGGAACTGATCCCTGATACTTCACGCATCTGTTATTAACCTGATAAAGACACGTTAATATTCTGTGAAAGTGTTTACTGTTAAAAAATCTTGTTTAGCTTAAAAAGAAACATAATGTATATACAAATATTTTGTCTTGCCTTAAGCGCCATCTTTAAAATTGTCTTGAACTGTTGTAGTCTTAAACTAGTAAACTTTTATAACTTCCTTTCGCGTCACTTTTAAGTTAAAAAAATGTTATTAAAAAAACATGACAAAAAAAGACGCAGAAAGTTAGTAGGTTTGAGAAATCTAGTGGCGTTTTAGCATATGTTGTGGAGGACTTTTCAAGTGTGAATTTCGCACATGAAAATAACGAAGGTAAGAAAGACGTTATATACACAGCACCAGAAACTTCAACAAAAAGTACATTTTTATAGCTTCATTTCTCCTTGTTTTTAAGTTATCTTTAAGCATGTAGATAGTAAATATTACATGGTATGAGGTTGTTTTCAAGTAAAAAAAAACGTTGTTATTTTTGTTCACGTTAATCTAACGTTGATGTGATTTTTGTGCCATGTGGGAAGTTGGTATAACAAAATAATACTTACATTTCTATATACGATTTTAACGTCTTTTGGACCAAAATTGGGCGTGGCACCCTTAAAATCTTCCGCTCTCGGAGGATTTGCCTCCTGCAGCGAACATTTTTAACTACCCTGTCCAAAACCTCATGAACCGTCATTGAATAACAGCACTTTATATATGGGAGTACCCTCCGCAGAAAATAATGTTATATGCGTACTTGCTTATGGGTGAAATTTAGGACCCGGAAATTTAAAGATCTAACAAGTTTCGTGGCTAATCGGTTACAAATAAGTTTTTGTTTCTCTCACATTTTTCTGTGGGTAGCTTAAAAGCTTAACCTCACACCAAGATCTAATGGACACCCAATAAGTGTTGACAGTTACCTGTTTCGTCCTTATGGGACTCCTCAGAACACTGTTTGGTCAATGTGACACCCTTGCGAAGTTAATTAGACGGTTTTGTCTAATCCTATGTAAATAGTGAGAAAACTCTCACAAGAAGGGCCATCTACCGAGACGAGAGAAACTAGAACAAAAACAGGCGAAAATAAACTGCTATACATATCGATCAATGAAAAGATCAATTACAAATGAAAAGAAACAAACCATTCGTGACGTACGACAGCTCTTCTGCCTTAAAGGCCTGATCAACGCTCATTGCATCTTTACCCGCCATAAGACATGTGAGCGTCCAATCAGCGGAATTTTTAAGCCAAATAATACTAACAAACGTGAAATCTAGTACCCGTCTATTTGAAAATCAAACAAGTTTCGTGGCTAATCGGGTAAAAAAGCCATTATTATGTAGCCATCAAAGATTAATCCAGTTTGCTGCGCCCAGTGTACCGTCTCTCTTTGAGCAAGCGCGAGAGACGTAACAACCATACAAGACGCTAGCCCTACCAAGTCCACTTTCAATCCCTGACTTCGCATGCGCAGATCTACCAATAGTATTTACCTCATGTATTAGAATAGATGTACAGGGTGATTTTCACTTGAATGATTCTAATCACATGAAAATAGAAAGTTTCAAAAACCAAACCTAACGAAACCTAATCAAATCTAACCGAACCGAACCAAAGCAAACTAAACCAATAATTAAAAAAAAAATAATAATATTGGTAGATCTGCGCATGCGAAGTCAGGGATTGAAAGTGGACTTGGTAGGGCTAGCGTCTTGTTAACAACCATCACCCAATCACGTTGCGACAGTACATGTTTTAGACATGCGCAGTTGTGAAAAATGCAATCAATGGTTGCTTGATTTTGCTTTTATATTGGCGACTTTTTTTAAACATACAGTCATGTACTTATGTATATAGTTTTACTACTAAAGGGTATTAAAACCATTAATAGAAAATAACTGCTACAAGAGTTCCGGCATATTGTATTCAAATGAACCTTGACTTGGCCAGGAACTTATAACCTTTCATCTGTCCCTGGTTTGGCCTAGAAAAGTAGATGCTTTTAATAAAATTTAAAACGGGCTGCATTCAAATGACGTTCACAATTGGCTTAATTAATTTTTATTTTTAATTTCAATTCTAGAAAATTCTTTGTATTTTGAACTTTTGGAAGACAAAGGCATTATCTTAAGTTAACGTAGCCGCTTACTTGTCATTTTTTTAAACAAATTAAAAGGTAGTTATCCTAAGGTAACTAATGAATGGGTGTTTGTAAACTTAGAAAAGAGATCGCGCGATCAGTAGCCTTAATTTATCCAGGACAATGGGGTTCTTTTTAAATCGAACATGCCGGCATGCTTGTAGCAGTCATTTTTGTAGACCGTTTCCCAGTACAGATGTATATCAGCATGCATGCATGCGCGCACTCAAGATATTTTCAACTTATTTTATGAATATAAAGATAACAATAAATTCCTTGGGGCTTTTATCGATTTATCGTTGACTTGGGACAACCATATTAAGTACTTGACTAACAGACTTGCAACATCCGGTTTTATTATTAAAAATCTTAAAAAAGAGCTGGAACTGGAGACAGTACTTCTGTATGTACATTAGGGTGGACCGAAAAATCGAAGTTTCAAAAATCGTTTCGGAATAGAGCGGAAAAGTTGCCAATTAGTATTTTAAAATTAAAATTTTTACATCTTCTGCCCTCTACCGGGCTTTCAAAAAAATAAAAAATAAAAACTTATGATTTTTAGTTAGAATGTTACGTAATAGGTTGATAATGATAAGAATAATATTCAGTTGAAATATCTTGAAAATATGTCATTTTCATCCCTCTACGCAATCTACAGATCAACAATTTTTTTAAGTTGTTTAAACATTACTTAATTTATACGTGAGGCAAGTATTGTTTAAGAACTCACAATGGGGAGGTAACTGCTCAGCAAGCTCACCCTCCCTCATCCATTTTGATTATTTATTGCTTGTAGTCTTTTTTTTATTCAAATTTTAGTATAAGCTTTTTTGATTTAATAAAACTGTCTCTTTTTTATGAACCAACAACTGATAAAGATGCTTCGGTTACCAGTTTTACTCATCTCTTTACTGATTGGGTATGACATGGAAATGCAGCGATGTCGATTATTTTTTCAGGAGAATCCGATATAATATTTTTGAGGTCCTCCACTTCCAAAGCTTGAAGCACTGGGGGGCAAGTTATTTTATTTTTATACCAGTGAATCAGATCAATATAGTCGTCTGCGTCAAAATTTATTTCTGGAATACTAAATGTTCGGATATTGGTTGAACTATTATCCTTAGTTTTTGCATTTAGAGTGCGGCGAAGTGTGAGCTCTTATATGGGGGTGTATGCGACAAAGTGCGAGCTCTTATATGGGGGTGTGTGTGTCAAGCAGCATACATATCAGAAGATTTTCCGGATGAACAAAATAGGCATTTCTTTGAATAACAGGGTCTATAACACTTTTCAAATCTTGCTTTAGGTAGCGGCTCCGTTTTATTGTTTGCAAAACATGCTTTGGACCATTTACACATCAAGAGTTGCATTTAATTTGAAACCATAAAGGAGCATAAACCTTGACAATAAATTGGTAAGTTCCTTCAATTCTGAAGTTGCATTTTCGGTACTAACATAGAGATGTAAGATGCGATTAGCCAAAGTGAGCCATCGAGAATGACTTAACTTTCCTGGGATTCCGTTCATTAGATCGCCGGAGCACTCCCCTGTAGAAACTGCAACATACATTTCGAACAGGTATTTCTGAACGGCACTTCAGTCAAGGAAATCTATCTCTGGTAACTCACAATGAATAATATTGCAGCTGGCATATTTTCGCACTGTCCTATATGATTTCCTATAGTTCCTGCAAGGAAAAGATGTCTTAAAGGGAATTCATTGGCGTGAAGGGAATTCATTGACGTGAAGCTGACAGACAAACCATTGTAAAGGTCTTCCTAATTTGGATTCAAGTTGAGAAATTGCACCATTTTTCTTCCCCGTATTCACTACGGTTCCGTCACATCCTACTGCCACTAGTTCTTCTAGATTATATTCATTAGTTTTTAGGAAGTTAAAATACTTTGGCAAATGCTTTGAGGCGATCCAGAAAGGGGTACTGTGTGGCCTAGAAATATAGAGCCGGACTACCGAACATTGCCGAAAGTTGGCGATTTCTCCAGGCGCACTAGTCTATGGACAAATCAAGTTTCGTGTGCAAGTCGTGCCAACTTTCTGCCGATAAGCTAACTTTGTTTTGTTTTGACTAGTTGTCATTCGGGTAAATGCGTTTTTTGAAAGATATGGCGGATTCAAAATGGCGGAAAGGCGTATCTTTAAAAAAATTGTAACTTTTTAATTTCTTATCCGATTTTCATGGAAGTTTAAAATACTTGCTTTGTTATGTAACTAAAAATGTATTGGTCAGAAAATATGTATTTTTTTGTATTTGTCAAAAAAATAAAAAAAATTTAAAAAAAGGTTATTTAAAAAAAAAAATTATTTTATTTATAAAATTGTTGGAGCTAGAAAAAAAAGTTTATATAAAAAAGGTAGCTATTTTGATTCTTTATTCAAATCTGGTTCCAATGCGTTAATTAGTTTTTAAGCTATTTTCAAATAACTGGAAAAAAATAGGGGTCTTTGTGGTATATTTAAAAATTATGCTTTTAATGAAAACCAAAAGAACTTTTTGGAAGTAACTTAAATTTGTTTAACATACCTAGCAGATCAGGTTTTGACTTATTGTCATAATGATAATCCCATTTTTTTTTAAATATGGCGGATTCAATATGGCGGAAAAGCATATTTAAAAACAAATTGTACCTTTTTTATTTTTTATCCGATTTTAATACAACAAAATTTAAATTACTTGATTTGAAATGTGTTAAAAAAATACTTTTTAAAAAATGTATTTTTTTCTAATATTCGAAAAAAAAAGTCGGGTGAAACATGTGACAAAAATGATTTTATTTATTTAATTTTTTAATTGACCCCATTTACGAACGTCGCTGAAGCTTTTGTCATTAATTACACATTGTTAAAAAGAAAATTTTATTTCCTACAATAAAGTATAAAATACATTTTTGTCAATTGAGCTTAGTTTCTGAGAAAATTGGAAAAAACCTATAACAGAATTAATTTGGTGATTTGTAAAAATTCATTTAAGTTGCACAGGCCTGTGAAATTTTAATCTGAAGACAAATCTTACATTATTAGACACGTTTAAAAGGAAATTTTATTGTCTATAATCGACTAAAGGTCACAATTTTTGATAGAGAGCTTGGTTTTTAAGATAATCGGGTAAAACCTATGTTGTTTCTTTAATTTTTTATATTTTCTTAATAAACGGACGCCGCTGAAGAGTTTGTCATTAGCCTGACCACACTGACTGATACACTGTCAAAAAGGAAATTTTATTTTCTACAATAAACGGCAAAATAATTTTTTTCCAAAATGCTTAATTTTGGAGAAAATTGGATAAAACTTGTAAAAAATTGATAAATTTAGTGATTTTTCAAAATTGATTTTATTTACGGATGCCCCTAAATTGTTATAGATAAAACTACCATTGCCTTATTATACATCATTGAAAAGGCAATTTTATTGTCTATAACAAAGTGTTTATTATATGTTTTGATATAGAGCTCGGTTTTTAAGAAAATCGAGTAAAACCTGTAATAAACATGTTTCGTTTTTAAATTTATTTACACTACCTCAATAAACGGACCCCGGTGGAGAGTTTGTCATAAGTCGTACCCCATTGACTTATACATTGTTGAAAAGGAAATTTTATGGTCTACAATAAAGATTACACTCCATATCATAATCTTTGAGATAGCTTTTTGACACTCATCAGCTATTTACCATAACAAATAGCAACGAAAAAAAGTAGTAAAAAGTTGTCTCAAAAATAATGATATGAACTTTAGTACATATTTTTCCCTTAGCTTATTTTTAAGAAAATTTAAAAAAAATCTAAAAATTTCAGGATTTGGGGAATCTGGAGGTTTTTGCAGCTAAAATTTAAAAAACTAATATAATTAGATTAGATTTTACACATTTTTTATCCATTTCTATGTCATTGTGTCTTTAGAGCGTCAACTTTTTTAGAAATTCGAACACGACTATATAAGGAGGAAGGATAAAAAAAATTGGACCAAAAACTTGCCCGGTAACATCCAAATCGTTAATCTGTGACCTATTCTCCGCTAGGATCCATTCTCTAACTGCGGTCCTCATATTTTGCATACTCAACTACCTCTAGCACCTGCACTATATTATAAAGGCTTTCATCGATTGATATTCACTTTCAAAAATAACAATAACAACGTTCGCTAGACGCCTCAGCTGCGTAACGCCGCGCGCCGCCTTATAGGCGCCCGCGTACGGTAATACACCTTAGGTAGTGGTTTATGGTGACAACAAATATAAAATATACATCTATATAAGACTTATTTATATACACCAAATTAAAGAAAAATGTTCATTCTATAACTTTTATTTAAACTTTTTTTTAAATTTTGCTTTGATGTTATTAAAAATGTAGGTTAAACTTTACTAGCTATACAAAAAAAAGTAAGTAAAGTTATTTTATTTTTTCTGAAAAAACGAAGCAAAATTTTGAGAAATATAATAGAAATTTATTTTATTACGGGTGTTTACTGATTTATTTGCCATTTCTTGCAACCCTCTACGACTATTTTTAAGAAAGATACATCGTTTTAAAAAGTATCGTGCAAAAAAAAAGTGGTGGGGGCCATATCTTTTAAAAAACGCATTTCCCAGAATGACAACAAGTCAAACCCTGATCTAGGAGTGCCCTTAACAAACTTGGCTTATTGACAAAAAGTTGGCACGACTTGCACACAAAACCTCCTTTTAGGCCGATTGGTCCACAGACTACACCGCGTAGGCGGGTGAAGTCAGGATCGTAATAGAGCTTCTGTTATCGCGTGATAGGACCAATATAATGCAAACCATGATATAAATCTATTATATTATACGTGAGTATTCGTTCTGTACGGTTGTATTGCATCGTACCTACGTAATAGTGCTAACGAGGTCAAGTCGAGGTTTGTTTTGTTTATAATAAACCGCGCGCGCGAAAAATCTGTGTCAAATATCTATAAACAATGTTTATTATAAATAATATACCATGTTTAAAAGCAAAAAAAGTGTACCATCACCTGTGAAGCTTGTTTTAAAAATTAGCGAAAAGCCCAAACAAAATCAAGAAAAAATGGATATGCCGAATTATATCAGGATAGCCATGCTAGAACACAAAATGAAGAAGTTTTATATAGCGAATGGAAAAAATCCCAAAACGAAAAAAATTCACTTAGTGTACAAGTGGATTATCTCCGAAGTCAACTGGAAAGTATGCAAAAAAAATTTGCAGATTTAGAGACAAAAGTCACTAAAAAAGAAGAGTCTGACATGGACTACATTACTGATGAGGACGATCTAGCAAGAGAAACTGAGTGGATCAGACAAAAAGGAAAAGGTTGGAAAAAACGTCGAATGGATACTTCACTCTCACCACCACAAAAAAGCTCGGGCACTGGAGAGCCCTCCAATAAAACACAAAATGAAGAACTTCCTACTAAGGTTGAAAAAGCTCCATTACCTCCACCGATTATGGTAAATGGCGTAAATAATTTTAATGATATTTATGAAAAGTTAAATATCATACAAGGAGTTAAAATAAAAGTTTTAAATAACGAAAATATTAAAATAAATGGACAAGAGGCAGACAGCTATTGAATAATGAAATAAATTATCAATGGCACTCATACGAAAACAAACAAATAAGGCCAATTAGAGTAATAGCGAATAGGCTACACTTCTCATGTAAACCCACAAAAAATTATAGCTGATCTACAAAAAAAAGGTTTTAAGGCACTGGAAGCCAGCAACAAACTGAAATGGAGAACAAGACAACCCCTTAACATGTTTATGCTCACATTTATCCACGATGAAGATATCAACAAAGTTTTTGAAATTTCCAGTATCCTTGGGATTGAAGTGGAATTAAAAGCACTAAAAACCTCAAAATTAGTCCCTCAATGCAAAAGATGTCAATCTTATGGACACACGCAAAAATATTGCGCTAAAGAACCACGTTGCGTAAAATACACGGGGAAACATCATACTGTAGAATGCCCCAAACCAAAAGAATCTGAGCCAAAATGCATCCACTGTGGAGGCAAGCATCCTGCTAACTACAGAGGATGCCTTGTTGCTAAAGAAATACAAAAATTGAAAAATAAACCTAAGAAACCGAATCTCACACCAAACGGGAGTATAAATAGACAAACCCAACACACAAGAAACACAGTCACACAAAACTCTGTGACAAGGACATACAGCAAAGTAGCAGCAACAGCTACTATACCTGATATTAATATCAATAGTCAAAATACTATGGAACAAACACTACAATTAATTTTGGAGAAATTGAACAAACTTGATGAGCGATTAACTAAACTAGAAAGTAGCAATAACGGAGCTACCAATATGCCTCAAAATGATCAGTAATCTTAGAATTCTAGCTTGGAATGCCAATGGTCTCTTGCAACATCAGCAAGACTTGCAAGTTATTCTAGACATAGAAAAAATTGACGTCTGTCTTGTGTCAGAAACGCATTTCACTAACCAGTCTCACATTAAATTTAAGGGTTATAAAGTGTATCATACAACTCACCCTAGCAATACTGCACATGGGGGAAGTGCTGTAATAATTAAAGAAAATATATCACACTATGAGGAGATGGGATATAAAACCATAGAGATTCAAGCTACATTAGTAAGTGTAAAAACCAAAACATATACACTAGTCATAAGCGCTGTCTATATACCACCAAGGCACTTACTAAAGAAAAATCAATATCATAGTTTTCACAGAAAATTAGGAAACCGTTTTATAATTGGAGGTGACTTTAATGCAAAATATACCTACTGGGGATCTAGACTGACGAATTCTAACGGAAAAGAACTTTTGCAAGCTATTAGTGAATATCAATGTGAGCCAATATCAACTGGTAAGCCCACATACTATCCAACAGATCCAGGAAAAATTCCAGATCTAATTGATTTTTTTATAGTAAAAAATATATCATTAAGTTTTGTAGATATAGAAGAAAGTTAATACAAAATAATAAAAAAATAATAAAATTTCGTTTTTCAAAATCCGGTAAAGGGCAGAAGATTGTTGAATAATCTGAGGGCACGGCAGTGCCTCGCCTAGTTCGCGCGCCGTAACCATCTTTTCTTGAAACATTTCAGCCGATATTTGACCTACCTAAAACTCTACTTCGGAATGAGCTATGAATCTCAAACTTTGCACAGTCGTAGATCTCCATGGAATTAACAACCCCTCCGAGTTTCATGGAATTCCATAAAGTAGTAAAGTAGTTACGAAATTTTAAAAAACGTCGAAATTGCCACTCACTCACTGACTCACTCATGTATAGATCATCAATATTCTACTGTACTTCCAGACATGCTACAAAGCTGAAATTTGGCAGACTGACAAAAAACCCCAAAATTGTAATTTACTCCCCTCCCCTATACATTTAAAGTTATGTAAAAGTAGCATCGCCCACTTCCAGAAATGCTAGAGAGTTAGTTAGTTAGAGTTAAAAAACCCCAAAATTTTAATTTACTCCCCTTCCCTATACATTTAAAGTTATATAAAAGTAGCATTGCCCACTTCCAGAAATGCTAGAGAGTTGAGCTTTGGCAGACTGATAGGAACTATGATAAAACTATAGGAAAAAATTAAAACACCCCAAAATTCTAATTTACTTCCCTCCCCTTTAAATGTAAAGTTAAGTAAAAGTAACATTGCCTACTTCCAGACATGCTAGAGAGCTGAGCTTTGGAAGACCGATAGTAACTATGATAAAGTTATAGAAAAAAATTAAAACACCCCAAAATTCTAATTTACTTCCTTCCCCTATAAATGTAAAGTTATGTAAGAGTAACACTGCCCACTTCCAGAAACGCTAGAGAGCTGTGCATTGGAATGCTGATAGAAATTATGATAAAACCATGGGAAAAAATTTAAAAAGTTCAATATTTTCAGTTACTCTCCTCCCCTATAAATGTAAAGTTATGTAAAAGTAACATTACCCCTTCCAGAAACGCTAGAGAGCTGAGCATTGGAACACTGATAGGAACTATGATAAAACTATAGGACAAAATTTAAAAACACGACAATTTTAATTTATTTCCCTCCCCTATACATGTAAAGTTATGTAAAAGTAACATTGTGCACTTTCAGAACCGCTAGAGAGCTGAGCTTTGGAAGGCTGATAGGAACTACGATAAAACCATGGAAAAAAAAAACCTCAAAAATTTAAGTAAGGCATTGCAAAAGTTTTGAACAATATTCCGCATATTTTACTACTTTAAAAATTAAGTATTATCCAATTCCTTTAAAAAAGAAGTGAAAGTACGCGAAAATGGCCTTCCGTAAAAAGAATTGAGATAAAAGTAAAGCCAAGTTCTCCAATACAAATTTCAAAATGAAAGGTTCTTACTAGTTTGGAAATATTTTTCTAAACTTGGCTATCACGGCTGTAAATGACTCTTAGGGTCAGTGCTAAATTAAACATAAAGAAGTTTGGCTGTAATAGCAAAGTTAAAAAAAAAACATTTCCAAACTAGTAAGAAATTTGTATTGGAGAACTTGGCTTTACTTTTATCTCAATTCTTTTTACGGAATGCCATTTTTGCGTACTTGGCTTTTTTTACATAAAATGTTTTTGTTATGATACTCTTTTATCATCATTACCAAATGTAACTTTTGGCAGGTATTCCAAATCGATTTTTCAAAATTGTGAAAATTTTGCAATAATCGCTTTACCCTAATGTACATGCTCACATTATGAGTCATTTGGCTTATGGAATAATTGTTTGGGGCTGCTCACCTAATATAGAAAGACTGTTTTTGCTGCAACGGCTATTGAGAGTTCTGGATTGTGCGGCTTCGAATGCCTATGCCCTTTATTTAAAAAACAACATCTCATGACGGTCTATTCTTTATTTTTCTATAGGCTACTTTTGTTTCTCAGAAAAAACCAAGAAAATCCCCATTCTACATGGTAACTATGGTATACAATGAACTTCCAACAAACATAAAGATTATAAGTAACTTTGAAAAATACAAAAAAACATTAAAAATAATTTTAACATTAAATGCACTCTATAGTCAATAATATTTAAACCTAAAAGAGTACCAAATATATATTTTGTATGTTTATTGTTTCTGTATTTTAAAATTCATATTTGTATTCATATGGAGATAGAAATGAATAAATAAAATAACTAAAAATAGCATAAACTACGACATAATGAGGCCCCCCCTTCAGATGTCTCCTACCCCCCCCCCCAAGAGATATTCCTGGGAGCGCCATTGATATAAGTACGTCTATACAGTTCATACTGAGGATCTGATACGTTTTACCACCTTTCTTAAAAGGGTGTTTTTTTTAAATGATCATTTTAGATCATTTGGTAAAAAATTTCTATACATCAAGACACATTTTCTGATAAAATATCATGTTTTTTATTTCCACCAGTGGCGGTTGTGCGGGATTTGCCCTCGGTATTTTGAAGGAAATAATAGAAAACAACAATTTTTAAAATGTTCATTCTTTGCTTAACAAACGTCGTCTATTTTGACGTTTTTATGTATAAAAAAATTAAATTTATTTATATTTGCCTCTTGCTAGATCTCTTTTTTATTATTTTCTTCGGAAATATCATATGACGTATTTTTCTCAGAATGGACCCAAAAATTACCTTCTTAAATATTAGCATGTTATTCAATAACAGCCTGTTTACTACCGTCCGTCAAGAAAGCTACATACAAATTTTATAGGTTTTGAAAAAAACATAAAGAAGTTGAATAATGTCTTATTTTTTTGACATAAAAGGTAAGAAAAATAAAACCACCCTTTTTTTCAAAATTATAAGACAATAAAAAAGTATAAAACTTTTTACCCGACGGCGTCGCACGGAGGTCAGCTTGTCTAATTTAGACGATCGAAACTCAATATCGAACTATTTTCTATCATAACTACTAAGTCTTAAAAAAGTGCCCAATTACCTTATTAGTAGACCCCAATGCAGAAAATCGATCAACTAACTGGTTGTCACTTGTTACGACGACAAGTCATAGGCCGTTTGATAGCATGCATAATGATCCGAATATATTCCGCGCGGAAAGGTGATTTTCAAAAGTGCTCCAAGTTGGTAAACCAGAGATTATATGGTGATTTCTTCACGTATTTTTAAAATATGGGTTAGTATCTTTAATTTTTACTATTAAACCATTTGCAAAGTTTCAATTTGCTTGTTAAAAAAATTAGATAAAAGTTGTGTATTGATTTATTATAATTTTTCAAACATGTATTATATATATTGGATTGAAAAAGTCTGGATCGGCACGTATCAATTGCGTTTGTGACTTTATTATTTCAATCATGTATTTGTATAGGTGCTACATTCAGCTGCCGCTTCTTGCCGCTGTATTAGCTATGATTTATTATTTCAGCGTTGGCGCATGGGATTGGCCGACGTAATTTATTTAAAATCTGGCACAAAACACCGGTTGCATAGGATAAAAATCAATCCGTTTTAAACTATGTATGTGAAAATAGTGAATATAAAGACTACGATAAAGAATATCAGTGCACAGTAAAAAATTGATATATAGTATAGCAAGATTAATAAATTTAGTTAAATTTTTATAAAAAAACTATGTTAAATAAAAAAAAGCTATAAGCTAGTTACGTACACACTCTCAAAGTATCAATTGTTCAAATTTTTTGCTTAACAGGAAAAAATCGATATGTGACATTTTTTTTGGAGGCGACTGTACCATCTCCAGAATGCACAGTACCTATATTAAATTCACATTTTTTAAACGCTAGTTGACATTTCTTAACTTTCAGCATCAATGTGTCAAAACTAAAACCATAAAATAATTTCGATCGTTCAGAACCAACAAGCTGACCACCGTGCGTCAGTAGTATAGTATAGTTCCTTGGCGTAACTAAAATAGCGATTACGGCTTTTGCTCGAAAACTGCCCTGGAGTGCTCAAAAATTGCTCTGTAACGGATGCACGCGTTCGACTTAAAAAAGAGCAGTGCCCTAAAAAAGATTTGCGTGCTCGACTATTGCCCGCAAATCTCCGAGCGGGTGCTCTGAATTGCTCCATCTCTTTTGACGGAGCAACGTTTCAGATCAAAACGAAAACATAACCCCACTTTTTAAATATGATTAATTTGTTTCTACCTTTGGTATATGTATGTTTTATAGATGTTTTCCGTGATTTGCTTTTAGAAAATTTACATACATATACTACAATGCAACAAAAAAATTATAAACCAAGAATATTTTTTATTTGTTCAGGTTACAAAACCCACGAAATTTCGATCAAGTGTTTAAAAAATCATGTTCGCCCTTGCTCCCATAGATAAACGACCGCGGTTCAGTCCGGTTACTTGCTCCGAAGGCGAGCAATCCCGCTCGATCTTAGATCAATCCCGGGGTGCTCGGAGAGGGATTCGTGACATTACCGCTCCACCCGCGAGTGATTTCAGAGCAGTGAAGCCGAAATCGCTATAAGTCTCGTGGCCACCCAACGAAATTCTGTAAATGTAACACAGAGTGACATCTCCGTGAAGAATTGTGTGAGAAGTCTTTATTGATTACGAGAGTATAATAATCTACCATCTGTAATAAAAAGTAGCTAATATTTTTAAAATCAAATAAGACAGTTTTTAGAATAATTGTTTTAAATAAACATGTCTATTAGGGTCACCGCAGTTTTAAAAATAGTTTTCTTACATTTTCTTTTCTGTTGGTTTATTAAAAGTCACTCAAATGGAACATAATTTGTATTTGTGTATTATTAGTTTCTGTTGTATAAGGATCCCTAAAAAGAGTTGTTACTTTCCTCTGCCCGCGCCCACCCCTACGACCAATATTAATTTTTATATACGCCAGTGCTGTATGGGTTTAAAAATAATTTAGACTTATTTACCTAATCTGTGATTTAGTTTTCTTTTTGATAGCACAGTAATATCCCGTATTTTTATTAGTTTGTGAACAGATTCATGCGTTGTCCAAACACCTGTGAAAATTAAACTGTTAGCCATTTTGAGTTTGTTTGATCAGTGTCAAATAAACTAACCTCAAAATACGCGAAAAGCATAGCTGCAAGACAAACAAAGCGTTTAAATTCAAATTAATTTATTCTTGTTATAAAAAATATATAAGCCGCATTGTTAACATAATCGTAATTTTTAAAAAAAGTGAAGCGATTTAATTTACAACGAAGATGCTGTTTTAAGTATTGACCCTTTGTACACATGGCAAAAATGCGTTTTTCTTAAAAAAAATCAACTAAAGCCAGTAAATCTCAAATAAGAGGGACCTTGTTTTGTTCAAAAGGTTAATATTCATAAGGTTTTTGTTTACTTTTGTTTTTTTAAACTTTTTCCAGTTTTCTACTCATCATTATTATTAATTTTTGTGCTGTTGTGAACTGTGGCAACTGCAGAGGTCTTGAGGCAACTGCAGAGATCTTGATAATATTAGTTTTGATGGAATGCCAAGAATTTTGACCTTAAAGAATCATACTGATTTAAATGAACTAGGTATCAGCTCAAAGAAGGGAAAAGAAAGTGGATAAATGCTCTAAGAGCTGATTTAACAGAGCAAAAATTAAAATATTCGAAAGTTTTTTGTCAGGTTTGTTTTGGATAAAAAAAAAATATTTGTGCTTGAGTGGACCTTTTGCAGAAGTGTTACATAGAATTGTGTTAAACTGTAAGAAATATTTTAATATGATTTTTTTACTATTCTAGGCAAGCAACTTTCAAAACTAGAATACAGCAGTGATCCTGACTGGGTCCCTCCTGAATGGATTATTGTTATAAAACAGTTGAAAAATTTTAAAAATGATGGTTGAAAAAAGGGTCCAGAGAAGAAAGAAAAGGAAAACTATATGAGGTTAAAGTGTGGGTGATCAGCTGAACCAAATTTGTACACCATCCTACAGAACTCTTAAATAAATTCTGGGTCCTGTAGGTATTGTAGCATCCCGTATAGTATCCAGTGGAGTCTGATATTGTCCAAGTTTCTTTATCTTTAATAAATATTTATTTTACAGACCTCAGAACAGTTTAGACAAAAACATGTGAGTTTGACCATCTCCCTAACTCTACCTCTTTTGGTACCAATTTTCCTTTATTTTCATGCTTTTTGACATCTGAAACTGGAATTTTTCTATACCTTGTAAAATATGTACAGCATCCAACCGGACCTAGAACAAGTCCTGTTGTGAAATTTCTACAGTACTGTTGTGAGCTGATAAGCCTTGGGTTTGACTGTACTCGAGGGGTGAACAGCTCTCACAATCGGTGTACACATTTCTCACAATCTGTTCACAATCTTTACACAATCCCTCCCAATCACCCACAATCTGTCACATTCTCTCACAATCTTACCATGATTCTTCGCAATCTTACCACAATCCTTCACAATCTCTCACAATCCTTCACAATCTCTCACAATCTTTACACATTTTGGGGTCAGCTGGTCACCCCTCGGTTATTAAGCAGCAGGCCTGGTAGAGGGCGGCAAAGGAAACTATAGACATGATGACCCTTTTTTTTTTGGTCACAAGAATTTTTGATGAGACGGTGCCCACCCCGCCCCTTCAGGCGCGCTACGCCGCTGCACAGTCCTCCACTATCCCTCACAATCTTTCACAATCCCTCCCAATCACCCACAATCTGTCACAATCTCTCACAATCCTTCACAATCTTACCACAATCCTTCACAATCTTATCACAATCCCTCACAATCTTTCACAATCTTGCCACAATCCCTCACAATCTTAGCAAAAGATTGTGGATTTTCACAATCGGTGTACACATTTTGGGTTAGCTGTTCACCCCTCGACTGTACTTAAGGCCTTTGTATTATAGTTCATGGAGAAACATATGGTGATGTACGGTGTCTGAGGCCAATGACAAGGAAAAACCGTATTTTGATTTTGAGGTTTTGTTTTATAGAATGTTTACTTATATTTTTTTTGAATAAACTTATTTTGTAAAGTACATATTAGAAGTTTGCTTGACCATCCTCAGTTGGAACTCATATGTGCATATTGATCTGTTGGACAGACCACCTAGAAGTTGTGCCTCTTTTTCATATCACCACTGCACTGGAGGGTTAACACAATTAAACTTTGCCTAAACCTAAAAAATAATAGTGAAATATTCTTCACAACAACAAAAGATCCTAGTAGAAAACCTGAATCTGATGAGAACTGTTTAGAGAAAAGTTTAGTCTATTTCAATTTCTTCTCTGTTAAGTGATCCTTGAAGTGAGCTCTTCAAACAGAACTACTTATCCCCTTTCCTGTTCGTTGGGCTAATAGTTCATTTAAATCAGAATGATTCATTGGTCAAAAAACTTCATATTCAATAAAAACTAACATTATCATGACCTCCTCCGCTGTTACAATTCACAACAGCATAATAATCAGTGGCACACCCAGAAATATGTCTTGGGGGACCCGAGACGTTTGAGGGGCCTGATACCTGTAGGGTGGGGGGCCCGAGGTCTCATGATGTCGTATTTTATGCTATTTTTTCTGTTTATTCATGAAATATATGGAAAATATCTAAAAAAATATGTGGTTTGGGGGGGTCCGGGCCCCGAGCCTCCCCGCCCCCTTGGTGCGCCCATGTATAAATTCAAAATAAGTAAAAAAACTAGAAAAAAAGTTAAAGAAAATAAAAATAAACAAAAACATAACCTACTTTTTTGAAGAAATGTTTTCTTCAAAAAAGTAGGTTATGTTTGTGCCTTTTATTTCAGGTTTACTCGCTTTAGTTTAATATTTTTAGGAAAAACGCATTTTTCCCATATGCACAAAGGATCCATTCTTAAAACTGAATCATTTTTGAGACTAAATCTCTTGTCGTTTTTGTAAAATTTACGTTTTTGTTATCATTACAGCTTATGGGAAATCGGTTTGTTTGTCCTACGGAAGCCATCTTGGATTGGATCATATGTTTTGTAAGACAGCCCTATTCTTTCAAATTTGTTTTTAGTAGTTTGAAGCTTGCGACTGTCTCAGGAGAGAGCGTTCGCGCGGCGAGAGTTGAAGTCACCCAAGTCATGGCTGAGGGGGATCTACTGGCCCCGCCTCTAGCTTGTGATTGGCTGTTTCGGAGATCCATAGGCGTAGTGTTTTATATTGGAAATTAGTTTATTTTTGTGTTTATGTGCGACTTGACGTGTGCTGTGTTTTTGGACATTCACATATAATCATGGCCCCTAAGAGTATTGGTAAAAAGGGTAAACCTATAAAAAGTCAAGGACGAGAAATTATTTACAACTGCATACGTTTTATGGGAATTGAGGCCGAAAATGGACTACTAATTCCGCTTGCCAATAACAGGTAGGTGAATAACTTTTACTTTAAATTTGGGCAAAAGGTTTTTTATGTTTATGTGAAAAAAACACCAATAAAACATAAAAATCCGCAATTTTTATTTGAAAAATCATCAATTTAAGCCTTAATATACGTGTTTCTGAAAAAAAAATGTTGAGATTAGGAATACCCAGTTAAACATTCACTGAGCTGTAGTTTCAAAGCTTTCAACTAGATTTTTTTGTATAGTTTAGTACCTACATCCTATATGGTTTTCTTCGTCTTTAAATCGGCGTTCAGTGAAATTTCGAGTAGACCTAATGAATTCTGTTCTTCGATCACTTTTTGCAAATTCGTCAATGAAGTCATCATAAAATCATGGATGCTCTGACAGGCTTTGGAGAAGTTCATTTTCAATGGAAAAAGGCGATATTAGCAATAGTCTCTCCTCTCCAGCTGTATGTGTAATCTATTTCAACCATAGCTTCCACGCCCGCCGAAATCGCGCAACTGCCCGATGCAGGATGCACTCAGCAGGTTCAATGACCCTCGTACGAAAGCAGCGCTACTGTAAAATTACATTTACAAGTATTAGTTGAACTGCTCAAAAAAATCACTGCTATTTGTCACCGTTACACAAATGGAGCAGTCACGTTTTGTCACTGCTCCACTAAAATCACAGTTGGCCCATCTCTAGCAGCGGGAATACCATTGAATTTTTGTAGTGAAAAGCCTCACGCAAACGGCAAGCGGGCAAACTGTCTGCTGTGGGCTTGATATTTAAAATAATGTTTAGTATACAATCTAAAGTAGTTATTTCCTATTCCAAAAGTAATATTTGAGAAAATGATATTTTTGACATTTTTCTAGGGGGAGCACGTTATCACACGGACCCACGTCGCTTATTAAATCCCACAATATTTAATTTTTTCTTGAAGTTAATATGTTTTCAGAAACATTTTCATTTTTAATTCTTAAACCAGCAGTACATTTTCGTTTGATGTGCCATAATAGATTTTATTTTTCGAACGTGACTCGCATGATCAGTATTTGAGGTTGTAATTTCAATATTTTTTTTAGGGAAAGGGTACTAGCTGCCACAGGAATAAGCAGGAGTACATATCAGAGAATTTCGGCAGAAGGGCTGCACGTTGAATACAACGTTGCATCGACCTCGTTTTCATCCCCAGGGAAAAAGAGGTCTCGAAAATCAATAATTAACGAAATGGCCCCAGGAG
The DNA here is from genome assembly GCA_963576565.1 of Aspidapion aeneum. Classification (NCBI taxonomy): domain Eukaryota; kingdom Metazoa; phylum Arthropoda; class Insecta; order Coleoptera; family Brentidae; genus Aspidapion; species Aspidapion aeneum. The sequence continues at coordinate 8,974,329 of OY755046.1, forward strand.
CTATAGAAGAAATAAAAACAATAATTTATGAATTTTACATAATAGAGAAAAAGCGACCAACTATTCGTAGTAAGTGTTTTTGAGTTATCTATTTTATTTAAATGTAATATTGGTCTGGATTGATATTCAGAACAGATTATCGCGTATTAATGTTGCGCTGAGGATAATTATTTTTATATCTCCTGTTTTAGCTCTGTTACAAAAAATTCGGGACTGTCAAGTAGACTTCAATCGCGGATACACCACTTTAAGATTGCTGTTGAAAAAAATTGGATTTAGGTATGTATTTGTTTGGCCCAAGGTATACTGCCGTGCTAAGGAATGAAGGCGAATATCACATTTTTCGATCGATACTTGGCCTAAAGTTTACTCTAAATCTATTTTCTAGTCAAATTTTGTATCCTTTAAATCTAGAAAAATTACATGACATCAAATGCATGTTGAAATTTTCAAATGCGTTTTTCTCGGAACTATGATATTATATTATTATTCATAGTGGTATTATTGATCTTGTTCCTTACTCGAGCAACTTGTTACTTCAATTCAATTCAATTTATTTTATTGTTTAAAAAGATGGTACATCTTATAACAAATATAAAACAAGTCATCTCGAAAGACTGCTCTTTCTCTTAAAATGCTCGTCACTGTTTCAAAAATTTCCTTGACCTGGCCTGGAGTTGGGTTGTTTAGCTGCATGGCAAAATTATTAGGATTGCACCATTAACGTATTAACCGGTTAATACGTTAATGGATTGCACCAACTTTCAGGCCTAAGATGCCGATATAAGGGGCACCTGAATAGTGAATGAAATAGATTGTCAGCTTCGCGCAAGTTACATACAGAGCAGATTGTATTTTGATCAAATTTATATAAGGCACCCTGCCAGACAATTCTGCCATTATAATTTGCAAATGTGCGAATTTGTGCAATTACTCTTATCATGTAAAAAGCACAACTAGTATAGAGATATTTAGCATGATGAAGACTTATTTCAAATGAGCTATAGAATAAGGTGTAGTTCGCTTTATTAGCAAAAATATTGTCGGATTAAAGACATTTGTCACGGAAACGGCTAAGTAGTTCTTGTCTCTTCCTTTTTAATGTGCGAGGATTTAATGACCACAGGTCAAGCAACCCAGACTCCTCAAACCACCGGCGTACCTGATAAACCCAATTATATTTGCCTTCAGGATCAGAGTTAAGTAAGTTCACCTGTCGTTCAAGGCATATCCTAGGCAGTCTGTGGTCTTCCATTGACAAAATTTTAATTAAGTAGTTTAAAGTTAATTTAAAGACAAAATAAGCGACCGGAAGAGAGCCAGTCTCAAGCCTTAAAATTGCATGAGCAGTATTTCGAGGTAACTTAAGGAGGGATTTATAAAAGGAAGACTGTATTTTTTCCAAATTTTCGTAGTAACGGATACCCCAAACTGGCAAACAGTTCGTAAAACGGTTCTGAGCTAATAGTTTTTTATTTACAGAAAAGGAGTTAAATTTTATTTTATTTGTAATACTAAGAACAGTACCGGATGCTTGGGATGCACGTAAAATTGTAGTATCACACATTTTTCGAAAAGTGTTTGAAGAAGGGAAGACTACACCCAAATAAGTGTATTCATTAACCACCTGCAATTCGCTGCCATTCAATGTAAATATAAAGCCACCTGTGTACGGCTGGCCAGTATGGTTAAAACCAAAGAAATTCAAGGAACCTGTTAAAACGCATTATTTTAGATTTTTCTGAATTTTCCTTAAGTTGATTTTCGAGAGCGTATTGATTTAAAATATTAAGTTTTTTTTGCAAATCCATCTCAGAGTCGCCTACCACGACCAGATCATCACAATAAAGTAATAAAATCAGATCTGTACCAGAGCAGATGTCCAACCCTTGAGCCCCTTTGTCCAAAAATGTTTGATCAATGTCATGTAAAAAAGTATTAAATAAAGTTGCACTTAAGGACTCGCCCTGAAGGACACCAGCACCAGTAGGAAATGGTCGTGTGAAACCCTCCGAAGACCTAATTTGAACAGATGCACTATTATAAAGACTTTTGATGACCATGAGAAAGTTAGAGCCTATGCCTAAGCGATAACATTTTTGCTACATTAGATTATGTGATATGGAGCCAAACGCTCTACGAAAATCAATAAAAGCTGTGAACACTTTACGCTTTTTTAGTCTTAAATGGTTTTGTATCGCCGTATGTAGGATGAATACATTATCAGTGCAACCTCTATTTTTACGAAAGCCTGACTGACTCTCAGGAATTACATTACGGACATCTAGCCAAGTCAATAGCATGTTTAACAACATTTGTGTAAAAACTTTTAATGAGCAGCTGACCAGAGCTATTGATCTATAGTTATTAGGATCATTAATTTGACCTTTTTTATATAGCATTGAAAAAATTACTTTAGTCCAAGCATCAGGTATTTGTCTTAGTTTAATTATATTTGAAAAAAGAGTACATAGATACAATAACCAGTTTTGTGGCAAATTTTTTAGAAACTCACTCAAACTTATGAACTCCAGGAGCCCTTTTTATTTTTACAGTTTTTAAGCGTGATCAGTAATTCATCCAATTCAACTTGTTTGTCCAATATGGGGTCATACGTTCCAAAAAATATGACACTGTTTCTAGGACTTGGGTTATAGATTATTGCAAAAAAGTCTTCCCATGTACTCTTGCTTAAGTTGTAGTTTGTAGATATCCCTTTAATTTTTTTGATGTATTCCCAAAAAGTTTTTGAGTCTCTAACACCTAAGAATAAATCAGCAAGTGATCTATTGTATTCATGCTTTCTAGACGATAAAAGTATTTTATGAGCTTTTTTATTTTGCAGATATCTTGATTTAAACGGTTGTATAAAATTAAATTTTTTTGCTGCCTTCAAGGAAAGTTTTACCAGTTTTTTCATATCAGAACATTGCTTATCATACCACGGCCTATTTATTTTATGAGAGGGCGCCAAGCAGAAGTTTGACCTTGTCGAGACTTCGCAGCAGAGTTTACCACTTCGCAAAAATAATTAAAACAAGTGTTAATATTTGTGCAGGGAATAATTTTATTTGAAAAATACATGAATTGTTTGTAGGAGTTTTGCGCATCATCATTCCAACAAAGGGAGCGGACAGACTGCATAATTTGCGTACTTGATTTTCTGAACTTAGACAAATTTACTTCAAAGTTTATTTTGACACATAAAGGCAAGTGTGATGACGCACAAACTTCGCTATCTACAAATAAGTCATCAATAAGATGCAAGCCTTCCACGTTAAATAAAAATAGATCTATGACACTATTTCCCTGCGTCCCGACAAAGGTAAACTGCGCTGGCGAGTCGCTAACTGTTCTACCATTTATTATTGTAAAGTTATTAGCCGTGACGAAGTCCAACAATAAACGGCTTCGAGCATTAATTTCTTGGACTTGTTTCTTAACACTTAATATTACGTTGCAGTTACAAGAACGTTATTGAATTTTTAGGTGGGTGAAAACCCAAGACAATAGAAAAGCTCTAATGGAGCGTCATGATATCAGGCTAAAAAGAATAGAATATTTGAAAAAAATTATCCAATATCGAGCTGAAGGAAGAAACATAGTTTATACAGATGAAACACATGTACATTCTAGTCACACTCAACAACAAGGCTTGAGTGATGGGAGTGATAAGGAGCTCAAAAAACCGATCGCGAAAGGACGTCGGCTAATTATTGTTTATGCTGGTGGAGAATTAGGCTTTGTGCCCAATGCCCTACTCATTTTTAAGTCAGGTAAAATAGTTGATCATCAAACATATTATATTAAGTGCTGATCATCTATTATCCTCTGATTATTACTTTAATTTAACCTATATTTAAGGATCCAAAAGTGGCGACTACCATGACGACATGAACGCCATCAACTTTATGCGATGGGTTGAGAGTCAACTTATTCCAAATTTACCGGAACGTTCAGTTCTTGTAGTAGATAATGCTTCATATCATAAAACCAAAGAAAATGACGTTACTAGTTCGAGCCTCAAGAAGGACATGATAAAATGGCTACAAGACAGAAATATCGAATTTTCTGAGACCTTAACTAAGCCAGAGCTTTACAAAACAATTTTAAGTAATAAGGATAGATTTTCGAAGGTGTATATACTTGACAGTGTTATGGAACAACATGGACACAAAGTCTTGAGACTCCCTCCATATCACCCAGAGTTAAACCCGATTGAGAAAATCTGGGCACTAGTTAAAAACTGGGTAGCTGCAAATAATACCACTTTCCAACTAGCTGATGTGGAAAAATTAACACGTACTAGGTTTGACCAGATAGGGGTTGAAGAGTGGGGCAAAGTTTGCAGTCACGTGGGGAAGTACGAAAATGAACAAATTCAAAGAGAGCACTTGTTAGACGATGCTTTGGACGAGTTATGTTTTACGGTCGACACCGGATCCTCGGATGATGAAGAACTATTACCTGATTCAGAAAGTGACTTAGAAGTGCAACCTCTCTCTGATTCAGATTAGAATAATGGTTAGATATAAACTCTCATACCCAGCAAATAATTTTTTTGTTGATTTAGTTTACGATCTAGATTAAAAAACAATGTTTCATTAGATTATGATTTTTACCTCCTTCACACCCCCACACCAACCATAAATTCTTGCTGATAATTGTCTTTGGTGAAAACAAAAATGCGTATTAGTATGGGAGGCTATACGTGCCTACTGGGGCCATTTTTTGCAACTAAACTAGAATTTTGGTATTATAATTTTTAATCTTACTTTGAAAACTGCGTTTCAATTGCTGCTGCGGTTCACAAGTTATGATTTTTTATATATATTAGCTTGTCCCCCTTGTACAGACCCTTCCATACATTTTTTTTTATTGAATCTCCAATCCAAATGTGTAATTCGCTAGTTGCTCTGTTATATCGAGTTATATTATTCTATATCTCAACACCTCATTCTAACACCCCTCCCCTCCACCCCGACGCAAGGGGGTAACAGCGCGAAAAAATTTTTACACCCAATTTCAGGGATTTTACGGATTTTACATAGATTTCGCGGATTTCACATCTATTTCACCCAGTTCACATGGATTTCACAAGCTCTTTAATCGGACAGTTAGGCGTATTCAAAACAGTATGTAAAAAGGTTTGTACTATCTGTATTTCAAATTTTCAAGGCAAGTTTTTTTCTTGTTGTCTTATTTTTCGCATATAAACGTGATTTGTCCGACTACCGGCTTTGTCCGGGTTACCGGCTAATTTACCCTACACCGAATTTCACGCGCGGTTTCCCCCTCGCCCCACCTCCATCCAAAAGTAATATCCAAATATACCGGGTGGGCCAAAAAAAACCGGGCAAACTTTTTTTCATTATAACTTTTGAACTATACCATTGATTTTAATGGGACACACATTAATTAGAGTTTTGAATAAATACATTTTTTTGTGCGCCATTTCAAAATCCAAGATGGCGGACGAAATAAAATTGTACCCTTGTGTGGCGAACATTTCTTAATAATTTTTTTAATTCACTAAGAAAGAAGCGTTCTTGCCACGCACAACAAGGTATGAATCAGCAAAATCGGGTCGGTGGTTCTAAAAAAAATATTTTTGTTTTAACCATTGTTTTGAATATTATACGATTACCTTGCCAATCATGTCTGCATTTATTTCCTTATAAATGCATTACTACTGAACCGATTTTGATGAAATAAGAACATCCTGGTGAAAATTGATTGCTTTTTAAAGATCATGATCAAAATTTATTAACATCTTAAAATTTAATATGGTGGACAGAATCATAATTGATTCTTTAAAATGGCGTGTTTGGTCTTATTTTCTAAAAATGTTTTAGTTTTTTTTTAAATTTATGGAAAAGCACTACTTTTGCCCCATACAACAAGGTATAAGTTAGTGAAATCGGTTTGGTGGTTCTCCAAAATTCTATATTTGTTTCAGCCATTGTTTTACAGATTATACGATTGCATTGCCAATCCTGTCTACATTCATTTCTTTATAAACTCATTATTACTGAACCGATCTTAGTAAAATAAAAAAAATCATGGTGAAAAGTGATTGTTCTTTAAAGTTTATAATCGAAATTTGCCGCCATCTTAGTTAGGGTGTCGGAAATAATCATACTTGACCCTTCAAAGAGGCACGTTGATTCTTATTTTTAAAAAATGTTTTAGTTTTTTTTTTAATTTATAGAGAAGCACTTAATTAATTTTTATCTCTTTATGCTGGAGAAAAGTAATGTTTTTCTATAAATTGAAAAAAACTAAAACATTTTCGGAAAATAAGACTAAGCACGCCATTTTGAAAAATAAATTATGATTCTGTTCGACATCTTAAATTCTAATATGGCGGCAAATTTCTATTATAATCTTTAAAGAGCAGTCAATTCTCAACATGATTTCTTTTATTTTACTAAAATTGGTTTAGTAATAACGAATTTATAAGGAAATGAATGCAGACAGGATTGGCAATGCAATAGTTTAATCTGTAAAACAATGGCTGAAATAAAAATAGATTTTTTGACAACCGCGACACCGATTTTACTAGTTTGCACCTCGTTGTGTCGAGGAAAAGTAGTGCTTTTCTACAAATTTTAAAAAAACTAAAACATTTGCGGAAACTAAGAATAAACACGCCATTTTGAAGAATCAAATATGATTCTGTCCGCCATCTTAAATCTTAAGATGGCCATAAACTTTGACCATGATCTTTAAAAAGCAATCAATTATCACCAGGATGTTTTTTATTTAATTAAAATCGGTTCAGTAGTAATGAATTTATAAGGGAATAAATGCATGATTAGCAAGGCAATCGTATAATATGCAAAACAATGGTTGAAACAAAAATGTTTTTTTAAAGAACCACTGGACCGATTTTGCTAATTCATACCTTGTTGTGCGTGGCAAGCATGCAGCTATTTTATTAAATTAATGAGAATAAACGAAGGGTACATTTTAATTTCGTCCGCCATCTTGAATTTTGAGATGGTGGACAAAAAATACATTCAGTCAAAACTCTGATTAATTCTCTGCCAATTGCAGTTTGTCCCATTAAAATCGATTGTATAGGTCAAAAGTTATAATGAAAAAAAAAATTGTCCGGTTTTTTTTGGCCCACCCGGTAGTTATAAAATGGGTTTAGCGGTTTTTAATTTACCGTGTTCCATAAAAACGGCGACATATAGGCACCCTTACCAAATCTTGTGCTTAGGTCTTCCTTGACGCAAGTAACTTTAAATGAAATAAAAACATTTTTTGTCGGTTCTAATAGCCTTCCCATCAGATAATCATAACTATATATATCTCAGTAGACATGGTGACAGCATACTAAAGCCTAAAGTTCAATCAGTTTGATCTCTACAATTTTTAGGTAAATATATAAATAAATCATTACTTACTAAAAGTCCAAAAACATGCGGTAAATTATTATGTGTAATTTATTCCGCACGGCACTGTCCGACATCAAATAGGCGTATACCAAGATAAAATTGATGACGTCCGTGGCATCAACTCTCGCCGCGTCTACTATATCTCATAGAAATCCAGAAATTGAATTGAGGCAAGCGGTAAGCCGTATCTTGGTTTTTATTTTCTATAGTAGTAGGCTCAGAGAAGATCCGAGGGGTGATCAGCTGAACCAAATTTTTACACCATCCTACAGGGGACTTTTAAATAAATTCTTGGACTTGTATTGTATTGTCCTGTATAGTGTCTTGTGGAGTCCTGTAGACAATTTTTTTACACCTACTGTGGGCAGCTGATCACCCCTCGGCAAGACCCCAGACCCCAATTTTCCAAAGCACAGAATGTGTGGGATAGAGTAGCGTTTGTAAATGCAGAGAATACTTAAACAAACTTTTGATTTATAAAAATGCATGGATGTATTAGGGGCCATTCTTAAATTACGTAACACTTAAGGGAGAAGAAGGGGTTTAGCCTTGCTACACTTAATGATTTTTTTTATGTGTTTTTTTCTTCAAAATGTGTTATGAAGGGAGCAGGGGGGTCAAAACTGGGGGGTGAATTTTTGCATTACATAATTAAGAATGTGCCCTTATTGGATAGTCAAGGGAATCACAAAATTCTTACCCTTACCTCATTGTTCATTCAGAAATCAGTGCTCTTATGTTCAAGAACCTTTATCAATTAAGGGGGACCCAATCAATTCAATCTGCTTGTAAAATCTTTGACTTACCACTCTCTATTCCTAAAACTCAACTTCAAAATTCTTTATTCTTTAATAAGTTGCCAAACTCTATAAAATCATTTGTGTCATTAAAAGCTGTTAAAACAAAAGTCCTGGTGGAGAGAGCATATTTCAATAACCCTCCTTTATAATGTGTTTTTGTGGCTCTGGTACAAAATAGCGCAGGACAAAAAAGCGTGGCTATGCAGGACAAAATGGCGCAGGACAAAACAGCGCAAAAAATTTAAAATGGCCTATGGCCAAAATAGCGCAGGTCAATTCGATTGCCGATTTGCCCTGTCCAGCCGAAGTGAACCAGGGGCCGAGGATAGGTTAGGTTAGTATCCCAACCTGACCCGGTTAGGTTTTTTTACAAAAAAAACTTACCTGGTCTGTTCAGGTAATATTTTAAATAAAACGGTGGTAGGTGAGGGGTGTAAAGGGGGTAAATTCATAACTTTGGAATCAAAACAGATACGAATATGCAGTTTTTAGATTTATTATTGGATCTCATGACAATACACTTTTATGAACAAAAATGAAGGTATAGGGGCTGGGTGAGGGGTGTAAAGGGGATAAATTCATAACTATGAAACCAAACCAGATGTGAGCATGGCATTTTCAGATATATGATTTCATTTGATGACAATACAATTTTATTTAAAAAAAAACGGAAATAAGGGGGTGGGTAAGGGCTGTAAAGGTGAGGGGTGTAAAATGCGGTTTTCAGATTTATGATTTGATTTCATGACAATACAATTTCATGAACAAAAACGATGGTAGGGGACTGGGTGAGGGATGTAAAAGGGGTAAATTCATGGAATGGGGACAATACAATTTTATGAAAAAAACCGGTGGGTGGAGTGTGAAGGAGGTAAATTCAGAACTTTGAAATCCAAACAGATCCAAATGCGTTTTTGAGATTTATGATTTGTTCTTATGGCAATACAATTTTGTCAAAAAGAGATGGGGGTAGGGGTGTTGGAGGTGTATAAAGGGGTATATTTAATGGACTTGGAATCGAGAAAAGATTGTACAAAATTGACAAAAAAGAAGCCTTGTAATATTGATAAATTATATTTCTTTTTAATTAAGACTAAAAAGTTAAAAATAAATAAATAATTTTTTTGTTTTAAGTTAAACGATTTTATTAAAAAAATACACTAAATAGTAAAAAGTAATTTGGCACATTTCTGTTTACGACAGTCTAGATTTAACAATTGCGTTTATATTACATTTTTTAAGTTTGATATAAAATCGTGCCGCGTTTACTAAAGATACACTTTTTACACATTTTAAGTTCGATATAAAATCGTGGCGTGTATACATCTCTGTGTTAAAAGATAGACAAAAAGGGAACAAGTGAACAAGACGGTGGTTAAATGGCAACTAGTTTTATATGTTTAGGTTTTGGTTGATATGACATACAAACAGTGTTTCCAACTTTACAGTGTTCTCAATAGCTTAAACTAATCACATGATTCAGGATTGCCAACCTGACATCCCTCTTTATTTAAGAAAAATGTCCTTTTAAAATATTTCAGGTTTCAGTCCAGTTTTTGTTAAATGCACTCTTTATCACTACACTGAATATTTTGTATTATTAACTTTAAATTTATGAACTTTTTTGTTGCCACTTATTTTAATTTTTCCAACAAAATCACATATAAACTTAAAACTACACAAGACTTTCACAACAAAGTAACCAAGCAGGCAGTACCCATTAATGCTTCCACAGCAGAAGTAAAATCAAAATAAAATTAAATGTTTACTTAATTATTGTCAAAGTCTTGTTCTCATTATTTATTACCTTTCCTAGAAGTAAAAGGATTAAAATTCGTATTTATTACCTTTCTTTTGTAAAATAAGTAAAAAAAAAACAATTATTTAAAATTTACAAAATCTTTGTATTTTGTGCTTTTTTAAATTTTTCTACTAGACCTGGAAGGTTGAAGATTTGTATTTTTTGAAAATATGCTAGAAAGTGTGGAACTTTCAGAGCTTGTGCTCATGTTTTGAGAACAAACAGGGCTAGCAGTGACACTGTCTTCACAATGTGTATTGTGAAGTGAATCTGTGAAACTATTAATTGTTTCCAATTTGAGGGGGGAAACCCTCAATAAGGGAAGACAAATTCCTGATAAAAGGGCGTCATCCCTAACTTGATTTTTTGTCAAGTTGTCATTATTTACAAAATTATCACTGTTTAATAGATTGTCACAACTCAACCCTACATATACATGTTCTTTACTAAAAAGATTGTCAGATTCTACAAAACTCAAATTCGTCAGAAGGAGGCATAATTTTTTTCTTTTATTAAAAGATGGATTTTTGATTTATTTATATTTCAAAATTTACGGTTTCTAACCAAAATTGAACCTTCCTCAGTGCGAATCTTGTAGGAACTTTTCCACAACTACACCTTTTCTCCAGTCTTGAGAAAGTTCTTTTTATATAAAATTTCGTCATTTTTACAAAGATCTGGCAAATTTTGCACATCATTACTGTCAAAATAACTGCTTACTCTTAGCTATGTCTAAATGTTTATTATATCTCACTCGTGAACCAGAACCAGGTTCAAAGTAAGGTTTTGGTAATAAATCACATAGAGGTCTATGCATTAGCAAAGTTGCCAGCGACAATTTTTTATTAATTGAAGTGTTCCTTAAATGAAGTAAAATCAAATAAAAGTGATTGATTTTGAAAATGAAAAATGTCACAAGCAACCCTTTGCCAAGGCAATTTTGGAATATCATGTGAACAAGTTTCCCAACTTGTTTTTATTTTTGTAAATAATCATATTCTCTAATTTTCACTTAAAATTAGAGAAGCTATCTCTCTTAGTTTTTAAATATTTTTGGGTTACATTTTCTACGCTTACAAGCGTTTCTAGAATATTATTTTGATTTACTTTACGCTATATCTTTCCATATTTTAAATTTAAACTTCGCGCGCTTCTTCCAGCAATGAAGGATTTGAGATAAGCGGCTAAATTCGGCCTAGCAGACGAAAACGCCGATTGTCTGCGCGAACACAGACAGAACACTCAACCACGCGCCACGTGCAAGGAAAGTCACCGCACCGCTATTATTTTATATTAAAATTGTGGAAACTATTAATTTTACGCTTTAGTTTATTAGATATTAGTGTTTGGAACATTTTGAACTATAGAACAATGGAGAGTCTGGTACTTCGCGTATAATCGGGCTGGCCAGCCAAGTAGCTACAAAAGACATCTAATGGTAAGTCGTTTCTTGATAATTTTTCATTGCTGCGCTATTTTTAGTATTTAAGTTTTTAGGCTCTTTTTTCCCTGTTGGAGCCCTGTGGAAAGATACAGTCCCTCTTAACTCCCCCACGTTTTTCTCGAGCTATCTCGAGTGGTCCTTCGGTATATTTTATTTTCTACAGAAGGCCTAACCTCACCATTTGGTCCAGGTTCGAGCCTGATAACAGGACCCCGGGAAAAATTAAAGTCTAAATCGCATTTTGTTAAAAATAAAATTTTTAATAAATACGCATGACCTTGATCTTTTTGCTGTGCTAGCAGTAAAAATAACAAGTAAAAAAGTACCGAACGCGCATTGTTTTCGCGCATTTCCTACCTCTTTTTGGCTTGGCGTCACCTGTACGTAGGAAAAGTTTCCAACACCACGATATTAGAGAGGTAAATGAGACTTGTTTACATTTTTTATCGCCTATTTTCTTTTCTTTTAAACGCTTTTAATTTTTAAATATTAAAAATTTCGGAAACTAATCGTTCACCTGTTTTAACGGAGTTTTTTAAAAACATTACAATGAGTACGCAACTTAAGAAGTTAGAAGCACTCCGTAATGTGCAACATAATCGCATTAATACTCTTCATAACTTAGCTAATGCATGCCTAACGGATGATACAAAAAAACCGTGTTTACAGGTTCGACTTATCGACCTTGATGAAATGAAAGAAACATTTTTTATTTATCAAAATCAAATAATAGAGGCTTATTCGGCAAGTCCGGAGAGACTGGAAGAAGAAAATGAACGCCTTACTGAGTTTGACGACAGCTTCTATGATATTAAAAGAATTCAAAAACAACTATTTGAGGTGAAAATTGAAGCTCCTCAACCTCAAAACTTAACGCAAATTTCAAATTCTTCTGATCCAGACCGCTTTATGGCGTCTTTAATGCCAAGACTGCGCATTATCGAATTTCATGGCGACATCACTAAGTTTCCAACCTTTCTAGATATGTACAATAGTTCTGTACACAATAATCCTAGTATTCCTACAAACGCTAAATTTAATTTGTTACTGTCCTTCCTAAAAGGACCGCCTTTAAACGTAGTTAAACATTTACAAATAACCGACGCTAATTATATAATCGCTTACAATACGCTTCTAAAACGCTATCATAACCCCCGCTTATCGGCTCAAACTTATTGGCGCTCCGTGTATAATTTTCCCGCTCTCAAAGACGATAATCCAGAAACGCTGCGCACGCTGCTTGATGTTTTTTCAGAAAACATTGAGGCTTTAAAAACTCTAAATTACGACACTGATCAATGGTGTTTTCCGCTCGCCAACATTTTACTAGATAAATTGCCTGAGGTACTACTTTCGCGCTTTGAACTAGCTAATTATAGATCTAATGAAATGCCCAAATATCAAGAAATTTATAATTTCCTTGAAAGTCAATGTAATTCGCTTTATTCGCTACAATCTAAAAATAGATTTAAAAATAATAAACATTTTTATAAAAATAACGCCTCGCCTTATTATACAAAAACGCTCCTTGGTACGGAAAATACTCATTCTAAAGATAGATGCGCTTTTTGTGATTCTAACACACATTCAATATATTTATGTAACGCATTTAAAGGTAAATCTCCCTACGAACGCTATTCTTACGCTAAAAATAAAAAACTATGTTTAAATTGTTTAAGCTCAATACATTTAACAAATTCTTGTCAAAGTCTACGCTCATGTCGCTATTGCCCTGGTAATCAAAGACATCACTCATTAATTCATTTTGAGCGAAATTATAATTACGCTAATTCTCAAAATCAAAATAGATCACATTTTGATGCTAACGTGAATTTCTCACAAAATCTCTCTAATATTTCTCCCAACGCATCTCCAAGTAGTGCACCACGTGGTTACTTGGCCAGTCAGCAAAGTTTTAGATCCCCGGCTACTGGTTGTCCGCTTCAAAATTACTCTACTCAAACTAATTTCCCTCAAAGTGCCTCTTCTCAAAATAATAAAAATTTTACTTCGACGTCTTCTAATTCACAAGTACCAATCGCAACTCCTTCGGGTTCTAACCCCACGCATTGTGGTTTTATTTCTGCGCAATCGCAAGTTTTATTGTCAACTATCCTAGTAAAAATTCAAGACGTCCGCGGTCACTTTCAAACAGTTAAAGCCGTGTTAGACAGCGGTTCGCAAAACACTTTTTGTTCTCAAAAATTAGCGCAACAATTGGGCCTTCCAAGACAACCCTTATGTTCAAATATACAGGGGGTTGGAGGCAACTCTCTTACTTCTGATCTAGGATCGATTTTTATTAAAATTTGTAATTTTCAAAAACCAGATATTTTTGTGTCTACGCAAGCGATTATTTTGCAAAAAGTTTGTACTGATTTACCGTCAGTAAAAATAAATACAGAAAATTGGCATTTTATAAAAAATTTACCCTTAGCAGATCCCACTTTTTACAACCCTTCGCCTATAAATTTACTAATTGGTATGGATCTATTTCCACTAATTATACAGGGTGAAAAAATCGCTAGCGATGATCCAAATCATCCCTTTGCTATGGGAACTATTTTCGGCTATATTTTGATGGGACAAATAAATCAACCCTTAATTTCTACCCCGCCAATTAATGCTCTTTTTTGTCAAAATGAAAATGACTCGCTTTCGCAATTAGGGGTCAATTCTTTACATTTCAAAAAATCTGGCGATATTTGACAAAATGTGACATAATCTGGCGCTTAAGATTTCTCGTTTAAAAGGCAATTTTTAAACTTAAAAACTTACCTAAAAGGCCATTTCCCACTTTTTGATAAATGTAGCGTCACGATATAATATTTGTTTTTAATTAAAAACCCGTAATTTGTTGAAAATTTTTAATTTAAAAATTGTAAATAAATTCACTATTAACCACACAAACTGAAATGTCAAATTTCGTCACATTTCGTCACATTTCTTTCAAATTTATGAGTCCTACTCGTTTTCTTTATGAGGTCAGCTAAGTTTACTTTCTTTCTTTGTTTTTCACGGTCAAATTAACAAAGAGGGACTAACTGCATGTCGTGGAAGGGTCGCTACAAAATTAGCTCTACGCTGTTGCCACCGTTATATTTGAACGGATTTTTAAGGGAATGTCAAATTATTTCTTTAAAATCTGCCAGAAAAATCTGACTAAGTCAGGATCCTGGTCAAATTATTGAAGTGGTGATTATTTTTTTACTTTTAAAAAAAGCTAGGCACGTATATAGTTTTTTATTCTGGGGGGTCCTCCCATATAGAAACTGCTGTTCTTCAGTGACGGCCCATGACACAGGCTTCGTAAACCAGAGAGAAAATAATAAATTGTCTCTGTCGTAAACTAACACGAAGGCTGCCCCATAAGGTTTTGGATAGTGTAATTAGAAATACTAGGGTCACTGCATCCTGGAAGTCTAGCGTCTCCCAGGGGTAGCGACACGAGTGTCAAAACCGTACTCAAAATTTCATAGACGTTCGTGAAAAATACTCATTTTTATACAGTCTGAGAAAAGAAAAATGTTTTAATAGAACTTAAAAAGAACTCGTTTTTATACAGCTTAAGAAATAAAAAATATGTTCCTTGAGTTTTTGGGTTATGAATATTTATTGTAGGTATTATTGTTAAAAATTATTTTCTTTTAAATATTATTTCTGTTTTTGTATAAAAATAATACGTAATAAATAAACAAACAGGACAGAAATACATTTCTATGTTAAAAGTTTATTAATAGTATATAATATATCAAGGGATAAAATGAAAATTTTATCACGATGTTTATACGCTATTTTTCGCACTGTTTAATTTATTTTCCAAGGTTTTTTCCCATTTTTTTTGGGTGTTTTTGGTATTGTGGTTTTTTTTAGTATCTTTTTATTCCGAATTTTACATTTTATCAAAAGACAAAAAATGCCCAAATACAGTTCGAGTTTTCGTAAGGTTCGGCTTAATTATTTATATTTTTATAGTACATTTCATATAAATATCTTAATATTATTGTTCGAAAGCATAAACTTCGAAAATCATTTTCTTTAAACCAAAAATTGTTCTAAAACATATTCTTCGAACAAAAGATTGTTCGAAAACGTTTTCTTCAAACAGAAATTTTTCGAAATCATTTTCTTCGAACAGAAATGTGTTCGAAAACATTTTCTTTGAACGGAAATTTGTTCGAAAATATTTTTTTAAAATGAAAATTTGTTCAAAAACATTTTTTCGAAAACAAATTTTTCGAAAAAAAAATTTGACCTGGCTTGCCAAACTTAACACAACTCATATAGTTCGACTAATGGGGTTTTTTTCTAACAATTTTTGGAAATAAAAACTTCCCTGACTTCTTTCCCGGGATCCTAGAGGGGGTGAAACCAAACCGAACCAACCGAGACCTATTGTCGAAAAATGATTTCCCTAAATTAGCTTTCCGGTCCTCATTTTGGAAGGTTGAAATCGGTGTTACTCTAACCTTTCTTAATTGAGCATATCAGGAGGTATCTGGACCGGTTCGGATACGTTTGCGATCAATTGACAAAGTTTAGGAAAATACCAATTTCGACCTTCCAAAAGGAGGAAAGTAGACAAATTTTCAGAATGTTTACGATCCCGGGAAAGAAGTCAGGGTTTTTTTGAAAAAATATGTTAAAAAGACCTTGCCGTAGTCAAACTATATGAATTGTGTTAGGTTTGGAAATCCAGGTCTAGAGCGTCTTTTATCGAAAAACTTGCTTTCGAAGAAAATGATTTCTATTCGAAGAAAATGTTTTTGAACAACTATTACTTACGAACAAATTTCCGTTCAAAGAAATGGTGTTCGAATAAATTTCCGTTTAAAAAAAATGTTTTCAAACAAATTTTCATTAGAAGAAATGGTTTTCATAAAAATTTCCGTTCGAAGAAAATGTTTTCGAACAAAGTTCTGCGACCCGTCGTGTTGCTACCTTGAGTTTTTATTGGATGTTGATTTTTTAAAAACTTTTCTATGAGTGTGTGTGTGTGTACCTGTGTGTCTCTTAATTCTACTTTGTTTTGCAATCATTACAGTGTAGCTACTTTCGATCTTTGTTTGAACCTTTTGTTTTTCAATCTTTTGTATTTTCGACCTTTTGTACTTTCGAACTTTTGTATTTTCGACTTTTTGTATTTTCGACCTTTTCTTCGCCGCCCGCTTTCTTTTGAACAATAATAAAAATAATAGTAGGTATATTATAAACCTGGAGCGTGCAGTGTTTACTTTTAATACCACGGCGGGAATTTTCATGCTCGACCGGAAGAAGGGCTATAATTTGCTAAGTGACTAAAAGGGACTTTAATGCCAAGGTTTATTTTTATATACTAAAAATAATAATAATCATAAACTAAATAAATAGGTATTAAACCACTTACCGTACTGTAGTTTTAGCATGTCAAGTATATAAAAAAACAGTGGGCAGTGATAGTTGTCATGGCATTACATTAAACAAAAGTCAGTCAGATGCTAACAAACAAAGGTCACTCATCGTCAAGCAAGGTAAAGCTTGCTTGACGATGAGTGACCTTATAACAAACAATGTGGAAAAATATTATTTATATCATAACAAACTAATTAAGTTTACTCGAGAAAAAGTTCGAATTACATTTCTCGAAGATGGAAAATAAAGCATATTCTTACTTTGAGATGGGCATGGAAATGATGCAATAAACAGAATTTCGAAAATTTCACAGTTTCCTGGTTTACAGCCTGGAGAAGTCTAGAAAGTTAAATGCTTCGTTTATATGGAAGCAATATTCTATGCCTAAGGACACAATAACGATCAAAACGAACCAAGCCATCGGCAAAGTAAAGTAAGCTTACGGCAAGCTGGAACAAAATAATCGGTATCGTGTATATATTCCTTTTTGTTTTTTGTATTATGATAAAATAAAATAATCCAAAAACCTATATTTTGCCTTTATGGTTTTAAAGAAATTACTTTCAATCACTGGGGACAAGAAATACTACCTTAGCCCATGAAAAAAGGGATTAAACGTACACCTTTATTCCGTAGAGAGCATAAAACATTTATTAAATAATACAAAACCCAACATAATAGTTTTCTATATTTTAGAATATATATAAAACATGCAAACTATATTTTTGGTTTCCTTCGCTGTGTGGACTGCTGGACACAGGGTCCTAATAAATTTGAAATCATAAAAAACTTAGTTTTTTTAGGTTTGTTTATTTGGACAGTAAAATTTATATACCGGATGTGACGGACAGTTCTTTACGTAACATTTGTAAACCATTTAATTTTTTTAAACATAAAAAAAGCTATGCTCCTGACAGTGTCAGATTTGAGTTTTTCGTAAATGAGGTTATGTTTGGTGTCGCTACCCCTGGGAGAGCGGCTAGTTCACAACTTGCATTCCGTTTGCTATTGGTCGAAATAGTCAGCTGACTTTTTAATGTTGAACGTTGCCGTTTAAGATTATTATTATATTATATTAAGAGATGGTGCCACCAGTCAAGCATTTAACAAACTTTATGTTTACAGCTTTCGGCGTAAAATACGAATATATACTAGTTGTAAGTGACTAAAAAGAGTAGTGGTTTGTGCAGTACATACCTATTGAATTTAACTAAATCTATGCATATGCCGATGAGTTTTTTTTTATTGTTTTTTAAAAACATATTATATTTTTTTTTAATTAGCTTCCCTATCCTGTTTTCCTGTCGAAATTGGTGTTAACCTAACCCTGATAAATTATTCGACAACGTATCCTAACCTGTCCAGATACGCCCCGGTTAGGATACGTTTCCCATCAATTGACCACGGTTAGGTTTTGTTTCAGTTTGGTTTAACACCGATTTCAACCTCCCAAAACGAGGACAGGAGAGTTTTAATTTTAAAAATCCCGCCTGACTATGTCAACCAATAGCAAATGGAATGCAAGTTGTGAACTATCCGCTCGTTGGAAGATGCCAGGCTTTCAGGATGCAGTGACCCTAAGAATAGTCGCCACAGTCTCCATCTGACGAAAATAAGTCGAAGGCGGAATTTTTCAGGGGTGCCACGACCACGTGGTCACTTTGTGCAAGGAAAACTTAAGTTTGCGACACGCTCCCTAGAGGGAGCCACACATATAGGCAGGGAACTGCGTACAGCCGACCTGAAAATAGGTTCAAAATATGAATAAAATGAACGGGACCCAAGAAACAAACCTTTAAAACATAAATTTCAAACTTTCTATAAATTCGTATAATTAAAAATAATGTTTGTATAATTATGTAAAATTTCTTGTGTGCCTAATATTATAGATTTGTTAAAAAATTCTAATTTTCTACTTAGCAATAAAAAGTTGAAAGTAGCCCTAAAAAACTACTATTTACGGATTAGATCAAATTTTGGTCCAGGAGGTGAGTTACAGGGTGATATCGAAAATAGTAGTAAATCTTAATTAAAATCACATTTTTAAAAAACAACTCTGTCAGGAGTTTTAGTTAGCAAATAAGAGTAAGAAATACATTAAAATATGTATCATGAACTTATTGTATTATTTTTAGATCCAGGACGTGAGAGACCTACAGGGTGATATCGAAATTAGAAGCGTAATTTTCTAAAAAACAAATTTTTAAAAAACAATGTTGTCAAGAGCTTTCGTTAGCAAAAAATTATTTGAAACACGTTACACAATCATACCATTATCAGATTTTATCACCTTCAGGTCCAGGAATTGAGCTACATGGTGATATAGAAATTATTAGTGTGTGTAAATTTTCTAAAAATCACATTTTTAAAAAGCAAGGTTGTCCGAAGCTTTTGTTAGCAAAGTATAGTTAGGAATACGTTAAACAATCATACCATTAACTGACTGTATCACCGTTAGGTCCAGGAAATGAGGTACAGGGTGATATCGAAATTAGTAATAAAATTTCGTAAAAATCACGTTTTTAAAAATCAACGTTGTCAGGAGCGTTTGTTAGCAAAAAATAGTTAGGAACACGTTAAGCAATCATACCACTTACTAAATTTCATTTACTTCCAGTAGGTAAGCTGCAGGGTGATATCTAAATAGCAGTAAAGATTTTGAAAAATCACATTTTTAAAAAACAAGGGAGGTGAGCTACAGGGTGAAATGAATAAATAAATCCAAAAATATTTACATATATTTACGTGAAAAACTTTTACTATTTATTTGACAAATTTACAAGTTAATATGATAAAATGTTGACATTAAAACTTATTAGTTAATATAACCAAATCAACTTAAGCCCCTAACTAACCTTGGTCAAAATAAAAGTTTACAAATACACATGAGAAATCCAAAAATCCCTACATTTATTTACGTAACAACATCTTGGTTCGTTGTTCTTTTACAAATTCACAAGTTAGTTTGAAAAAATCATGGCTTTATAATACATATCAAGTATAACCAAACCGAACCAAACCCATATAAATAAGGTTGGTCAATATAAAAATGTACAATAATTATTTACAGAAAAACCTGCCTGCCTTCGTTGTTAATTCACAAATTTACATGCTTATTTGACAAAAATTTTTCATCCAAAATATACAATTAATAGAATCAAACCGAACCAATTGGTCAATATAAAAATTAACAAATACAAATAGTAAATCAAAATTTTTTTACAAATATTTTACATTTGTTTGATTTGTTGATTAACAAATTTACAAGATATTTTAGAATCTTGGCCCTAAAATATATATTTAATGTAACAAAACGAAAGCCTTCACTAGGCTTGCCTAATGCAAACATTGACAAACATACACGATAAATATAAAAATCTGCACATTTATTTACAGGAAGAAACTGTCTTCGTTGTTATTTCACAAATTTGCATGTTTTTTAGGCAACAATTTGACACCCAAGTTATCTATTTAACATAACCAAACCGAGCCAAATCAAACCCTTATAATTATTAAGCTTGCTCAATATAAAAATGTACAAATACACAAAATAAATATTACATT
The DNA here is from genome assembly GCA_963576565.1 of Aspidapion aeneum. Lineage (NCBI taxonomy): Eukaryota > Metazoa > Arthropoda > Insecta > Coleoptera > Brentidae > Aspidapion > Aspidapion aeneum. The sequence continues at coordinate 8,994,735 of OY755046.1, forward strand.
TAATTACATTGACAAACAACAACCTGCACAGAAATATTTTTGTCCCGTACGTCGTTCTTAGTTTTATTTAATTACTTGTATATAGACTTCTTGCAAAGTGAAGCGACTCAACATTTTGCATTTCTTTCAAAAAATCTGTTAATACATGTACCGCTACATAGCTATTTGGTTGTCTGATAAAGGGATATATTTCTTTACTTCTTTAGCTATTTTTACTGAAAACTCCAAATCAACAAAAGCAGTAGTTTCATCCCACTTAAGGTCTTTTACCTTTAAATTTTAAATATCTTTTACATAAATATTTTTTTGTATCGCTTAGGCTTTTAATTGTTTGTACAATAGTTATTTACCTAACAAGTGCGGAAAGAGGTACTTTTCCGCACGTGACGGCAGTTGCACAAACGACGCGGAGCGGAGTTCGGGCAAGCCGTCAAGGATGGAAAAGATAGTTTCCGCAAGAATTAGGTACAATGTTTTTCCTACGAGTGTTTTTGTCCATCTTCTTTATCAAAAAACATGTTTTAATTCGCAAAGATTTTATAATAATGCTAGAAAATGATACGTAAGATAGAATTGTTACATAAATCATTTAATGAGTCCTAAATATCTTCATTTTTAACAAAACAAAAATCGTGCGAAAAAGAAATTTTTCAGCACTAGTGCGGAAAAGTTACTTTTCCGTACGTTTTTTTAACTTTTATTTTTACTTGATTTTTTTTATGCACGGAAAAATAATAAAACAGGATTTTTTTATTATGATATATTAAAAAGAAACTTTATGTAAAGAACATTAAATTAACAATAACGAAAAAGTTAACGATGGTAGATATTGAAATTGAAAGTGAACTTTCTGTTTGTTGATTGGTTGGTGTTTGGCCCACTACAGAAATGCCTTGATCAGTTTGCTGCTTAGAATTACTACTGTAGTGAATGGAGGAAGGTATATTGGTCTGTACAGGCTGTAACACATTACAGGATTCTTCATTCGGTGCTTCTGGTAGCATCGGTTCAGCAGCACTTCTTGAAAATGAAACTTGTGTGTAGGAGGACGGGTTTTCATTTGAAAACGATTGTGGACGGAAAGGTTCTTGCAATTTGGACGTGCGGAAAAAAATCGTGAGGAAAGTAAAAATGATGCGAAAAAGTAAAATTGTGCGGAAAAGTAATTAACGTAATATTCTTTTAATAGATCGCTCAAGAAACCCTAACTTATATGTTCTTGGTTTGTAAACAGTAAGGTGAGGCCAAAAGTTATTTTTAAAAATATGATTTATAAAAAAATTTACTACTAGTATCTTACCTACTGGACCTAAATGTAACGCAGTTAGTGAATAGTATGGTTTGTTTACAATTCCTAACTATTTTTTGCTCACCAAGACTCCTGATAAAGTTGATTTTTGAAATTGTGATTTTTACAAAAGTGTTTTACTAATTTTGATATCACCCTGTACCTTACTCCAAGGACCTAAAGGTAATAGTCAGTTAATGTCATGATTTTTTAACGTAAGCATTTTCTGATAACGAAAGCTCTTGACAACATTGTTTTCTAAAAATGTGATTTTTAGAAAAATACACTAATAATTTCGATATCACCCAGTAGCTAACTTGCTGGCTCTAAAGGTAATACAATATGTTAGTGATATGATTTTTTAAGGTATTTCTAACTCTTGTTTGCTAAGTAAAACTCCTGACAAAGTTGTTTTTAAGAATGTAAATTGTACAACTATTTTTGATATCACCCTGTAACTCACCCCCTGAACCTAAATTTGAAATAATCCGTTAATACATAGTTTAACTTTTTGGGCTATTTTCAACTTTTTATTGTTAAGTAGAGAACTAGAATTTCTAAACAAATCTATAATAAATTTTAAGGTCACCCTGTAGCAGACCTGAACTTAACCTTTATAACCTGGGTTTGGCAGACTTTTTTTCTTTCTCTTCTCATACCTGATAAGAAATATTAGACAAACATTATTTTTAATTATATGATAATAATAATACAACAAGTTTGATATTTATATATTCAAAGGTTATTTTTTGGGCCACGGGTTGCAATAAATCCGGGTATTATTTTTTTTTTCATATCATAACTTATCAAGCCTAATAGTTTTTTTTCCTAAGATTCATTTGATTTCGTTAACATAATAATACGTTTGATTTTGTGGTCGGCTGTACTTAGCCATTCGCTTTGGTCGCAGCCTTCGTAGTTACGAAGGCTGTGTTTTGGTTCGCTTTGCATGTTATTTGAATCCAACTTTAACGAAGTCAGAAAAACGTCTCATGGTTTTGTTATTGTTTTTTTCCGGAAAAATACAATTTTTTAAGAACCTGTGCATCATCAACAATCCCGGAAAAATATTGAATTATGAGCAATCGGGTTTAAAGGTAGGTTTTAGATTATATTTTTCCTCATTTTTCGGTTTTAGACGCTGTACAATAAATTGAAATTTACGATGTTGCCATGATTTAGGGGTAAAATTTGAGGCGTCAAATTTTTTCAGATTGTTTCAAATTATTTCAAATTTTAAAGAATTGCCCCCTTAATTTCAAAATTTTGGGAAACCGACTGCGTCCCCCAAAAAACTCATTTGAAACCAGAGGATGAAATGTGTGAAAATTATTTTAAACAGAGCGTGTCGCGTAATCAAGACGGCCGGTATACTGTCTCCCTTCCCTTTCGCACATTTGAAAATCCACCGCAGTTTCCTGCAATAAAACAAGTCGCGCTAAATCGTTTCTTATCTTTAGAAAAAAAACTGCTTCGCGATAAAAACTTGTATTGTGAATATTCTAAATTTATGAATGAATATTTGGAATTGGGTCATATGGACTATGACTCAGAAAAAGAAGACGATTCAGACAGCTATTTTATTCCACATTTCGCTGTTGTTAAAAATGAAGCTATCACTACTAAGACAAGGGTAGTTTTTAATGCGAGTATTACTGACCCTTTTACGCATATTTCGCTTAATCAAGTATTATTATCGGGTCCAAAACTACAAAAAGATATTATTCAAATATTATTACATTTTCGCCTTAACCCTGTGACGCTCACCTGCGATATTCAAAAAATGTATCGGGGTATAAATATCAACCCTGATCATCAAAAATACCAAAAAATATTTTGGCGGTTTAACCCGAATGAAAAAGTTTCCGTTTTTAAACTACGAACTGTCACTTACGGAGTGAACTGTTCACCATATCTCGCTTTACGCACCCTTCAGCACTTAGCTGAGTCCGAATATGATAACTACCCTCACGCTGCTGAAGTTATACTTAACGATACCTATATTGATGACGTCACTACTTCATGTAAAACGGTTCAAGAGGCGTTAAATTTGCAGCAAGAGCTTACGGAGTTATTAGGAAACGCTGGCTTGAAATTACACAAATGGTCTAGTAATCGCTCAGAAGTGATCTCGCATTTAGATCCCTCCTTAGTCAACCCCGCAGTTTTATCTCTCGATTCGGATGACGTCACTAAGGTCTTAGGCCTGTGCTGGCATCCTTCCTACGACGAGTTTCGATTTAACATATTACCTAATCAGCAAAGCTGTACTAAAAGGACGCTTCTCTCTTTTTTAGCACGCTGCTATGACCCCCATGGGTATCTTACCCCAGTAACATTCACTTTAAAATATTTGATTCAACAAATTTGGTTACTTGGTATTTCCTGGGACGCCACGCCTACTTTAGAAATAGTTCGTCAGTGGACACTCTATCAATCTGAATTTCAAGTTTTAGAAAAATTTAGTTTACCCCGCCACATTGACATCACCAACGCCGAATCCATCGATCTCTGTGGTTTTTGTGATGCGAGTGAACGAGGGTACGCATGCGTAATATACTTACGTGTCTTACGAAACGCTAAATATCACATATATTTTGTTCTTGCGAAAAGTTGCATCGCTCCACTTAAAAAATTTGTTAGTATTCCGAGATAGAACTTCTAGCCGCTACTCTTTTATCTGAGGTTTTAAAATACACATATGATATATTCATAAAAAGGTTCACAATAAATAATATTTACGCTTTTTCGGACGCAATGGTTGTTTTACACTGGATAAAATCCCATCCAAGTAAATGGAAAACTTTTGTCGCAAATCGTGTTAGTCTTATCCAAGATAATATTAATCCAGAATGTTGGTTATATACCCCCACCTTTCTCAATAGTGCCGATGTAGCCAGCCGCGGCTGCTCGCCGAGTGAGCTTTTAAATCATCCCCTATGGTGGGCCGCCCCTAGTTTTTTACAAGAATCTTTCGATAAATGGCCAACAAAAATCCCGCAAGTCAAAATAAATGACAGTTTAGAGACTGAGGAACGAAAAAATGTTGCTCTGATTTCTTGTGACCGAATAACTGAAAATTTTTTAGATTCGCTTTTAAATAATAAATCCGATTTTTACGCTATTCAACTACTTTTAGCCCGCAGTTTGCGATTCATAAATAATTGTAGACTATCCGCAGACTTCAGAAAAAAGACAAATATAGATTATATCGATCTCTTTAACGCTTTAAAATGTTTGGCTAAGCACGAACAACAAAAATACTTTTCTGAAGTAATTCTTAACCTTCAAAACCAGAAAAAATGCATAAAACCCATACAAAAATTGAATCCCTTTTTAGACCAGGATGGTCTTATAAGAGTTGGAGGACGCATTCAACAAGCCATGACTATTTCTTACGGACAAAAACATCCTCTTCTTTTACCCAAGGAAAGTAGACTTTCTTATATTTTTATTGAATATATGCACAAAAAATATTTGCATGTTGGAGTGCAAACAGTCCAATATCTCATTAGTCAAATTTTTTGGATTTTATCTGCCAAACGCTTAATTAAAACGGTTTTATCCAAATGTGTTCGTTGCTTTCGCGTCAAACCGCATTCTTATGAGCAAATCATGGGACAAATTCCGTCCTACCGCTTGATTCCACAAAAGCCTTTTACTTTTAGTGGAGTAGATTTTAGTGGTGCTATACCTATCACTCTCAGTAAACACAGAGGTGTAAAAACACAAAAAGCATATATCTGCCTTTTTATTTGTCTAAATACTAAAGCTTTACATCTCGAGTTAGTGTCAGATCTAACTTCGGACGCTTTTTTAGCTGCGCTACGTCGCTTTGTTGCCCGAAGAGGTTACATAAAAACTCTTTTTTCAGATAATGGCACAAATTTCGTTAAATCAAGCAAAGAATTGCTTGATCTTGCAAGAAATGCTTGCACGCAACAAGCTATCGCCTGGAATTTTATCCCTCCATCAGCTCCCCACTTCGGCGGTATTTGGGAGTCAGGGATAAAATCAGTAAAAACTCACTTAATTCGTACCATTGGCTCGCAAATTCTAAGTTATGAGGAGTTGTACACGGTTCTTTGTCAAATTGAGGCGATTTTAAATTCTCGCCCCTTGACCCCGCAATCTACCGACTGTAACGATCTACAGGTTTTAACACCGGGACATTTTTTAACACATGGACCTTTAGTTTCTGTTCCTGATGAAAATTTTTCAAGTAAACCTGAGAATCGGTTATCGCGATGGAACTTGGTCCAACGAATACAAGCCGATTTTTGGCGTCGTTGGAGCCAAGAATTTTTACATACCCTTCAAGTACGAAATAAATGGTTGGAACCATGCGCAGAGCCAAAAATAGGTACCGTCGTTCTTATCAAAGACGAGTTATCACCGCCTCTTCAATGGCGGGTAGGTCGCATTATTGAAATTTTTAAAGGGCCTGATGGGCACGCTAGGGTGGCAAATGTTCGTACCGCGTCCGGTATCTTTAAACGACCTTTAGTCAAGCTTTGCCCCCTTCCAATTGATTCAGATTCACCTACCGAAAAATGATGCTCATTTTGGTGGGCCGAATGAACAAGTTTCCCAACTTGTTTTTATTTTTGTAAATAATCATATTCTCTAATTTTCACTTAAAATTAGAGAAGCTATCTCTCTTAGTTTTTAAATATTTTTGGGTTACATTTTCTACGCTTACAAGCGTTTCTAGAATATTATTTTGATTTACTTTACGCTATATCTTTCCATATTTTAAATTTAAACTTCGCGCGCTTCTTCCAGCAATGAAGGATTTGAGATAAGCGGCTAAATTCGGCCTAGCAGACGAAAACGCCGATTGTCTGCGCGAACACAGACAGAACACTCAACCACGCGCCACGTGCAAGGAAAGTCACCGCACCGCTATTATTTTATATTAAAATTGTGGAAACTATTAATTTTACGCTTTAGTTTATTAGATATTAGTGTTTGGAACATTTTGAACTATAGAACAATGGAGAGTCTGGTACTTCGCGTATAATCGGGCTGGCCAGCCAAGTAGCTACAAAAGACATCTAATGGTAAGTCGTTTCTTGATAATTTTTCATTGCTGCGCTATTTTTAGTATTTAAGTTTTTAGGCTCTTTTTTCCCTGTTGGAGCCCTGTGGAAAGATACAGTCCCTCTTAACTCCCCCACGTTTTTCTCGAGCTATCTCGAGTGGTCCTTCGGTATATTTTATTTTCTACAGAAGGCCTAACCTCACCATCATGGGAGATCAGTGGCTCAGATTGGTTGTTTTTACTATAAATTTGACAGGTTTCACAAGACAACACCATATCCTGTATTTGTTTTTGCATAAAAGGCCAATAAAAAGATAAGTTTGCTTTTTCAACACACTTATTTACTACAATAGGATTTGACCACTCAGAGGGTTCAGTAGTTTTTCCAATTATTTTATTTTTTTTCTAATTCTTTTAAAGTTTCTATAAGTTTATTGTCCAGAGCGAATGGTACTTTTCCAGGTGGAACAACAACAGGTCGATAATTTTCTTTTAAGTCAATATGATATTTTTTTATCAAAACCCCTGAACAAAAAATCATACCTTTTTAGTAAGATTTGTAAAGCACAATGATTTTCATCATACTTTTTTAGAAAGATTTGTAACGCATAATGATTTTCATTGTCTTCTATAGAATCAATTTTTTTAATCAATTCCAAATTTATACAAGATTTTAACCCCAAAATAGCTCTTCTTCTCTGAGTGACCACATAAAAAGAGAGAGATGCCTTTGTATTTTTTACAAGACACTCTATAGTACAAACTCCAATTACTGGTAAACTATTATTGGTATAAGACATTAAATTAATATTTATTTTTTGAAGGTTTTTTAAATCATACCCTATGCAATCCAAAACATCTACAGGCATGTTGGCCTGGGCTCCACTGTCGAGTGTGAAGTCAAAAGTGTGTCCACAAATCGTCACTGGTGTGGTCTACGCTGAGCCCCCATGAATCCCGTTGACTTCCCTGCCATTGATGGATTCGATAGAGTTGATGCTACCTATAAACAAAAAATCCTCAGCGTTGCTATTCTTAGGACAAGCTTGAATGAAGTTATTTTCTTTAACTTCATAACTGTTTTCTACAGTTTCTTGGTTATCTTTTATAACCCTACTTTTTTCCTGACAATTTTGATAATTATTATCAAAAAAATCGATATTTTCTGGTTCAGAGTCAGACATAACCTCACAATTATATTGATTATCAATACAATTAGCTTGCCTTCTGGCATCATTCTTATATTTATTATAAGTACCAAACCTTTGACCACCTGCAAATTTATGATTAGAATTAGGTTTATTTGAAAAATTATTAAAATGATTATTATTATTATTAAAACGACTCTGAAAACTACCTACTTGGTAATTTGAGTTGCCACTATTGCCCACTTGACGCTGATGTTGACGTTGATGTCCCAATGGTTGCCGTTGATGTTGACTTCTGCCTGATGCCTTCCTCCCCATGCAAAAATACGAGAAATGGTTTTTGCCTCCACAAGAACCACAGTGTTTACCAAAAGCTTTGCATTGACCATATGCATGCTTCGAGCCACATTTTCTACATGCATCTTTGTGTTGATGGTCAATTGCATCAATGGATAATTGGTGCCCATTTCCATTGGAAATCTCTCTATTTTGTTCTTTACACTTCTCAGAGTATAAGCAAAATTGCACCACCTGGTACGAAGACTTTTGATCAGCAATTTCAAGCAATTTTGAACCGACCTAACCCCACAAATAAATATATTTTTTGTCAACCTATCTCTTAGGTCTCCTAATTCGCATTCTAAAGCCATATTTTTAAAAATTTCAATTCCTTCTTTCAGGGATAAAGTCAAAAATTTGTGGGTTAAATAGGTTAAGTTCTTTTAAGCTGGAAAATATTCATCAAATTTTTTAATTAAAGGATTCAATTTATCTTTATCTTGATCATCAAATATAAAAGTATTAAATATCTGCATCCCCTCTTCGCCAATTAAGGTTAACAATTGAGCGCATTGGGTTACCTCATCCTTTTTGATGATTTCGGTGGCTCTGAGGTACATCAAGAAACGCTGTCCCCACAGTGTCCAATGCTGGCCCACATTTCCAACAAATTTCATTGGCGGCACACCTCGAAAATCCATGGCGATCGACAGGAACGGGTTCGGCTTGGTGTCTTCTTTAGTTTTGCAGTGAAAAAACGCGATAAATTTAGGGGATTGCTTTAATATTTGAAGATACTACTTTTTAAAAATATAAAAATTTACGACTGCGCCATGTGTTAAAAGGCAACAGACAGATAGACAAACAAGTGAACGGTGGTTAAATGGCAACACAGACACTTTGCAGAGTCAATATGTTATGAATAGCAACTAGTTTTATATTTTTAGGTTTTGGTTGATATGACATACAAACAGCGTTTCCAACTTTACAGTGTTCTCAATAGCTTAAACTAATCACATGATTCAGGATTGCCAACCTGACAATCTCCATTTGAACTGGGCTGAGTTAACGCTAAATAATGACGTTAATATTGTTGTGGAAAATTTTTATAAAATACTTTACGTGATTATTGATCAGTGTGTGTGTGCCATTGGTCAAGAAAAGGTCTAGAATGTACTCACCCTGGTATACAAGAAATATTATTCTTGACATACAAAGAAAAGACAAAAATAGGAAAAACTACAAAAAGTTTCACCAAGATTATCTTCAAAATTATAATTACCTAAGGTCAAAAATTAAAAAGGAAGTTAAGGCCGCGCATGCACAGCACATTGGGCGGGGTGTTCAGGCTGACCCTGCGGAGTTCCTGGCGGTATGCTAGCAGTGAGCGCTCGGGCTCTAGGGGTCTGCCAGGATCAAAGTTCGTGGACTACTTCAGAAGTGTATATACTAGTACGAAATCGTCATACAATATAAATTTCGACAATAATAAAATGTATACTAACAGTGTTTTGAGTATTGATTCCGTCTCCGATAAAGATATCTTAGATGCAGCCAAAAAAATGAAGCCCAAGAAATCAGTGGGCCCAGATAAAATCCCTCCATACATATTTAAAGCATGCATTAATCAACTTCTACAACCTTTAAAATAATATTTAATTTAATTTTAAAAACAAAACAATATGCCATGGCGTGGAAAAAGACAAAACCGAACCGAAAAAAATCAGAAATAAATAATTATAGACCTGTGACAATAATTTGTGTGTAAGCTTTTTGAATCCATTTTGTACAAGTATATTTTTACACACATATCCCAAGTAATAAATCCAAATCAACATGGATTCATACCTGGAAGATCAATTTTAACTAGTTTCTAAATAAAATAAATCAAGTCGTGGATAATAATAAACAAGTAGACATCATATTTACAGAGTTCTCAAAGGCGTTTGATCAAGTTGATCACGACGTTCTTTTGTTTGGATTTTTTTGGGATTTCTGACGATCTTCTGAAGTTGAGTGCATCTTACTTAAGTGAGCGACAGATGTACGTTGTTGTTAATGGTATAGAATCGTATGAGTTTGTTCCATTATCAGGCGTTCCTCAAGGATCGAATCGGGGTCCACTGTTTTTCCTTTGTTTAATAAATGACCTTCCCGGTGCCCTTGAAAATTGTGAGTGTGAATTATTCGCTGATGATTTTAAATTTTATCAAATTATTGAGAGTCCCGAGGATTGTCAATTAATTCAAGATGATATAAATATAGCAGAAAACTGGCCAACTAATAATAAACTAAATTTTCATGTACAAAAGTGCTTTATGTTTACAATTATACAAGGAAAAAAAATGTAATAAATATCAATTATCAAATGAATAATACAATTTTAACTAGAAAGACGAAATAAAAGATCAAGGCATATTTTTAGATACGAAAATAAGCTTTGAAACTCATATAAATAATGTAACAAAAAGGGCATATGTAATGTTGGGTTTTATTCTTCGGAACGGGTCAGACTTTAGAGAACTGAAAACATTTGAAACTCTTTACAACTCATTTTTCAGAAGCATATTAGAATACGGTTCGTTCGTTTGATCCCCTTTTTATCAGAAATACATATAAGAACTAGAAAAAATAGAAAAAAAATTCTTACGTTTCTTGTACTCCAAAAAATACGGAACGTATATATTAAATATACCATATAAAATACTACTTGAGGAATTTCATTATGAAACATTAGAAACAAGAAGAAATTAATCTGCTTCAACGTTGCTTTTTAAGTTAATTCATTATAAAATTGACTGTTTATATCTCCTAGGAAGAATCAATTTTATTATTAATTCTTATCTCACAAATAGAAATAACTTTTTTTATTTAAGAGGATCACGCACCAATGTTGGTATCAACTCACTTCTATATAGAATGTGCAATCTCGCAAATAGTGTTAAAAATGAAATAGTCATTTTTAAATTTAATTCAATAAAATCGTTTAAAAATTAAAATGTAAAAGAAAGTTTATAAATTCTGAGTGAATCTCAACTATTATATTTTGGTTTTTGTGAATAATTATTGCTATTATTATTTTTTCTTTGAACTACTTTTTATCGCAATAATATATTTTTCTTTTTTTGGTAGTGTGTAGTTAAATTAGATAAGATTATTGTTTGTAATCTGTTATTGGGCTGTAAGTCTGTTGATTGCAAATAAATAAATAAAATACAACGATGCCTTCCATAAAGGCCGCTTGACATGGTGCATGACAATAAAATTTGCAGGCAAATGTATGAAATTTTGCCCAGGTGCATGCGCAGTACAAATCCAGCTGATTGTTGCAGGCAATCCATTTTTATCGGTCCGGTGCCATTTTTTTGCATGCAAACTGGGGAATTTTTACCTAGATTCATGCACAATGTCAAACGCAAAGAAGATTTTTTGCAGGCAACAATTTGACCGAAATTTTTTGCTTGCAAATATTTGCAGCGCGTCATGCACCATGTCAAGCGGCCTTAAGAAGAAAGCTGCATGTAGAAATTTTACGTTTTAAGAAAAACAGATTTAAAAGTTTTATATATTTAAAGTGTGTGACTGTATGGTTAAAAAAGTGGCCAACATAAAAGCTAAATCAAGCAACCATTATTTGATTGCATTTTTCACAACTGTGCGCATAGAGAGTGCGTGTGTTATGTTCGGTCGCACTTCTTTTTCTAAGGTCGCAACGTTAAACCATTTGTTTTATGGAAACCCGATAACGCAGCTACAGTCGTCCAGTTAGATTCATAGGGAAAATAATGTTAGGTTCACATGACCTGATAGCCCTGGGCCAAAGCATGTAAAAATTGGTAAACCAACCTCTTGAGTTGGTTAAGATTTGCATAGGATTGTTTATACATCATTTGTTTGACTCATCTCCCGGTTATACATATTTAAAGCAAGATAAAATTATAAACCACACTTTAGTTTTCTTTTATCGCCAAGATTTGAGTTGTACGGTACCTCATTTCAGGAATGAAAAAAGAAATCACAGATTCGGTTAAATAAGATTAAAGAAATAGTGAATAGGCCCAAGCGTTGTCCTTAGCAACTCAACTAGAAAATCGTTAAAATGTCATTTTTTTTGCTCAGCCATTTTGATTTTAAATTTTTTAACCTCAAAATCAAGTCAAGAGAAAAATATTGTGTGAAAATTTAAATGCATCTTATGACCTGTCTTTTTCAAGGTAACTGTTATTTGGACTTGTTAAGTTGTGTAGTGTCCACTTCCGGAAATGCCAAAGAACTGGGATTTGGCGAACCGACAGCATATATAAACAAGTTTTAAAAAAACAAAAACTCCAAAGGCTTGTTTTCTCCTAAAGGACATGTCTTACTTCTCAGGTGACCATACATCTGAATGAAGCTAGAACAATGAACAAATTTGACTGTAAAATTTTCAAACATGTTTAAAGAACTAGCCTAAAATTGAAAACTTTTTAGGGGTAAACTTTTTTTATTTTTATTTTAAAGTACTGTACCAGGATAGCGTTAAACAGTTAGCTATAAATTAAGAATATTACAAAAATAATGGATAAATCCCTACCTGCAAAAGCACCAGGTCACAAATTCTGTTATAAACACAAAATTCACAATGGAAAAGCACAAAAACCAACAAGGTTGGCTTTACATATACCAAATGAAAACTAAGGCATTAGACAATATGTGATATAAATGGAGATCTCAAATAAAACAAAAAACAGTGTGCCAAGTAAATAACTAGCCAAAAGAGGAAGCAAAACAAGTAAGTATTTACATAGTAGGATATCATAATGGGGATTATTTGTTGCAGTACATTTGACTTGTTTTGTAATAAAAACTGTCTAGAAATATTAATTTTTTATTTTTTACTTTGAACTTGGTCTATAAACTCTGCTGTTTTTAAGTATAATTTTATTTCTAAGCCTTAGAATTTTCTTTGTTGAATGCCACACTCAAAATGGTCTTTAAAAGTTAGCTTGTTACACAATACAAAAGAGAGCAATCAGAAGTTTTTGTAGAAAGATGTAGTTCCTGTAGACCTTTATTTCAGGAACATAAAATACTAACCTTGTGTTGTATCTTTATTTTGGAAACTGTTTGTTTGGTGTTTAAAAAATATTGAGGTCAATTAGGAAGACATAGTACTTACTCTAGTTATCATCCCTTTTTATTACCACTTCCAATTCCTCATTCTACCTTTTTTAAAAACTCTTTTATATACAATGGAATCGTTAGGAATTAGGCAAATTGGTTGATGTAAGAAATTCAGAAGGATGACAAAAGAATTCTTGGCCACAAAAAGCTATTATACCTTGGAAAAAAATTTTTCTCAGTAAATAAATAGAATTAAAATATTCTTTCTTGAATTCAAATTTTAATAAATTTTAAATAAGTTAACAGTTGTCCAGTTTTATGGAATCAACTATTATAAAACCAGATTGCAATTTACTTGCTGGTAATTATTATTATTTTACTTTATTTTTGTGTATTAAATAAGTATACTTATTATTTCTTACTAATATTAGCATATACAGTGTAGATTAAGTAGACATTGTCAATGTAATCTTCTACAGACATTAAAGCTACTTTTGAATTTGACTTTGAATATAACACCAACAGCATAAAAAAATTTCAGCACTCTCAATTAAATAAATTTCTTTTATAGTAGAATAAATTTGTTATTGTTATTTTACAGAATGGCGGAAGCAGAACATATTTCTACATTCATTGTAAAGTCAGAACCAAATGACTTTAAAGAAATGACTAAAGAAGAAATCAAGCTCATATTGAAAGACAGCTCAGCTGGGTAAGTTTCTTCCAATATTATCAGGCAAAACCTGAAACTTTTCCAAATCAAATTTTAGGTCTTGAATTTTGTGAAATGTCCTGTAATATTTCAGTCTTTTTGAGTATGAGTGCAATTTTTTATTTCATTAAAGCTGGTAGGTAATTGGCCAAATTTCTAGCAATGGGACAAATAAGAATTGAGTCTGATTTTTACCTTCTTAGCCCACATAGTAATGACTAGAGAAGGTATTATATTCAATGATTTTTTTCTTTCAGATAACGCCGAAAATTTGTTATTTGGAATTAGGAAAATATTTTAGTATTCTACCTTTTTACCATTTTTGTGTCTGTTAACATGTCAGGCAGTGTTGGCTCCCACCAATTAGTAATCGATTAAAACCGGTGTTATAAAATCTTTATAAGAAAACCGATGAAAGACGCTATGGCCTTCTACTATAGATTCCATAATCATTTAGTAGAATTTTTTGATGTTTTACTTTTTTTCATTTTTCCCCAAACTATAACATCTAGAGGCACAATTTTAGTACCATGTTAAAGCAAGATAATTCTCTATTAATTCCTTCCCTATCACTATTCTCTAGGACAATTAGTTTAGCCGGTAGTAGTAGTAGTAGTGGTGGGGAGACCATTTTTGGTCTAACGACTAGGCATAAAGGCGCGCCCTTTTCGCAAACCCCGATTTGTCCGTACATCATATATCAAACAGATGCACGTGCCCCTTAGGATGCAAGTTTTCTTTCTCTAAGAGGACTTAATTTTGCCTGACTCCTCTGTCGAGGGCAGGGATCTTTATACTGCATAGCAAGTATACACAGTGGACCCACGCTTTTACACCCCTTCCGAAAGGTGGTCCTGCTACATGTTAGACTTGCATCTATCTAACATGGCTATCGTCCCAGCAGAACTTGGTTATAGACGATAGACTTCTTTCCTTTTCAGCGCAACAGTCGTGGTCGTCGTGAGTTGACTACTGTAGGAGATTTATGCTGGCGCCGTCCTGGTTCCGACTATATATAGCACTTATAGCAGGCTCCTGGGTTATTATCCCTGGTTTCTCGGCTGGCTGCGTGTCGGCTCCTGGACTACACCTGCGTATATTCTCGATGTTCAATGTCGACTTATATTTTTTGCGTGCATCGCATCGCATGCTTATTCGATGACGGCTGTTGAACGCTGAAAAGGAACTCGGCGACAGGGCGATAGATTTTTTGTTTTTGTTTTTGCATCGTTCGAGACGCGAGCCTGGTACCTTCTGCATGTGAAGCCGACGACCATACCACGGCACTACCCTGCCGCCTTTAGCCGGTAGGTGGCTTAGAAAATGACCTTACCAGTAAACCTTCACTTTTTGTAAAAATTTTCACATAATTGACCACACGCATCTGCGGAACTAATGAACCTAGAAAGCTAGGGTTGCGCTCAGTTTGTAGAGAATTTGGTTGCCTTTACCAAAGTATACAACATTAATATGCAAAAATTGCTATCTTAGGGTAGTTTTTTTGAGAAAACTAAAAAAATTGCAAGATTTTCGAGTCCCACGGAAATAGCACGGGGATTTCAGACTTGCAAACTTAGGGATGAACTACTCTCAACGATCCTAACAATATATAAAAAAATCCTCCCCTCCCCTCCCCTATACATGTAAAGTTATGTAATGGTAACATTGCCCACTTCCAGAAATGCTAGAGAGTTGAGCTTTGGCAGACTGATAGGAACTATGATAAAACTATAGGAAAAAATTAAAACACCCCAAAATTCTAATTTACTTTCCTCCTCTATAAATGTAAAGTTATGTAAAAGTAACACTGCCCACTTCCAGAAACGCTAGTGAGCTGAGCTTTTTAAGACTGAAGGACACTAGGATAAAACTATAGGAAAAAATTTAAAAACACCAACATTTTAATTTACTTCCTTCTCCTATAAATGTCAATTTATATAAATGTAACATGGCCCACTTCCAGAAACGCTACAGAGCTGAGCTTTGGAAGGCTGATAGAAATTATGATGAAACCATGGGAAAAAAATTAAAAACCCCAAAATTTTCATTTATTCTCCTCCCCTATAAATGTAAAGTTTGTAAAAGTAACATTGTGCACTTTCAGAAACGCTAGAGAGCTGAGCTTTGGAAGGCTGAAGGAACTATGATAAAACCATGGGAAAAAAAATTAAAAAACCTCAAAATTTTAAGGAAGGGATTGCAAAAGTTTCGAACAATATTCCGCATATTTTACTACTTTAAAAATGAAATATTATCCAATTCCTTTAAAAAAGAAGTGAAATCATAACAAAAACATTTTATGTAAAAAAAAGCCATGTACGCGAAAATGGCATTCCGTAAAAAGAATTAAGCTAGCACAGGGATTTCAGGATTGCAAACTTGGGCATGAACTAATCTCAACGATCCTAACAATGTATAAAAAAACCGTAAATCCATGCGCGTTTGCAATGTTTGCTTTTTTATGTCAATAGGGACTTATTGGAATAAAACCTGACTTTATTTTAGAGTCGACTTTATTTTGACACATTTACACAGAAAACTAACAGCTGACCTCTCAAAATTGACATACCAAAGCCAAATTTAATATTAAAGACGCTAACTTTCATTTAATAAATACCGACACTAATAAATCCGGTTTTTAAATACACAAAAGCCGAATTTTGAAGTAGTGCAGCTGCTTTGTATATGTAAATATGTCACTATAGGGTCGATTTTAAAATAAGGTCAGGTTTCATTCCAATAACTGTCTAATATTAACTGGCGTATATGAAATAAAGTCCATTTATGTCCCCTGAGTAAAGGAATATTTTTTATCACACCATTTATCAATGATTTCCTTTAACATTCCTAGATTTTTAAGTCAATTTATATCTTTGATTCCATATAATACGGTCGCCCACTTTTATAATCCTCCAAAAAGGTTAGCATCAGTTTGGGTGAGACACTGTTCAGATCTTCTGAATAAATCTGAGGTTTAACGAAAGTGTTTTGACGTAAACGTGCAATAGCCGGACATTCGCACAGTACATGTCTAACTGTTTCGTCATCCTCCATAGTCTACATTCGGTCTCTTCTGTTATTTCCATTCTGTGGGTACTCTTAGTCGACAGTGACCCATAAAAAGTTCAGTCACAATACGGATCTCCTGTCTGGTAAGTCCAATAATATTTCTGGCTCTCTTTTAACAAGGTCCTTTAATGAACTATTTAGACTGAGCCAGTTCTGGTATATTCATCCAGTAGGTTTGGAAGCTGTTCTCCATCCATCTCAATATGGTTAATTTAGCAGCATTGTATTATATCCCCAGGGCTGGTACGGGGCTGAAAAATTCGGCAGATGCCGCTTTCCTCGCTGCCTGGTCTGCGGCTTTCTTTCCCTGGTCCCCCAAATGCCCTGGTATCCATACTAATGACACATTATTAGCGCTACCAAGCGCATTCAGCGAATCCCTGCAGCTCCTCACGGTTCTCGATGAGACCGTATAGGAATCAAGCGCTTTTAAGGCTGCTTGATTGTCGGAGAACATTTTTATTGTCCTGTTGGTCCAATCGTGGTCAGTAATCAACCGGGCACACAGTTCACTGGATACGAGTTCGACCTGAAATATAGTAGCCAATTGGCCGAGACTATGTTGATAAAATTTGAAAGTTACATTCATAGTTCTTTACCAGTCCTTCACATTTGATAAGTATGAAAATGCTTCCTTAGGGAGCTACGCCCCTTTGAATAGGATACCTAAAGTGGATTTTTTTTCGATAACTTTAAAACCCTTTACAATTACATTTTGAAAATTGGTGTACTGAATAAATATTTAAAGGTAAATAAGGTTCTAAATTCAAAATTTTAAAATTTGACTTTGTACTCACATCTGGGGTAGAGGTAAAAACTATTAAAACATCCCTATTTCTTTTAGTCTTAAGCTTGTTGCGATCTTGTTTAAAAATGATAAAATTCTAGAGTGTTCTACTTAAAAAAGATAATCTCACTTTAATTCGATAGAGCGTACCGTTTACGCGAAAATCGACTTTGAACATTTTTTTTTTAATGAAATATAATATGCATTACCATAGAAAAAAACACATTTTCAAAATTATTACCATTAGGATCATGACAAGCTGTTAATCTTTTTATTTGATTACGACTCACACGTGGTAGAATTCGTCTTTTAGGTATCCTAATCAAATGGTCGTCGCTCCCTGAGATAGCATCATCGGACCCATATTAATAGGAACTTTTTTCCTTATTTTTATGCAAAAATTACGCTTCCGAAAGAATGCCGCTTACTTTTAAATCAGCCTGTATATTTTAAACAATCATTAGTTTCTGATTGTCCTGTGATATAGTCGTCGAATTGTCGTTTACTGAAGACAAGATCAATCTTACATTTTTCTGTGTAGCAAAAAACAAGTGCTGTTATTTTACAGATTGATTGACCCAGATGCTATAATGTCTTCGACCAGCCTGAAGTCGGAATTAATTGATTTTGAATTGAAGAGTGAAGAGGAAATTAAGCAGGAAGAGCTTATATTGGATGACAGCTCATCTGAGTGAGTGTTTTTTTATTTTATTTTAACCAAGGTTTACCCAAATACCTTAAACAATAAATACACGGCATACCCATGCATTCTTACATGCAATGCCTGAAGCCAAGAGCTCCTTAAAATTGGGTAGACAGGAACTGCGCATGCGTCAATTTTGGTGGTTTTGGAACATACTCCATTACGTCATTACATTACTTAACAATTGTCAATAATTTAAGGTTATGTTTTTTTTTCGAAAAACTAATTGATTGGATTAAATTTATAGTTTTTCCAAAATTAATTATGCAGATTGATTGTGGACACCATGAAGAGTTTTTAATGACATCTATAAACTAGTCTTAACTGTATTAACAAATATAGAAGAAAAATACTCTGCCAATATAGGGGCCCCTAAGCTCACACTAGGTACTATAGTTATAGTGTTCGTGTGAGCTAATATAACTAAAAACTGAAATATATTTTATTCAACTCCAGACTAAATTACCTTTTGTTTGATACCACACAAGCCATGTTTTGACTTAAACTCAAATTTTTGAAATCTACCCCCACCCTTAAAAAAACAAAAAACTAAAATGTATTTTGTTCAACTCCGGACTCAATTACCTTTCGTTTGATATCGCACACGCCATATTTTCACTTAAACTCTAATTTTTAAAATATACCCCCACCCTTTTTTTTAAATAAATTAAAATGTATTTGGTTTAACTGCAGACTCAATTACCTTTCGTTTGATATCACACACGCCATATTTTCACATAAACTCTAATTTTTGAAATCTACCCCCACTCTTTTATTTGGTTTGTGTTCGGTGGATTTTGTTCATTTTTAAATGGGACCTACTCGACCCAAGACTCAGCCTAGGTACCAAATTTCATTAAAATCGGCCAAGCGGTTTTTGAGTTATGCGCGTTGGTCGTTACAGACAGACAGACATACAGACAGACATACAGACAGACAGACAGACGGCGCAACAAAAAAGTTTCAAAATCATCTGAAACGCAAAGATATATAAAAAATTTTGAAATCGGAGCAACTTTTTTTTTCTCGAAAAAATTAGGATCACCATAGCTCACACTACTATAGTATAGTATATGTGTGAGCTAATAGAAGTACTTACCTATGGAATGGCACTCCCTTACATGTTTTACATGAATTATTTCCCATTTTTCACAGAAAAAAAGGCAATATTAGACGTCCATATTGTGGACAGCAGTGCAGTGTTTTTGAATGTTAATGAAATCAAGCATAAAGTGTTGCAAAATTTCTTTTTATTTTATAAGAAGTAAATCTGAAAAAACTACCAATATTTTGACGATGACGGACTGACATAGTGACTTAACATAAGCACGTTTACATCAAACCTATAGTCAAAGTTCACATCAGAACTCGCGGTTACAAACAACCTAATTCACATCAAATTATTATTTGGTTACACTATTGCTTATAAAAACCAACACACTCCCTTAAACGAATAATATTATTAACTACAAAAAATAAGTATGATACAAAATTATGCATTTAAACCGAGTCCTAACGTACATTTCTTATGTTTTGGAACAGGTAAAGATTTTGCACATACATCTGCTATCATATCCGTACTTGGCATATAAGAAAGTATAATTTTACCACTTAATACAAGCTCTCTTATGTAATGATAACGAATGTCAATGTGCTTGGTACGACTATGATAAACAGGATTACTTGCTAACTTTTGTGCAGATTGATTGTCATTGTATAAAACCAAACTTTTACCACAAGCTAATGGTTTAAGCAGATTACATTTATATCCGCAATCGCCATATACTTAGCTTCAGTAGATGATAGTGCAGTACTCATTTGCTTTTTACAGCCCCATGAAATCGCTGCATTAGCCAGTTTAAACACAAATCCACTAAATGACTTTCGGTCAGGAGAAATGTTTCCCCAGTCTGATATAGTCTTAGATCGTTGCCATTGTAAGTTAAGCAAACATCCATTGTACTTTTTAAATACCGAAGCATTCTTTTGGCTGCAAGTTAATGCTCTTTGGTAATGAACTGGCTTAAGTAGGACACAGCAAATGCAATATCAGGTCGTGTACCTACGGCCAAATACATGAGTGATCCTATTAGTTCCTGATATGGTACATCAGTTACTAACTACGTTTGATTCCAATGGCGTCCCCACAGGTCTAGCATCTGTCATACCAAATCTGGCTAAAATATTCTTGACATATGGCTTTTGACTCAGTTTCAGAACTTTATTTGTTCTATCTCTGTCTATCTTAAAACCTAATGCATAATTTACACTTTGACAACTCTATTTTGATACTATCTTTTTGTGATTTCATAAAAATACATGACTCTTTCTCACATTGTTTATATCCTAGTTGAATCAGTATTTCTTTTATTTTACAATTCCACATTCGTGATGCCTGTTTGAGCCCTTATATAGGCTTTTGGAGAAGACATACTTTGTTTTCTTCACCTTTCTTGACAAATACTTCTGGCTGTCGCATATATATATATATATATATATATATATATATATATATATATATCATTTAAGTCTCCATATAAGAAGGCTGTCTCGACATCAAAATGATCAATTTCAAGATCTAGTACTGTAGATATAGCAAATAAAATTCTTATTGAGCTGTGGCGTATTACTGGTGAATAGGTTTCAGTGTAGTCAACACCTGTATCTTACAGTTTGACCTTCGCTATCCTTCTTTTCTTTAAAAATCCACTTATTACAAACAATGTTTTGGACATTCTTTGGTTTGTCTACCAAGATATACACATTATTTTTATCTAAGGATTTAATCTCAGTCTCCATAGCTTCCTGCCATTTTTCTTTGTTCGTACAAGATATTACATCCAAAAAAGTTAATGGCTCAGCCATTGTTTCCATTTCTATGGCTTGGTATGTAATGTAGTCTTGAAATTGTTTTTGTATTGTTTCTCTTTGAGGATAAAGTCTGGGTATCTCTTCATCATTTTCTTCTTCATCATTTTCTTCTTCATCTTGATTTTCTTCTTCAAGTTCTACATTCTCAACATTTTCTTCCTCTTGATTAACATTTAATTGTTCATCAATCTTTGACTGTTTTTCATGGAGAATTATTGATAATTCTTGATCCTTTTTAGGGAGTTCAAGTTTCTCTGCAGAACTTTCTTCTTTTTTCTTTGAGTTTTCAATGAAAACCACATCTCTTGAAGTTACTATCTTCTTTGTATCTGACACCTGTAAGCTTTGCTAACTTCACTATAGCCAACAAAAATCATTTGTTTACTTTTAGGCTGTAATTTATTCCTTTTTTCTGCAGGAATATAAGAAAATGCTTGGCATCCAAAAACTTTTAGGTGAGTAAGGTCCACCTTTTTGTTATTCCATACTTCAAAAGGAGTTTTTCCAGGAATTTTCTTTGTTGGAGAACGGTTTATTGGGTAAACTGCAGTATTAGCAGCCTCAGCCCACATTCTTGGATTACTGTTGGAATTTTGCATCATAGAGCGAACTTTCTCCATGATTGCCCTATTGTAACGTTCTGAAACTCCATTTTGTTGAGGGCAGTAAGGTACAGTCAGCTGATGTTTGATTCCCTTTTGTTTACACAGTTTTATAATCTCAGAATTAACGTATTCAGTGCCATTGTCACTTCGAATTGATTTGACAGAAGTGCCACACTCGTTCTCAACACGATTTATGAATTCAACCAAACAAGATTTAACCTCATCTTTCGTTTTAATGAAAAAGGCAAATACCATTCTGCTGTGATCATCAATGATGGTAAGCATATATTTCTTGCCGCTCCATGATTCACTTGGCATTGGACCACATACGTTTGTATGTATCAGATCTAATTTATTATCTGACAATTTTTTGTTTTTATCAGAAACAAACGGTTTTCGTGCATGCTTACCTTCAATGCAGGAAACACAAGGTTGTTGGTATACTGACCCTGTTGAGGTGTCCTAACCTCCTATGCTACAAGTTCTGCTCGGATTCTTGTGTTGACACAAAAGCCATATCTTTCTCTTGGTGATCACTTTGTAAACACCACCATTTTCAGGTGCAGTGACCAGTGTCTTACCATTATCCATAACTTTGCATCCATTCTGATTAAATATGACAGTCAAGCCCTTTTTTACCATAGAACTCACTGACAACAAATTAGCTGAAAGGTCAGGAACATGAAGGGCATTCGTTATTTTTAATGAATCCCCATTATTTGATTTTATAGGAATGTCACCAATTCCATTGATTTTTAGTTTTTGATTGTTTGCAAGTGTCACTTCTAATCCTTGGTCCTTTACAGAAAAATTTTTTCATACTGTATTTTTGCGCACTCATGTGGTTCGTTGCGCCTGAGTCTATGTACCAACCATCTTGGTCACACCCCTTTGTTACTACTAAAGCAGTCGACAAAGCCTTATCTTTACTATTTTTGTCAAAATACTGTTGTTTGGATTGACTGTTTTCTCCAGGCTTGTTTGAAGGGCAGTTCTATTTTACGTGTCCCAATTTTTTGCACCGGAAACACCATGTCTTTTTTGTCATATTGTTGCTTCTTTGAAAACATAGCATTTTCATCTTTATTATTTGGGTAGCTTTTATCTTGGAGAAGCTTAATCTTTACTAAGTCACTTGAAACCTCAGCCCCTGAATGTTCCAAAGCTATCACCATCGGCTTATATTCATCTGGCAACGTCTGAAGCATTATAATTGCAATATATTCTTCCATGGGGTTACCAAGACCAGCTAGTTGCTGGGAAATATTAAGTATTTCATTGACATATTCTTCCATAGCAGAAAAGTTAATAAGCTTTACTGAGAATAAAGTTTTTATTAAAGTAACCCGGCGGTTCAAGCCTTTATCTTCAAAAGCCTTCTCCAGTGCCTCCCAAGCTTCTTTAGTTGTTTCTGCTTTCAGTACGTGTGATAGACAATTTGTCTCTATCATAAGGCTGATTTTACTCAGGGCTTTTTCATCTTTTCGCGTTTTTGCCTCCTGATCTGTTTTGTCTCCTTGGGGGTACCCAATGACAGCATGCCAAAGATTATCATGTCTGAGAAGATTTTTCATTTGAAATTTCCAAATGGAATAGTTCTCACGGCCTTTTAGCTTGGCCAGGCCACTAACCAATACCGACGAATCTTCTTTCGACATTTTGTTGAAATTCTTCGCGAGCACTTACAGTTCAGTACCGAAAAATAAGCTATGAAAAAGTCTGATTTAATACACGCCGGAAAAACACTTGAAAAACCCTATTTATTTAGTGTCTTCCGAATCATCTGGGCCCATAACCTATTGTGGACAGCAGCGCAGTCCTATAAGTGTTTTTGAATGTTATTAAAATCAACGATAAAGTGTAGCAAAATATCTTTTTATTTTATAAAAAGTAAAACAGAAAAAACTACTAATATTTTGACGATGACTGACTGACATAGTGACTTAACATAAGCACGTTTACATCAAACTTATAGTCAAAGTTCACATCAGAACTCGCGGTTACAAACAACCTAATTTACATCAAATTATTATTCGGTTACACCATTGCTTATAAAAACCAACAGTCCACCCAAACAGCAGCTGTGTGTACGTGCCAAAAATTTGGGCCTGCGAATGTAAATTTGCCATTGTTTTCAAAGCAAGCTATGATTGGTTCACTTTTCGATTATTTTGAACCAATATTTATTCTTTAAAGTATTTTGGTTTACTCATTGGAATTGAACAAATTTAAATTGCAAGTTTGACAGAATGTATTATAGTCCAAGAGCCCAGGACCCCCAGACATAAGTTATTTTCTAAAGTATAGAATATGTGGGAGCGAGTAGTACTTAAACATAGGTTGTAGGGTAAAGTTGGTATTTTATTTTTTGTAATTTGAATAAAATAAATACGATTGTATGGCTATCAAACATTATTTATTTATAATATTCAAACAAAATTGCAGTAATAAAAAAAACTCATCGAAATCGGAAAAAAAACATTTTTTCTAACTTGGCTATCTCTACCTTTAGGGTTCGGTGAGATGCCTCTCATGGGGTGGTAGAGATGGCCTATACGTTTTAATATGTAAATAATATTTATTACTTTCTTTTTGTTATAACCCTACCAAAAGTGGAATCTATTGATATACCTCATAAGTACGAGCTGCTGAATTAGTATCTAATTCGCCTTTCTGAACAGCCTGGATCGCTGCCATTAAATTTTCCTCTGTCCATTCGCCTCTTTCAAAAAAATCAATTGAAAATGTATTGGCCATCTCTACCTACTACAACTGGGGCATCTCTACCGTTTAGTAATAAAAAATGACATCGTACAATTTACAGAAACTCACAGAAACCAACAGAAACCAATTTCTGAGGTTAGTATATTGTGCCGCATATATTTAAGTCTCCACTGGTCTAATTACGAATAAAATGCTTAAATAGTAATGCCTCTACAAACTAGACACTATTGTAGTAAAAAAATATGCACCTACCTTAAAAAAATATCATAAAATCTTGTCAAAACTAGTGAATTTTTAACACACTCTCTGCACATAATATAAACAGCTTACTAGATAGCGGCGTTCTGCACCACCGTACAAATGTTTAATTTCGAATAAAAATTGCTGGCCATCTCTACCAGAGTTATTTTCTAACGCTTGATTTTTATATAATGTTATTGGGCAGACTATTTCAAAACTAAACGTCCTCCCAGACACAATAATACTTAAAGTGATGACTTAACACATTATTAAAAATGGGGCCTTGTTTTGTAGCAAAAAGTCCTTAGTAGTAGTCCTTAGTATTACAGTAAGTTTGTTGTTTGCGCTATGTCCGCTTGGGCTGCGTCGCCATTTAGTTAAGATGGTGGATAAGATCAGTTTATTTTTAAATAACACCATTTCTGTAGCTTGTAGAAAAAAAAGTTTTATATATTTTTCTTGTGTTTTTTTTTGCTTGAGAATATTTGTAAAAGTATAAAATAAAAACTAATGAATAACCTACAAAATGAATTTGCCAAATTTGATACCTATCGAAATGGGAAATAGGAAAGTCCGCTATTCTCGATCCGACATTTTGATTTTATTTGTATAATTTTTTTTCTACAAGCTACAGAAACCAAGTTATTTAAAGGACACTGATTTTGGCCACCATTTTGCCAAAACGGCGGCGCGCGTCTCTCGCTGACGTAGCTCGCGATCGCAAACTTACTTTACTACCTCCACCTCTTCAATCGTGCCAAGTTACGTAACTTTCGGACTTTTTGCTACAAAACAGGGCTCTATTTTTAATAATGTCTTAAGTCATTACTTTAATTATTATTGTGTCTGGGCGAAAGTTTGGCCCATTTGTTCCTGGGTTTTTTTAGACCTTTAAAGCGTCTGGCTGAAGCTCTGGCCCATGGGAGGTGCCTGGCATTGTTAAATGTTAATTTGTATATATTCAAATTAGCTGTTAGAATATAACCTAACATAAGCCTATTTTTGTGACCTTTAAAACCTGGTTCCAGAAAATTGGCCCACTACCCAGCTTAGCGGGTAGCCATACGGTTATAATACATATAAGTCCTACGTGATCTCACATATTCTATCCTTTAGAAAATAATTTATGTCTGGGGGCCCTTGGCTCTCAGTCTATTTAGTCTAGGGGCATGTCACTGCCCCGCCAAGTGCGCACACCTCTCCTTGAAATAACTCAGCCCACATTTTGAAGTTATAGACAACTTTACTTTGGAATGAGCTACGAAACTCAAACGTTGCGTAGATATCGATAGAGCTAACAATCCCTTAAGTTTCACTGACTTCCATAAAGCAGTTAGGGAATTTTAAATAAATAGATCCATGGCGAATGTGATAATTTCCTAGCCTATTAGAACAGTCCACACACGGACATACATCATACCGATATTGCTAAGATGGGTCCAAATACACCCAAATGATTTTTTTTGTCCAGCCATTGCTGCGCGGGCAAGGAAGGTAACCGAACCAAAAAGGCTAGAAGGCTAAAATTTGGCTGACTGATGACAAAACCCGTGGATAAAATTAAAAAAAAAAAACAAAATTAACGAAAAAGTTTCACGGGCAAGTCCTCAGAGGTAAAGGTAGCTCGGGGACGCGTTTCGGCCTCATTAGGCCTCATTCAGCTCCTTCAAATTTTAAAAAACAAAATTGTGATTTATTCTTCTCCCGTACACATGCAAAGTTATGTAAAAATAACATTGCTCACGTCAAGAAGCGTTAGAGAGCTAAGAAAACTATTAAAAATAAAAATAATTAAATATGAAAATTGCGTTTTTTTTAATTAGTTTTGTAACGCGATTTCCTTTATTTTTATTCCAAACCTTTTTCATGGTCTTTTCCTAAAATTTTGATACAGTTTTATTAGGTATGTCTCCCCCTCCCACTAAAGGCAAGTGGCATAAAGTATAATTTCCAAATAAATTCTGGCACTTGAATAGTGCTCAAATTGGCTAAAATAATTTACGCTTACATTTGAAATTCTTTTACGGACAACTGGAATCACAGATTATAAAACACTTGGAAAGATTGGATTTCACAACCCTCCAAAATAAAGAGGGTAAACCATGCGTTTGACATTACCATTGAAAAAGCTGAAATCACGGTTGAAATAGAAGAACACTGGTAGGCTAACCAAACTTTCTATAGTTTGTTTTTTTTTATTATGGCGGTTCGTCATTGACATTTTATCATTTAACAAAATGTAAATATGTCATGACGTAACCGCCAAAAAAAACACTATATTCTTTGATTTTATCGCTGCCTTGTCCCGGTTGTTGTTATTTTTGTTTTGTTTTTGTTGAAAAAATAAAGAAGTTCTCGGAGTTTCCCTGCTCCAAAAAAAAAGTAATGTTTGAAGACCATGAACAGTTATTGACAGTTATATTTTATCCCAAATTTAAACAAAAAAACTTACAAAAACAATAATAAACAAAAATAGCGAGTACACACACCGCATAACTTGACATTTTTATACCAGTGAAGGAAAAGACAAACTAAAATTACAACCGGCGTCTATTTTGGATTTTCCACTTTAACTTTGATCAAATCCAATCCGTTTATGTTCAATAAAATCCGTGACTGAATGTAACTGAGCTTGTTGTTGAACTTACAACCATTAACTCTGCAACATTCAATTTTTTTTATTTACTTTTCTGTCTGCATGAAGATCCAACCTTTCCAAATTTTTCTCATGGCATCATTGCGAACCCTAAAATTAAAACAACAATAAAATCAGCTGCGGAACGAACGACCACTAGTGGCAAGAAATATAAAAAATAGAAAAAAAAAGATAAATGTTGAATTACATTATCAAGGCAAGTTTGAACGTGTACCAAATAACACTAAAGTTACTTATAAAACTGTACTAAAACTGTATACAACAATCCATAAAGGCAAAAACAATATTAAGTTGTTTTAATGTACTTGCGATTATGCAGCTAAAGGAAAATCTAATTTAACAACTGACATGCTCAGACTTGAATTCAAGATTTAAGTTAATTAGAATAGAATAGAATTGAATATTTATTAATCTTTTCGGCTACAAAATTGTAGATAAGACAAGTCAAAAAATTTTACAAAAAATATTGCTTATGGTTTCAAGAAACAACAATTTTTTCTTATAAATAATAAAAAATTATCTAAAATTACATATAAAGTAAAAAGAAATATACAAACGTTCATACTGTGATTGTAAAAAGACTAACACAAAATACACTTCACATTTAAGACTAACGCTGAGACACAAAACAAAATAATTTTCTTTTTAAATGAAATCTTTTTTTAAAAATAAAACAAAATTCTACCTTTTGCCTAGCAGAAAGTTTTCAAACTCCGTTACGGTGTAAAAAGTTTTATGCACAAGTATGCCTTTTATTTCTTTTTTAAAAAGATTTTGAGTTTGGAGTTCTTTTATATTTTTTGGTAATGCATTAAATAATCGGCAACCAAGATAATGACAAGTTTTTTTCATATATTCGTGATTGTGTTTGCCTATGCTAATTTTTTCTTTATTTCTTGTAGGATAGGAATGATAAAAACTATTTGAATTAAAGTTATCTTGGTGCTGATAGATATATACTAAGAGTTTATAAATATATATGCTTGTAGCAGTCAAAATTTTATTCTGTTTAAAAACTTCTCTACATGTTGAGTTAAATGGCAGGTTGAAAATTAATCTTATGATTCTCTTTTGTGTTACTAGTACTCTATCAAAGTCCTGAGCCCTACCCCAAACAGTCACTCCGTATGATAGTGCGGAATATGCATTAGCGTAGTAAACTGTAATCAGATTTGACAGACTCATGGAGTTTTTTAGTGATCTTATCATATAATAGCACTTATTTAGCTTAGAGCAGACTATATATCTATATGATTACTCCACTCAAAAAAAGTGTCAATCATGATTCCCAAAAACTTTGAGCTGTCGCTAAACGAAAGTGGTGTGTCGTTAAAGGTAATATTGATGTTTAGTGGCTTACGCAGTTTAGTTCTGAATTCCATGAGGACGGTTTTTGGTAAATTTATAATAAGCTTATTTTTTTTACACCAGTTTGAAAATTCTCGCAAAGTTAAATTAATTTTTTCAAGAAGAATTGCTTCGTTTATTGCTGAGATAACTATGGAGGTATCATCAGCAAACATAAAGACAATTCCGCAGGTAATGTATTCTGGTAAATCATTAATAAATAACAAAAAAATTAATGGGCCTAGAACACTACCCTGTGGAGTTCCTAAGTCAGAATGGTTTGATTGGGAGAAACAATTACCAATGATGATTTAAAGTTCTCTGTGTGTAAGGAATGATTTAATAAATTTATCTATTGAATTTCTTATTCCTAGTTTTTTTATTTTTTGATAGGCAAAGTCTGGGTCAATGGTGTCAAATGCTCTAGTCAAGTCGACCAGTAGAGCTACCACTCTTTCGCCGTTATCAAGTTTAGTATAGATGTTCTGTACAATGTCAATTGTGGCTGTCTCTGGCGAATGCTTGCTTCTAAAACCATGTTGACTTGGTGTCAAATTATGGTATTTTTCAATAAAAGATATTAACTTATTGTATATCACCTTTTCAAATATTTTAGAGAAGCTATTTAATAAGGAAATTGGCCTATAGTTTTCAACTAATTGTTCATTACCTTTTTTAAACATCGGAAGGACATTAGCCTGTTTTAACCGCGATGGGAAAGTCCCTTCGTTTACCGACATATTTATTAAAAACGCTAAACAATTAATTACATTTAAGGAGCATTTTTTAATAAGAGTTATAGGTATCCGTCAGGTCCGGTTGATTTTTTGTTTGCTAAGTTTTTTAATGCTTTTTTTACGTCTTGGGTTGTTACTTCTGTAAAATAAAAAGATTCAAAGCTTTTAGCTCACACTACTACTATAAGTAGTGTGAGCTATGGTGATCCTAATTTTTTCGAGAAAAAAAAAGTTGCTCCGATTTCAAAAATTTTTATATATCTTTGCGTTTCAGATGATTTTGAAACTTTTTTGTTTTGCTGTCTGTCTGTCTGTCTGTCTGTCTGTATGTCTGTCTGTAACGACCAACCCGCATAACTCAAAAACCGCTTGTCCGATTTTAATGAAATTTGGTACCTAAGTTGGGTCTTGGGCCGTGATGGTCCCATTTAAAAATGAACAAAATCCACCGAACGCAAGCCAAATAAAAGGGTGGGGGTAGATTCCAAAAATTAGAGTTTATGTGAAAATATGGCGTGTGTGATATTAAACGAAAGGTAATTAAGTCTGGAGTTAAAAAAAATTAATTTTAGTTTATTTTTAAAAAAAGGGTGGGGGTAGATGTCAAAAATTAGAGTTTAAGTGAAAATATGGCTTGTGTGATATCGAACGAAAGGTAATTAAGTCTGGAGTTAAAAAAAATGAATTTTAGTTTATTTTTAAAAAAAGGGTGGGGGTAGTTGTCAAAAATTAGAGTTTAAGTGAAAATATGGCGTGTGTGATATCAAACGAAAGGTAATTGAGTCTGGAATTAAACAAAATACATTTTAGTTTTTTTCAAAAGGGTGGGGGGTAGATTAAAAAAATTTGAGTTTAAGTCAAAACATGGCTTGTGTGGTATCAAACGAAAGGTAATTGAGTCTGGAGTTGAATAAAATATATTTCAGTTTTTGATTATATTAACTCACACTATAACTATAGTACCTAGTGTGAGCTTAGGTGCCCATAGATTGGCAGAGGATTTTTGATTGTGGTGCAGTTGTTTGATAAGTCACCCTGAAAGTGCGAATTTAGTTTGTTGGTAATGTTAAAATGGTATTATTTTCGCAAATTTGATTAATAGGTTTTTTCGTTAAATTTTGAGCCAAGGTTTTTCCAGTAAGGTTATTAATAATTTTCCATGTTGTTTTAGTTTTATTTTTAGAATTATTAATTTTGTTAGCGTAATACTTTTCTTTTTCATTCCTGATTTTATGGTCTATTTCTTTTTTTAATGTCTTATAATTTGTTTTTAGTTCAACATTACCGGTGCATTTTTGTAGCCAATGTAAGTTTTTTAGGGTTTCCATCACTGCCAAAAGTTCTCTAGAAAATTTAATTTTTTGTTTGTTTTTTGTTTTACTATTTTTAAGTGGACAGCTCAACTGAAAACACCAATCAATTGTACTAAAAAACAGCTCAAAGTTTTTTTCTATGTCGCTTTCTGTAAACTGAATTTCTGACTTCTCAAACCAAAAATTAAGCTCGTTAATTGAGTTGTCGTTTATCAATCTGTGACACTCAAGGTGTAGTCAACGACGTTTGTTTTTCGGGCAGACCTGTATTTTGGTTATTACAGTAAATTAGCTGGCAATGGTGATCGGAAATTGATTTCAATGTGAAAAATGTGATTTTAAGACCATACACAGATGCAGCCTAAACCAGCATGCAATAATCCATAAAGACGTAGTCAAAATCAAGTGGTTTTATTGTGCTCATTGCGCTTATTAGGCGAAAAGAAATAGTAGCTTTAATAGGCATGTGTTAATTTATAAAGATGCAAACGAGATTAACTGGTTTTATTGTGCTTGTTATGATTGTAAGACTAAATATAAAGGTGGTTTAATAAAACACATGTGTAAACAACAAGAGTTGTGGTTTCAATGTGCAGAAGACTAAATAAAAAAATCCTTAAACGGCATACCATGACGCATCAAGAGGTTTAATAAAACTAGTTTCATTGTGCCTACTTCGATGTAAATGTAAATATATTTTATTTCCTTTTGGCTCATACAAAATGCATTGTTTTGCTTTTTTAACAAAACATTCCTGTCTTTTAGAGTAATAAAGATATTCTATTCTATTCCATTCTATTCGATAATGATTCACGAATGTCTGATTTAACAAATAAAAGTTTAAATTTAATATACAGACTTATCTCACAAACACTAACGAAAATACGTATATTTTTAGCTTTTATTTGCAATATTTCAAGAAATACTATAAAATGACTTTTTTTATCTAAATTCATGCTTAATGTGCCTTATTAATGTTCTTAGAGTATGTTCTGGTTTAAATATCAATCCAATACGTATATTATACATATATTTTTGAAAAAAAGATAACATGAAGATTTAACAAAATTGTAATAATTAAACATAACCCTTATGTTGAAGTCAACCTAATTATAACAAAAATGTAAAACTAAAAGAAAACCATCTCTATTCTGGTGCTGTTAAGCAAAATACATGTTTAAAAAAACGTTTAAGCTGAATAAGAACAATTTTGATGATTAGAAGAAAAAACTACTTCGCTGCGTTTGTTCATACAATGCACAAGATAATATATATTTTGTTTAACAGCACTAGAATAGATATTTTTCTTTTAGTTTTGCATTTTTGTTATAATTAGATTGACTTAAAAAAAAAGGTTATGTTTAGTATAATTTTTTTTTAAATCTTATTATGTTTTGTTCTTTTTTTTTTAAATATTATGTATAATATACGTATTGGATTGATATTTTAACCAGAACATACTCTAAGAACATTAATAAGGCATATTGAGCATTAATTTACATAAAAAAGTCATTTTATAGTAGTTCTTGAAAAGGGCTACATACCCGATTTTAATTTTTATTGTAAATAAAAGCTAAAAATATATATTAAAAAAAGTTTCAGAGTTTATATATTTTTATTGAAGTTGAAGTCACAAAATGTACCAACGTGCACTCCCATGGAAAAATTAATGTTTAAGACCCTGAACAACTTTTGTCAGTTAGATTTTATCTCAAATTTAAATAAAAAAACTGGCAATAACACAAATAAACCATAACTGCGGTTGACAAGCACTTCACATTTCTAAACCAGACAAGGAAATGGCAAACTAAAATCACAACCGGGCGGCCTCTATTTTGGATTTTCCACTTTAACTTTGGTCCAATTCAATTCGTTTATGTTCAATAATCTGTAACAAAATTGAGCTTGCGAAATTGTTGTTGAACTTACAACCGATAACTCTTTAATGTTCAAATTGTTTTTTGTTTACTTTTTAGTTTCCATGAAGATCCAACCTTTTCAAATATTTCTCATGACATCATAGCTTACCCTGATATTAAAACAACAATTGAATCAGCTGAGGAACGAACGACCACGAGTGGTACGAAATATCAACAAACAAACATTTCACGTTTTGAATCCGGCAACCAGAAGATAAATCTTAAATGGAGTTTTCAAAGCAAGTTTAAACGTTTACCAAATGGCACTCCTAAAGCTAAATTGAAACAGTTAATTTCAATCCATGAAGACAAAAACGAATGTAAGTGGTTTAATTGTGGCCATTGCGATTATAAAACTAAACGAAAAGGTGATTTAACAAGTCACATGCTCAGACATAAAGACGAAGGTGAGGTTAAGTGGTTTCAATGTGAAGAATGTAACTACAAGACGAAATTGAAACTTAGTTTAATTAAACACATGATTATACATAAAGACGAGAGCGAAGTTAAATGGTTTCAATGTGAAAAATGCAGTTTTAAGACCACACACAGACGCAGCCTAAAAGAGCATGCAATAATCCATAAAGACGTAGACAAAATCAAGTGGTTTTATTGTGCTCTTTGCGATTACAAGGCCAAAAGTAAAAATAGCTTTAATAAGCATGCGCTACTCCATAAAGACGCAAGCGATAAAAAGTGGTTTTACTGTGCTTGTTGTGGCTATAAGGCTAAACATAAAGCTTATTTAACAAGACACATGCTTAGACATAAAGACAAGAGTGAAGTTCAGAGGTTTCAATGTGAACAATGTAGCTACAAGACCAAATTTAAAGGTAGTTTAATAAACCACATGATTATACATAAAGACAACAGTGAAGTTAAATGGTTTCAATGTGAAAAATGCAGTTTTAGGACCATACACCGAGGCAACCTAAACCCGCATGCAATAATCCATAAGGATGTGGACAAAATTGAGTGGTTTTATTGTGCTCATTGCGATTATAAAGCCAAACAAAAATATAGTTTACCAAATCATATGCTCTTACATAAAAATGAAAGTAAAGTTAAGTGGTTTCAGTGTAAAAAATGTAGTTTTAAGACCAAACATAGTGGCAGC
Source organism: Aspidapion aeneum (assembly GCA_963576565.1). NCBI lineage: Eukaryota > Metazoa > Arthropoda > Insecta > Coleoptera > Brentidae > Aspidapion > Aspidapion aeneum. Next base: position 9,028,397 of record OY755046.1, read on the forward strand.
CTAAACCGGCATGCATTAATTCATAAAAACGTCAAGAAAATAACCAAGTGCTTTTTTTATTGTGCTCATTGCGATTACAAGACCAGATTCAACAGGGACTTGCAAAAGCATGCGCTAATCCATAAAGACACAAATGACATTAAGTGGTTTTATTGTGCTCATTGCTATTATGCAGCTAAACGAAAAGCTAATTTAATAACTCACATGCTTAGACATAAAGACAAGAGTAAAGTTAAGTGGTTTCAATGTGAACAATGTAGCTACAAGACCAACTTGAATGGTAGTTTAGTAAAACACAGAATTATACATAAAGACAAAAGTGAAGTTGAGTGGTTTCAATGTAAAAAATGTAGTTTTAAGACCATACGCAGAAGCAGTCTAAACCAGCATGTCAAAATCCATAAAGACGTAAACAAAATCAAGTGGTTTTATTGTGCTCATTGCGATTATAAGGCCAAAACTATAAGTAACTTTAAGCAGCATGCACTAATTCATAAAGGCGCAAATGAGATTAAGTGGTTTTATTGTACTCAGTGCGAATATAAAGCTAAACGAAAAGGTAATTTAACAAATCACATGCTTACACATAAAGACAAGAGGGAAGTTAAGTGGTCTGAATGTGTAGAATGTAGTTACAAGACCAAATATAACAAAAATCTTAAACGGCATGTGATGACTCATCTATACGTCAAATAAAATTCATTTGATGTAAATATATTTTATTTTCTTTTGGTTTTTACAACATGCATTCTCCCTTATACAGGGTGTCCCATAACTTAGGGGCCATAGGCCATCAGGTGATAGAGGAGGTCAAGTCTGATAAAAAAGTTCCTATAATGCATGGGTCAAAACCTTTTCTTTGTCGACATACAGAACTTCAAATTTCGCAATTTTTTTAACTTTTTTGACAATAACTTCTTAAAAAAACGCAATAAAAATATGAAATTGGGTAGAGTCGTAAATTAGAACAAGGGCAATAAATTGAAATAAAAATTATTTTGAAAAAATTAGTCGGTCAATTTTTTTTAGAAAAAACTATTTTTTTGGTATAAACTTTTATAAATGCTATATTAAACGCAATGTTTTTTTTAATATTTTTTATTAATAAAAACAAGTCTCTAGCAAGACATAATAATAAAATATTATTGATATTTTTTAAAAGAATAAGTCAGCAAAAAAAGTTTTTTTAATTAATTTTTTTATACGTTTTTGGAGGTTTTTTTGACACCCTGTATCTCCGCAACTTGTAATTTTATCAAAAAAAGGAATACCACATTTTTGAATCACAATTAGCTGAGTATCCAGCTGGCTGTGACAGATTTTCTTTTTTTTTGTAAAACCCTTTTCCCCCCACTCCTCTAACTTTAAACATACTATATCTTAAAAACAGATGTGTGTTGACCCCCATGTTATATAAACTTTTTTCTCGGAAATAACCTCCTCTATCACCTGCTGCACTATGGCCCCTAAGTTATGGGACACCCTGTATACGTACACTCGCCCACTTTTTTATGTCACTCATTTCTAAAGAATCTAACGAAATCTTGTAAGGCCAGGCAACGCCGCATGATTTTGTTTTTCGTTATTCCATTAGGGCTGAGCAATGTCCACTTTCGTTGCGGTTTCTTTCTATAGAACGAATTCATTGCATAAAGGTGTTTTTCCTCTAGATAATTCATTAAGGTTGTGCCCCTGTCATTTTTTTCTCCATATCCAAAATCCGCTATTTTAGTCTCTTCGATGTTCAGCCTCTGACCTAATTTGGCATTGAATTCTCCCATTACTAGTGTCAGATGCGTTTTGTGTTCTTCCATGGCTTTTGACATGTCTTCATAGAATGCTTCAATATGTTCGTCATCGTAGGTAGAGGTGGGGGCGTATACTTGAATAACTTTAAGTGATGGTCTTGAACCCGCCAATAGTGTCTGGCAATTCAGAATGATGGCAGAAGGATGGAGATGTGAAAAGATTGTAATATTTTTTTTCTTATTAGTAGATATTATTATCGTTTATAGGTTTTGGGCTGTGACAATTTTCAAAAAAAAATTCTAAGGTTGTCAGATCTTAAATGACCTTAAAAAAGCAAAATTTATTTAAAAATAACCGGATCCATGACGAATCTGATACCTTTCTAACCCATTAGCATACTCCACGCTATGTCACCCTTAACAACAGTTTTCTATAAATATCTCAGAAACGACATAGTAGTTTTTGGTTATGACACAAATTATTGAGAAAAATGCGTATGTAGAGAAAGTACGATGCTTGGTTCATCGCAGTTTGCATGTTTTTAATTTTTAAGCAGTCAAAAAAATGTCATTACCATTAATGGATTTTGACTAAAATCTAATCAGCTCGTTACAGTATCGAACACTTTTTTTCATGAAAATCTAATAAAGATCGGTTCAGCGGTGTAGGAGCTATCATGTTACCGATATACATACATATACACACATACACACAGACAGACGTCACGACGATATTGGTAAGATATGTCAAAATACACCCAAATAATACATTTACGGCGTTATCACAAAAAAATTTTTGTCGAAAATAATACCTTCTCTAGCCAGTTACGTACCTAGAAGAGATGAGTTGCGTCATATCCCATAGATGTTGTTTTTGCTATCCTGCATTTTTCTAGTAGGTTATATATTTTGAATTGTTAATTTTAAAATCATTTTTAACTTAAGCCTTAGCCTGTGAACATTTAATTGTTTAAAATAAAGTTTTTAAAAACGGCATTTCTCAACTTAAAAACATAATTGGCGCAGTCAGTAGGGTAGTTGCCAATTCGCGAGCGCGGTACTTATTGATCGAGAACTGATTCAGATCGTGCGGATTGATCGCATCAGAATTGTGGGTTTAACCCTTAAGTAACAATTTCGAACATAGACATAGTTTTTCCCGAACCGAACCGAACCCTTTGATAAAACAGAGTTACAAAACCTAGGTCACCGTGGTTTACAGGTACTTTAAAAATTATAAAAAACGAGAGAAATAAATTATTTTCTACTTAGAAGAGGTCATTTACATTAGAGAATTGGGAAAACTATAAGCGTGTATGAAATAGGTTTACTTCAGCATGCCGGGCTGAAAAACAGCTTATTTAAATACAATACAAAAAACAGGTACCAGCAAACAGCTTTGGAAAACATTTAATTCCCTTAACTTTTATTGTAAAAACCAAAATGTAGAATTGGCAGAAACATTAAAAGATCCTAACAAAATAAATAAATATTTTATATACGCAATAAAAAATATAAATAGCACTGTTAATCTAGTGACTTTAGAAAGTTTCAATAAGAATAAATATTCATAAAATATTAGTTTTTCATTTAAAGAAGTCACAGAATAGGATGTCTTTTGTTTTTTTTTACTGCTGTAATCTGGAAATGGTTAAAATGTATAGCTCAGTAGTGCAATGTTTTTCTTTGTGATATTTTTAGTACTTGTATACGAACTGGAGTGTATCCAGATTAATGAAAATCTGCTTTAGTGCGACCGAAAACTAGTTTCCCAAAAGAATTTTGTGATTTGAGACCAATAAGCCTTCTCCCTATTTTTCCAAAATTTTTGAAAGATTACACAGATAAATTCAGCTTTACTTAAATAAAAACTCTTTAATATCAAAACAATCCGGTTTCAGGGAAGGCTTTAGTACATGTACAGCTTTATGGGATGTTCTGGATAAAATGTTAAGGGGTGTGGATAAGGGCAAAATCACTGCTATGACACTGCTTGACTACAGCAAGGCATTTGACATAATAGACCACCAATTACTTTGCGGCAAGCTAAAATTTTATGGTTTTGATGATCTGGCAAAAAAACTTATACGAAATTATTTAAACGATCGGAAACAGGCAGTAAAGTTAGACAAAAATCAATCTGATTTCATCGACGTGGTTAAAGGGGTTCCTCAGGGTTTGATTCTGGAACCGTTGTTGTTTATCATTTTTACAATGGGCTTACCCAAACATATCTTATCTGATTCTACTGAGTCAAGCTGTCAAATGCATCAATTTGCAGACAATAATCAAGTTACCTATAAATTTTATTGTCACGACATTGAAAATGTACAAAAAATTATAAATGATACACTTCAAAATATATCGAACTACTCAAATAACAACGGCTTTAGGATGAACCCTGATAAAACCATTGCTGTTTGCTTTGGAAATAAAGCTTGGTATGCTGTTAAAAATCTAAAACTATTCATCAACAAAAGCAAAAAATCTTGTGGTAGTTTTTGACAGTTCCTTAAGATTTAAAGATCATTTTAACAATATAATCCAAAAATCTTATTTCTCTCTTAGAAACCTGTATAAAAGACGGCCTTTGCTTAATACAAAAATCAAAAAGAATTTGTGTAAAACATTAGTGCTTAGTTATTGTACTGCTATACTATAGATGTTAATACAAAAAACAAAATTCGAAACTCTTGTATAAGATTTATATAATATAAACTTAAACAGCTAGGGTGGCTGGACATAAACAAAAGAATCAATCTTCAATTAGCATGCGTTGTACACAAAATCATTAAAAATAAAACACCATCCTATTTGTACAAAAACCTTATATATGGCCATAGTATTCATAATAGAAATACCAGATTCAGATACAGACTAAATATTCCTAGGCATATTACAACTATTTTTAAGAGATATTTTTTCTTAAAATGCTGCAAAAATGTGTAACTCTGTCCTACACGAAATTTGTTTAGCCCTTACAACAACAACCTTTAAGTATAAATATAAAAAATATTTACTTAACTTAAATCATTAAACTGCATGATCTGTTTTTTTTCCTAATTTTATTTTCATTTCATTCAAATTTTTGTCATGAAAAAATTCTTTATGTGTGTTTTTTTTATCTCATTTATATTTATTTTTACATTTATTTTAGTATATATTTTTTTATTGATTATTTGATATATTTTTTTAAATATTTAATTGTTATATAATAAGACAAATAATGTAATCCTCAGTTAACAGAAGCTTGTGCTTAACTTCGCTGAGTTGAAAATAAAGCCCTTTTTATTTTATTTATTTTATTTATTTATTTAACCCACAGCAAGGCAACAAGTTCTGAATTAACCCAATAGGAAGATACTTACCGTAAGCTCTTTTCCTATCGATCCTTTCCGTTACTCCGGTTAAGTGATGGAAAGTAATTTTAAGTAGAATTTTTAGAAAGTAACATTTTGAGATAAGATTTTTTTAAAATAAGTAAATTTTAATTTTTTTGATAAAATCTAAATCGATATTTGATTTAATCCTTATAATTTTTAGAAGTTTTTATATAAAAGTCTTAATTTTGAATGGGCTTATCACGCTCAAGCAGTATCGATAGTTTGTATGTATGTATGTATTCGAAAGTGGTGGCAGGACCTCCATGCACTGCGACCATAAATGGAAGATGTTTGCCGATACAATAGCACCATATATATAGTAGGTGATTTTGTGTTTAATACTTATTATCAAAATAATGTCGATCCTATTTTACACCAGTATCTTTTACGTACATTCAGAAATAAAATCGTAGATAGGGCACAGATTTTAGTAGGTAGGAATTAACTACATGGGACGAAGTTAAAAACGCGCTCTATAATTGTTTCGGTGAACAAAGAAATCTAGAATGTCTTGAAACAGATCTCGTTGTAGCAACCCCTGAAAAAGACAAACATCCCTTAGAATAGTTAAAAAGATTACAAGTTTTAAGAAGTCATTTAGCGCAAAAAATTTTGTCATTACCAATAACGGTAATGGACGCATTAATGAAAGTTATTTATTCGCGATAATACGACCAAACTTGCTTAAGAACTTTCATAAGAGGTTTGCCCAAATCTTTACAAAGTATTATTACACTTAAAAATCCCGATACTATAGAAACCGCGATGACTCAAGCAAATGAAGAGGAAAATTTTGAATATGCGCTAAACATTTTTAAATAACCAAGATATAATAATATTTCACCATTACAAGTAAATAAGAATCCCCAAAAACCCCAAATTCACAGACCCAATCAACCAAATCAATATAACCGAAATTTTTTCCCTCTAAATAACTATAAAAATCCATATTTTACACCCCAAGTTAAAATTATTATATTAGACCACAAAACCCATTTGCCCAAAAAAATTTTTATCAAAACAATCAAAGACCAATTAATAATAATCAACCTCAACAATTTACACAACAAAATTATTCCCAAAATCAACAAGCTTTTAGACCAAATAACTAACCCGAAACAATGTCTATTTGCAAAATACACAAAGCCATAACATAACCAACAAAATCAATACAAAAATTAAGTTCGATCACAAATGTACCAAATAGATAAAAAAAGAATCCAATTCAAGAAAATTTCCATTTTGAAGAATCAAGTATGATTCTGTCCGCCATCTTAAATTTTAAGATGACGATAAATTTTGATCATGATCTTTAAAAAGCAATCCATTCTCACCAGGATGTTTTTTATTTAATCAAAATCGGTTCAGTAGTAATGAATATATAAGAAAATAAATGCAGACATGATTGGCAAGGCAATCGTATAACATGCAAAACAATGGTTAAAACAAAAATATTTTTTTTTTAGAATCACCGAACCGATTTTGCTGATTTGTACCTTGTTGTGTATGGCAAGAATGCAGCTTTTTAACTTATTTAAAAAAATTATTAAAACATGTTCGCAACACAAGAATAAACGATCTTTGAAGGGTACAATTTCATTTTGTCCGCCATCTTGGATTTTGAAATGTCGGACAAAAAAATATATTTAGTTAAAACTTTGATTAATTCTCTGCCAAGCGGCGTTTGTCCCATTAAAATCGATGGGATAGTTCAAAAGTTATAATGAAAAAAAAATTGTCCGGGTTTTTTTGGCCCACCCGGTACATATTTGAAAAGCTCTTTTGATGCTCTATTTCAGCGATTCTCAAACTGGGTTCCGCATACACTGCAGGTTCCGCGAAGCGGTAATTGGGGTCCTTCAAAAAGGTAAGAAAATAAAAAAATTTATATGAACACTTCTGAGGTAACCAAACATCTGCAGTACCTGCAAGTTTTATTCAAATAATATTTTCCAAGGCAAGAAGAGGATCTTGATTGGGTTCTCAATCCGTTCTCAGTCTCAGTCGAAAAAGCTCACTGTCAACTGTAAAACAAACTGAACAGCTAATTGATGTTTTAATTCGGCTACTTTGTATGAGTTTTGGGCCCAGCTTAGAAGTGAATATCCAGAATTAGCTAACTTCGCTGTTAAAAAATTGTTGCCTTTTGCTAAAACTTACCGTTGTGAAGTAGGGTTTTGAAAGTATGCTGTTACAAAAACCGACTTAAGAAATAAACTAAATGCTGAAACAAATATGCGCATACAACTTTCGTTCAAACATTGAACGCGATATTGAGGAACTTTTCTCAAATCCATCGCATTAACTTAAAAAAAATAATAATAACAAAATATTTTTAATACTTATTTTAGTGTTTTTACTGTTTCCGAGTTACTAATCTATTACGAACCTACTTAGTTCTTACATTTTATTATTTGCTCTTATTTGGAGGCTTAAAAAGTAGTTTTAATGTCGATTTTTTACACAAAACTAAACATTATGTCTTATATTTAAGTACTTAGGGTAGGGCCCTAGCAAAGAAAAGCAAGCTTTAGGGTTCCCCACTATACAAAAGTTTGAGAACGACGGCTGATGGCGGCCATAAGAAATAATAAAAATGGCTATGGTTTCAATAAAAGTAAAAGGCCTTGAAAAAACTCGCTAACGTCATTCAATTGATTGTAGTCGCTAATACAGAACTATAAAGGCGACGAAATTTAAATTTTTTGAAAAACAGTTTTTAATTTTTGCTCGATATTTTGAAAACCCATGTAGATATTTTTAATTTCGATACAGCATCTAATTGAGCTTGGAATGCCGAACTTTTTCCAATTCAACCAAAATTTTATCTCTTACTGTTTCCGAAATTCTGTGACAAAAATATTTGGTCCTGTTTTTTTTCAGTAGTGCGAAAGTGTACCCCATATCATCTGAAAGCATTTTCAAGTCAGAACCAAATGACTTTGAACTGAAGACTGAAGAGAAGATCAAGCATGAGGAATTTATATTGGAAGATACTAACAGTTCAGCTAAGTGAGTGCCTGTAAATATTAGTCTTTGTTTGAAACTCGCAGACAATGGTTGAGTAGAAACAAAATTTCGGACTTCCATTGTCTTTATTTATTTTAAACACGACGTTTCGGTTAGTAAAAATCTCTAACCATTTTCAAGTGTAAACTAAACAATCTAGTCTATAGACTACTACTTATACTACTTGGTGTGCAGTCAGGTGTGACGGCCCACCTCCTTTTTAATCATAAGACGCCTGTTTTTCTTAAGGAGTGGTTTCCATATGTTTAGTATGTCCGTGCTTGGTTGACTGAAAACTTCTTTATTCTTCATTATAAACGCAGCTTCAATTAACTTTCGTTTTCGCCAATGCGACTCCTTATGCAAAACTTTAGCTTCTGACCACTGAATCCATGCATCATCCGCGAAACCGGATTTTTACATATCCCCTAATTAGGTACTTTTTAGATGTTCATTTATTCTAACCTGAGGAGGGCCTTTCGTTTCACCTACATATGATTTACCAAACTCACACGGGATTTGGTAAATACGTTCCTTATTATTTGAGGGATTTTCTGGTTTTGTTTTAGTTACAAAACTTCTTATCGTATTTCCCGATGAAAATAATGTTTTTATATTATAGTGCTTGGTTATTCGTCTTATGTTTTCTGAAATCCCTTGAGGATATAGAATATTTATAGTACCCAACGGATTATTATTTTGATAATTTGATACATTTGGTTTGTTTTTAATTTTAGAGATCGATTATTACTACAAATATTTAAGGCTCTTAAATACAAACTTCTTATAACTCTTTGTTTTGTAGCAACAGAATGATCAGACTTAAAATTTAGGTACTGTCCCGTGTGTGTTTTCTATATACAGTGGTTTGAATGTTTCTGTCTAATCGTTTGACAAGAACATCCAAAAAAGGTTAGGCCGAATCTTTTTCAATTTCCATGGAGCATTTAATTGTTGGCCGAATACCGTTCAGATGCTGTATAAAATTCTGTAGTTCGTCATCATTTTCCGGCCATATAATAAATGTGTCATCCATGTATCGTAGCTGTAGTTTTGGTTTGACTTTTGCTGTGTTGATCGCATGATCCTCGAACCACTTCATGTAGATGTTTGCTACCACTGGCGAAAGAGACGAACCCATTGGAAGTCCATCATTTTGCGCGTAAATGTTTGGAAATATTAGATAGCTGGCACTTTAAAGCCAACAATCATTTTACTTTTATTTTACATTTCACAAACATTACAAGGCGGTAAGTAGCCCTGGTGGTTCAGTCGACATACGCTGGCTTTACGATCTGAGTAGGTGGTTCAGTACAAACTCGAACCTAATATCCGCTTGTGAATACAGATTCACCTGAGGTAGAGAAATGCCTTTCTTCGGCGGATTTTGGCCATCAACGAATTAGGCAAAGCTGATTATCAATAAATAGTTTTTGGTCGTGCCAAATTTAGGCCCGATAACTTCGCCGACAACGATAACTTTAACAATATTTGACAGTTCGAAATAACATTTTTGGGACCGGTTTTAGTCGACGACGACGGTGCGGTTATTTGTCGTTTGGTGTCTAAGACTATTAAAATCGAGATATTCAATAGGGGATAGATGGGGATCTAATATAACACCGTGGTTCCGAAGTCCCATGTTAAAAAGATGGTGGGCTCGACAAAGAGTTTCAGGCAAAATTAAATCCCCTTTGGGAAACTGTAGGGGTGCTTAGCGGGCCGGGCCGCTGGGTCTTCATGTAGTATGAATGTAAGAGTGAATGAGTTGTGATTGTCCGGGGCATCAAGTGAGAATTATCTTCGTGTCCATCGAATTAAGCAGGCGAATTGTTTGCAATAAGGGGATAGAACAAAACAAGTAAAAACGAAAACAAATTTAATTTGTTCAATGCTGAATGCTGAATCCTGCATAGAAGCGTTGATAAGCTTAGTGTATTTTGCGGGGATTCCCAAAGTAGCTAAAACTTGCATCATTCTGTCCCGATTTACGCTGTCAAAAGCCTATTTAAAATATACATAAAAACTATATATAACAAATATTTGTTAAGAGAATTAGATTATTTTTTTTGACATAGTGAAATTCTGGTATTTTACAGATTAGAAGACACAAATATCCAAATGCTTTCTTTGTCCGGTGTAAAGCAGGAACCCAATGATTTTGAATTGAAGACTGAAGGAGAAATAAAGCAAGAGGAACTTATGCTGGATGGCAGCTCATCTGAGTAAGTTTTTGTCAATGTTACTTTAACCGAGTTTATTTATAGACATTAACATCAGTATTTACTAGGCTTTTAAGTCCTATGTTCTAAAATTCTAGATCTAAGTGTAATTTTGGTTAAATGTTTAACTCATTATTTCTTTTGGATTTAATAGTTTTTAATATTTCTCATAACTAAAACATTTCATGTAAAAAAAGCCAAGTACTTGAAAATGGTATTCCGTAAAAATAATTGAGATAAAAGTAAGTAATTGTAGGCAAGTTTTCCAATATACTAGTTTGGAAAGTTTTGTGGGGAAAGTGAAATCCTTTTCCCTGAAACAAATATTTAGACAAGGCGATGTGTATAAAAGTTACTGGGTGGTTATAATTAGTTTTTAAACTGAGCTAAGTTTAACCAAATCTCAACATTTTTAACCAGGGAATCTTAATTTTTCATTAATTTCTACATCCTGTATAAGTTTATACTTGCAAATAAAAATAAATGGATCCATGATGGATCTGATACCTTCCTAGCCCATTTTAGCACACTTCATGTAAACTCTACGCTATGTAAGCCATGAAAACAGTTTTTTTAAATATACTTGAAATAAGAAGGTCCTACGAAGTTTTTATTAGTAACATGATTTACTGAGAAAAATGTGTTTTACTATATTCCGAAAACCACATATCGATGCGATGATCTCTTAAGAAGTTTGCATATTTTCAATTTTTAAACTGTCGAAAAACTGTCATTAGCCTTAGTCAATTTTGACCAGACTCTAATCAGCTCCTTACAGTTGTTAGCTCCCGCTAAAATTTCGCGGTTGTTTGTAAATTTTTAAAACCACACAATTGGATGAAAGGACAGAGTGCATTTGCGCATTTTGGACATGCGCACCAAAATCAGTGAGATCCTTTGTCAATCGCCTCGAGAAATGGCGTGTTAATTTCGTTCTCCAACTATTTCAAATTTCTACACCTGAAAGTGCTCGATTTTGGTGTACTGAAGCATAGAACTAGAAAGTTCAGCCCTTCAGCTACGTGGTGACATCATTAGATCCAATCAGGGGCCCCTTGGAACGTGGAGAAATTGGCTGCAAACTGGTGAGTGCCTTTGTTTCTGATTGCCGTTGTGTGGCACAACAATTAACCTATGGACGTTTGACTATTTCGTAATTTCATATCAATATATTTATGTTTGTTCGCGCTTCATTTAATTAAAATATTTACAGTCCATTGCAGTTATCGTTTTTCTAACCGCGAGCTAACATAAGTGTTCCTTTCGAGCCGAATTATTTTAATCGGCCATAATTTTCACGCCGAAAACAAGGCGGCCTTGAATTTTGCCAAGCGTATTGAAACGAGATAAAGTCGTTCGATCAACGGTAGCGGCGCAGTGCACGTGTGTATCGCGTGGTCATTCAGTAAACAAAATCGAGAAGGAATCAAAACAAACAAAACAAACGTTCAGTGTGTTAGGTGTGTTCCATATCATTTCGATATTTAAAACAATTTTCATCAATTGCGATAAATTAGTGCATATTTTCGACAATTCGTCATTTTTCTATTTCAGAAGCATTAATTTAGAGTTAATTGTATATTTACCGACATTTCTGTGATTAGATGTGTTCCATATCATTTCGATATTTAAAACAATTTTCATCAATTGCGATAAATTAGCGCATATTTTCGACAATTCGTCATTTTTCTATTTCAGAAGCATTAATTTAGCGTTAATTGTATATTTACCGACAATTTCGTCATTTCAAAGGTAAAATCATGTCTGTCAAAAAAGCCGTGCAAAAACGCAAGGGTTTTTATCTGCGATAACCGAGTGTTATGTGTTTTCACAAACCGCGGCATCGGATGAAAGAGCGAGAAACAAGTTTCAAGTGAGGTATTCCGATTTGGATGAAACCTTCGATAAATGCATGCTGGCACATAATGACGTCATTATGTTGATAGACGACGCGGACGACGAGGAGTTTAAAACGCAGGATGCGATCCTTTCAGAAGCTCGTAAATATTTTTATGCGTGTAAGAGGGTTTACTCTAAAATATTTCCGGTTGAGGCCCCATCCTTTTCGGGATCATATGTTCGACAAAACTCAAAGAGTTAGGTATTCCCATATTTCGAGGTGATAAAAAATTATGGCCAAGCTTTTTCGATCTTTTTAATAACATTATAGATCAAAATCAAAGTCTAAGTAACGTTCGAAAACTTCAATATTTATTTTCATATCTCGAGGATGAGCCTTTAAAATTGATATCAGGGATTAGCTTATCTGATCAAAATTATAAAATTGCTTACGACAAATTAGTCAATAGATATCAAAACAAGCGAGACCTCGCAAATGATGCTTTAAGCTCAATTATGAACTCCACCTTAAAAAACGAGTCAGCTAAAGAATTGCGTAATTTAATTGACACCTTTTCTGAATCCCTAGAAATTTTAAAATCACTTAGCTTTGACGTTGACAGTTGGGACTTTATTATTTTTTTCATTTTATTAGAAAAATTGGATATTCCGACGCGTTCAAATTTCGAAATGAGTCACGCCAATACTAATACCGAAATTCCCACTTTTCAGTCACTTTTTCAATTTCTAGAAAAAAGATGTAGAGTTTTGGAATCACTTCCTCAATCAACAGCACCCAAAAAGGTGCCTACCTATCAAAAATCAAATTCTATGCAAAATCAGTCTGGGCAAAAGCCTACCTATCAAAATTCAAATTCTATGCGAAATCAGTTTGGGCAGAAGCCTACCTATAAATCATCCAATTCGCCTTTTATAGGACTGGCTGGCACCTCAACTAATTCAAGTACGGGAATAAAATGTTTCCGGTGTAATCAAGGTCACGTGCTTTCGAAATGTCAAACATTTCTTGATCTCTCACCTATCGATCGCCTATCTTTCGTCAAGCAGAAAAAATTATGTCTAGCGTGTTTTCATCCCTTGCATGGGGTAGATACGTGCAAATCAAAATATTCATGCAGGACTTGCAATAGTAAAAGGCACCACACTTTAACTCATATCTTAGAAACTAATCAAGAGTCTGGAAGCCAAGATACTAGTCCTGTCATTCACACACCACCTGTCAATAATCTTCATGTCATTAAATGCCTCAGGACCTTCAGGTACCTTTCTTTTATGCACCGCCATAATAGATGTTATGGACGGTTGCGGAAATTTTCAACCTGTAAGGGCACTGCTTGATTCTGGATCACAGACAGGATTCATCAGTGAAAAGTGTATTCAGCGTCTTAATCTTCCTAGGCGAAGTTACACCACTGAAATATTCGGATTAAATCAGATGTCTTCTTTTACTTCCAAAGGGCTCGTTCAATGTCACATTAAGCCACAAGGACAAGTCACTCCTTTACTTAATTTCGAAGCAATTGTTGTTCCACAACTATGTTCCAATATGCCTACATTCACTTTGAACGATAATCAGTGGAAACACTTGGAAAACCTTAAACTTGCCGACCCATCTTATTTCAAATCTAGACCTGTGGACCTGGTTATTAGTTGCGAGCTATTCGCACAGATATTCAAGGAGGGCAGGGTTCTTGGACAGGTAGGGCAGCCTTCAGCCCTTGAAACTATCTTTGGCTGGGTCGTCATGGGAAAGGTTGACGAAGTAGGTAGTCTTACGGAACGAACCAGTTGTTTTTTAACGAGTCATTCACCTCCTTTAGAGGTCATTCTCCCTAGGTTTTGGGAAATCGAACATTTGCCTAAAAACCAAATCTTATCAAAGGATGAAAAACAACCAGAATCAATCTTTACTGCGAGTGTAGTACGGCAACCGAGCGGTAGATTCATGGTAGATCTTCCGTTTAATGATAAAATAAACCCTGACCTAGGAAATACTTATCCGCAAGCTTATCGTAGATTTTTACTTCTAGAAAATAGATTAATCAAAAATCCTGATCTGTATACTGCCTATTCAAGTTTCATGCAAGACTATATCAATTCTAATCATATGAGTCTAGTTTTATCTAGTCAACCAAAAGTCGACGTAACATGTTTTTTAGCACATCATTGCGTATTAAAGCCGGAAAGTTTAAGTACAAAATTAAGGGTAGTCTGGGATTGTTCGGCAGTCACCCCAAAAAATGTTAGTCTCAATGATACGTTGTTATCTGGACCGAAACTTCAAAAGGATATTGCTTCTTTACTCCTTACGTTTCGTCTTAATCCTATTGCCTACATTGCTGATATCAAACAGATGTTCCGTCAAGTCCTTATCAATCCTTATCACCGTCCTTATCAAAGGATATTGTGGAGGTTTTCTCCACAGGACCCACTTTCAGTGTGGGAACTTTCTACTGTCACTTTTGGCATGACATGCTCACCTTTTCTAGCCATGCGTACATTAAATGAGCTGGCAGAGAGAGAAAAGGAACGTTTTCCTATAGCTAGTACTGTTCTAAAAACGTCAATATATATCGACGATATCTTGGGAACTAGCCCTTCGCTTTCTGAAGCTCTTTCCCTTCAAACGGAACTCAATGATTTGTTGAAGTCGGGAGGATGTGAACTTAAAAAATGGGCAAGCAATTGTCCCGAGTTATTGGCAACATTGCCAGAATCCGATCGTCAAATGCCTCTCTCTTTCGACAAGGAGGAACCCCACACAAAGTTTTAGGATTTCAATGGCATCCAAAAAACGACATTTTTTCTTATCAATGCCGAATGAAGGACAAACCCCCAACCAAACGTGCTATTTTATCTATCATAGGAACAATCTTCGATCCCTTAGGTTTTCTTTGTCCCTTGTTGCTACAAGCAAAATTTATTTTGCAACAGTTGTGGATATCGAAAATAGGCTGGGACGAAGAACCAGATTCTTCTATCATCGACTCTTGGAACAGGCTTCGTTCTGAATTCCCGCTTCTTTCCAATTTTCAATTACCCCGACAAATCAAACTGTCAAAAACCAATACCTGTCAAATCATCGGCTTCTGTGACGCTTCAATTCGAGGCTACGCAGGCGTCGTATATTTTCGTGTAGAAGAGGAAAACAATATATCTGTTTCTCTCATATCTGCAAAATCTAGGGTCGCGCCTATAAAGTCACAGACTTTGGCTAGGCTAGAACTCCTAGGCGCATTTCTTTTAAGCGAATTAATTGGCTTCGTTTTATCTAGCTATGAAGGAAAAATAACTTTTACAAATATCGTTACTTTCTGCGATTCGCAAGTCGTATTGCATTGGCTTTCATCCCAATCCAAGAAATCATTCCCTCAAACTCATGGCGCTACATTCCTTCTGCTTTAAATGCAGCCGATATTGCGTCACGAGGGGCTACCCCTTCACAGCTCATGTCACATGACATGTGGTGGAACGCACCGTCGTTTTTGTGGTCTCCCGAAAACGAATGGCCCGATTTTCATAAATCAAAAATGCTGATTGATTTCGGAGATATTAATCTGGAGGAAAAGCCAAAGGTCTGTTGCAATGCGATAATTGATGTCAACTTCTTAGATCCGCTTCTTATCAAATCTTCATCTATATCAAAAATTCAACGTATCATTTGTTATGTCCTTCGAATAGTTAACTTTTTTCAAAACCATTCCTATCAAAAACCCACTAAGCCGCCGGACCAAAAAGTTATTTTTGAGAATATTGTTTTTCCTACCACCGGTGAGATGCAAAGTGCGTTATACCTTCTTATCAAACGCGTTCAAGGTTCTTGTTTTTCTGAGCTTTTTTCCGCGTTATCTAAGGATAAACCAATACCGAAACCTTTTCGAAAACTTTTCTTTTCTTAATGAAAATAATATCATTAGAGTCGGTGGCAGATTACAAAAATCTGACCTTTTGTCTTATTCTGCAAAACCGTCTTACTTTCGAGTAACCATCGATTAACTACTCTTCTTATCGAGTCCGCTCATCGACAATACCTTCATCCTGGGTTTAAAATATTACATAATCTGCTTTTACAGCAATTTTGGATATTATCTGCCAGACGGGCAATTCAAAGAACCATATCCAAGTGTTTGCAATGTTTTAGAATCAACCCTAAACCCTATAGACCGCCCATAATGAGTTCACTTCCCGCTCATCGAATCAATCAACTTAAACCTTTTTCGAGTATAGCTATCGACTTTTGTGGACCTTTCTTTGTGATTCCTCATCGTTACCGTGGTTGTAAAGCTTTCAAATCGTATGTCTGTGTGTTTGTCTGTACCGCCACACATTGCGTGCATTTGGAATTAACCATGGAACTGTCCACCGAAGGGTTTGTAGGTGCATTCCATCGATTCATTTCCAGACGAGGAAGCGTGACGCAATGCTGGTCAGATCAGGGCAGTAACTTTATAGGGTTTCGTAATCAATTACTTGATTACGCTAGAAGTGCGGCCACCAGACTTTCTATTCGTTGGCATCTGGGACCTCCTCTCAGTCCACATTTCAATGGCCTGTCAGAAGTTGGCGTCAAAAGTTTTAAAACTCACTTTGTTCGAGTTGTCGGCGACCAGAAGTTGTCTATCATGGAAATGTCCACCCTTACCTGTCGCATAGAAGCCGTACTTAATAGTCGCCCTTTATCTCCTGCCTCTTCAGACCCACACGATCTTCAACCTCTTACCCCTGGGCATTTTTTGACACTTGAACCCCTTAATTCAGAAATTCCGGAGTCAGATTTGTCCGAGGTTCCCCTAAATCGGCTCTCGAGATGGCAACTAATCCAAAAACTACATAGTGATTTTTGGAAACGGTATTCTGTAGAGTATTTGCATACGCTACAACAGCGACACAAGTGGGCTGATTCGTCCCCAAATATCAAATTAAATGATTTGGTTATCATAACAAGTGATCACATTCAATCACCTTTGAAATGGCCGGTCGGTCGGGTCATCGAACTGCATCCCGGCGGGGACGGTCAGGTGCGTGTTGCGACGGTACAAACGGTTACCGGTGTTTATAAGCGGCCAGTTGTAAAACTGTGCCTCTTGCCAAATTAAAAGTAATTTTAATTTTTCTACCTTTTACCGGGTATTACAATAGGTTTCTTTATTTTTATTTTTTTTGAATTTTTTGTTTGTTTGTTTTGCCTTTTTCGGGATTTCGTTATCTCTAAATAAACTTACGATACTTATCTGTTTTCATTCATTTATATTTATCGGTCGATCATTTTTCTTATATCTATATCTGTCCGGTTGAAATTCTAAAATTGTGTGTTTTGGAGGGCAGTTATGTTAGCTCCCGCTAAAATTTCGCGGTTGTTTGTAAATTTTTAAAACCACACAATTGGATGAAAGGACAGAGTGCATTTGCGCATTTTGGACATGCGCACCAAAATCAGTGAGATCCTTTGTCAATCGCCTCGAGAAATGGCGTGTTAATTTCGTTCTCCAACTATTTCAAATTTCTACACCTGAAAGTGCTCGATTTTGGTGTACTGAAGCATAGAACTAGAAACTTCAGCCCTTCAGCTACGTGGTGACATCATTAGATCCAATCAGGGGCCCCTTGGAACGTATAGAAATTGGCTGCAAACTGGTGAGTGCCTTTGTTTCTGATTGCCGTTGTGTGGCACAACAATTAACCTATGGACGTTTGACTATTTCGTAATTTCATATCAATATATTTATGTTTGTTCGCGCTTCATTTAATTAAAATATTTACAGTTCATTGCAGTTATCGTTTTTCTAACCGCGAGCTAACAACAGTATTGTACACTTCTCTACCCGAAAATCGGTTGAGTGGTTTAAGAGCTATCGTGTTACGGACAGACATACACATACACGGATAGATGTCACGACGATATTGCTAAGATAGGCCAAAATACACCCAAATAATACATTTTCCACGTTATCTCAAAAAAACCTTCTTTAGCCATGGTGCGCGGGCTAGGAAGATAAAAATTAGAATAATTTATTTTAAGTTGCAGCAATGTAATAAAGCACTTTTCTTCTGTTTCAGTTTGAATGAAGATTCACTCACTTCAAATATTTCTCAATGCATCATTCACCCTGAAAACAAAGCACGAAAATCAACTGAGAATAAGGCCGCACGACATTTTCAAATGACGGTCACGTGTGAAGGACAAGGTCATAAAATATCCTTCAAAGGTTTAGATTCCAGCCATCAGAAGAATAATTCCAAATTAAATTTCCAAACGAAGTTGAAATATAAACCAAAAGAAACTGAAGATAATAATCATTCACCAGTTATTCATAAATATAATATCGAGATGCCATGGTTTCATTGCGCACATTGTAGTTATGCATCTAAACAAACAAGTATTTTAAAATGTCACATGCTTACACATAAACATGTAAGTGACTTAGAGATGTTTCAATGTGAACAGTGTAGTTTTGAAACCAAATATAAATGTAGCTTGAAACGACATGTAATCAGCCATAAAAACTTTAAAGTGATTGAGTGGTGGTCATGTAAAGATAAGATCAAGATGCCATGGTTTCATTGCGCACATTAGTTATACAGCTAAACGACAAAGTATTTTAAAAAGACACATGCTTACACATAAAGATGTAACTGACTTGGATATGTTTCAATGTGAAGAGTGTAGTTTTAAAACTAAATATAAATCTAGCTTAAAACAACATGGAATTGTTTATAAAAACTTTAAAGAGATTGAGTGGTGGTCATGTAAAGACTGTAATTATAAGAGCGAATCCAGAAAAATCTTAAAACGACATGCTGCAATTCATAAAAACGTAGACGAGATTAGATGGTTTCAGTGTACTCATTGCAGTTATAAAACTAAAGAAAGTCATAATTTAAAAAGACACATTATTACACATAAGGACATAAATGAAATAAAATGGTTTCAATGTGCTGTTTGTGATCGTAAATCTAAAACAAACGGTGCTTTAAAAAAACACATGCTTATACATAAACACCCAAGTGAAGTGAAGTGGTTTCAATGTCACCAATGCAACCATAAAACTAAACAAAAAGTTTATTTACGAAGACACATGCTTATGCATAAAGACATAAGTGAAGTCGACTTGCTTGGATGTGAAAAATGTAGTTATAAGACAAAACGTAAAAGTAACTTAAAAAGTCATTTAAACGTTCATCAAAACAAAAATACTCTGCCAATCTATGGGCACCTAAGCTCACACTAGGTACTATAATTATAGTGTACGTGTGAGTTAATATATAACTAAAAACTGAAATATATTTTATTGAACTCCAAACTCAATTACCTTTCGATTGATACCACACAAGCCATGTTTTGATTTAAACTTTAATTTTTCAAATCTACCCCCACCTTTTTTTTAAAACTAAAATGTATTTTGTTTAACTCCAGACTCAATTACCTTTCGTTTGATATCACACACGCCATATTTCCACATATACACTAATTTTTTAAATTTACCCCCACCCTTTTTTTTAAAGTAAAATGTATTTTATTTAACTCCAGACGCAATTACCTTTCGTTTGATATCACACACGCCATATTTTTACATAAACTCTATTTTTTGATATATACCCCCACCCTTTTATTTGGCTTGTGTTCGGTGGATTTTGTTCATTTTTAAATGGGACCATCTCGACCCAAAACCCAGCGTAGGTGCCAAATTTCATTAAAATCGGGCAAGCAGTTTTTGAGTTATGCGCGTTGGTCGTTACAGACAGACATACAGACAGACAGACAGACAGACAGACAGACAGACAGACGGCGCAATAAAAAAGTTTCAAAATCATCTGAAACGCAAAGATATATAAAAATTTTTGAAATCGGAGCAACTTTTTTTTTCTCGAAAAAATTAGGATCACTATAGCTCACACTACTATAGTGTAGTGTGAGCTAAAAATCGTGGCTAAGCGGGTGAAGAAAGGTTTTGTTTCTCTTGTATTTTTTCGTGAACAGCTCGAAGGCTATACACTCACCAGAGTCCAAGATCTAGTGGACACCTAATAAGTATTGATAGTTAAGTGTTTCGTTCTAAAGGTACTCAACCGCACACTGCATGGTAAATGTGCTTAGCCACGATTTTTTTTTAATTTACAGGTAGTAAAATTCGCGTTTGCTTATAAAAACTTTAAAGAAATTGAGTGGTGGCCATTTAAAGACTATACTTATAAGATCAGTTCTACATATCGTTTAAAATTACATGAAGCAATCCATAAAAACGTAGACGTACACAGGAAATTGTGTGATTTCAATCTTTTCATTGCGATTATGAAGCTAGACATAAAGTTTCTTTAATACGACACATGTTTATGAATTCTTGAAAAGGATATGAGTGAGAATAAACAACTCCCCACGAAAGGACGAATGCCAAAATTAAGTAAGGTTGCCTGCGCAGTTTGACATTCTCCCGAATTTAAGGGATTACTCCTTACCCATTTCAAGAATTCTTGATGAATGATCTATTAGCTAAAACGCAATTTGGTTTTTTACCTAAAAAATCTACTCAGTTTGCAATTTGCAGAGCGGTTACATATATAATAGAACAATTGGACAGAAAGCAATCAGTGTCTGGGCTCTTCTTTGACCTTTCAAAGGCCTTTGACACTGTAGACCACCAACAACTAATAGAGAAACTAAGTAACTTTGATATAAGATGCTTATGTGTTAAGCTGATCGAATCTGACTTGGTTCTAAGAAAACAAGTAGTATGTGTTAGGCAAAACTTCACAGAGCATTATTCATGTGAAACCCAAGTATCTCATGGTGTCCCTCACGGATCTATATTAGGCCACATCCTCTTCCTGATATATGTGAAGCTTGTTGGCTCTGTCGGGGGGCTGTTCGCATATTGCAGGAGGGATGAAAACCTGGTGTAAAGAAAACCATCTAAAAATGAATGTTGACAAAACCAATTCACCAGAAAACTGGAACCGCTGACACATCCTTATATGTTTCTCTAAATGGAAAATCAATACCAGAAACTGATGAATTAAAATTTCTTGGTGTTATTCTTGACCCTAACTTAAACTGGGCACATCAAATTAAAATCACTGCCGCCAAAATCAGTAGCCATTGTGCTGCTATAAGAAGATTAAGAGATCTTTTCACACTAAATACACTGAAAGCATTTTACTTCGCATCAGTGCAATCTTTACAGCATAATGTTTTGGGAAGCTGCTTCCAGCGCAAAAAGAGTTTCACTTTACTATATTTTTTAAATCACTAGTTTTATTTGTAAAAAAGCACTAATTCTTGTGTGAACTCAATAGTTATAATGCATCAGAAACTGCTATGATTACAAGAGGGAGGCAGGACCTTATTATTCCTTCACATAATTCTACCTTCTTTGAAAAGGGCCCATATTACAGGGCTGTAAAGGCATATAGAATGTTCCCTAAAAGAGTTAGGAGCATTTTAAAATCGAGGTACATAATTTTTTACTAGGAAAACAGTACTACTCATTTGAGTTCCTCATGTGATTTGCATTAAATATTGTTTGCACATTATTAGAGTCGTATTTACTAAGTATTTATCTTAAGGATCCCAAGGTCCATTACATTTGACGTTGCTTTTACACTCTCTGTAATGATCTGTTGGCAACAAAATGTTTGTATTGTATTGTATTGTATACAATGGGAGCCGTTCGTAAACTAGGAATCAATAAAATCGGTTGTTTTCGTACAGCTTTTTTATGGATGTCTTTCAATTACTTGGATTTCCATTGATTTTGCGAGCGGCTCCATAAAGATATAGTTAGTAGTAGGTAGTTGTGGCTGGTAGTTCGAAAATGATAGGCAATGCTTCCTGTTTACAAGTGGAAGGGTGTTATGAACTTGTTTATATTTTATATTTTTCTAACAAGATTAAAGGCTAAGCTACTACTATATACTAAAATTAATAGATTACAAAAGAAAGTCCAACCTTGCTTAAAACTTATTTTTGTTGCCTAGGCGCAAAAAGTGCAACAAAATTTGAGACACAGGAAGCATTTTTTGTAAACTCACTCATTTGTAATATAGTTGTATTCTTCTTTACTTTTTGGCAAACTTTTATTTTAGGAATTACTCTACCCCTAATTATTGGGGAGCTTTTGCATGTCCCATTTTTATATTATCCTTTATTTGAGGCATGCGCAGTTACTTGGTTTGTACTTTATCCCTTACTAAAGGATAATGTTTCACCTTACTTGTGTCCGAATAACGCAGTTCCTTTATTTAGAGACTGTGTTGCCGCGCACATAACGTTATGACAAAATGTAATCTAAATTAAAAATATTTTTGATACCAGACAATTACTTCAAGAGCTACCAATGCAGAGGAATCGGATGTAATTTTATGCCATTTATTAACACATATTTTTTATAAAAACTAGTAGGTATATGTTGTTTGATAACAGTGTTTACCAAATAATCAAAAGAAGTCATCAATATTCTGTAAAGTGTGTAAAAAAAGATGAAGATGAAAAGAAGTACACAGACCTAATCCTATATTTTCATGGCAGTTTTTCACTGGTATTGGTATTTTAGTTTTTCCTACAGAACACAAAACAGGCGTTTGACAGAAAAATATAGGATAAATAAAAAACGCAGATAAAAATTGTTTCTGCAAAAGGTAAAAGTTGGACTTCTAAATATCACATACCATCTGACGTTTAATGTCGCATTAATAAAGGGCAAAGTTAGCTAATGAAATGCTTGCAAAAGGTTAGGGACCTTTTTAATACACTAGAAGACTAAATTCTCTTGGGTGTGTGATGACAAAAAATTTCCACTACACCTAATGCAATTGTATAAGTGAGAAACAGCATACTCCACCATACCAGAAAATACTCCCCCTGTACCACCACTGCATTAACTATCGTCTCAAGTTAGTTATTGAAGTTAAAGCCCATCACATACAAAAATGCATAGCGCATAGCATGGCGCTAAGAAGTTTAACCTTGCGGACTTTTCATATGCAAAACAAATATGGCCGCTGCTATTCGATCGCTGATTGGTTGAAAGCACTATGCTACGCGTTCTGCGGCCTATGCATTTTTGTGTGTAATGGGCTTTAGGACACTCATCGTAAGGTAAGCCTCATCAAACCTAAATTGTAGTGGGGCAGAGCGGTACAGGGGTACCATTTTCTTGTATAGTGTGGTATGCTGTTTCTCTCCTATACAAATGCACTAAGACACGGAGAGACCTAGTTCCCACCAGTAAGCATAGAAATGTTGCAAAAAACAACTTATGCAATATGTTGAAACTTTAAATGGAAAACTGCCCCCAGCGGGTCAAATATTTGGTTTTTTGGATAAAAGCAAAAGGGAACTATTCTCATATAATTTTTTTTCAGATCGGATGACCCCACTCATGGTATGGTACCCATTTGAAAGCTTATGAAAAAGAAATATTTTTTTGACATACGTCAATAAAAATGTAAAAAAATCATTTTCAATTTTTTTTCGAAAAAAAAATTAGGTACATTGTTTTGTGGTGTGTGTTATGCCACTTGATAAAGTTAAGTTGTATGTGAGTAGACCCCTTTTTTCACAGGACAGAATGCCTTTAAAAAAAGGTCAGTTGAGATGTTTTTTATTTTTAAAAAAGCAAATATTAAGCTGCTGGAGGCAGCCACCCTGTACATATATAAAGACATTTTGATCGAAAACATTTTTATCGAAAACCTTTTTTTTCCAAACTTAACCCAACCTATAGTTTGACTAAGCAGTAAGAGACTGCAGAGACTTAACATATTTAAAAAAAAAATTCCCTGATTTCTTTCCCGGGATTCTAGAAGGTGTGGAACCAAACCTAAACTTTGGTTATATAAGTTTGAAAATCCAGGTCAAGAATTTTTTTTTCGAAGAATGTTTTCGAATATATTTCTATTTGAAAAAAATATTTTCGAACAAATTTCCGTTCGAAGAAAATTTTTTCGATCAAATTTCTGTTTGAAGAAAATTTTTTCAATATAAATGATTTCAAAATAAATGTTTTCGAAAAAAGTGTCATTTGAAAAAATGTAATTTGAAAAATAATGCCGAGAAAAACGTCATTCGCAAAAATGTGATTTGAAATTTAGGTTTTCAATTAAAATGTCTTCGGAAAAAGGGTTTTCGAAAAACGGACAATTTTTTAGTTTTTTTAGATCCATTCCAGATAAAACGTTGGTATTTTTAATTAAAGTTGTAATCAATATTGTCAATAAAGTTTTACTTCTTCAAAATATTTCTGTGCAAGAGCTTGTCAGGCCAACCGCTTCTATATTAGTGACAGATTAATTGTGCCGCAGGCGAAAATTTCGGAAAATGAAGTATATTTTGTAAAAAAAATTAAGTAAGACGCTGCAAAAGTAAAAAAAAACATTTTAAGTAAAAAAAGCCAAGTACGCAAATATGGCATTCCGTTAAAATAATTGAGATAAAAGTAAAGCCAAGTTCTCCAATACAAATTTCAAAATGAAAGGTTCTTACTAGTTTGGAAATGTGTTTTACCCAACTGCAGCACGGCGAATGCGGGATATGTATGTATAAATGTATGTTTGTGTCGCGCTAGAGGCTAAACCGATTTTGACAAAAAAGGTGTCGTTGAATTGCTACTGATACGGTGCTTTTTTTAGACATACAAATTACCTAAATTTCAGACGATTTTAATGAAATCCCTTTGATCGCCCAAATGCCCTCTAATTTTCTGTAGTTCCTCTGTAGTGTTCCCTGCTTTCACCCATCTGTCATTCCCCTCCCCACCCTCTTCAAAAACCATATTCGCATAATTTTATCAAATATAGGGCGATTTTGAAAATTCTTTCTGCACGCGCGTTAGGATTTTTTTCCACCATTTTACTAGTTCCCCCTCCCTCACTCCTCTCCACGTCCTTAATAGTTATAGTAGCTTAACTTTCACAAATATAGAACGAATTCAAAAATTATTTATGCACTAGGCACACGGTGCGCCCTTTTCGCAAACCCCGATTTGTCCGTACACCATATACCAAACTGATGCACGTGCCCCTTCGGATGCAAGTTTTCTCTTCTCTTCCGAAAGGTGGTCCTGCTACATGTTAGACTTGTATTTATCTAATATCGCTATCGTCCTAGCAGAACTTGGTTATAGACTTCTTTCCTTTTCACCGCAACAGTCGTGGTCGTTGTGAGTTGACTGTAGGAGGTTTATGCTGGCTCCATCCTGGTACCGACCATATAGCATTTATAGCAGGCTCCTGGGTTATTATTCCTGGTTTCTCGGCTGGCTGTCTGTCGGCTCCTGGACTACACCTGCGTATATTTTCGATGTTCAAGGTCAACTTATATTTTGCGTGCATCGCACGCTAATTCGCTGACGACTGTTGAACGCTGAAAAGGAAAAAGTGAGCGACAGGGCAGACTTTTTTTTTGTTTTTGCATCGTTGTTCGAGACGCGAACTGGTACCTTCTGCATGTGAAGCCGACGAACATACCACGCCACCATACATTTCTAGCGTCATCAAGTAAGTATAGGCTGAAGCAAGCGGAAGCAGGACAATGTAACTTATGACATGAAATGCAAGGGACAGCTTTTTGTGCCTACCGCAGAAATTCACTGCGAGGTAAATAATAAAACATATATATACTGAGTGACAAAGAAAGTTAAACACCCAATTTTGTTTACCAGGCAATACTTAGTAAGTGGTTAGGTTTCCAGCTAAATCGGCTGACCATTAACAGAATTACCTTTAATAATGTGTTGAGGACCCTTGATTTCTTATGCACTCGTTTGCACGCCTGGGCATTGTTCTGATGAGGTGGTCTATATCCTCTGGGGGTATCTTATTTCAGCCTACCTCTAACTCATGTTCAAGTTCCACAAGGGTTTGAAAAGGATGCTGTAAATTTAATAGCCTGTGACCTAGAATATCCCACACATATTCGATCGGGGACAGATTTTGCCATCTTGGTGCCATGGTAAGCGGTCAACGTTGTGTACATCCATGAAGTCTAAGGTTACTCCAGCCACATGTGGTCTAGCGTTGTCTTGTGGAAATATGGGGTTTTCCAGCATCTCAAGATAGGGAAGGACATCATGTGGTTCCACTATTTATTGGCTGTAACGGACTGCTGTCATGTTACCTCTAATAAAGACTAGAGGTGTCCTGCCATATGAGATAGCACCCCTATACCATAACACCCACTGTATGATGAACATGCCTTCATATGAGATAGCACCCCTATACCATAACACCCACTGTATGATGAACATGCCTTTCCATATCAAACTGTATATCACGTCTTTCACTACGACGCCTTCTTACCTTTGCTCGACCATCATGCATGTCCAAACAAAAGCGAGATTCTTCACTGAAGATCACTCTATGCCATGCCTGATCCCACTGCAGTCTTTCTCTGTACCATTGTAGTCGATTGCTGAGGGGTTAGTGGCAACACCCAGTGTGCACGGTAAGAAAAAAATCCAAAACTTCTTACCCGGTGATACACTATACGCATTCCAATCACTCTTCCATGTTCTTTAAACCACTGACTGGCAATCGCCCGAGTAGACCTAAACCGGTTTCTAAGAGCCAAAAGTCTAAGTCGGCGGTCTTGACGCTCTGTTGTTCTCTTACGACGCACAGAGGGGCCAAATAGAGCTAATGTCGGAAATAATTATTTAAACACCCAAAATATTAAAAACAAAAATAATGTGTATTGGTTATTACGATATAGGCTAAAATGCACATGTTTAATATTTTATAAAGGTTTAATATTTGTTTTTTTTACAGGGTGATTTGAAAATAGATTTTTTTAAAAGAAATTTAAGTACTTTTACAGAAAAAAGTAATTAAGACTTAAACATTTATTAAAAATGAGTTTAAAAATTCTACATTTTATAATATTTCTGTAAGTTATTTAACCTGGCTCATAATATACAGTATGTCCCAGAAGTCTGGAATCACCTTTTTTTTTTTAAACTTGGAGATAAAATCAAGGACACGTCAATTTTGAAATAGGAGTCACCTAAAAATACTATATTGTACAGAGTGTCCTCAAAAAGACATATGCATGCATATTTTTTTACTTATATTGCATCTAAAAAGTAATTTTACCATTTTCTAAAAAAAAGGAAGGCTTTTTGGATAAAAGTTGTCTCTTTTTTGCTTGCATTTTGCTATTCTCTACATACAAAATTAGGTTTTGTATTAAAGATCATTGTAAAAAAAATGACATGAGGGCAAAATTTATGTTAAAATAAGACCTATTAATATTATTTTGTGGACACACTCCACACATGTGTATTTGTTTTGCTTTCTAACATTGTTTTATTAATATTAACTTTAAACAACAAGTAAAATTAAAGAAAGAAAAATTACAAAAAAGTTTCTCTTTGGCCGGGACTCGAACCCGGAACCTCTTGCTCTGTACGCAAACGCTCTTTCATTAAGCTACCAAAGATCATACATAAATTTTCCGAAAACTTCCACCTATGCATGTGTGTGGTGTCTCAATACAAGCCGTTGATAAAGCTGAAAATTTAATTAATTTTTACTGGACTTAAAATAAACATGCTTGCACATAATTATTGAAATAGGATTATAAATACTAAGCAGATCTCTGTGGGAGCAACTGCAAACTGATTGATCCAAATCCTAAGTGGGGCGCTCCCAGCGGGATCTCTAATCGAACACGCTTTTACTACACCCTCCAAATTTTTTTTGTTATTTTTAAAAACATTTTTTAAACAAGCAGAACAACGAATTTTAAGAATTGTGATAACATTTGTGCGCAGCAAATACCTCCATTTCTTGATTCACCAACAAGAAATCCAATAAATATTTATGTTCGTCTGACAACTTGACCTAAACGATAAAAATTCTTCCAACCCCATTATTTTGGGCTTCCTACAAGGTTGTCTATTTATTTTGTGCACTAAACAGAAACGAAAAAGAAAAAACACGCGAAAACACAATTAAAAAAGCAGGGTCATGTTATTGCTTTAATCCAAACCCGTTGATCCGTCTCAGGATTGAGACCACGCGAGATTTGGGACCAAACGTTTTTTCTAACCAAACAGAGAAATCTCAGCGGGCTCGACGCGACGCTTAAATCGAACAGAATCTTTTGAGATTGATCGCGGATCGCTCAGGAGCGGTTTTGATCGTTGATCGTAATTACACCGCCAACATTAAAGCCACTTAACATCACTTATAACTTTATGAATAAGTATTGTTCCAGGGCCAGAACAACAATTAAAACGAGTAAATGTCAAAAACGATATTTCAATTTATTTCGACAACTCAATGTACAAAAACGTCACTGAAACTCACTAATAATTCACTACTGAAATCGGTTTATTAACTTCGTGTTAATATCTTGCTATTACTACAGCTCGTTATCTCTGACTGACTCTCGTTGCGCGATGTCCGCCCTTATATAGGATCTTCGATCTTTTGCGAACAATCTATCCTTTTTCGATACTAGAAGGTTCGAATCCAAGTACGAGTGTGAGTCATATATAACGCAACTAAAACGTAGACTAATAATACAACAATAAGATAAGTCAACCTAATACTACACTAAACCTAAATAAATTTTAACTATAAACGACTTTTTCGTTCCGTTTTAAAAGAGCAATAAGCGCAGTGAAAGCACTCTTTTCGCATTGGAAATATCTAGGATCATTTATGGGTTTATGTCTAAGCATGTGTCTTGCTAAATGACTTTCGGTTTCGTTTGATAATTTTCTTCTTTATTTTCCTATGTTTTATTAATACATTACCTAATTGCCTATACAACTTCACAGGACTGTTCTTTGCAGATGACTTCAAAGTTTGTAGAGCTATCAGAACTCAAGCAGACTGTGACCTGCTTCCGCTTGATATAAATAACGTTTGTGATGGTTTAAAGCCAATAAAATGTTTTTAAATATAAAAAAGTGTTCAGTTGTAACATTCACAAAAAAAAACAAACCCGATATTGAATGATTACAAAGTTTTTAATGCCACATTAAATTGCGAAAATAAGATAAAGGATTTGGGAGTTATTTTCCAATCAAACCTAAAGGTTAATAGTCATTTTATGCACATCACAAAAAAAGCAACAAAAGCTCTGGGGTTTTTAATATGAAACACAAACATTTTTACAATACCAACCATAATACGATTATACAATGCCTTGGTAAGACCTCACTTAGAATATGCTTCACAAATATGGATGCCACATGAGACCGTACATATTAGTCATATTGAAAAGGTAAAAAAAAATTTTACGATATCTTTATCTTATTAAAAATAATTTACACCCTTTTAAAGTTTCGTATAAGTTTATGCTAGATAGTTTTAAATTTAAGTCATTATTACAACGAAAAAAACAACAAGCTGTGATATATCTGTATAATATTATAAATAATGTAATTAGATTGTGACGTAATAACTTTTTACATTGTAATGTACCAAAAACTAATCTAAGAATTACAAGTAGTCAAAAAATTTTTTGTGTCAATCGTAGCAGTATTTACCCTTTTAATAGAATTATAGCGGTAGCTAATGAGATTTTTGGTGAGATGCAGACAGATAAATAATTGCATTATCTGCGTTTATGGGTGATCATATGATTTCGTAAGTAAGGCTTATATTTAGTCTTATAAGTACATTGTTCACATTGAAGCCACTCTACTTCACTCATGTCTTTATGTATTAGCATGTGTCTAGTTAAAGTACATTTCAGTTTCGTTTTATATGTGCACTGCTGACATGGAAACCACTTTATCTCGTTTTCGTCTTTATGGATGATGATATGAGTTTTTAAGCTTTTCTTATATTTAGTCTTATAACTACACGTATCACATCGAAACAACTCTACTTGACTTATATCTTGATGTGTAAGCATGTGTCCTGTTAAATAACTTTTGCGTTTAGTTTTATAATTACAATGTGCGCAATAAAACAAATTCATCTTGTTTTCGTCTCTATGGATGTCCTTATGTTTTAGCATGTGTATTGTTAAATAACTTTTCAGTTTCGTTTTATGTGTGCAATGGTGGCATAGAAACCACTTAATCTCGTTTCCGTCTTTATGCACGATCATATGCTTTCGTAAGTAAGGCTTAGATTTAGTCCTATATGTACATTGTTCACATTGAAGCCACTCTACTTCACTCATGTCTTTATGCATTAGCATGTGTCTTTTTAAATCACCTTTTCGTTTTGTTTTAACGTTACAAAGCTTGCATGGAAACCACTTGATCTCGTTTTGGTCTTTATGAATGATCATGTGCAATCGTAAGTAAGGCTTATATTTAGTCCTATAAGTACAATGTTCACATTGAAGCCACTTCACTTATGTCTTTATGTATTAGCATATGATTTTTTAATCTCCACTTATATTTGGTCTTAAAACTACACTTATCACATGGAAAGAACTCTACTTTTCTTATGTCTTCATGTTTTAGCATGTGTCTTGTTAAATCCCTTTTCAGTTTCGCTTTATATGTGCAATGCTTGCATGGAAACCATTTAATCTCTTTTTTGTCTTTATGTATCATCATATGCGTGTTTAAGTAATACTTATTTTTACTTCGAAAAGTACACTGCTCACATTGAAACTGATTATCTTTAGTGTCACTTAATGCATACTTAAACTTACTTTCGACATTTAAATAATTCAATGTCTGATTGCTGAAATCCACAGGATCGCCAATAATGCATTGAGAAATATTGGAACTAGCTGAATCTTCATGAAGACTGAAAGATAAAAAAAAAACCCTTTTAGTAATTGCCGCAAGTTAAAATTAAAATAAATAAAACTAAATAAATGTTTTGCACATATACAAAACCTTAAAAAATTACGCCAAATCCCGCAACTGCAGAAGGCGATAACTGACTTGATCTTTAATGTCAGGGTAACGGGCAGTATCTAACTTACTGCCTAGTAGCTGCTCTTTTTTTCAAAACAGATAAAGAATAAATATTTAAATACTCTGCCAATCTATGGACACCTAAGCTCACACTAGGTACTATAGTTATAGTGTACGTGTGAGCTAATATAACTAAAAACTGAAATATATTTTATTGAACTCCAGACTCAATTACTGTTCGTTTGGTACCACACAAGCCATGTTTTGACTTAAACTTTAATTTTTCAAATCTACCCCCACCTTTTTTTTAAAACTTAAATGTATTTTGTTTAACTCCAGACTCAATTACCTTTCGTTTGATATCACACACACACGCCATATTTCCACATAAACACTAATTTTTTTAATTTACCCCCACCCTTTTTTTAAAAGTAAAATGTATTTTATTTAACTCCAGACGCAATTACCTTTCGTTTGATATCACACACGCCATATTTTACATAAACTCTAATTTTTGAAATATACCCTCACCCTTTTATTTGGCTTGTGTTTGGTGGATTTTGTTCAAATGGGACCATCTCGACCCAAAACCCAGCGTAGGTACCAAATTTCATTAAAATCGGGCAAGCGGTTTTTGAGTTATGCGCGTTGGTCGTTACAGACAGACAGACATACAGACAGACAGACGGCAAAACAAAAAAGTTTCAAAATCATCTGAAACGCAAAGATATATAAAAAATTTTGAAATCGGAGCCAATTTTTTTTTCTCGAAGAAATTAGGATCACTATAGCTCACACTACTATAGTATAGTAGTAGTGTGAGCTAATATGAATTGACGTAGTCAAGAACTTTCTAAAAAATGCTCTCAAGCTTCCAAAGAAATGTCAAACTGATGTGAAGGAAATTCTCTTAGGCTTAACAATGGAAAAACTGGCTTGCTAACTTTTCGCAAACAAATCAAAACTGATGAATCTTTATATAGTTTGTTTTTTTTATTTTGGCGGTTACGTCACGACATATATACATTAGTTTAAATGATAAAATGCCAATGACGAACCGCCATTATAAAAAACCGACTATATGTTCAGTTCAATAGAAAGTCTATACTATAAGGCGCCTCAGAGATCTGGTTTCATTTGACAGTCATCAAACATACTATTATGCAAGTATACATAGTGTACTATCATATGGTATTATTTTTTGGGGGTCGTCCTCCTTTGCAATGGATGCTTTCCGAACGCAAAAAAGAATTATAAGGTGTTTACTGAAACTTAAACTAGGCACTTTACCAGACTAAGAATACTGAGAGTGCCATCTATCTATTTCTTTGAACTTATTATTTTTATTAAAAACACAAAGCCCTTTTTCCAACGAACAGTGACAGATACGGCACTAATATGACTGTTGAAACCAGACCCAGAGCTGAGCTCGCAATTCCTATACATAGATCAACCTTTTTTAAAAATGGAACAATTTTATAAAGCTATAAAAGCCTACAACAGTTTACCAACAGAGATAAAATCAATTGAGAATGAAATAAAATTTAAAAACGCTACAAAAAACTATCTTTACCAAAAATGTTTATATGTATTTATTTAGGTATTTCACTTACTAATTTAAAATGAAACAACAAATTGTTCCAACTATTTTGTACTAATTTTGGACGTTGCTTTGTCAAACATTGTTTTGATTTTGTCGGCAATAAATGTTTTGAGTTTGAGTTGAATGTATAGTCCTTGCCATAGGCAGTTACACTTTTATAACATTTCCAACCTCTCTGTTTATCATGTGCATAATGACAGCAACAAGAAAAATTCTGAAAAACGGCATGTCTTTGAGTTGTGAATTTTTTTTGTCAAAATACAGTCACCATCTTTTTATTTAAGACAATGACATTTTTGCCATTAACATGACATTTTATTTTTTATTTGTTTTGTTTGTCTACTGACATTTGGTGCTTAAAATATCAGCTTGGTAATTGTTAAAACAAACAGCAGTTACTGCTGAATTTTTACTCAGAAAATAGAAAGATAATTTTGCTCTCCGTTAAAGATTAATATTAGTAAAGTTATTAAACGGGTTTTATTTTAAAATTTAACAAAAAATACCTATGTGCAATTGAAAAACCTAAAATGGCAATAACGCAATATATTTATAATATTTAAACTAACTGCTTTTTACTACAAGAAACTAAAGAACTTAGGTTCAGGTTGCTATAGAGTCGCAGTTTATCTAAATTACTGTAATGATATCTGTCAAGTAATTAAATGGCTTATAAAGTACGTGTTTATAATTAAAGCGTATTAAATTAAACGGAACTTACTTAGATGAGCTGTCATCCAATATAAGGTCTTCTTGCTTGAGATCCTCTTCAGTTTTCATTTCGAAGTCAGATGGTTCCGACTTTATGCTTCTAGATGGAGGAGGATCTGCTGGTCTGAAAAATTTTAGCATGTGATCCTCTTGTAACAGAACGTAATTTTAAATAATAGTGGTTTGTACTATATAGATATAAAAGCAAATAAAAATTATTGAACCCCAGTGACTGGTTTTTAGGCAATATTTCAGGACCGCTGCACTTAACATTTATATTCGACTTTTTCAGTCTTTAAACACTTGTAATTTTAACTTATAACCGATTTCGGTGTCAACGCATCTTAGTCTTGTGCTAGTATCTTTCTCTTTAAACCACTATGGACTTAAAGCTTTCACTGCGTAAAGCGGGAACCTAAAGATGTAAGTAGTAGGGTGTTGTTTCTAACCCAGACTAAAAATCCGCTGTTAGTTTTAAAGCATTGCTTTGGGCAATTTTTTAGTATTCACACC
This sequence comes from Aspidapion aeneum, assembly GCA_963576565.1. Taxonomy (NCBI): domain Eukaryota; kingdom Metazoa; phylum Arthropoda; class Insecta; order Coleoptera; family Brentidae; genus Aspidapion; species Aspidapion aeneum. The sequence goes on from OY755046.1 coordinate 9,062,276, forward strand.
TTTTTAGAAAGAGGGACTAAAGGACTAAGGGACTAAAGCTACTGAACATTTACGCATTAAAATAGAAAATACACTTACTTAGATGAGCTGCCATCCAACATAGGCTTCTCCTGCTTGATCCCATCTTCAGCTTTTATTTTGAAGTCTTTTAGTTCAAAATTCATGCTGGCTGCAGTCAATATGAGGTGTTGTTCACCCAAGCTATGAAATAACAGAAATTCGTCTAAAATTTCAAGTGTGTTGCAGAAAAATCTCAATGACACATTTTCGGTTGTTTTTTAAATACTAAAATATCGATCCAGTGATAAAATATTCTTATGCCTCATTGGATTATCCAGTATTGTTTTTAAACTGTAATAAAACATAAAAAAATTAATTTTCACATAGACCTTTACCAGTCCGTCTTATCGGAATGTATCTCGACTCAAAGTTAAAAAAGTGTCTACTTAATATGATCACCCAGTAAAAGTGTTTCTTAATCTATTCTAAAAACAACATATTATGCAACATTTGAATCTAACATGGCTTATGGTCTGCTTAGCTGGGGATACACATGCAATTCAGGTACGATTCTTGCACCCCAGAGAAAAATATAATAACATACGGATGATTTTCGCTACGCGAAAACATCCGTATCGCTTCGCAAATTTGTGTTAAAAAAAATTTGCTTCGCAAATTAGTTTATTCAGCTTCTAGACAATACTATGCTAGTTCGAAGACTTAAAAGAGTGAAGCCGTTTGAGCTAGTAAACTAAGTGAATTACACATAAAACAAAATAATGCTATAAACACAACACAATTGTGAGTTACAGACTAAACAAAGCGGGGAGAACTGTTGAGTGAACCCTAAGTTTAAATCTGACTTTTCTAGTGAATTAAGTTAAAACAAAATTGCTAATTAGTCTTACTGACTAGATTGTAATAAAAAAAAACACAGTGTGTTTGACAAATAAAAAAAATTAGTTTATTAACAAATTCGCTTCGCAAATTTTTTACATCCAACACTTTTAAAACTGTTGCAGCATTGATTTTCGCTAAGCCTCTCTTTTGTGTTTAATTATTTATAAAAATATGTTTAACAGTATTTCTATAGGTATCGTACAATAACATTTGGTGGATTGGAAAGAAAATCATTATCTACAAGTTTCAAACAAAGAATTTGGAGAATTATTATTGGTTCATAAATTTGTATTAATAAAATTTGCTTCGCAAAGTTACATTTGTCAATAAGTTGCTTCGCAAATTTAATTTACTCGTATTCATTTAAGTTAATATCGAACTCAGACACAGTTATTAAAAAGCGCATTTTTCAACCCTAAAATGAGTAACTCTCACTTTGCTCATGCTACAGTTTCATGGTCTCATAAAGTAGTTACGGAATTTGAAAAAACGTCGAATTTGCCACTCACTCACTCATGTATAGATCATCAAAATTCTACTGTACTTCCAGACATGCTACAAAGCTGAAATTTGGGCAGACTGATAGAAATTATGACCAAACCCATGGAAAAAAATCCAAATTTTTCATTTACTCCCCTCCACATTTAAATTTGTGTAATACATATAAAGTTATATAAAAGTAACATAGCCAACTTCTAGAAACGCTAGAGGGCTAGGTTTTGACAGAGTGATAGACTATGAGAAAACTATAGAAAAAAAATAAAAAACCCCAAAATTATAATTTACTCCCCTCCCCTATACATGTAAAGTTATGTAAAAGTAACATTGCCTACTTCCAGAAACGCTAGAGAGCTGAGATTTGACAGACTAACAGAAACTAAGAGAAATCTATAGGAAAAAAATAGAAAATCCCAAAATTTTAATTTACTCTTTACTCCTCTATACATGTAAAATTATGTAAAACTAACATTGCCCACTTCTGGAAACCCTAGAGAGCTGAGCTTTGGCAGACTGGTAGGAACTATGACAAAACTATAGGAAAAAATGTAAAAACATCAAAACTTTTATTTGCTTCCCATACATCTTAAGTTATGTAAAACTATTATTACCCGATTTCAGAAACTATACAAAGCTGGGATTTAGCAAAGTCACAAAAATGATAAAAATAGGAACTTATTTATTTCAAAACGAAAATTAAAAAAGGTAAAACCTAAGGCATCGAAAAAATTTTGAACGTATTCTGCATATTTTAATTTCTATTAAAAAAGGAGTGAAATCATAACAAAAACATTTCATGTGAAAAAAAGCCAAGTACGCGAAAATGGTATTCCGTAAAAATAATTGAGATAAAAGTATAGTTCTCCAATATACATTTTAAAATTAAAGGTTTTTACTAATTTGGAAAAGTTTTCTTAAATGGATTGCGAAATATATTTAAAACGTAAAGTTTAGGACCCGTGAATAAAGAAAACAAAAATTTTTGTGTAGAAAGCTTTTGTTTCTCTTATGGTTTTCCATGGGCAGCTCGAAAGCTGTACACCCACGGGGGTCCAACATCTAATGGCCACCTATTAAGTATTGACAGCTAACTGTTTCGTGCTTAAGGGACTCTCTTCAGAACAATGCATGGTCAATGTAACACCTTTGTAAAGTTAGCGGAAATAAATCTCATCATACGATATTGGTAAGAGAAATGAAAAATAATGCCTGCAATACTGTATGCTTTATACAGAAGTGGCGACATCTACCGAATATAAAAGAAACAATGCCCATGGAAATATACTGTAATAAGTTCTCCAATATACATTTTAAAATTAAAAGTTTTTACTAGTTTGGAAAACTTTTCTTAAATATTTTGCGAAACACCTTTGTAAAGTTAGAGAGACAGTATATAAATTTCATCTTACTTTATCTTAAACGTTTTTATATACGCTTAGCCACCAAAAACTTTTGTTTTTTGAAGTGTAAACTTCTTTAGGCGCGTTTAGCAGTTTTTGTGGGTACTGAATTGAACTGAGCCATCAGGCTCGGCTATGTAACGCGGGTGAAGTCGGCTCGAATCGACTAACTGTGAGAGCAACATTCAGCGAGCTATATGATGATCCAGATGAAGGCCAGTATTATTAATTTCGCCTTGTTGAAGTTTTCACTTCTGCCGTGTGGTCTTAAGCAAACACAATTTTTTTAAAAAATATTTATCCAAAAATTAGCCTTGGACTTGGACACTGATTTAAAAATAAAATGTGCAGTTTAACAAAGTATTACCTTATATGAAGTTAATGTACGTTGTAAATTAGTCAACTAAGTTTAATTCATTTAATAGGGACCTATTGCGATAGTACCAGGCACAAATTGTGCCGTGCACTATATTGACACTTTCACATTATAAGAACAGCTATCTTCTTTCAAAATTAGGCCTTTGTGGATCATAAGACCCGGAATTAATAGTGACGCCACTATTAATGGAAAATAAATGACTGGATTTGTAAATTCGAATTTGGTATGTCAATTTTAAAAGATCAACTGTCAGTTTTTAATGCGAAACTGTCAATATAGTGCCCGGCACAATTTGTGCCTGGCAATATTGCAATAGGTCCCTAATAACTCATTATTTGCCTTTGCCAACCCCTTATAACTGATGTTATTATCACTGTACTTGAATAATAATGTAATTTAATTTTAAGATAATTTAATAAAAGTGCCTTTTTATCACTAAGGTATGTAGCTCTCGCTCCGCTCATACTAAAAACTCATTGCTTTAAAAAAATATTAATGTCATTTTTATCCATTGCATTTGGCGTGTAAATCAATATTAGTTTTTGCCAAACATTTTGCATAATATATAATCCAAAGGATTAACCTAGGCACTTAAAAATAGACACTGACTTAAAAATCACATCAGCTATTTTGCAATGTTATTCTGCTCTTTAAAACGAAAGTATACTATACTATAATAGTTAAATGTGGCATTTGCAAATTTCTTATCATCTATAAGACTATTTTTAATTTTAGTTACTTTGTTAAGCGCGCTCTATGAAAATGATAAAACTATTGACTGATTACTATGCAAAAAGGTCCGAGTAAGCGAATGGTATAACCTTCGTCAAAATTTGAAACTGGTTTTGAAGATATCGTAATTTTGTTTATAATGTAACGAATTGTAGCTCTCGCTCCTCTCATGCTACAGACTCAATGCCCTTAAAAAAGTTTCAATTTCAACGAATTTGTGTATAATATTCTATTTCGTTAACGCTTTACGAATATTTTTCGCGGTATATGATCAAAAAATAAACCTAGAAACTTAAAATTTGCCATAACTTAAAAATGACACATGTCAATTTATATATTTTTTTCTCTTCTTTAACATGAAATTAATCCTAATATTATTACAATTATATTTTAAAAAATATTTGCAAATTCCTTTAATTTTATAAGATTTTTATTAATTTTCGACGATTTTAATAAATGTTAAGTGCACTACATTGGCGCCCTCTACATTAAAGTTAAGAGTATGAATTAAATTTTATGTAAAAAAGTTGGACGAAGTGAGCAGTGCAATTTTTGTCGAATTCGGACCCACGATGATTTTTGAAAAAAATGCGTGTTATTTCTATTGAGATTTTTGGGTGTTTTTTAATATTTTTTTTTCAATAGAAAAGTCAAACTTTTTTTAAAAAATATTTTGGTATTTTCTTAAAAAGATAGCAGTTCGAGAACTGTCAAAAAGTGTAAGGGCAAAAAAATGTCTCGAGTCAGTATTATTGACTGCAAAAATCTTGCATAGTTTTTGAAAAATCCTCAAAACTCAAAAACCAAAAACTAATTTTAAAAACCAACTATACGGTTACCGAACACTCCCTTGGGTCCGCAAATGTTTAAAATTTGGTTAAAATGGGTTAAACAGTTTTGGAGTAATGGCCAGATATATTTTAAAAAACGGCAAATAAACAGTGAAATTCTGACTAATTTTATTGTATAGTGAAAATGCGTCACTGCAGGGATACAGAATAGCCCCAAAATGGGGAACTTGACTTTTTCCGATCTGGCTGAAAAACAATAGGCTTCTTGAGCACACATTAGAGTATACTTATGCAAAATTTCAAGTTTCTAGAGTAATCCCCTGGACACTTATTGTGTGCCAACGGAGGTACATCAAAAAAAGTCACATTTTGACGGTTTTCCCCTATTTCCCCTACTTAAAATTTTCCGATTTGTCCCAAAATCGACATTTTTGGTCTCCCGTAAGTGCTTAATCAGTACGCCAAATTTCATCCTTCTACGTCAAAGCGTTCCCGAGTACGCGGTCGAGCGTCGTACAGCAGGGGTGCTAGGGACGGAATATGGAATGAGAAAGTTAACAGAAGAATACCAAAAGTGGGGGTTAAGATTGAACGTGGACAAGACACAGTACGCATGTATTGGAAACGAGTCAAGTGAGTTAGAACTGGACAATGGACAAACAATATCTCCATGCAATGAGTATGTATACTTGGGTGTCACATTTGATAACAGGAACAGACTATAAAGAACTGGAAAAAGGAACAGTAAAAGCGATAAAGGTTATTCGATGTCTTAACAGTATTTTATGAATCAGAGAGATGAAAAGAATGTAAAATTTAACATATAAGAAACAATGGTGAAAAGCACGCTATTGTAGTGTCGAATTGGCAAATAAGCAATAAGAAGATCAATGAGAATATCTGGAACAGATCAAATCACTAAAAGACAACTGATATGGTACGGCCATGTACAACGGATGAACGAAAACAGATTACCAAAGGAGATCCTAGAATCCTAAACTAGAATGGCAACAGTCAATCCAAAGATCAATGAGTCAAAAAAAACTTGACAGAAGATGATTGTGAAGATTGAGGGAGGTGGAGAATAGGCGTCGGACAACGTAGAAAATTTATTTTTCAACATTGTTTTTTGACCCATTTTATAGATAGGTTCGAAAAAAGAACGTGTAATCTGCCTGTTATAGAATCGTAGATTTTTCCAGGGTGTAGTATGAAAGCATTGAAGGGAAAGTCCAAAGTACTTCACAATCTTTTTACACCAGTCAAAAAAATAAAAACTACACAATTAAACAAACATTTTATTGTTGTTTGTATTTAAATTTTAAGGTTAAGATATTTGTTTAATTTTGTAGTTTTTATCTTTTTGACTTGTGTCCTAGATTTTGGCCTTAAAAGAGGGATTTTTATTTTCTGTAAGTAATTTTTTGATGTTTTTCAAGATCACATTTAATAATGATTTAGTATTTTGGACTTTCTCTTCAATCCTTTCAATAATCTGCCTGTGTTTCATTCCTAAAAAAAGGTCTGTTCACAGATTAATAGCATGCATGCGGAGCATCGAACGGTATTTTGGGTCGGTCGAATACCCAAAGGTGTGGTGGAAAGTTTTGTGTTTACATAACATTAAATACGTATTGTATGTTTTTTTTCTCGCGATTTTCTCGCATGAAAAGAAGTGGTAAAATTTGGAAAATTTTAGAGATTTTCGTGCGGTACCGTACAGAAAATATCTTGTGAAAATTTGACCGATAACTTAGTGTGAGCTGAGCGTCATTTGCAGACACCAAATTTAGGACAAAGGCTTTTTCGTGTTGTGTGGGGCAAAAAATTGATTGTGTGAGCCCCCCTTTTCAATTACCTTTCCTTTAAGTACCAAGTGTTTCTTTTTAATTTTTTAGAATGAACATTTATGTTCTAAATGAATAAAACAAAGAGACATTTATTACAAAAGGATATATGATTTATCTTTAGAAGCCCAAGTAGAGGACATAGCTAAAGTAAATAATTTTCGGTCTGGTCTTGATGACCTAACAACCAAGGCTTGGATAAAAAGTCCATGTTACTTACAGAGGGCAAAGGAGGTGTTGGAACTTCCATGAATCGGTGTCCCTACCTTTCCTGGAATTCGTGACTGGGTTACTTTTCATAATCTTTTCCGAAGGGACAGTTTGACCAACATACAGCAGTTCAAGTATTTATGAATGGCCCTGAGGATGAAGCCGAAGAAGAAGCCGAAGGGGTTATATGTAACATTCCTTTGACGAGTGATTGATCTTGCTCTAAGAAGCTTTGAGATTGAGCATAGTAGTAAATCCATCCCAAAGTAAGTAGATTTAATGCATTTTTTAATTAGAACTAGTCGTGCGTTACAAAATAGTGTACTTTCTAACGAATCCAAAACGAGTTGGTCTACTTCCAAACAATTCGATCACAGACAAAAAAGGTACATTAAGCCAAATCTAGTCCTGTGTTTATTAATAAATTTCAAATTGTGGTTTTTGTCAATCTGATAGGCCTCACTTGCTAATCAAGTGAAAATTGTGGTTTTTGTCAATCTGATAGGCCTCACTTGCTAAACAAGTGCAAAAAATTCCTTGATTCTGATGTGTCAGCCAGACATCAATATATTATCAAAGAATCATCTTTGCTTTAACTGTTTTGTAAACATGGTGTTGCATCAGGTAAATTACTTAAGTTTTGTAAAGCACATGTAGTTGTGGATAAAAGCGGGTTCTATAATAAGAGAACTAGTGTATGTGAAAACTCCCAAAGTGCAACAACGCTATACTATGCTTGTGTACAGGGGAGAATCCTCCATTATTTACTACAACCGAGGTGTCTCTCTGTAATTTCAATTCCCAATTCATGACCTGTCGAGCCATGCTTGAATGATGCATCCGCGCATCTTCTTCTTTTGACAGCAATTGGACCTACGCAACAAACCACGGAATATCCATTAGCATCGACTCAAACAGACAATGTCAATGTTTCGTCAACTTTTACCCAAATTGATGGCTGCAGAATTTTGCTTGCTGACGCCGAAAGCCAAATAAAACTATGCAGTACCCTAAAAACCACAACCATACAAACCAGTGCATCATCACATGCTTAAACTTGCAGTGTCTCTCGCGCCGAAATCGAGATGCAGACCGAACTAGATGATGAGGGTATCCAACAAGAACTTTTCTGCAACGCGATCAAAAAAAATTATGTAGACAAATCTTTCCAGACCTCGTTCTTGGAGTCACCAAATATAGAACATGAGCAAACAAAAACTCAAAGCAAACCTGAGATTTATAACGTGTATAAGGCGCTGGGCGCAAATTTATAGCTCGTTGGGCATCACAATTATGGTGGAATGCCAATTTATGCTTTTTAAGATCTTTAATATTTGCCTGGTATTATTTAACTTTTCCTTTTCTTTTTTTTTTTAGCAAAGCAAAGAAAGTTGAAGAACAAAAGATCAGAAACTCTTTCAAATCAAAATAATGAAATGACTATCTCAGGGTCGTACCTTCTCTTTTTAGTTCTACTAACGTTTCTTCCAATTTATTTTCTTTTAAGGGTAATGGGGCGCCATTGAGCTTTACCTGGAAGATCCTTTAGGACAAAATTCATTCAAAAAAAAAATTATATATAAAAAATATAATAATAAATGAAAAAAAAAATAAAGAATGAAATAGTCTTGGAATCCTCCAAACAATCTCACCTCGTTTAGAGTATAAAGAAATTCTGGATTAGAGAATAAATTTTACAATTTATTTTAGTTTAAAAAAATGATCAGTGACACAATCAAAAAAAATTACAAAAAAACTAAACCTTTTTATATAAAAAATTGGAGAAAATATATTAAAGAAAGAAGAGTCTCAAGTCTTATTTCATTTTAAAACTTGCTTTTTAAAATTTTAGATTGTCTTTTCTTTCCAATAAAAAAAAACTATTAAAAAAAAATAGCATCACCAATAGTAGAGCATGATCTCCAACCATGAGATCATATTCACAACATTCCCATCATGGTCTCAGTGCCAGTCTTCGCCTCATCAGCAGGTGTGCAATCCAGGAGGACTTGTATGTGGCTTATCTTTGTTGGTTTTACTCAGTGGTGGAGAACTTGTCGTCGTGGATTTTTTTTGTACATGAAAAGAAAGACTATTTACGCAACCATAGAAACAGTTTGTCAGACTTGATGACCTAGCTTTCTCAACAAAACTCTCAAAAAAAAAAATGACGTATAACTCTAGCCTTGAGAGGGTCACAAAAAAAATAGTTTTAGTTTACAAATTTCTATAAATGACAATCATCATGAAGATGACATTTATCAAAAGGAAAATAATACATTCAAACTATAAAGAAAATGTAGAAGTAATCTTTACAAAATTTCAACCAAATATTCAGCAGAATATTTAGACCTTTCAGGTTTACATGAATCCTATCTATAGATTCCTGAATTAGAAAAAAAAATATTTTTTCTAAACTTAATTTCAAAAATTTTACAAATTTTATGAAAGAAATTCATAAATGTTTGACAGGTTATTGTCTATTTCATCTTTACAGTTGGTTTCTTAAGACAAAAAAAATTATTACTATTTGGATTTTATGACTTTAAATTAATACCCAATATTAAAATAAAAATATAATTTCACACATGTTGGTTTTATTTCTTAAAGCTCGAAAAATTTACAAAATAGTTTGAGAATAATGGTGGCCAGCTAATAACTCAAAATGGAGGGAAAAAATAAAATCTTTTTAACAATTTATAAAAAAAATATACCTAAAAATTTTACATGGGGAACATTTCAGTCTTTCACACAAACAAAGGGAAAGTTAACTGAAACGTGAGTATGTTTTCGACTTTTGAGGGAGGGCAATAAAAAAAATATTTCCTTTTATTTTTTCCTTAAAAGGAAAATAACTTATTCTTAAAAAAAATATATAATTTAAAAGGGAAAGCAAAAATTGAAATCTGGTCGCTCATGAATTTGATTTATTCACTCAAAAAATCAAAATGGCTGCTGTTCACTCAAGAACGCAAACAGAATAAAAATACAAAATGGCCGCCGTTCATTTGAGCAAGCTAAATATTTCTCTGACAAGTTAGATTTTTGAGGACTTTTGATGGAGATTAGAAAATCATTCTGGTAAGTTTTTCATTCAAAGCAGATTTGACTAAAGTCTATTAAAATATATATGAATAAAAAAACTTACCAGATAATTTATCCAAATAGATCCATATCTCCAAAGTCCATCAACCTCAAGAATCCACTTCCTTGGAATGCATTGATCGAATGAGTCAGGTGGGCTAAAATTTGTCCCTAAGTGACTGAAAAGGGAAGCTTGGCTGAACTCATTGGGTCCTTAATCTGAAAAAAAAATATTCCACGAGAAATACCTGTGGGGGCCAATATTTTAGCAAAAATTAAATTTTATCAAAATTTGGTTTTCTACCAAAAATTTAAGATAAATGCAATCAAATTATGCATATTTGCGCTAAATTAAAATAAATATTTTTGAGTGAAAAAAGGAACGAACTGACCTGAATTTCAATGTCGTCAGACCAAAAATCGAAAACACACTAAATTTTAATATTTAAGATCTCTTAAAACAGACATCCTATGGAGCATACTTTTTAATAAAAAACGTATTTATCTTAAATGATCTCAAATAACACTATGCAGTTCATTGACTGCTTATCCTTTGCCTCACACGAAAGTAAAACAAAGAGGAAATATGATAGATTAGCTCAATTCAGCGTATGCTTACTTTTTTTGCTGAATGCGGAGATTTTGATAAATACCTTACCAGTCAAAATGATATAGCCATTCAGAGATCAATAGGCCAGTAAAATTGATTATTATTCATTAAGGAAATTTAATTAATTAAATAATATATTTTTATTACAAAATATGTAATTCCTTAATTTTTAAACAATATAACGATATAATCGTTATAGATTCCAAAAAAAACATCCTCGAAACCTCAACTGCTAGTTATTACGAGCACAAAATTGCCTCAATCCATCATTATGTTCAAAAAATATACTGACAGGAACTATGATCTAAATTATCAACTTTTAGAAAATAAAACATTTAAGGACATGGTGGGGCGTCTTAAAAAGTATACCAACAAACTATCTAACTGCTGTTTTGCTCTTGGGATGTGTAAACCAAACAGGAAGTTATCGAGGCACTGCAAACAATAAAGAAAACAAAGCTGCTGATTGTTAGTACACCTTACTCAAGCAATAGTACTTCTACCATAGAAAATCATTGTCTCAACACTCCAGCGCACTTTATCAATACTTCAAAGATAATTGAACCTTAGTGTTTCGGCAAAGACATTAACTGGACATATGCATGTCTAAATCAACTTATCTTATATACATGCGAAAGTCATATTTTCTCTACGCCCAACCCTAGAATCAACCCTGATACATCACTGGCTGATGAGATTGTCAATGCCGAAGCCAATGCTAAATTATGTACGCGGCTCAACCACCCAGACAGCGACATCAACAGATCACCCATTTGTTATCTAAATCGCAGCCTGCAAACTTTAAAAGAGCCGGAGCCTAACGATCACGACGACGAATTTAGTGATAGACTACTCCGCATTTTAGACAAAACCGAAACCCATACCAATACCTCCACGCTGTTAAGCAAAGTTTTGTTCACAAATAAACCAAAAATAAATATCCTGCAAAACATTTGTATAGTGCCAGAAAGAGAAATTGAAACCACCGTTTTTACGAAGCTGACCTACCTTCAAGTCTTCCGAAAATCATACTAATCTCATAACATCTTCACAAAAATCCAGAGATGACAGAGATAACAAACCAAGGGAAAAGGTTCGATCTGAAAGAAGGGCCCAAAATTTTTGCATGATGGGCCTTTAATAAAAGTGAGATAAAACCTAGTGTATATCAAAACGTAGCGGCCTTAGACACCTCAAGAGACCTACTGGAACTAGGGCTAAGTCAGTGCAGACTGTCTATCAGAACACTGAAACCAAATAGAATTGTGGAAAATTCAAAATTAAACGCTACAATCCAGTATATGCAGAGATACTAACAAACACGGGGGAGTCGCTATACCGAATGGGCCAAAAAAAACCGGAAAATTTATTTCCTTATAAATTAATTGCTACTGAACCGATTTTAATGAAATAAAAAACATTCTGGTGAAAATTGATTGCTTTTTAAAGATCATGATCAAAGTTTATCGCAGTCTTAAAATTTAAGCTGGCGGACAGAATCATATTTGAATCTTATAAATGGCGTATTTATTCTTTATTTTTCGAAAATGTTTTAGTTTTTTTGTAATTTATAAAAAAGCACCACTTTTCTCCCACACAACGATGTAGAAATGAGTAAAATCGGTGTGGTGGTTCTCAAAAAATCTATTTTTGTTTCAACCATCGTTTTACAGATCATACGATTGCACTGTCAATCCTGTCTGCATTAATTTCCTTATAAATTCGTTAATACTAAACCGATTTTAGTAAAATAAAAAAAAAATCGTGGTGATAATTGATTGTTCTTTAAGGATTCTTCTGTCCGACATCTTAACTTTTAAGATGGCGGCAAATTTCGATTATATTCTTTAAAGATCGATTAACTCTCGATTTTTTATTTCACTAAGATAGGTTGAGTAATAATGAGTTTATAAGGAAATGAATGCAGACACGATTGGCAATGATCTGTAAAACAATGGCTGAAACAAAAATGGATTTTTTATATGATTCTGTCCGCCATCTTAAATTTTAAGATGGCGATAAATTTTGATCATGATCTTTAAAAAGCAACTAATTCTCACCAGGACGCTTTTTATTTCATCAAAATCGGTTTAGTAGTATTGGTAAGGCATTTGTATATTATTCAAAACAATGGTTGAAACAAAAATATTTTTTTTAGAACCACCTAACCGATTTTAATGATTCGTACCTTGTTGTGCGTCGCAAGACTGCAGCTTTTTGACTCATTTAAAAAAATAATAAAAACATGTTTGCAACACAACAATAAACGAGCATCTTTGAAGGCTATAATTTTATTTCGTCCGCCATCTTGGATTTTGAAATGGCGGACAAAAGAATATATTTAGTCAAAACTCTGATTAATTCTCTGTCAAGTGCAGTTTGTCCTATTAAAATCGATGGAATAGTTCAAAAGTTATAATGAAAAAAAAATTGTCCTGTTTTTTTGGCCTATTCGGTATATACCCTCAAATATCTCTAAATGTCTTGCAGGATATGTGATGATATAAGCTGTCTATCGGAAATCAACAACGTCGAGTGCACGGCAGTCAAAAAGCACATCAAGAATATAAAATAAGTGGTAGTGGTCATTTACCAACCTCCGACCGGCAAAAACGAGTAACTGAATTTAGTTAACAAAGTATAAAAGGCAACTTCAAAGGAGTAAAGTCAACCACAGACACCGGTGTTTCGAAAAAAGGCATTTCTCAGGCATTTCCATCCTCAGCGTGGCCTGCCTAACTACAGTAATCAAACTGACTACAAGATACAAGGTAAATCAAAAAGAATAAAAAAATATGTTTCACCCATTTCCTCATTCTATGGAGAAATCAAGTTTCATGTGCAAGTCATGCCAAATTTCTGCCAATAAGCTAACTTTGTTAGGACATCCCATAGATTAGGTTTTGACTTGTTGTCATTCTGGTAAATGCCTTTTTTGAAAGATATGGCGGATTCAAAATGGCGGAAAGATGATCTTTAAAAAAACAAATAGAATAAAGTGTAAAATACTTGCTTCAAAAAGTTTTATTTTTTTTAATTTGTCAAAAAAAATCAAAAAGCAGGATAAAAAAATGTTGGGTTCAAATATTTTTTAACTAATTTTTTGACAATAAATGAGTGGTGAACAGCTCTCACAATCGGTGTACACATTTCTTACAATCTTTCACAATCCCTCCCAATCTGTCACAATCTTACCACAATCCTTCACAATCCCTCACAATCTTACCACAATCCTTCACAATCCCTCACAATCTTTACACAATCCATCCCAATCACTCACAATCTTTCACAATCCTTCATCCCACAATCTTTACACAATCTGTCCCAATCACTCACAATCTTACCACAACCCCTTACAATCCTGACCACAGTCCTTCACAATTCCTCGCACAAAGGAACCTAAAGACATGATGACTTTTTTTTTGTGGTCGCAAGAATTTTTGATGGGCTGTCGTCCCCCCGCCCCATCAGGCACGCTACACCGCTGCACAGTCCTCCACAATCCCCTTACAATCTTTCACAATCTTACCACAATCCCTCACAATCTTAGCAAAAGATTGTGGATTTTCACAATCGGTGTACACATTTTGGGTTAGCTGTTCACCTCTCGACAATAACTTACGTGTACTATAAAAACATTGAAATTATAGTACTTTTTTTTAATGGCACAGATGATGCCAGTAGGTGATACTAAATTAGTAAAAAATAAGCACTTTATTACTGTTTGCCAGCAGTTGCCAGCAGTTGAAGTATAAAATTATTACAGTTCCGTCAAGTTGATGTTTGTTGAGTATTCCTGTTTAAGCTACCTAGCAAAATAACAAAAAATAGCTTTTTTTACCTTATTATCTTAAAAACTAAAAAAGTATACCTAGAATAAAAATGTTAATAATTTTCTATGAAAAGACATTAGTTGAGATACAAGATCTTAATGACATCTTGAATATGACATCTTAAAGATATCTTGTAAAGGTCTCGAGACATTCAGATGTAAACAAGATGTAAATAAGATATATTTAAGATATGGTTTGCTACCTGGGATTTTAGGTATGTTTAAAACAGGTTAGTGTAATAATATTTTTTTACTCATAAAAAACTAATTATATTATAACAAAATGGTACTGTCTTGTGAAATACTTTTTGTTGTATTACAAATAAAGTACTAAAATGTTGTATTTTTTGCACTTTTAAATAATATGCAAATTAGACAATATGAAAAATAATACACATCATTGCTGATGCCAGCAGTTAAAGTACAATATTAGTAAAGTACCAGCAGGTCAATGTATGCTGGGTTACTGACCCATCAGTTAGGCACAAATTTTGTGTTAATTTTATTTTGATAAGGAGTAAAAAGAAGACAAGACAAACTAAATTTATGCTTAATTGATAGGTAAATGAGGCATGACAGAGTAGGTAATTCAGTTTAGTACTGCACTCTCTACTTACCAATTATTAGCACCACATTCAGAAAACTCTTCTTTAACTTTCATTTTGTCTGAACTAGAACTACATGTGATTCTTTCATCAGAATTACTGTGTTCTGGTTCATTAACATAATGTGGGGATGTTTTCTTTTTAATATCTGAACTTAAAAATAAAAGGTCAGCAGCCTGATCATCTAGCTTCTTGAAAATGTCTTTGGGATTGTTAGTCACCAGATGAAAATCTTTTTCTAGTAATTTTCTAAAAGAGGATTCCTCTCGGGAGGTTGTTTCTTTCGACATCTTTTGTGTTATCTATCACACAACTTCAAATTATCTATTTTATTTTGTTGTATTTGGTCATTAAACTGGGAACAAAATGGCGGCGTCAAAAACAATGGCAGATTGATATTGATCCTTCAAGCGAACATACTGGGTTAGTTCCGAGTAGCGTACGAAGGTTAGAAGATGAAATCCGTTTAAATTAAAATAACCCTAGATGGACGCATTTAAACATTATTGTATTGACCTGTCTAAAACTTAATTCGTTTATTATAAATTTCAAACTTTTGTTTATTATAAATTTCCGACTAAAAAAGTTGAAGCGCTGAAGGTTAGGCCGGAATGGTTAGCCTGGGTGGTAAAAACAGTGCCCCAAATTGGATTACCCACAGACCACAGATACGTTATCCAGTAAATGCGCTAGTGCTGAAACAAACTCAAAAACAAAATTGGACAAAAAAATACGAGTTAGGTATTTACTTTTTTTGCATTTGAAAAAACGCACGCAACGAACCCCCCCTTTGCATTTACTTTTTGCTAAACATATTGCTTTAGCTGTCTTGTCCCTATATTCCCACAGATTAGGTAAATAATGAATATTCCTAAATATTTAAAACATTGGGGCAGCTAAAAGTAGTAGGCGAAAGTTGCCTATATTTTACCGGCGCCTAAATTGTACCACCAGCAATTGATAAGAATCTGCGCAATATGCAGCAATGTCGCAAAGTGCATTGGAAGGGGGAATAGTTTTAACTAGATACATGACAGTTCGTTTTCAACTAGGCTAGAGTAGCGTTGCACTGTGAGAAGAAAAATATTTTTCAGTGCCTCATTGCTATTTTTTGGTCACTTTCTTAAGGCGATTGAACATACTACTTATAAAGTATGCAAATTTTTTATTTACCTTTAGTTTATTTGGAAGCTTAGAAATAAAATACATTTATTTAATTTGCTCTAAACAATGTTATTAAAAATTAAATTATATTTATTTGAAAAATTGTAAAGTTTCCTAAATTGTACATTTTTCAGTTTCCTATATTGTACCGGTACAATTTAGGAAACTTATTTAATTTGTCGAGATTTAATATAACAAAAAGGCTAAGTTAAACACGTTCAGTGATGACGTCTTTCGACGTCATCAGCCGCTCAGGTGGGAGGCGCTAGCGTCTTTCGACGCCATGGGTATCTCTATATTTCACAAAAATACATGTTAGCCTCGGGGTGTATACAACCATATATTATCAGCAGTGAACGTGTTAAACTTTTTCTAACTATAACGTTTTGATAAAAACTATGTACAGGGCTAACTTTAGGCACATACGAACCGGGAAAACGCCCGCCGGGCGCCGAATTCTAGGGACCAAATTATAGACATAGCCGTGCTAAATTTTACCTTAGGGGCGCCAATTTAGTGCGTTTTGCTATTTTATCTGGGCTTGGGTATAATCATAGCTTGCTTTAAATAACTGATTTGATGTCATTTCAAACCAGAGATATCTCAGATTCTTAAGCCAAAAAGTTTCCTTTTTTTAGGGCTCTGCAGTGCGATTCTTTTGTTCTTACGTTTTTGATTACACAAGTTTTTTCTTCTGAGATGCATAGAGTCAAAATATATGGACGATGGAATCAAGAAGATATGGAGCGTGCCTTGGCAGCATTCAGAGCAAATGACATTGGATTGAATCAGGGGCGAACAGAACACTAGTTTGAACAAGGTTCTGAGCGTGTTCGCGAACTATTCGGCGAATCCTAGCCATTCCCATCGCTTTCTCAGATATCAAAGATAGTGCGCGCAAATGAGCTCCTTGGTTTGGATGGGGACAAAAAAAATATTCCTGAATAACTTCAGATTAAAGTTTATGATATTGAGGGTCAGCCAAGAATTTTCTTTCTTTCTCTGGAGTCAGTAAAACTAGGCTCAGAACCCTTAAAGGGTAAAGAGTCAACAAAGCTTACTAAAGGTTCGCGCGAATAAGAGTTTACAAATTTTTATTCACAGCGTTCCTCTTCGTTTGAGGTAAGATTTGCATCTGGTACTTCCTCTAATTGCCAAAAACGACAATTCAAACAAGATTCATCCAATGAGGGAGAGTTAATATGAGAGGTGAACATACAGTTCAATATCAAAACAAGTTTTCGTGGCTAATCGGGCAAAAAGAAGTTTTTTTTCTCTCATATTTTTCCGTGGGTAGCTTAAAAGCTTAACCACGGGGGTCCAAGATCTAATGGACACCTAATAAGTGTTGACTGAAATATCGATTGCAAAGAAAAATAAACCATCCGTGACCTACGACAGCTTCTCTGTCTTTCAGGCCAGAGCAATGCTGATTTGCGTTTTTACCCGCCATCAGACGCGAGCGTCAATCAGCGGAATTTTTAAGCCGGCTTTGTCTCTAATCCTATGTATATAGTAAGAAAAACCTCGCAAGAAGCGTCATCTACCGAGATACGAGAGAAACCAGAACAAGAGCAGGCGAAAATAAACTACTATACATATCGATCAATTAAAAGATCGATTGCAAAGAGAAAGAAACCATCTCTGACCTACGACAGCTCTTCTGTCTTTCAGGCCAGAGCAACGCGTTTTTGATGCAGTTCAATGAAACTATATTTTCTATGTTGGTATTTCCCATGAGCCCGTATCCATAGGTCCAGCTCCAAGCAATGGGCTCGTGGGGTTTATCTATTATCTTTTTCTATCCAAATATTACAGGACAGATGGCGGCACCAAGGAGCAAGTCGATAGGATTTGAAAGATTAAAGTTAGGATCTGCCAACTTTGGTCGACAAATGTGTCAAATTACATATCGAGAAGCTACTCATTAAGTATCTTGTTACTATTATTTTACTTATATTAGTAGTACACATTATTTCCATCTAGCATTACCCCTATGATCAAATGGTCAGCAATTCTCGGTGCCCTAATAACTTTATGTGCAAATTTATTATTATTGGCAAGTACATAATGAATTAAAGTGTTAGAGTCTTTACTTTCCAGCTTATCTAAAAACGATGCCAAACTTCCAGCGGGAGACCTACACTATAAACATCCAATTGACCAATTTATGTTGTTAATCCTAATAATAAACAATAATAAAAGAGCTCAAATATTTTTCATGTTCAGAGCACGTAAATCGTGGTTTACAAAAAATGTTATTCCTAACAAAAATCAGAACCCCCCCAGTGGCTGCTGCTACAGGGAGGGCAACGGGGCAGTGCCCTCCCAAAACTAGACAACAACCAGTATTTTTAATTGATTTATTTAAAAAAAGTTAAATCTTTCCTTACGGCATGTCTAGTTCTTTTTTTTGATCTGTGGGGCCGGGAGGAATGTTTGGTTTTGTTGACGTCGGCCATTTCATCGTGCCAAACCGTTCGTTGCTCTTCCTGCGTGTTGCCGGTTCTATCCATAGTGAAGACCTATGAGTTTGCTTTGATTTGGGGTACGTCAGGGTCAGTAGTTAAAAGCCTTGCCGGTCGCGTGTCCATTGTTTTTGTTTGTTTTCAAAATTGAAATAAATACCGTCGATTATATAATTAACTGTGCAAATTAAAATACGTTGACATGCGAACTTCGATTACAAGTAAAATCTTTAGGGCCAGATAGACCGGACCTAAAAACTAACCAAATTTGGTGCAAGTAATAAAAAATTATACGATGCTGAAAACTGGTTGTGCGGTTGTGAAAAACGAAATGCTTTTTTTTGCCTTATTATGAACAATCCACGAAGTGATCCTGCGCGGGTGGCAAAAGGAATGTGTCATATCAAGCACTTTAGTGAAAAGTTAAAGACACAAAGTAAGTGCTACTTATTTAAATAACTACATAGAATTTTCTATGCTAGGCAAGACTGATATTAGGTGCCAATTGAATAGTGCCTATGGACATATACTTAGTAGGTTAATAGACTGTTTAAAATTCTGTGGGATTTTTGAAACTGGTGCTAATCCAAGCATGTGCATGTTAAAGGGCGAATAGATTTTATCTATAACCAAATAAACTAAAAACTACACCAAGTAGCTGCTTGTTTGTAAAATGCTAAAATAAAATTGTTTAGGTAAGAAGTTTTTTTATCTCCTTTTCCAATTTATAACGTCACCAGCCGCCACTGCCGGCGGACAGGCTTCTTAAGTAATAAACCACCGATTTTAAAAAAGTGAAATTTTTCAATTGGGTAATTAAATTATCTTTCAAACAAGGTATCAAACGACCCCCTTCTAATTTAGGAATTTAAAGAAGTAGTTAGTGTCACATAACGATTTATAAAAATACCAAAAGTGTTACCATTAAACATTATTTAAATTTGAGGTTGTTACCTAATTTCGTTCAAGAGTAATTAATTTTTACGTTTGCACTGTATATTTTAAAAATGATAGCAGTTAGAGTAACGTCGCAGTTTTTTAAAATCTCAAACCAGCTAGAAAAAAATAATGTTTTGAATACGAGCAAAAAAGAATATATATTTTTATTTGATAAGCAGACACTTTAAAAAAATACCTTTGTTTTTTATTTTTCAGTGCAGTAAATGAGGTCAAATTTATCGTTAAAATATTTAACTAAAAATATTTTAAAAACGGCTAGTTTGAAGTGTAAATGACTCTGTTTAATAAAATAAAAATAGAAAGATACAAAATAACGGGAATTGCTAAAGATATCTAGTTTGACATTAAATAGTTTTACCTTGAAATTGTACCTTAATCGTACCTAGATAACTAAATTTAAATGTTTTATTAAAATTTAGTTCTTAAAACATTAAATATTATTATATATTTAAAGGATTACGTTTTTAGTAACTAAAAAAATAACTTATTTTGTTTTACTTGGATCTTCTACTTTAACACCCTGTATACAAAATTACAGTATCCTACAGACTACGCAGTAAATAAAATATTTTTTAGGTATCTGACATATGTTTAAAATACATCAATTTTGAAGAAAAGATTGGCACGCCACTGTTTTTTACATAAAAATTATTATTGAAATTCTCATTATTTGCATTATTTTTTCGTTTAATGTACGGTTTTTGCATCAAAAATATTTAAAAATTAACAGGTTTACATTTGTTCAGTTTTTTCTCGAAATGGTCGCAAAATCACCTCATTAAATATTAGCATGTTATTCAATAACACCCTGTATATCTTGAAATATATGATTATTTTTTTAACAAGATTGTGCTTCTGAAACAGAGTGAGGATTTCAAACATTGATTAAAAATTTAATTTTTAACAAAACTTAAGCTACCTTAATAACCAGAACAACTCTTATGGATGGCGGCTATACGCGAAAACTAAAACCAATTTTTTTTTTGCTTTTAAGACTTTTATAAAAAAGTTAAATTTAAACCTTTAATATTTATTAATATAATCTTTTTTGTATCTTGTAATTTTTTTTTTTAGAATCGAATTACCTACTGTATAAAACACAAAAAACGCGTAAAAAACATGATTTTGGACACAAAAACATCAGAAATACAAATGATTGATAGTTTGTCAAAAGTACACAAGATTTAAACAAAATAGAATTAGTTTTAAAAAAATCGGTTCACACATAAAATAGTTGTAAATTTTCCAAAATTGTCATGATTGTTCGAGCCGCCATTTTGTTTTTAGTATGAGTTTGACAGATGTTCAATAAGTAGGATTCTGAGCCTAAAACCGGGGCTTTCGAAAACTGCAGTCAAATTGCAAGTAACACGTATACCGCATGAAGGCCTCCAACCAGTGAAGTATAATATGAAGGGTTCCAAAATTTGACCAAATAAATAACTCATAGTCCTGAATATCCGACCCAGTTTTCTTTCTCGCCCAAAGGCGGGGCCTAGCCGCTGCGCGAAGAGACTGACACAAACAGTTTCCGCCAAGAGTGTTCAAGCTGTTTTAAGCAGTCTGTGGTAACATTGTGTCTGGATGCTTAAAAATGCATTTTGAGTAATATCTCGATATTTAGAAAAGTTCCAGTTTACACTTGAAAACGGTTAGAGATACATACTAACCGAAACGTCGTGTTTAAAATAAATAAAGACAATGGAAGTCTGAAATTTTATTTCTACTCAATCATTGTCTACGAGTTTCAAACAAAGGATTTCGATATTTGTTTTGTCGTTTTAAAACCTCGCCAGATACGTGCGATGAAAACGTTTTAAGTTTCTAAGATTTAATTTTATTTTAATTATTATCATAGTTTTTAAAGTTTTTAAAAATGAATCGATAAAATTTGCTATGGTAAAAATAATCTCAGCATTGGTAACGTAGCTGTATAATAAAACCGGTTACAGGTTAAAATTACCAAGATACTCAGAACTACCTTCTAATCATTTTTTGTTCGAGTCTAATAACCTATCTATCTAGCCGCCCCCATGAAACTTTCCCATCTACTTGCATCGTGTCGTGAGATCAGTCGAAACTTAATAAATTTTGAAATCACAAGCCTTTGTTCTTGACCTTTGTTTTGAGGTGTTAGTTAGTGTTGTTATTGTGTTTTCGTGTTGCTCATATTAGAAAAATCAATTATTGAAAATGGAAATAGTAGGCATGTACCATATTTTAAAACGTAATTTTATTCCTTTGTTGTTTACATTGTACGTTTACGAAATATATTAAAATGCCCTATTTGGGTATTTATGTTTGCCTAATTTTTTCCTTATCAAAGCGCTTTAGTTGCCTTCCGGGTCTTGCCGAACTATATTTCTTTAATAGACATGAAGCTTAGACTTATGATATGGCTCATAAAAAAATTAATTATATGCATTTAAAGGAGCGATATGCGTGTAAAAAAAAGATGTGACATTAAGCTAAAGTCAATCTCAGTAGGTATCCTAAGCCCAGGTTCTATATTAAATATGAAAGGAATTTTTTGAGGTGTGGTCATAGATTAAATAAATTAATTTACGGGCTGGTCCTCAGAACAAGGTAGTGGTAGCCGTATACATCGATGTTACAGTCTCCTTAGACATTGTCAGTACGGCATAACCAAGATGGATGGAAAGGCGATGAAATGAAGATGATAAAATCTGAAAAGGAGAAATGAAATGTGGATACCCACTTTAGAAAACCAACTGCCAATTTGCGGTATCAGCTAGGGTAGCCTCGGGTCTGAGGCAAAAATCTAACATTACTACGGAGACAGCTAAAGTCAACCTCAGTAGGTATCCTAAGCCTATATTCTATAGGCTCTTTTGTATAATTACCCCGTAATTCTGGCAACAAAACGCATGTGTATTCTTAATTCAGTTTAAAACCACAGGTTACCTGAGGTAACTGATAATGGGTGCTAAGAAACTAATTGTCAGTTAGCTTAATGTTAACATGATCGGTCACACTATAATAAGTGTGGTGGATCGATGGTTAAACTGTCAATCGTTTTGAAATTTGTGACTTTGATTATTGATTATGGCTTATTTATTATTAAAATTTTGATTTAATTGATATTTAGAATAGCTTTTTGAGAAAAGTTTCTGTCCGAAAATAATTTAATGTATTGAAAAATGTATGTACAGCATATGTGCTTTACTGGTACGCATTTAACAATCAACTAGGGTGCTTTGCCGACAAAGTTTCTACATTGGAAGATTTTTAATGAACCGTAAAGCTACAAACCATGAACAAACGATAAATTATTTATTGATGATTTAAATTGAGAAAAACTGGTAATATCTACAATGTATTTCGAGCTGAAGTTAGGCTAAGCTTCGCAATTTTTTTGGTAAAAATTATGATTTAAATGGGATTAGGCCCTATTATATTTTTGGTAAATTCAAGTTTTAAATATTGTAGTTTTCACAACAAACTTCAGCTCGACTTATACATATATTAATGTAGGTACTCACTTATTTCTTTCTTATAATAAGTATATAAGCATTTATATTTTTGCCTTCCTAGCCCGCACAGCAATGGCTAGAGATGGTATTGTTTTCGACGAAATTTTTTTTTTTTTAGATAACGCCGAAAATGTGTTATTTGGGTGTATTTTGACGTATCCTAGCATTATCGTCGTGATGTATTACTGTGTGTGTATTTTTTCTGTCCGTAACACGATAGCTTCTAAACCGCTAAACCGATTTTCATAAAATTTGCAGGTAAAATAGTGTTCGACACTCTCACGAGCTGATTAGATTTTGGTCAAAATCCATTAATGCTAATGACAGGTTTTTGACAATTAAACATTTTTAAAGATGCTATCTTGTTAACGGAGCATCGCATCAAGACGCGATTTTCGGAATATAGTAGACTACATTTTGCTTAATAATTTGTGTTATAATTAAAAACTTCGTAGGAGCTTTAGGTTCTGAGATATGTACAAAAAACTGTTTTCAAGGCTGGCTTAAAGTGTGCTAATAGGCTGGCTAGGAAGGTATCAGATCTGTAATGGATCCATTTATTTTGACTACTTGTCAGAAATTGTTTGTGTACATTCATTGTCGGATTTAATTTTAATAGACAGACAGACTTGCAACTGCCAACTGCCAACAATGATTTTTGAAGCTATTTTCTGTCTTCTTTATAGCAGAAAAATCAAAACGTATAGCAAAGAGACTTGGGGTCTTGCAAACTTTAAAAAAAGTACTGCTGAAGCTGAAGTTTTTTGCGAGGATTTTATTGCGTTAAAAATCAAACTTCAAGTCGACTTATTAGATATTTGTTTTGCACAGCAGTGTAGCAAATGGTTTGTCAAATGAAACTTAAAGTTGGCTTTGTAGTCACACTGATGGCATATGAACCAATTAGTTTTATGTGTTAACTGATGGCGTTTCAAAATATCCTTTGTTTTGGTTTTAAAGTCACATTCGTTGCATTTAAACCAATCGATTTCGCTTGGAATTTTATGACGCCGCAAATGGGTTTTCAGTTGACATTTACGCTTGGCCTTGTAGTAACACTGTTGGCATTTAAACCACTCGATTTGATTTGCATTTTTATGTCGCAACAAATGTATTTTTAAATGACTTTTCTGCTTGGCCTTGTAGTCACAGTGGTGGCATCTAAACCAATCAATTTCGTTGACACTTTTATGTTGTAACTGGTGTTTCTTTAAAGTGAACTTCTGTTTGGCCTTGTAGTCGCAGAGGTTGCATTTCAACCAATCAATTTCATTTGCACCCTTATGTCGCTGCAAATGTGCTTTCAGTTGAGATTTCTGCTTTGCCTTGTAGTCACATTGGTTGCATTTAAACCAATCAATTTCATCTGCATTTTTATGAAGCAGCAAATGTGTTTCCATATAACACTTTCGCTTGGCCTTGTAGTCACACTGGTTGCATATAAACCAACTGATTTTATCTGCACTTGTATGACGCAGCAAAATATGTGTTTTCAGTTGCGATTTCTGCTTGGCCTTGTAGTCGCAGTGGGGACATCCAAACAAATTGTGCTGTTCTGCTATCCAATCGATTTGATAATCGCAATGGGACCCTTGATGTAGATTTCGTGCAGTTCTGAAATGTAAGAATAAAAATAGCAGTTGGAAGCAGTATTTCACAGGCAAATCTAACGTTGTGGCAGAAATCGGGACAGGTATCTTTGTCTAATTTGTATACTCCGTTGTGTAAAGGGCAGAGCAGAACAATTTACTTATATTTGGCGCCCTAAAGCCATGGGTTTTTTGAGAAGAATGAAAGATGATTTTTTGTTGCCGTTCATATATTTTTGTGTTTGATAGTTTAAGAAGTTTTAATCTTTTTTTAGGCTTTTGAATAGATCGTATAAAATCAAGGATTTGTGCGACTACAATCGACTGCTTTAATATAGAAAAAACCCGTATTTTAGGTTTTATGTGTCAAATGGAAAATATCAGCCTAGGTTTTATTTCATTACAACAAAAAGGAGTTACGAAATTTCTGGATTTGCAGATTGACTGTGCTCTGAAATGTAAAGATCATATAATAAAATTAAGTAAAAAACTTTCATCTGGGTGTTTTGCACTTGCAAGAGCGGAGTTGGGTGGGTGAGGACATGGCAAGAACTGTTTATTTTGCTCTATTCCATTCTCACTTGGGTTTATTCCATTCTGGGGGTTTATTCTTACCCCACTTTTTAAATACTCTCTAGTTAGTAAATGTTCACTTTAATTCATCGTTACCATTGGTCAGTTTATAGTGTCTGACTTTAAATTGACGCGGAAGGAATCATTTTCGAGAGAACATTTGACATAACTGATTTCCTGGTTTGCAATAGGAGAATATTGAAGGGAGATTTCTTATTGAAAACATTCACAAAAAATTCCAATGGTAACAGTGAATCTAAGAGAACATTTACTCCCTAGAGAGCATTTAAAGAATAAACCCCCTGGGGATTTATTCTGTAAATGCTCCCGTGGGAGTGAATTTTCTCTTCAATTCACCGTTACCATTGCTCAGTTGATAGTGTCTGACTTTAAACTGACGCGGAAGGGATCATTTGCGAGAGAACATTCGACATAACTGCTCTCCGGGTTTGCAATAGGAGAATTTTGAAGTAAGATTTCTTATTGAAAAAATTCTCAAAAAATGTCACTACTATCAAATTTATGTTATATATCTAATATTGACCAATGGTAACCGTGAATTTAAGAGAACATTCACTCCTTAGAGAGCATTTAAAGAATAAACCCTCTGGGGTACTGCAAGTCAGTAGCACTCTTCAAAAAAAAAGCAGTGCGGTTTATATCTAATGTAAACCAACGAGAATCATGTAGAGCACTTTTTATTAAGCACAGAATTTTAAGATTCACATTATTATTTAGATTGGAAACAGCTACATTGGTATTTTAAGAATATAAACAGTATTCAAAGAGAAGATCCTCAAAGACTGACTAGACAGTGTGGCAATGTGCATTTGCCCATCCCAAAAAGCGCTCTTGTACAGAAATGTCTAATTTACGAAGAAAGAAAAATATTCAACCATCTTCCACTAGAAATAAGAAACTCTATCTTAATCAGGCAGTTTAGAAAAAAAATTAAGAAGGAGTTGTTAAAAAGACCATACTATGTTTTATCAGAATTTTTTGATGACATATTTTCTAACATTCTAATATTATCATAATAATAAAAGCGATGGCCGACTGATGGAAATCTTGACGATGTTAGCACGATAAAATATCCGTATCAATTAAATATCACTATTTGCAAGAATCAATCTAGCAGAAAAATGCAGAGGTACCACACCCACCCAACCCGACCTAAGATACCCCAGCATTTCTCTGACATAGGTATGACAATGGCATAACATTGCGGCACATCAAACATATCTTTGATGACCTGCCATGTTGAATATTCTTTAAGTGTTTAGATCACAACTTTATTATGATAATATTGGAATGTTAGAAAATTATTTTTTAATTTTTAGTGCCTTTTATAAAAGCTTGTGACTTAAAAAAAAATTTTTACCAATTTATTTTCTACTTTTTAGTCTCAGCTATCTACTCTATTAAATGAAAATATTTGTTCAATAACAGAACAGAAGAGTTTATTCTAGATTATAATGAAATCGCTGATTGTGAGTTGTTTGGAAACTCATTTTTCTATTGGGGGAAGGAGAGGGTGGGGGTAGAGGTAGAAATATATTTTTTGTTTGGGCTGTATTGCCATCGGACCTTTATGCATATACCAAATTTTATAAAAGTCATTTGAAGTGAAGTGTGTCAATAACGCATTTTTTATGGAAGGGGGTGAAGGGTAGGGGTGGGAGGACATTTTTTTCATTATTGTTGTATTGTCATCGGACCACTATATGTATACCAAATTTCATCCAAATCGGATAATGGGAAGTGTGTCAAAAACGCATTTTTCTATAGATGAGGGTGGGGGTAGGAGTGGTAGGATTTTTTTTTTCAATGTTGTATTGTCATCAGACCACTATATGTATACCAAATTTCATCCAAATCGGATAATGGGAAGGGTGTTAAAAATGCATTTTCTATGGAAGGGGGTGGGGGTATGGGTGGGATGATATTTTTTCATTATTGTTGTATTGTCATCGGACCACTATGTGAATACCAAATTTCATCCAAATCGGATAACGGGATGTGTGTCAAAAACAAATTTTTCTATGGAAGGGGGTGGGGGTAGGGGTGGGAGGATTTTTTTTCTTATTGTTGTATTATCATCAGACCACTATACTTGATTCTTCAAAATGGCGTGTTTATTTTATATTCCTAAAATGTTTTAATATTTTTTTAAGTTTATAGAAAAGCACTACTTTGCCCCCACACAACGAGGTACAAATGAGGAAAATCGGGTGGATGGTTCTCAAAAAACCTTATTTTGTTTCAACCATTGTTTTACAGATTATATGATTGCATTGCCAATCCTGTCTGCATTCATTTTCTTATAACTTCGTTATTACTAAACCGATTTTCGTGAAGTAAAAAAAATCTTGGTGAAAATTGATTGTTATTTAGAGATTATAATCGAAATTTGCCGCCATTTTAGAATTTAAGATGTCGTACCGAATTATATTTGATTCTTCAAAATGGCGTGTTTATTTTTATTTTCGGAAAATTTTTAAGTTGTTTTTTAAATATTATTTCCTAGCATTTTTAGGTAGTACTTATGCTTTTCTATAAATAAAAAAAAAACTAAATTTTCGGAAAATAAGAATAAACATGCCATCTTGAAGAATCACGTATGATTCTGTCCGACATCTTAAATTCTAAGATGTCTGCAAATTTCGATTATTATCTTTAAAGAGCAATCAATTCTTACCATATTTTTTTATTTCACTAAAATCGGTTCAGTAATAATGAATTTATAAGGAAATTAATGCAGACAGGATTGGCAATGCAATCTGTAAAACAATGGCTGAAACCAAAATAGATTTTTTGAGAACCACCACACTGTTTTACTAATTTGTACCTTGTTATGTGGGGGAAAAGTAGTGCTTTTCTATAAATTAAAAAAAAAACTAAAATATTTTCGGAAGTTAAGAATAAACACATGTGTGTGAAACCCACAACCTAAAAATAAATAATGGTTTTTTTAAACATAAGGATATTCATCGATATACCTGGATTCAGCCAACAAGAAATCTTAAATCAATTATTGATTATGCTATAGGTGGACAACACTCGCAATTAAAGTGGTATGATGTGCGAGCACTTCGTGGTGTTACCTGTAGATCTGACCACCATCTGGTAAAAGCAAAAATTTTATTCCCTTTAAGAAAAACAAATAAGGACGAAAGTATTAGAGAAAATGAAAACCTAGAATGCATCGAAGACAATCAAAAATACAACTTTAGAAGTCTAGAAATCGAAAGTACTCAAAGATTGTATCAGAACCGATTAGATGAAAAATTAATAAACACAAATCACCCATTTGAAGAGATATATACAAACATAATAAAAAGCTTAAAGGAAGCAAGCAACGAAGCTGTTGGGTACCAAGATAATAGAAATAACAGGAAGATGTAGTGGACGGACAAAATACAGGAAATGGTCAAAGAGAAAAAACGCACATACTTGAAATGGCTCAGTACTAAGGAGCAAAGAGACCTAAATCTACAGGGAAACCAGAAGACAGCTAAGAAATTTGATACGCACAGAAAAAAATTAAATGTTCGAGCGCAAGTGCCACGACATAAACACACACGTAGGAGGTAGGCAGAGTTCTGAAGTATGGAAATTCATTTCTACAGTAAAAAACCCAACAAAAGAAAAAGTAAACATCCAGATAATCAAACCAGAACAATAGACAGAACACTACAAGGGCCTGCTGCAGGAGACGAGACCCGAATATCTGGCAGCTTCTCCGAAAAGAGACATAGAAGTACATGGAGAGGAAGTAATAATCGAAAAAGAAATGATAAAGAATAATATTAAAAAACTTAAATCCGGAAAAGCTAGCGGACCTGGGGGAATATATGCTGAAATGCTCAAATATGAATCAGATAAACTACTCGAAAATCTCACATATATTCTTAATCAATGCATAAACGGACATCCAGTATCTAATGATTGGAAAATTGCATTCATATCCTCAATACATAAAAAAGGAAACAAGCTGGATTGCAACAATTACAGAGGAATTTCAGTAACCAGTACTCTAAGTAGATTGTACGGTAGGATTCTTAGAGATCTAATAGATAATGATTTTCATGAACAAGAAGAAGAAGAGCAAAGTGGATTTCGCGCAGGCAGATCTTGTAGTGATAATGTTTTTTGTCTTAAACAAGTAATTGAGAAAAGGAGCGCCAGAAATATAGAGACTCATGTTACCTTTGTGGACCTACAAAAAGCATATGATACCGTTCCAGTAGAAAAATTATGGACAGTTTTAGAGCAAACTAATATCAATCATACATACATAAAAGCGATAAAAGAACTATACAAAGGGTCAAAATCTAAAATTAAAATTGGAAATCGGCGTTCTAAAGAATTCCTGGTAACAAAAGGCTTAAGACAAAGATGTTGTATCTCCCCAACTCTTTTTAAAATATATATCGCAATAGCTCTAAAAAACTGGAAACGTAAAGTGCACGGCATGGGAATACAACTTAACGACCGATTTACCATATACACACTACAGTTTGCTGACGACCAAGTAATTGCGGCTAATGATAGAGAAGACATGGAGTATATGATGAGAAAGTTAACAGAAGAATACCAAAAGTGGGGACTAACAGTGAACGTGGACAAGACACAGTACTTATGTATTGGAAACGAATCCAGTGAGTTAGTACTAGAAAATGGACAAACAATATCTCCATGCAATGAGTATGTATACTTGGGTGTCACATTTGATAAGACAGGAACAGACTGTAAAGAATTGGAAAAAAGAATAGTAAAAGCAAAAAAAGTTATTGGATGTCTTAACAGTATTTTATGGAGCAGAGAGATAAAAAAGAATGTAAAATTTAACATATATGAAACAATGGTCAAGAGCACGCTGTTGTATGGAATAGAGACTTGTCGCGTAACAGAAAAATACAAAACAAAAATGGAAAGTGTCGAAATGGATGCAATAAGAAGATCAATGAGAATATCTAGAAGAGATCATATAAGAAATGAGATCATAAAAGAAAGAATGGGAATCGAGGGAAGCATAACGGATGACATTACTAAAAGGCAACAGATATGGTACGGCCATGTACAACGGATGAACGAAGAAAGATTACCAAAGCAAGTCCTAGAATGGCAACCAATAGGGCGCAGAAAAGAGGGCGTCCTAAACTAGAATGGCAACAGTCAATCCAAAGATCAATGAGTCAAAAAAATCCAACAGAAGATGATTGTCAGGATCGAAGCAGGTGGAGAATAGGCGTCGGACAACGTAGAAAAACGTTCTAAACCGACATAGTAATAGTAGTAAGAATAAACACGCCATGTTGAAGAATCAAGTATGATTCTGTCCGCCATCTTAAACTTTTAGATGGCGATAAACTTTGATCATGATCTATAAAAAGCAATTAATTCTCACCAGGATGTTTTTTATTTCATTAAAATCGGTTCAGTAGCAATGAATTTATAACGAATTGGCAAGGCAATCGTATAATATGCAAAACAATGGTTGAAACAAAATTTGTTTTTCTAAAACGACTGAACCGATTTTGTTGATTCATACCTTGTTGTGCGTGGCAAGAACGCAGCTTTTTTAATAATTTAAAAAAATAATTAAAGCATATTCGCAACACAAGAATAAACGAGCATCTTTAAAGGGTACAATTTAATTTCGTCCGCCATCTTTGATTTTGAGATCACGGACAAAAAAATATATTAAGTCAAAACTATAATTAATTATCTGCTAAGCGCAGTTTGTCCCATTAAAATCAATGATATAGTTCAAGTTATAATGAAAAAAAAATTGTCCGGTTTTTTTGGCCCACCCGGTATATGGGTAAAACTGTTGAGAAGAATAATAAACGTCTTATTGACTTACTTACTTACTAGATAGTTTAAGTTGTGCTACGTATTTTTACGTAAAACTGCACGTTAAGCGCTCTACGTTTTGTTCCAAATTTAAGTTTAAGTTGAATGTTTTTACGTTACCATAACAAGTCTACTAATAGCAGAGAATATGGAATTCGGCACTGTGTTTTTTTTGATGTTATAATTTTGTTTTTTGTCTTTTCAACTACAGTAGGAATATATTTGCAAAGAATCGTTTGTACTGGAAGAGGAAATTATCGTCTAGGCCTCATTTTTCGATCGGTCAATCAACCAATTCTATTCTTTGGTAACGTTAAGGTGCCCGCAGACTGCCG
Organism: Aspidapion aeneum; assembly: GCA_963576565.1. NCBI lineage: Eukaryota > Metazoa > Arthropoda > Insecta > Coleoptera > Brentidae > Aspidapion > Aspidapion aeneum. Next base: position 9,093,606 of record OY755046.1, read on the forward strand.
TAAGCTAACGTAAATACGTAAGCTCCGAACGTGACCTTGACGACGGTGTGACGAAGTGCGCTTGCGTAACAGTCAAATCTCATGCTTAAGTAAAAATACGTAGCACAACTTAAACTATCTACTTACTATAAATGCTACGCAATCCAAGGGTGTGTTTTTGAGTGTGGACTAAAAATGGCGCTGTTAATTTTTTTTTTAAATATTTTGAAAACAAAGCATAACTCGAAATTTGTACAAAAAAAATACTTTTTTGTAGAAAATAAAATATCCTATCAATATGGTTTTTTAAAATCTACACTTTGCAGAGAATTGTATTGGATGTTCGTTACATTATAATCGGTATAACTTTTGTTGTACCTCGTATTTATTTAAAATATCTTTACATAAAAAAGTTATACTGCCATAACATTTTCTGATATGCCTAAACACATGCAATAAAAACTTTACATATAAAAATCTCGAAAACCGTTGGTCTGAGCGACAAAAAAACAGTATAATCTTTTAACATAAAAATGATGGGAAAAATCATATTTTAAATAAAACTGGTATGGACAAAGAAACAAAAAAGGTACACCGACTTTAATGTAATGGTAGTGACCCAGAGAACACCCGGTACCATGTACAGGGTGATTGACCATATTTTACTCAATTGCTATCTCCGTTAATTTAATCTGACCGACATGTTTAAACTAGCAAAGTTGAAGGATTTTAACTGAAACATCAAGATCTGATGTTAAAAATGACACATGTCAAACTTGTCAACTTTTGAAATATGGTTCATTTTTTTAAACGAAACACCCTCTTTTTTATTTTTTTGGTCGATAGGGCTCCTTTTTCTGATTTCAAAAATATACAGTATGTTGGCATTTGGTTTGACCTTTTTTGAGTTGACCATATAATATATAAACAAAGATGAAGATATTACGGTCAGAATAAACCAAAAGAAAATAGAACAAGTAGAGGAATATATATACCTGGGACAAATTAGTAAACTAAAAAAAAGAAAACCAAACAGTTGAAACCAAGAGACGAGTAAGATTGGCCTGAGCAGCATTCGGTAAATTAAACTACATATTAAGAAATGAAAAATATCCTCGGTACCTCAAAACGAAAGTGTATAACCAATGTATCCTTCCTGTATTTACCTATGGATCCAAGACCTGGACATTTACAAAATCAAACATGGATAAGGTAACAAAAGCCCAAAGATCAATGGAAAGACAAATGTTACATATAAAGCTAACAGATAGAAAAAAGAAAGAATGGATAAGAAATAAAACAAAAGTAACGGATGTCAGAGGAGAAGTAGCAAAATTAAAATGGAAATTTGCCGGTCATAATATCAGACAGAAAGACGATCGATGGAACAAATGTATTGTGAACTGGAGACCTTGGAAAAATAAAAGAAGTAGGGGAAGACCCCAAATGAGATGAGCGGACGATTTGAAGAAACACGCGGGAACTAGATGGATGAACACGGCGACAAACAGAGAAGAGTGGAAGATATTGGGAGAGGCCTATGTCCAAGGATGGAAGAAGGCTAAATATAGATAGATATAAACTTTACTGTTTAATCAATATTAACGGAGATATCCTCAGTCATAGTCAAATATGTTAAATCAAAAGGCAAATAACTTGAAAACGGCCAAACCAAATATCAACATGTTATATATATTAATAAAATCAGAAAAAAGGAGCCCTTTCGATTAAAAAAATAAAATACAGGGTGTTTTGTTTAAATTAACTAGCCATATGTCAAAAATTTGACAAGTGTTTCAAATATGTAATTTTTGGTATCAGATTCTGATGGTTCAGGAAAAACTCTTTACGTTTGCTACTTTAAACCTTACTGTCGGTCACAATCACAATCACCCTGTGAAAAGTCCTTACCTGAGATTGAAGATCAAGGGAAAATCAAACCCAAACTGGACTGTAAAATCACAGATCAATCTGATTACTCTAGACTGGGTTTGATGTTAATTGCAAGCACAGTTATTTCCAAGTTGCACCGAAACTGTACCCAAATCTCTATTGTAGTAATTAAAGTAAAAAAAAGACGAAATGAAGAGGTCGTGACTTACCAAAAAAAGGACCTACCAAGGAATATCCAATTTGGCGGTGACTTATAGACTTCAATCCAATCCAACATTTCCGGAGAGTATCCCGAGAAAGTAGCTTCGTAATCGTAAAGTTTATAATTTGTAATCACAGGCGCTCGCGAGCATGAAAGAAATTGTAGCTTGTAAATGCATAAATATTTGAGTATCACGTGGGCAAGTAATTGTCCGTTTGCAAATTTTGTGAATACTGAATTCCTGATAGCGACGACACTCGACTTGAGCCATTTCGTAGGTAAAAAAAGGATGTGTTGAACACACAGGCGGGTCAAATGGGAAAATATAGCATTTTAAGGAATGGAACAAGGGGTGTCAAGACCATCGCGTAATCAGTATGTCGTAAATTATATAAAATAATTGTAAATAGTTAGATAAGTTTCTTAAATATAGAAGGGTTTAAGCCCTGTAAATAATATTAAAAATAAGTAAAAATATCAAATTAAAGAAAAAACTCAAAAGGGCGCCGCACAATGGTTTATCCCTTTGAAAAAACTATGCATATTCATATCAAGATTTTTTTTAAAATGTTTCGAATTTTTTGTTATGAAATGTCCTCTAAGTATATTTATTTTGAATTTTGGAAAATTGGACTGTAAAGTAAAATTTTGTATTTATTTTGAATTTTTCTCTCAATCTGCAACCCGTCTTTTATTTATTTCTTAAAAGAAAACCGCTTTCTCAATTTTCCTTTTTCTTTTTTTACCTTTAGTGCGTATATTTAGTAGTATTTTGTAAGCTTAAAAAAAAAAGTTTCATCTATAATTTCAAAAAAAAAAAAAATAAAATAACAAGAAAAACTATGTTATTTTAATGTATACAAAGTTCTGCAGACAAAAAATTGTCTTCCCGCAGCCTCCCGCAATGAGATTTTTTTATGGTTATAATCTACAATGTTTTAACTTACTTTATGACTGCATAGGTTGCAGCTGCCTATTTGTGAATTAGGTTTCTAAAATTGTTGCTTTGTTATTCAAATATACTAGAAATACACAGAATAAACGGGTTTTGATTGCTGTGTTAATATGGATATATTTATATATTTTGATGTATTTATTTATTTTCTATTTATCAGTCAATATATGAGTTTGTTATCATTACAAATTATATATTTTAAGATGTAAAGTACAGGGTGACCGTATATAAAGTTCCACTTTTTTGGTTTGGCAGAAAAAGGTAAATCAAAAAGTGTTTCACTTTTTTTTTTAAATCACACCTTACACGCAAGACGGCCATTGGATCCTTATTTTAATAGAACACCCTCTATATTTTTAAAATTTTCGATAGATCTTTGATGTCACCTTGTCTTGAGAGAGCAATGTGTTGAACAAGGAATTAGCGAAGTATTAGCTCACACATATACTATACTATAGTAGTGTGAGCTATGGTGATCCTAATTTTTTAGAAAAAAAAAGTTACTCCGATTTCAAATTATTTTATATATCTTTGCGTTTCAGATGATTTTGAAACTTTTTTGTCGCGCAGTCTGTCTGTCTGTCTGTAACGACCAACGCGCATAACTTAAAAACCGCTTGGCCGATTTTAATGAAATTTGGTACCTAGGCTGGGCATTGGTTCGAGATGGTCCCAAAAAACAAAATCCACCGAACACAAGCCAAATAAAAGGGTGGGGGAAGATTTCAAAAATTAGAGTTTATGTGAAAATATGGCGTGTGTGATATCAAACGAAAGGTAATTGAGTATGGAGTTAAACAAAATACATTTTAGTTTTTTTTTCTTCAAAAAGGGTGGGGGTAGAATTCAAAAATTAGAGTTTATGTGAAAATATGGCGTGTGTGATATCAAACGAAAGGTAATTGAGTCCGGAGTTAAACAAAATACAGTTTAGTTTTTGTTTTTTTAAGGGTGGGGGTAGATTTCAAAAATTTGAGTTTAAGTCAAAACATGGCTTGTGTGGTATCAAAAAAAAGGTAATTTAGTCTGGAGTTGAATAAGATATATTTCAGGTTTTAGTTTTATTAGCTCGCACGTACACTATAACTATAGTAGTGTGAGCATAGGGGCCCATATATTGGCAGAGTATTTTTACTTGACTAACACATTGGCCTTATGGCAAATTATTTTATATTTTACTCAAGAACCGCTTAAGAATACAGGATGTCCTGCTGCAAAAAAGCACCTCCCATCCTGATAAGTGTGATTAAGGAAAAAACTGAAAATGTGTAAAATGAGTAATTTAATTTTTGAATTATCTTTATCTGACAAGTAATACAAAAAATCCATGTGGAGCTTTCTAAACGGTGACCCTGTACATAGGTGGGATATTTTTAACATAAAAAGTTTTTTTATTCTTGTGAAAAATAAGAGTTTAAGATATAAATTGTTGGTTTACTTCCTATTGTAAAAAATATATTGATTTGTTTACTTTTGACCACACTAAATAAATTTATTAAATATATAGGAATAAGTAGGCTACACGAAATTGCCAGATTCCTCAAGGGGGGGGGGGCTAAATAATATTTTAACAAAAATGATAGTACTTTATGTTTGATTCCACAAGGAAATTTAAGGGACTGCAGGGGCCTTGGAGCAAGGGACCATCCAGTCCCCTCCCCTTAGTACGCCTATGTTATAACACAAAGGAGGGCGGAAGTAGTTTTTCAGAAAAAATAATCATCAATCAAACTAGTAACAATGGTTACTAAGTTAGTAACAATGGCTAGTAATATTGAGTAATTATTTACCTTTTTATTTATATTACACAATTTTTACCCCACACCCTGCAAGGGAGAGGGAGGGTGGAATTAGCTAGAATAAATTGGTAATTATGTGTTGAATATATGCACAAAACTTTAACTTTATCTGATAAATACTCTAAAAGATATTTACTTTTTTCCGAAATTTAACCATTTTAAACCACTGTGCACCGCAGCACACCAAAATTCCCAAAAATTGTAAAACAAAAAAAAAATTGTAACAAAAAAATACAGATTGAGTGAGAACGAAACACCCTGTACATCACATTTTTTACCAAAATTAAATTGCTCTTCTCAAAAAACCCCCTACCCCAAATTATCAAAGAAAATCGAATTTTAACACCCTGTTTCTCGGTTAATATCAACTTTTGGACTAAGGCAAGTGTAGCAAAATCTTAATATTTTGATTCAAGGAATTTACAATTTTAAATGTACCATTAGTGCCAAGACACCTTGTATTTAAAAAGCATTAACTTTATGTAATATACCAAACACTAAAGTGACAGTTAAAATCAAGTGGACAGTTGCATTACTTATAAAAAACTTAGCGGATAACCCAACTAAATAAAACAGGGTCGGATCTGCAGGACTGTGAGTTATTTGCTTTGCAAAATTTTGTACTTTACTCGCTTGGAGGCCTTCATGAGCTTTTCGTGTTACTTCGTGTGCTACTACAAATTTTACTGTAGGGGTTTAAAACCTTAATTTTTGGGCTCAGAATCCTACTTATTGAACATCTATCAAACGGTACTAAAAACAAAATACGCAGTCACACATGGAAAACCGGATATTTTTGGAAAATTTACAACTTTCTGAACCGATTATTTTCTAAACTGTGTTTTATAGAGTAGGTAACTCGAATTATGAAAAATGGACAAGATACAAAACAGATTATACAGGGTTTAAATGGTATAACTCACAATATGTTAATGAGTGATAGAGGAGGTCAAAATAAGAAAAAAAAGTTAATATTACATGGAAGTCAAAACTCTTTTGTTGACGATTTTTTAAACTTTTTGCGTTATAACTTCTTTAACAAACACAGATATAATATGAAATTTGTTGAAGTCTTGTATCAAAATGAAAACAACAATTGGATATAAAAATGGTTTAAAAACAAAAAACTTTTTGTAAAGGAAAACTGTTTTTTTTGTTATGAACTTTTCTAAATATCATATTAAACGCAATATCTTTGTTGATGTTTTTAGAAACAAGTGTCTAGGTAGACATAACAATGTCATTGATATTTTTTTAAAGTAAGCGTAACTCCTCCACTTAATTTGCATTTTTATGGCGCGGCAAATGTTTTTTTAGTTGAACTTTCTGCTTGGCCTTGTAGTCACAGTGCTGGCATTTAAACCAATCGATTTCATTTTCATTTTTATGTTGTAGCAAATGTGTTTTCAGTTGACTTTTCAGCTTGGCTTTATAGTCACATTGTTGGCATTTAAACCAACTAATTTCATTTGCACTTTTATGTCGCAGCAAATGTTTTTTCAGTTGACCTTTCTCCTTGGCCTCGTAGGAACATTGGTTGCATTTAAACCAATCGATTTCATTTGCATTTTTATGTTGCAGCAAATGTTTTTTCATATGAGAGTTCTGCTTGGACTTGTACTCACACTGTTGGCATTTAAACCAAACAATTTCATTTGCATTTTTATGTTGCAGCAAATGTGTTTCCACATGAGACTTTCGCTTGGCCTTGTAGTCACAGAGGTTGCACTTAAACCAATTAATTTCATTGGCATCTTTATGTCGAAGCAAATGTGTTTTCAGTACACCTTTCTGCTTGGCCTTGAAGTCACATTGGTTGCATTTAAACCAATCGATTTCATTTGCATTTTTATGTTGCAGCAAATGTGTTTTCAGTTGAGATTTCAGCTTGGCCTTGTAGGCACATTGGTTGCATTTAAACCAATCGATTTCATTTGCATTTTTATGTTGCAGCAAATGTGTTTTTAGGTGACCTTTCTGCTTGGCCTTGTAGTCACATTGGTTGCATTTAAACCACTCTATTTCATTTGCATTTTTATGTCGCAGCAAATGTTTTTTCAGATCAGACTTCTGCTTGGTCTTATAGTCGCAGTGGTTGCATCCAAAGTGCTCCTTACATTTGGTCTGGTAATTGCAATGATGACATTCGAAGCAGTTAATATCATCAACACTCTTGTGTTGTAACAAATTGTGCTGTTTTGCTCTCCAATTGATGTGATAATCGCAACGGGACCCTTGATGTGGATTTTTCTCAGTTCTGAAATATAAGAAGAAAATAGCAGCTAGAAGCAATCTTTTACAGGCAATTCTAGCGTTGTGGCAAAAATCGGGACAAGTATCTTTGTCTAATCTGAATGCCACGTTGTGTAAAGGGCAGAGCAGAACAATTTACTTATATTTTGCGCCCTAAAACCATGGGTACTCTGAGAAGAGTAAGGGTAGGTTTGCCGTTCCGATTTATACATTTTTGTGTGTTTGTTAGTTTTAGAACTTATATATTTTTTAGGATTTTGAATAGGTTCAAAACTGATAACTAGAAAGTACAATTGTATTGCAGGATTTTTATAGACTAATACGTTAGTTTGATGGCTAACAATGCTTAAATTACTGCATAAAAGCTACTTAGTCCAGAGGTACGATTTTGTGTGTAGACCAAAAATATCTCTGTTATATTTTTTTTAAATATTTTGAAAACAACATATAACACGAGATTTGAACAAATAGCTATTTTCCTATCAAGTGTGGAAAGTCCACTTTTTCCGCACGAGACTGCCTAGTTAATCCAACGACGCAGGAGTTCGGTCATAGCAACCAAGTATATCAAAGCCACTGATGCAACTAGTATACCAGTAATAATGCAATTTACAAATTTTTTACATGTCTGTGCGATTTTGCGCCCTAGTGCGAAAAAAAAATTCCACACTAGTGCGGAAAATAGTTTAAATAGTGTGGAAAATCACATTTTCCGCAAGCTTGTAGGAAAAATACTTTTTTGTAGAAAATAAAACATCCTATCAATATGCTTTTTTAAACCTAATATTTATTTTATTTTTTTACTAAAAATAATAAAATTAAAAAAGACACATCCAATTTGTTTTAGTATTTTCTTGTGGACAGCCACAGAACTCATAGACCAACCAAAACTGGGGAACCAACCCTGAGCTAGATTTTGTAAAAATGAGGTGCCTGGATATTCTGCACTTGAATGGGTTAAGGGATAAAGCTGGAGAATGGCTTAATTGCCAGACCAACGGGTCATCTACCACTACTTTTACTACTAAGTGTACCGGGTAGCCCATACAATTTTCGAATAAATATCGGGTGGGCTATAAAAAACCATACAAAATGTTTTTCATTATTACTTTTGAACTATACCATCGATTTTAATGAAGTTTGTTCGGTTTTTTATTTTATTAACATCGGTTCAGTAAAAATTATTTCATTCTTAAAAATTAAAAAAAGAAACATACGTTGTCGGGAACCACTAAACCAATTTCATGATTTGTTGTGCATGGCAAAAATAGAGCTATAATTGCAAAAATATTCTAAAAAAGTTCCGGAACATAAGATTAAACGAGCTTTTTTGAACTTTAACAATCTTGGAATTTAAGATGGAGGTCAAAAGCTTGATCGATTCCTTCCAAAAATGCAGTTTGTCATATTACAATCGATGGTATGGCTAAAAAGTTATAATAAAAGCACATTTTTTCCAGTTTTTTTTAGCCCACCCAGTATATTTGCTAAAAGTTTTTATACCACATAACCGAATTTACCGAAAAAAACGTCATTGTATAGCCAGAAAACTATTTTATTAAGAAAATAGATGGTTTATCTTTTACTATGGCTGACTGTCCAAAACAAGATATTACTCAGACGATCATTTTGCGTCTAGCACAAAGGATTTTTGCAAATATATTCACCCTGCGGCTCACTGCAGTTAAAAAGACAAAAAACAATAGAGTAAACTCAAAAAAACACTATGCCAATTCCATATTCATCTTATATGCTAAAAAGAGAAGAAGAGTAGTGGAGTTTGTTTATAGTTAGATTTCTAGCCTACTAAAGGTAGCATATCAAAACTTATATTTGTGTGTGTTTCACGTCGTCAGTGGCGAATAGCATACCATGACGTAGGACTAAATGTGTTTTCAGTACACCTTTCTGCTTGGCCTTAAAGTCACATTGGTTGCATTTAAACCAATCTATTTCATTTGCATATTTATGTTTCAGCAAATGTGTTGTCAGTGCAGATTTCTGCTTGGCCTTGTAGGCACATTGGTTGCATTTAAACCAATCGATTTCATTTGCATTTTTATGTTGCAGCAAATGTGTTTTTAGGTGACCTTTCCGCTTGGCCTTGTAGTCACATTGCTTGCATTTCAACCAGTCTATTTCATTTGCATTTTTATGTTGCAACAAATGTGTTTTCAGTTGAGATTTCTGCTTGGCCTTGTAAGCACATTGGTTGCATTTAAACCAATCGATTTCATTTGCATTTTTATGTTGCAGCAAATGTGTTTTTAGGTGACTTTTCTGTTTGGCCATGTAGTCACATTCGTTGCATTTCAACCATTCTATTTTATTTGCATTTTTATGTCGCAGCAAATGTTTTTTCAAATCAGACTTCAGCTTGGTCTTATAGTCGCAGTGGTTGCATCCAAACTGGTCCTTATACTTGGTCTGGTAATTGCAATGATGACATTCGAAGCAATTGATATCATTAACACTTTTATGTTGTAACAAATTCTGCTGTTTTGCTCTCCAATTGATGTGATAATCGCAATGGGACACATGATGTAGATTTTTCTCAGTTCTGAAATGTAAGAAAAAAAATTGCAGCTAGAAGCAATCTTTTACAGGTAGTTCTAGCGTTGTGGCAAAAATCGGGACAAGTATCTTGGTCTAATCTGTATGCCACATTGTGTAAAGGGCAGAGCAGAACAATTTACTTATATTTTGCGCCCTACAGCCATGGGTACTCTGAGAAGCGTAAGGGTAGGTTTGCCGTTCCGGTTTATACATTTTTGTGTGTTTGTTTGTAGGTTCAAAACTGATAACTAGAAAGTACAATTATTGTATTGCAGGATTTTTATAGACTAATACGTTAGTTTGATGGCTTAAATTACTGCATAAAAGCTACGTAGACTGCCTAGTTAAACGAACGACGCTGGAGTTCGGTCATAGCAACCAAGTATATCAAAGCCACTGATGCAGCTAGTATACCAGTAATAATGCAATTTACAATTTTTTTACATTTCTGTGCGGAAAAGATTTTCCGCCGTAGGGCGATTTTTTTTTTTTCATACTAGTGCGAAAAAGTAGAATTTTTCGCACTAATAATAGTGTAAAAACTCACATTTTCCGCACGCTTGTAGAAAAAATACTTTTTTTGTAGAAAATAAAACATTCTATCAATATGCTTTTTTAAATCTCATATATTATTATTAAATTTTTTTACTAAAAATAATAAAATTAAAAAAAACACACCCAATTCTTGTGGACAGACCAAAGAACTCATAGACCAACCAAAACTGAGGAACCAACCCTGAGCTAGATTTTGTAAAAATAGGAAGGCTCAATGAGGTACCTGGATATTCTGCACTTGAATGGGTTAAGGGATAAAGCTAGAGAATGGCTTAATTGCCAGACCTACGGGTCACCTACCACTACTTTTACTACTAAGTATCGAGTGGGCTATAAAAAACGGTACAAAATGTTTTTCATTATTACTTTTGAACTATACCATCGATTTTAATGAAATTTGTTCGGTTTTTTATTTTATTAACATCGGTTCAGTAAAAACTATTTCATGAGGAAATGAGTGTAGACAAAATTAAGAAGGCAATGGTATAATTCTTAAAAATTAAAAAAAGAAACATACGTTGTCGGGAACCACTATTGATTTTATGATTTGTTGTCCATGTCAAAAATAGAGCTATTTTACGAATTGCAAAAATATTCTAAAAAATTTCCGGAACATAATATTAAACGAGCTTTTTTGAACTTCAACAATCTTAGAATTTAAGATGGCGGTCAAAAGCTTGATCGATTCCTTCCAAAAATGCAGTTTGTCATATTACAATCGATGGTATGGTTAAAAAGTTATAATGAAAGAACATTTTTTCCAGTTTTTTTTAGCCCACCCAGTATATTTGGTAAAAGTTTTTATTATACCACATAAACGAATTTACCGAAAAAAACGTCATTGTATAGCCAGAAAACTATTTTATTAAGGAAATAGATGGTTTATCTTTTACTACGGCTGACTATCCAAAACAAGTTATTACTCAGACGATCATTTTGCATCTAGCACAAAGGATTTTTTGCAAATATATTCATCCTGCGGCTCACTGCAGTTAAAAAGACAAAAAACAAAAGAGTAAACTCAAAAAAACACTATCCCAATTCCATATTCATCTCACGTGCTAAAAAGAGAAGGAGAGTAGTGGAATTTGTTTATAGTTAGATTTCTAGCCTACTAAAGGTAGCATCTCAGAACTTATATTTGTATGTGTTTCACGTCGTCAGTGGAGAATAGCATACCATGACGTAGGACAATTTGTAACGAAAACCAAAGCCCTATAAGTGGTTCTTCTACGGTGAAATAGAAGCGCAATTTAGTGCATAGGGTATCTGTATCTCCAGCACATGCACCATAAATTTCCCGAACTTAATGCTCTTATAGTTTTCGAGATAGCGCTTGCACTCACTACAAGCTCCCTACAAGAGCTGGCCATGTAAAAGGCCTATATTCTATATATTTAAGGGTAATTTAGTGCTATGTTATCCAGTTCAAAACTCTTGTTGTTTTAGAGATATCGGTGGTACTACAAGCTCCCTAAAGAAGTTAACATTTTTCAAGGACTGGGGTGACAGAATTATTTATTTCTTAATAATATATAGGATAGGTTGGCAGTGCAAATAGCCTAGAGTAAAAATAATATTTATTTTATAATACATTGTTTAATGAATTTAAGGCTAATTTAATGCTGCGTTTCCCAATTTTTGTGGTTTTGGAGATATCGCTTGCACACAGTGTGCCTGAATGAAGTATGTTACATAAAAATGGTTCCAAAAACTAATTGCAAATTTTGAATATGGACTCTTTCCTGACTTCAGAGCCATATTCATATAAATCTTTTCTCGAAATTTTATTTCTGCCTTTTTTCTAGTTAGTCTAGGCGCTGGCTCCTGTCACGCTGTAATATGTGCGCTCATTTTGACTGTGGGGATTTGTTAAGCACCCATACCAGTATAAAAAAAGTTTGGTCACGTGGTTGAACTTTTGGTCGTTTGGCCGCCATATTTGAAAATGGCCGCCAAATTAAAAGATTTTTTGTTTAAGCGTATCTCCCTACCAAGTAGTCCTATTTTAATTTTTTAAAGCTTGTTTTACTCCCTTTTAGTCAATATTCTCTTCTGTGAAAGGTTTAGCCTTCTATGTAACAAAAAAAACAAATTTCAATAATATTGTAGCTACAATAAAATGAGCATGGGTATTATTTTATTATTTTGCGAGCGGAAATACTAATAATATTGGTATATCTCAAAAACTACTTGTTTTATCTAATAATTAAAATAACAAAATTTATTTGCCTTTAAAAAAGGAGTATAACAAGCCTTAAAAAATTAAAATCGGATGACTGGGTAGGAAGATACGCTTAAACAAAAAATCGATCAATTTGGCGGCCATTTTCAAAGATTGCGGCCAAACGACCATAAGTTTGACCACGTGACCAAACTTTTTTTATACACCTATGGGTGCTTAACAATGCCCCGCAGTCAAACTGAGCGCACATATTAGGTCACACGTGACAGGAGCCAGCGCCTAGACTAACTATAAAAATGGCCAAAAATTGATAAAATTTCGAAAAGAGGATCAGCTAGGATTTATATGAATATCGCTCTGAAGTCAGAAAAGGGTCCATATTCAAAATGTGCAATTAATTTTTGGAACCATTTTTATGTAACCTATCTTCGTTCAGGCACACTGTGTGTACTGCTAGCTTTTTGAACATATGGATAGCACTGCTCCCTACAGGAGTTGGCAATACAATGCTAATTTATTGGTCTGTTTTACAATTTCATGATCTTGTGGTTTTAGAGATATCCATTGCACTGCTAGCTTGGTACAGGGATTAGCAGTGCAAAAGGCTCTAATGATTTTTTTTTCATATTGTTCTGTGAATTTAAGGCTAATTTAATGCCCTGTGCCCCAAGGTTTGCCGCAGTGCACAAGTCCTGTGCGAAAAAGATCAATAATTTTATAGTGATATTTTATTTATTAAATTGTACGGTTATTAAAACACCGCAATAGAAAAATACTTGCTAAAATTATCCGCGGCTGATACTGATCTCAACTCAATAGACCCTGAAGAAAATACTGTTGAAGCAATACAACCAAGTGAATTCGAACTACAAAACCGTCCAAGGAAAGTAAAAAAAGCCTGTTAAGAAAACTGATCCAAAACCCAAGCAAAATATCCAGTTGGAAATGAGAATCAAAAAAGTCCGAGGGTAGGGTTTTTAATTAAAAAAATTTCCTTAATAGTGGCGTAATACCCAGATAAAGTTTTGTTTGTAAAATGATTGACTATCTTAAAAATGAATGAGTACATGCAAAGCTATAATCCATTAAAACACGAAACAATTTTGGTGATCAATACAAATGAATACCAAAGTGTTTATTGATCTTTTCCCCAGAGTTTGAAAAATGTTCACATTAATATCTGTGTTTCTTAATTTCTGACCTCTACCAACAAATTAAAACGAACAAAAAAATAAAAAAATAAAGTCTAACACTCTGTATCTCGGTTTTGGACTATGGCAAGTGTAGCTAAATCTTAATATTTTGATTCAAGGAATCTACAGCTTTACTATGTACCATTAGGAGGGCTGAGACACCCTGTATTTAACAAGCACTAGTTAGTTAGTAGTAGTGGTGGGGAGACCATTTTTGGTCTAGCGACTAGGCACACGGCGCGCCCTTTTCGCAAACCCCGATTTGTCCTTACATCATATATCAAACTGATGCACGTGTCCCTTAGGATGCAAGTTTTCTTTCTCTAAGAGGACTTAATTTTGCCTGACACCTCTTTGTCGAGGGTAGGGATCTTGATACTGCGTGGCAAGTATACACAGTGGACCCACGCTCTTACACCCCTTCCGAAAGGTGGTCCTACTACATGTTAGACTTGCATCTAAGAAATTTTCTCTGGTTATTTTTCTCCTACTTGCTATGTTGGCAGTGGTCCGTTTTGACATTTGTTTTGATCTGTGCACTTGTATCGAAATTTGGAATATATCCTTGATTGATGCTGCCCCCAACAGACTTGTACTGAAGTGCTAGTGTACTTTCTCATTGGATGGTTTAAAACTGGCGGTCTTTTTGGCAGGCTTACAAACCCAACCGCTAGGGAATTTTTGTTTGCGAGTGTTTTTATAAATGGGTTTGCATTTTTATTTGAATTTTACCTAATACCGCTATCGTCCCAGCAGAACTTGGTTATAGACGATAGACTTCTTTCCTTTTCAGTGCAACAGTCGTGGTTGTCGTGAGTTGACTGTAGGAGATTTATGCTGGCGCCATCCTGGTTCCGACTAGCACTTATAGCAGGCTCTTGGGTTATTATCCCTGGTTCCTCGGCTGGCTGCGTGTCGGCTCCTGGACTACACCTGCTTATATTCTCGATGTTCAAGGTCAACTTATATTTTTGCGGGCATCGCATCGCATGCTTATTCGATGACGGCTGTTGGATGCTGAAAAGGAAGTGGGCGACAAGGAGCCAGATTTTTTTTTGTTTTTGCATCGTTCGAGACGCGAGCCTGGTACCTTCTGCATGTGAACCCGACGACCATACCACGGCACTACCCTGCCGCCCTAAAAAGCACTAACTTTATGTAATATACCAAAAAAACTAAAGTGACAGTTGAATTACTCATAAAAAACTTGGCGGATAACATGAGAATAACCAATTAAAATAAACAGGGTCAGATCTATAGGACTGTGAGTTTTTTGCTTTGGAAAATTTTGGAACACTTCATAATGTACTTTACTCGCTTGAAGGCCTTCATGTGCTTTTCGTGTTACTTGCAAATTTTACTGCAGTGGTTGAAAGCCTTAACTTTTAGGCTACAAATGCTACTTATTGGACATCTATCAAACTGGTACTAAAAACAAAATGGCGGCTCACACATGAAAAACAGGAGAAATTTGGAAAATGTACAACTTTCTGAACCATTTTTTTTAAATGAGTTTTATAGAGAAGGAAACTCGATTTTATAAAAAAATGCACAAGATACAAAAAAGATAATAATTAATAATGTAAATGGTAAGTCACAATATTTTAAGAGTGATAGAAGAGGTCAAAATAAGACAAAACCGTTCATATTACATGGAGCTCAAAACTCTTTTGTTTTCGAGATACAGACCATCAAAAGGTAGTCTCTGTTTGAAACTCGTAGACAATGATTGAGTAGAAACAAAATTTCGGACTTCCATTGCCTTAATTTATTTCGACGCTTCGGTTAGTAAGTATCCCAAACCGTTTTCAAGTGTAAACTAAACAATTACCAGCTCCAGGGACTCACCGACCAGCAGTTTGTCGAGGTTTTTGTTGGATATAATTCAACCAGGGTAACTCCGAATCTTTTGTCAAAAACTCGGAACATTTTGTCGAGATTTGAAAAAGGATGGAATTAGATTTGAACGATAGATTTGTAAGTTTTGATGTAGAAAGTCTTTACCAATGTACCAATAAATGAGTCACTCAGTACCATTAAAACAGATTACAAACTGATGATACAATTCACGAGAGAACCACTTTATACTACTATCGGTGGATAGAGTGATGGATTTGTTGAAACTGTCTCCGTAACTCTTACCTTCAAGTGAAATATAATTTTTACGCGCAAAATGATGGACTTCCAATGGGTTCGTTTCTTTCGCCAGTGGTAGCAAACATCTACATGGAGTGGTGCGAGGACCATGCGATCAACACAGCAAGTCAAATCAAAACTATGGCTACGATACGTGGATGACACATGACCGGAAAATGATGACGAACTACATCATTTTCTACACCTTCTGAACGGTATTCGACCAACAATCAAATGTACCATGGACATTGAAAAAGAATGAACCTTACCTTTTTTGGATGTGCTTGTCAAACGATTAGACAGAAACCTACACACACGGGACAGTACCTTAATTTTAAGTCTAATCATTCTGTTGCTACAAAACAAGGAGTTATAAGAAGTTTGTATTTAAGAGCCGTAAAAATATTTGTAGTAATAATAAAGAATTAACCACAGAAATAAACAACATTAAAAAGGATTTACAACAGAATGGTTATTCCGAGAAATAACTAAACTCAACAATCTCTAAAATTAAAAACAAACCAAATGTAGCAAATTTCTGAAAATAATAATCCGTTGGGTGTTATTTATATTCCATTTCAGAAAACATAAGACGAATAGCCAAGCACTATAATAAAAAACCAGTATTTTTATCGGGAAATACGATAAGGAGTTTTGTAACTAAAACAAAATCAGAAAATAAAACGGAATGTATTTACCAAATCCCTTGTGAATGTGGTAAATTATATGGTAAATCATATGAAGGTGAAACGCTCTCTTCAGGTCAGAGTAAATGAAGATCCAAAAAGTACCCAATTAGGGAATATTGTAATGTGTCAATAATCCGGTTTAGCGGATCATGCATAGTCAAATGATCACAGGATTCAGTGGTCAGAAGCTAAAGTTTTGCATAAGTAGTCGCATTGGCGAAAACGAAAGTTTATTGAAAATGCGTTTATAATGCAGAATAAAGAAGTTTTCAGTCAACCAAGCACGGACATACCAAACATATGGAAACCACTCCTTAAGGAAAAGAGAAGTCTTAGGATTAAAAAGGGGGCGGGTCGTCACACATGACTACACACGAACTAGTATAAGTAGTAGCGTAGAGACTAAATTGTTTAGTTTACACTTGAAAACGGTTAAAGATACTTACTAACCAAAACGGCGTGTTTAAAATAAATAAAGACAATGGAAGTCCGAAATTTTGGTTCTATCCAAAGGTAGGTTCGGTATTTGCATCCGATCAAATCGCGGAGCCGACGGATTTTTGATCAGCTGATCGTAGATTTGTCGGAGTAAATTGTAATTACCGAACGGACAGATAGAGATATTTACTGTTATTACCCACAACTTCACCATAGTTCTCGTCAGATACCTGTATGATATAGGTTTTTCCACTTTCTGGTTCAAATGATTCCTAATTCTTTATTTTTAGAAAAAAAATACAGTAGTTCTTTACGACAAAAACAAAAGAAATAATAAATATAACCTCAAACAAACAGATTAATCTAAAAGATCCGTCTGCAAATTGGAGCACGCAAATTTGGCTCCGATCGATCTGGATTCATTTACCGAACGATTCAGATTTACCTCCCCTATCTCTGCTCGGATTACCGAACGGACTTAAAGTTGGCGATTTTTTAAACGTTTTTGGTTATAACGTCTTTAACAAATACAGCAACAATAAGAAATTTGTTGAAGTGAAATTATTTAAAAAAATTATGGAAAAGTTCTTTTATAGTAAAACTGTGTTTCTTTTTGTTATAAACTTTTATAAATACTATATTAAACGCAATATCTTTGTTAATATTTAGTATCTAAGTAGACATAACACTGTCATTGATACTTTTTAAAGTTTATGTTTAAGGTTTGAAGGTAATTAACAAAAAAATTATACTGCATTTTCTAAACATTAATTTTATTCTATATTCATTGATGGTTAATTAATTTAATTTGCATTTTTATGTCACGGCAAATGTGTTTTCAGTTGACCTTTCTGCTTGACCTTGTTTCATATAAACCAATCGATTTCATTTATATTTTTACATTGCAGCAAATGTTTTTTCAGTTCATATTTCTGTTTGGTCTTAAAATTACACTTTTAGGATTTAAACCAATATATTTAATTTGCATTTTAATGTCGCAACAAATGTCTTTTCATATTAGACTTCCGCTTGGCTTTGTAGTCACACTGTTGGCATTTAAACCAAGTAATTTCATTGGCACTTTTATGTCGCAGCAAATGTTTTTTCAGTTGACTTTTCTGCTTGCCCTTATAGTCACATTGGTTGCATTTAAACCAGTTTATTTCATTTGCATTTTTATGTTGCAGCCAATGTTTTTCCAGATCAGACTTCTGCTTGGCCTTATAGTCGCATTGGTTGCATCCAAATTGCTCCTTACATTTAATCTGGGACTTGCCAGGATGACATTCGATGCAGTTGATCTCATCAACACTTTTGTGTTGTAACAATTTGTGGTGTTTTGCTCTCCAACTGATTAGATAATCGCAATTGGTTCCTTGATGTGGATTTTGCTCAGTTCTGAAATGTAAGAAAAATAAATGGATCTATGACAGATCTGTTACCTTCCTAGCTAGCCTATCAGCACACTTCAAGTGAAGCTATGATAATCAGCCTTGAAAACAGGTTTTTCTACATATCTCAGAAACTGAAGCTCCTACGAAGTTTTTTGCTACAACACAAATTGTTTAGCTTTTCTTTTTGGGATATAAATTTAGCTTTCATTTTGTTAATAGTTTTAACTTCCGATTATTTAGGGAAAAATAAGAATTCTTTGAGTTATTCAATTTCATAACTTTTTCCTTAAAATATCGGGTTTATAGCCTGGACCGAGCTCTTGTTAGTAGTGCGCGGTAGTGTTTAAATCGCGCACACAAATTCGCCGGTTTACCAACCGCTGCCGTTGGGAGTTGAATTACAGTAAATTCCCTAAACAAGCGGTCTATTCTCTTAAAAACCATTGATGAGTACACATGTCGATGGTGGAATGGCACAGGTGAGTGAGGTCCACGTTTTTTTCGTATTATTAATCTTTTATAACTATTTATAAAACCCCCTATGGGATTATTACTTTTCACTTATATCGAAGAATTTTTATATTACACCCCTTCCCATAACACAAATTATTGACCCAAATGTAGTGTACTATATTCCGAAAACCTCATATTGATGCGATGCTCTGTTAAAAAGTTAGCATTTTTTAAATTTTTTAAGTGTCATTAGCATTAATGGTTTTTGACCAAAATCTAATCAGCTCGTTAGAGTGTCCAACACTATTTTTCCTGAAAATTTTATGAAAATGGGTTAAGCGGTTCAGAAGCTATCGTGTTACGGACAGAAAAAAAATAAACACACACACACAGACAGACATCACGACGATATTGCTAGGATAGGTCAAATCACATCCAAATAACACATTTTCGGCGTTATCTTTAAAAAAAAAATTCGTCGAAAACAATACCTTCTCTAGCCATTGCTCTGCGGGCTAGGAAGGTAAAAATAGCAGCTAGAAGCAATCTTTTACAGGCAAATCTAGCGTTTTGGCAAAAATCGGGACAGGTATCTTTGTCTAATCTGTAAAAGTGAGGGTAGGTTTGCCGTTCCGGTTTACACATTTTTGTGTGTTTGTTAGTTTAAAAACTTATATATTTTTTAGGATTTTGAATAGATTCAAAACTAATAACTAGAAAGAACAATTGTGTTGCAGGATTTTTCTAGACCAATACGTTAGTTTGATGGCTAATAATGCTCAAATTACTGCATAAAAACTACGTAGCCCAGAGGTGTGATTTTGTGTGTAGACCAAAAATATACTTGTTAATTGGAATTGTTCATGAATGAATAACATCAGTAGAAGTAATTAATAAACGAATTTGTGTTTTATAAGGAATTACTATTTGCCCTCGAACATTTAATTTTTTTCTGTGCGTATCAAATTTCTTAGCTGCCTTCTGGTTTCCCTGTAGATTTCTAGGTCTCTTTGTTCTTTAGTACTGAGCCATTTCAAGTATGTGCTTTTTTTCTCTTTGACCATTTCCTGTATTTTTTCCGTCCACCACATCTTCCTGCTATTTCTATTATCTTGGTATCCAACAGCTTCGATGCTTGCTTCCTTCAAGCTTTTTATTATGTTTGTATATATCTTTTCAGATGAGTGTTCTGTGTTTATTAATTTTTTATCTAATCGGTTCTGATACAATCTTTGAGTACTTTCGATTTCTAGACTTCTAAAGTTGTATTTTTGATTGTCTTCGATGCATTCTAGGTTTTTATTTTCTCCAATACTTTCGTCCTTATTTGTTTTTCTTAGAGGGAATAATATTTTTGTTTTTACCAGATGGTGGTCAGATCCACAGGTAACACCACGAAGTGCTCGCACATCATACCATTTTAAATGCGAGTGTTGTCCACCTATAGCATAATCAATGATTTAAGATTTCTTGTTGGCTGAATTCAGGTATATCGATGAATATCCTTATGCCTAAAAAAACCATTATTTATTTTTAGGTTGTGGGTTTCACACAATTGCATCAGTCTCACGCCATTATAATTTGTTACTTCTTCTCCAAATGGTCCTATCCCTTTGCTTTGGGTTTTTCTACCAGTTCGGCTATTAAAATCGCCAAGCATAATTATTTCTCTGGTATTACCGATTTTGGTGATAGTCTCATCAAGTTGGTCAAAGAACAGTTGCTTTGTAGCTACTTTTTCGTCATCTGATGGTGCGTAGACTGCTATTATGCTTATATTATGACCAAGCATCTTCATGTTCACTCGAAGTATGTTTTCACTAATGCAATCGTAGTCGGTAATCTTATTTTTTAGGTTTTTCTTTATTAACAAGGATACCCCTCTGGCTGCTCTTCTTTCTTTTGGGACTCCAGTGAATATATGGACGAAATTGCCGACATTATTCGTACCTGTTCCTTTCTTTTTTGTCTCTGTAAGTGCAATAATATCGATCTTACAATTCTGCACTTCGGTTGCAATAAGGTCCAACTTTTGATTCACTCCCTGTACGTTCCATGTAGCTATATTCATAGTCCTTTGTCTTTGCTTTTTTCGTCTTTGAGAATTTCCATCTATTGCTCCGAGGCTTTGTTTAGGCTTTTTGGTAATTGCTTTGTTTTACAAGTATTAGAGAACCAGTCTAATGCCTCAACCCCCTACTTGGAGGGCCATGATTTTTAATCAAGGTTTTTCTCCTCTAGCCTTTGACGAGCCAACGCCATACTGTGTTTTACACTATCCCTAAAAGAAAGGGTTGCCACCTACGCTATGATCACCGTACCGAGGTCCATTCTCTCCGCCTTTCATATCGATGTGGTCTTCTCCCGTAACCCTGGGAAAGGGACCCTAGACAGGTGCTAACTCTCCGGGTCGGAGAGTTAATAAGCTTGATCAATTCCTTGCAAAAATGCAGTTTGTCATATTAAAATCGATGGTATGGTTAAAAAGTTATAATAAAAAACATTTTGTCCGGTTTATTTTGGTCCACCCGGTATATTTGCTTAAAGCTTTTTTAAAAACTATATTATTAAGAAAATAAATAGTTTATCTTTTGCTACGTTTTTGTTCGTCAGTATGGGATTTGATTGACGAATACAACATTCCACTATATATTGCGTTTATAGACTTCAAAAAAGCTTTCGATACCATTGAGCACTGGGCAGTAAAAGCATCTTTAATTAATAGCCGAATAGATCACAGATATACAGACTAATAGCCAATATATATAGCGAAGCACCAACATCAATCAAAATCCACGAAGGAACCAAGCCAATCTTCATAAGAAGAGGTGTCGGATAAGGCGACACAATATCCCCTAAACTATTTAACCAGGCCCTAAGATGTTTTTAAAAACTAAGATTGGGAAGAAATAGGCTATATTTGAACCACTAATGATATCGCCTTAATGACAGATAAAAAAGAAGAACTGATAAAAATATAGGCTTGAGTATGAACTACACTAAAACTAAAATCATAACAAATACTATATATATCACGATCAGAATAAATCAAAAGAAAATAGAACAAGTAGAGGAATATATATACCTCGGACCAATTATTAAACTAAAAAAAGGAAACCAAACAGCTGAAATCAAGAGACGCGTAAGATTGACCTGGGCAGCATTCGGTAAATTAAGCTACATATTAAACAATAAAAAATATCCTCAGTACCTCAAAACGAAAGTGTATAACCAATGTATCCTTCGTCAATTTACCTATGGACCCCAGACGGTAAGATAATAAGAAATAAAGACATGGAGGCAGAAGAACAAGCCGTTTTCAGGGCGGGTAGATCGATTTCAGATCATCTCTTTTGTATAAACCAAGGTATTGAAAAGAAAATGGCATACGGACAAGAGCTGCATCTGCTTTACGTCGATTTGCAGAAGGCATATGATAGTATAACACTAAATCTACTTTGGAAAGCGTTGGAAAACCCAAACATAAGCGTACAACTAATTAAGGTCATCAAAGAGTTATACCGCAATACTAAGGCAAAAGTTAAAATAAAAGCAAAACTAACCAAAGGCTTTCAAGTAAATAAAGGTCTTAAACAAGGTTGCTGTATCTCGCCTACGCTCTTCAATATATACTTGGAACAAGTCCTTAAAGTATGGAAGAGAAAATGCCAAAACATGGGAATTATGTTGGACGAAACCACCTTGAATACTTTTCGCCGATGATCAGATAGTAGTGGCTCAGGATTATGACGACCTCGAATATTTTTTTTTTATTTTTTTATTTGTCAAACACACTGTGTTTTTTTTATTACAATCTAGTCAGTAAGACTAATTAGCAATTTTGTTTTAACTTAATTTACTAGAAAAGTCAGATTTAAACTTAGGGTTCACTCAACAGTTCTCCCCGCTTTGTTTAGTCTGTAACTCACAATTGTGTTGTGTTTATAGCATTATTTTGTTTTATGTGTAATTCACTTAGTTTACTAGCTCAAACGGCTTCACTCTTTTTAGTCGTCGAACTAGCATAGTATTGTCTAGAAGCTGAATTGCTTCCACATTCACATGCCGATGAAGTCTATCTTCATGGCTTTTTGCGTACTTTTTTATAGTCTCTGCTACAGTTTCGATTTTTAGATCTCGATGAAGGTCACTATTTCGAACGTACCAAGGTGCATTCACAATGTTTCTTAATACTTTATTTTGAAATCTCTGTACAACTAGAATGTTACTCTCTTTAGCACAACCCCATAGTTGAATACCGTATGTCCATACTGGTTTCAGTATTTGTCTATAAAGCAGTAACTTATTATGAATTGTTAAATTGGACTTCCTTCCAATTAGCCAGTTCATTTTTCTATACCTTATCTCAAGTTCTTCTTTTTTTTTCTTAACATGTGCTTTCCAGCGCAATTTGGTATCAAGTGTCATACCTAGATATTTTGCCTGATTCGAATATGGTACTGGAATGTTGTTAATTGTTATTTGTATGTGATTTATATTTTTGTTTGTAAAATCAACATGAATTGATTTGGTTTCATTTAATTTTATTCGCCACTTTGTGGTCCAACTGTGAATTTGGGTGACTGCATCCTGAAGTTTCTCTATGCATTTTTCAATAGATTTTTCTACCGTCAATAAACCTGTATCATCGGCAAATGTTGCTAAGTGACAATTTTCTGGCTTTGGGGTATCACAAGTGAATAATAAGTATAGATAAGGGCCTAGTACGCTACCCTGGGGCACGCCTGCTTGAATTTCTCTTAAATTTGAGTATGAGTCTTCCTGTTTTACTCTAAAATGTCTATCAGATATGTATGATTCCAAAATATCCGAATACTGTTTTGGCAGAAACCTTTTTAGTTTAAAATTAAGGCCTTCATGCCACACTTTGTCAAATGCTTGTGCTACATCTAGAAAAACTGCAGAACAAACTTTTCCCTCTTCTAGTGCTTTTTCTATTATATTAGTAATTCTGTGTACTTGATCTATCGTGGAATGCTTGTCTCGAAAACCAAATTGATGAGATGGAATAATTTCTTGTCTTTCTATGATGGGTTTTATTCTTTTAAGCAATAATTTTTCATAGAGCTTGGATATGACCTCGAATATATGACACGAAAACTAATAGAAGAGTACAATAAGTGGGGACTAGAGGTTAATCTCAATAAGACAGAGTATAATAGAGAGAGAAAAAGGAACGAATGGATAAGAAATAAAACAAAAGTAAGGGATGTCAGAAGATAAGTACCAAAATTAAAATGGAAATTTTATCATAATATCAGACAGAAAGACGATGGAACAAATGTATTGTAAACTGGAGACCTTGGGAAAATAAAATAAGTAGGGGTAGACCCCAAATGAGATGAGCGGGCGCTTTAAAGAAACACGCGGGAACTAGATGGATGAATACGGCGATAGACAAAAGAGTGGAAGATATTGGGTTAGGCCTATGTCCAAAGATAAATTGAAGAAGCTGCTTCCGTATCTCCGTTATCTGCGGACGCCTTAAAGTTATCAGAAAATTGCAGACGCCTTAAAGTTATCAGAAAATCCCTATACCATTAAAAAATTATTACTCAGACGATAGTTTCGCATCCAACACAAAGGATTTTTTGCAAATATATGCCCGCTGTGGCCCACTGCAGTTAAAAAGGTAAAAAAACAAAAGTGTAAACTCAAAAAAACACTGTGCCAATTCCATATTCCCTGCTATCGGTAGATAAATTACGGTTACGTATAAACATAAACTTAAACTTTTAAAGAAAACCTAGAGCGCTAAATCGCATATAAAAGTGCAGTTTTATGTACAAATCTGTAGCACAACTTAAAATATCTAAAAAAAAATTAATACCGCCATATTGAAATTCAAAGTGGCGGACAAGTTTGAACTCACGTAATAATTCACCCTAGATTGTGCCACTGTACAAAACCATCTTGGAAAAACGAAAAACGCAATTATGGTTCTGTTGAGATAAGAAAGTGGTTCCGCCTCCCTCCAAAATGGTAAACAGTTGGTTGCCTCCTACCTACACAGCAGGTGGTTGATAGGAGAAAAACTACTAAAAAGTGAAGAGTGGGAGTTGTAATGGTTAAGCGTGGGGATACAGCAAGTAGCGAGAGGGTTTTTCCTTCAAAGTGATTGGATATGGAAAAATTGTGAGATAAGAAAAAGTTGTCTATAAAATGTCATTTTATCTTTGTTTTTGTTAGATTTTCTTGTTTAGATCATTAGCTAGAATTTGAAGTAAACTTTAGGATTATCAGCTACGCCACTAACTTGGTTTCTCCAAGCTCTTCAAAGAGGGGATAATGGATTATTTAGGTCCAACCTACCGTTTATAAAAACCCAAACTTCGTGGAGACAAGTCGGTAGTCACATTCTAAGTTTTGTTGAACTTAACTAAAACCTCTAAAGTAATTATCAGTAAAGATTTTTATATTTGCAGAATATTTTGCAGTTTGTTATTTTGGTAAGTTAAAGTATTTATTTTAACAATTTGGGTCTTGGTTGTTTGATGGGTCATAAGAAAAGTCTTGTAACAATTTGTATATTGCAACAGAGTTTTATTTTGTATTCATTAAAGTTTGTAACGTATTTAAAACTGTTTCATATTTATTTTATACACACAAGAGATCCATTACGATACCCTCGTTTAAGGGCTCGATTTAAAATAAAATCGTGCCCGACAATATGACGTTTCAACCATTTATCGTTTGCAGTCTGAATATCTACTATTTGCTAAAATAAGTTTTTTTGATCATTATTTTTTTTATTTCCCAACATATTTTAATGACTAAAACTGAATTTCCCCTCATAAACATTACATTTGGATTTAAGCTAAATTGTCCACCATTTTTAAGTTCAAGATGACGACCACGACTAAAATTCTGTATTGGTAAACCTTTACGTTTCAGGTGTAAAACTAAGGACACCCAAATTTTTCATTAACATTAATTTAATAAGGTAATCACTATTAAAATCGTTAACGTAGTTTTTAAAATATAACGTACACTAGGATTTGCGGACATAACCGCGCGGCCTAAACCACACTGAAAAAAAACCGCGCTGAACCAAAACGTCGCCGAACAGCGCCGAACCAAAACCGCGGGTAGCAGAACAGCGCCGAAGGATAAAACCACGCGGAGAAAAACAGCACCAAATGACAAAACCGAGCTTACAGGAAATAAAAGGTGAACTAAAACCAGAACCGCACAAAACATTTTTTCGAAAATCAACCTAACCTAACCAACACAATTCGACTAACGGGTCCAAACTCAACTTATTTTTACTTAAATCAACTTTCCTGTCTTTTTGGCACGTCCTACCAGTGACACGCCTCCTATTCTGGCGGCGGTTTTCTTTTTAGACGCGCTCTTGCCCTTAGGCGCAGTTTTTTTTTGGCGCGCTTTGGTTCCCAAGCGGTTTGCGTCCGACGCGTTTTTGGCCCGGCGCGATTTTTTTTCGACGCGGTTTTAGTTGTGCGCGGTTTTGTTTCGGTGCGATTTTTGTTGGCGCGGCTTTGGCACGGTTTTGGTCGCGCGGTTATGTCCGCAAACCCATACACTAGATGCTCTTTTCAGTCTTAATTTCCCAAAATGAGAAAATTTTCCTTGATCATTACTTCCTTATTTATGAACTGATTTTGATAAAACAAAAGATGTTTTTGCTTTAATAAACTTGGCTTTTTAGGATTAAAATAATCGTTATTTTAAAATTCAAATGTATTATGTAATCCATATCTATGTCCAATATACAAAGGTATATATCATTAAAATGGGTCGAATGTTGACGTTTTGAGGTTGGTAGAGCAGCGGGACTGTATGCGCTGGCCGTTTTATAAAATCTGGGTGCAAAAATCCTTAAAAGGACGATGTAAAAATATTAATTTTTCCGAGCCACACAAAGACAATATAGAGGATTGGCACTCACCTTTTCAGCTGTTTCCGTCGTCCAGAGGAGCTCCTCTCGCTGGCCCAGTCGTTGCAGGCGATCTACACTAGAATCACTTGTTTGTGTAATGGTTTAGTTTTATTTTCTAAGAATGTTATTGGATTTTTTGGTTAATAGAATTTATCACCATGCTGCGTGGTGATCTCGATAGAATACGACAGACGAATCCTTTTTTGGTTACGCCTTTTTGCGCAGATTCATTTTCCGTAGATGGCGCTGGCGTTTTGCTTGTGCCAATCAAATTGAAATTGTGTGGGTTTTCCGAATACGGGAATTTGGCGCAAAATTTGAATTTAAAATTAAAGTTGCACGAACATTTTCCGCCCACTTAAAACGAAGTTTTACATTGAGATTAATTGAATAAACAAATGGCTATATAAAAAGAATATAAGTTAATTCAAAACCTTAAAGGGTAGGTAATTAAATCCGTTTTAGGTTTATAGATCAAAAGGAAAAAAAATGAAAAAAAAAATATATATATATATTCTAGATAACGACACACGAAACAAAAAAAGTTGCTTGGGAGTTTAGTGCGCATCTAAAGGTAGTGGGCACAACTTGACCACGGGACGAGTGAAAAGTCCGTGTTGTGTTTTAACAGTAGCAACTCGAATGTGATTATCCCGACCAGGATGTACAGATACTATTCTACCCAGCAACCAGTGTAATGGCGGCCTAGTTTCATCCTTAATTAATACAAGCGTATCTAGCTTGATTTCAACCGAAGGGTCCGACCACTTAGAACGCTGTTGTAAAGTATTTAAGTACTCGAGTTTCCAACGCTTCCAGAAATCGGCATGAATTCGTTGGATAAGTTGCCAACGCTTAAGGGTATTAACTTTAAGGGTAGAAAGGTCAGGATCAGGACACGAATTAAGGGGTTCCATTGTGAGGAAATGACCCGGAGTCAAAGACGTAAGATCGTTTGGGTCAGAGCTTTGCTCACAAAGGGGTCGAGAATTGAGTAATGCCTCTATTTGGGCGAGGAGAGTATAGAGCTCTTCGAAGGTTAGTATCTGGTCACCGATGACCCGATACAAATGTGTTTTTATAGATTTGACTCCTGCTTCTGCTAGACCATTTAGGTGGGGGGCTCCCGGACTATTAAGACACCATTTGATTTTTAAGCTCTCAGAAGCTAATTTCGAAAGATTATGGAGCTCCTTAATAGCCCCAACAAAGTTTGAGCCTCTATCACTTGTGATTTGGACACAAGTGCCACGTCTAGCGACAAAGCGTCGTAAAGCAGCGATGCACGCCTCTGTGGTTAAATCCGAAACAAGCTCGATATGGATTGCCTTGACAGAAGTATCGACAAAGACTGCGATATATGATTTACCAACTTGTGCTCCACGACGTCTCTGACCTACAAAGGTTTTGATTGGGCCTGCATAGTCTAAGCAAACGTGTGAAAAACATTTTAATTGTGACGTTCTAAAAGAAGGTAAATCCGACATGTACGGAGTATACGGTTTTGGTTTTAAGCGAAAGCAGGGAATACATTTCAATAAAACCCTCTGAATAGCTCGACGTGATGACATAATCCAAAACTTTTGACGAATTAAGTATTGGACTGTGTTTATTCCGGGATGTAAATTTTCGTTATGAGTTTGAATAATGATCAGTTGGGTTAATCTATGAGATTTCGGCAATAATAAGGGATGTTTTGCCTCAAAGGAGAGTTGAGAATGCCGTAAGCGTCCGCCCACTCTAAGGAAACCCAATTCGTCCAAAAAGGGCGCGAGCTTGCGAAACGGCTTAGGTAATAGCTGAGTATTTTGAATTTTTTGAATGATATCCGAAAAACACTCTTCTTGGACCCTTTTAACTAAAACAAGTAGAGCCTTGTGTAGTTCAAAAGCGGAAAAAACGCCGGATAAAGGGTCAACTGAGGTTTTTCGATTGTGAATAAGTCTTAGAAAATGACAAATGATTTTTTGAATGGTATTTAAATTGGATATTTTATCGATTAATCTATCAAAAAAGTTTTGATTTTGAATTTCTGCCGTCAGCACCACTGAATTTTCCGGTTTTTCTTCTTTGAGAACCTCGTCCGGAACTCCCAAAGAACGTTCATTTATAAACCTTTGAATTTGCCACTCCGTAGTGGGCAAGGTAATCCATGGAGGGCCGTGAAACCAAAGAGGGTGATTTATTAAGTTATTGGGCGACAACCCTCTGCTAGCGCAGTCGGCAGGGTTCTCGAGTGAAGTAATGTGATACCATGGGACTTCGGGGATTGTTTCTTGAATACGACTTACGCGGTTTGCCACAAAGGTCTTCCACTTGTGAGGTGAAGATGTGACCCAATGAAGCGTGACCTGTGAGTCCGAGAACGCAAGAATTTCATCGATTACGAGTAATGATGAATAGGTGCGAATAACTAGTTCGAGTAAATCAGCTAATAAAGTAGCTCCAAGTAGTTCCAAACGTGGGATTGAAATAGTGTGTAAGGGAGCAACCCTTGACTTGCCCATGACTAGAGCAGTTTTGATAATTTTATTTGGTAATTCGACGCGAACGTATACGCAAGAAGCGTATCCTAGCTCGGATGCATCGCAGAAACCTAGCAATTGACATCGTTGAATATTATTCGAAAAAATATGTCTAGGTATACAAAGATTCGAAAGAGTGGTTAATTGATTATTGAATTGATTCCAAAGAGTTTTGATTGGATCGGGGGGTATTTCATCCCAATCAGTTTTGCATAACCAAAGTTTTTGCATAATCACTTTGGCTAAAAATGAAACAGGCGATAAGAAACCTATAGGATCCCAAATTTTAGCGATAGCCGATAAAATATTCCTTTTGGTGCAAGGTTTTTCACAAGGGGTACAAGAATAGGTAAAAGTATCTGTAGAAGGGTGCCACTGAAGGCCCAACACCTTAATTGATGTTGAAGAATCGTCTTCAAAGGTAACAGGGATCTGACAATCAGCGGGCGACAAATGTGAAAGAAGTTTCGGATTATTTGATGCCCATTTTATTAATTCAAATTTTCCCAATTTAAGCAACGCTATGAGATCTTTTTGAAGTGATAAAGCACCTTCTAGAGAGTTAGCTCCACAGCAAATATCGTCCATGAAAATGTTATTCAAAAGGACCTGGGATGCTTCAGGATAATTCTTAGCCTCCAGGATGGCTAGTTCTCTAAGAGTTCTAATAGCTAAATAGGGACTTGAACTAACACCAAACGTCACTGTATTAAGCTTGTATTCCTGCAGGGGTTCATTGGGATCAAATCGCCAAAGTAGCCTTTGGTAGTCCCGATGAATTGGATTAATTTGAATTTGTAAAAAGTGCTGTTTTATATCAGTCAAAAATACGATAGAATAAAATCTGAATTTTAATAGAATTTCGGAAATATCGGCTTGTAATTTTGGTCCTATTAAAAGAGTTTCGTTCATGCTTAGGCCTTTCGAACCCTTAATCGAGGGGTTAAAAACCACCCGGAGTTTAGTCGTTGATTTGTCAAGGCGAAGGACTCCGTGATGTGGTAAATAAGAACATAACTGAGGTCTAGGTTCGGATCTTGGGATTAAAGACATGTGCCCGTTTTTGAGATATTCTCTCATAAAATCCGAGTACATACTATAGAAATTTGAATTTTTTATTAAGCGAGATTCGAGAGATAAAAATTGACGATAGGCCACTGAATATGTGTCTCCTAGGTCAGGAGGGTCAATGTGACGAAAAGGCAAATTTACAGTAAATCGGCCCGAAATATCTCTAGTGGTAGTTTTTTGGAAAATCTCTTCACATCTTTTTTCTTCGGGTGAGAGAAACGTTTTTGACTTAATTGATTCTAGTTCCCAAAATCTGCGAATATTAAAGTCGAGAGACTGCTCACAGCAAGTAAAGTAAGAATTGACTTGAGGTGAAATATTTATGTTTTGAGTTTGGCCCATCAAGACCCACCCAAAAACTGTCTCAAAAGCGGAGGGTAGGCCGTGAGGTCCTGGAATTCGTCCTGATTGGACGATTTCTGTGTAAAGTTGTGCACCTAAGAGTAAGTCAATTGGACCAGGGTTGTAAAATTGATTATCTGCAAGCTTTAGATTTGAAATATGACTCCAATTGGATGAATCTACCTGTATTGAGGGCATATTCGAACAGAGTTTCGGTAAAACGAAGACTTGAATAGAAAAGGTAGGCTCTTGTTGGCCTAGGGCTCGAATAGTGCAAGTAGAAATGCCGTTAGTGGCCGATGAAGACTGATTTAGTCCCAGAACAGGGATCGAAATTTTGTTTCTTGGCAAGCCTAACCTGTTAAGACAAGCTTCGCTTATCAGGTTAGCTTGGCTACCGCTGTCCAGAAGTGCTCGGACAGGTTGGTAGTTACCCCGACTATCGAGTACCTCTAATTTTATAGTCGCTAGAAGCACTGTCGTGCGGGGCGTCAAGGTGGATAACGAAGAGTATTGATTTGTAGATGTATTTGGATTCGAATTGATTTGAATTGAATTTGAACTGGGTTGAACAAAACTAGGGTTCTGTTGGCTAAGAATTGAATTTGAATTCTGGTACGATAAGTTTGTGCCTGTGCTAGGCACGGCCACTTGATTTGAATTAAAACTTTGATTTAAGTTCGAATTTTGATTTGAATTTTGGCTTGAATTAACAAAGGATTGACTTGAATTCTGACGGATTGAATCTGTCGTTTGCGATAGATGAATAAGACTATGGTGCCTATGTCGACATACCCTGCAGTTGTAGGTACTACTGCAGTCGATTACTTGATGATTTGAACGTAAACAGTTGATACATAACGATTGTTGTTTTACATAAGTAAAACGATCTGAAGGAGATTTGGAAATAAAAACACCACACTGCGAGAGTGGATGAAAAGAATTATTGCATAATTTGCACTTATAGGGTTGTTGGTTTTGTCGAAATTGAGTATTGGATTGTTTATTTGATACTTGTGAGTGCGTATGCGCTAAAAAATTTGATGGAGGGCTTGATTTGTACTGATTATTTGAATAAGAATTATATTTTTGGTTACTAGAATTCGAATAATTTGGTTTTTGCTGTTTGGAAGTCGAAGGTTGCATTTGCGTATTTTGGGGAGATAGCTGTACTGTTTCAAGAGCACGGCATTGGTTAATAAGAAACTGAATTAGATTTTGATATGTTGGAATCTCGGTAGTACTATACTTTAATTCGAAAGCGGTTCTTGTGGTTTGATCGATTTTTGATAATAAAATTGAAAATAAACAAAAACACCACGACGTTACTGGAAATTCAAGATTTTCGAGCGCCGCAACATTCTCGGAAAAGGTATCTACCAAGACTCTAAGATCCTTTGCTGACTGGTTTCCCTTTAAAGAATTTGCATAGTAGATTGAGTTCCAGTAGGTACTGGCTAAAAGTCTTTTATTTTGATAGCGATCTGTTAATACCTTCCAGGCGATTGCGTAATTACTTGCCGTTAATTTTATAGAGCTTAAAATATTAAGTGGTTCGCCCTCAAGGAAGGTTAGCAAATGTTGAAATTTCCTTATATCGGAATAATTAGAGTTTTCGTGAACCAAACAAGAATAAACATCGTAAAAGGTTGGCCACTTTTTTACGTTTCCATTAAAGCAAGGTACCTTTAAAGGGCCCAGATCATCGCTACGTGAATAGTGTGAAGTTGCGGGGGTGAAATTTGAATGAACTGAATCGGAACATAAACTCGAAAAAAGAACTTTAGCTTGGTGGTAGAATAGATCCGTATCTCTCCTAATTTTGTCTTGTACTTCGAACTCATCATCGTCGTCGTCTTTCAAGAGACCTATGATGTCATTATGAATGTTTTTAAATTGTTCATAGTGATCATCTAACGATTCGTAAAACGCCTTAAAAATTGGCAAGGAAGAACTATCTGATTTAGCTTTTGTTCCCAAGTTATACGTTTCCGTAATACGAGATATTGAAACTTTGCGTTGATTCTCAAGCTTTTTTAACGACATATTGTTAATTTAAAAAATTAAAAATATTGAAAAGGAATAAAACTAACACTTGACCCCTATTGACTTTAATCAGTCCAAAAGAGTCCGACAGCATATATTTTATTATCGATTTCTCGAATAAATGCAAAAACTTATCACAGCTGTTATCCTAGGTCGCGATTTTTCTCCCAAATAAATGCACAGAAAGCAAATTGTACCTACTACCGTTTCTCTTATTATTTACAGGTAAATACTAATTCTACTAGATGTGTTTGTTTACCTGTTAAATAAGAATAAAGCATTTAACTCACAAGCACTTTTGTTGTTTTGAATAACTATAACATATTATTTAAACAAATAACTATTATTTAAACAAATTTCGATTTTTGAATCAAAACAAACGACGTACGAAGTGCCAATTTCGGCTGCAATGAAATGTGGGTGGAGCAACAGTTAAGCCACGCAAGGGGGACGGAACCTCCTTTCTAAACCGGACACGGCAACAAACGAATCAAAATGGCGAGGGTAAAAATCTAATATTTTTAGCAAACAAATTTTAAAAAACTATCTGGGTCGTGGGACCAGAAAATGTTGACGTTTTGAGGTTGGTAGAGCAGCGGGACTGTATGCGCTGGCCGTTTTATAAAATCTGGGTGCAAAAATCCTTAAAAGGACGATGTAAAAATATTAATTTTTCCGAGCCACACAAAGACAATATAGAGGATTGGCACTCACCTTTTCAGCTGTTTCCGTCGTCCAGAGGAGCTCCTCTCGCTGGCCCAGTCGTTGCAGGCGATCTACACTAGAATCACTTGTTTGTGTAATGGTTTAGTTTTATTTTCTAAGAATGTTATTGGATTTTTTGGTTAATAGAATTTATCACCATGCTGCGTGGTGATCTCGATAGAATAAGACAGACGAATCCTTTTTTGGTTACGCCTTTTTGCGCAGATTCATTTTCCGTAGATAGCGCTGGCGTTTTGCTTGTGCCAATCAAATTGAAATTGTGTGGGTTTTCCGAATACGGGAATTTGGCGCAAAATTTGAATTTAAAATTAAAGTTGCACGAACAGCTTTTGAAATATGAAATGTAGAATACAGAAACGAAGAAAAATCTCTTGTTCATTACATCCTTATTTCTTAACCGATTTGAATCAAACAAAAAACATGTTTTTCTTTATAAACTTGGCTTACACCCAACCAAAACACTTTTTAATTTATTAAAATCTGTTCAGAAATAAGGTAGTAATAATCGAGAGATGTTATCTCGTTTCAGCAAATAAGACGAAAAAAGCACCTGTTGTAATCGTCATATTTTAAAAATTAGTTTACCGATTTTAATAATAAAATACCTTATTAAATTTCACAAAGATCTGGTTTACATATTATTTACTTCTTTACTCTTATACCTAAAACGTAAAGGTTCACAAACGTAAAATTTCAGTCGTGGTATTCATCTTGAATTTAAAAAATGAATAAATAAAATAAATATTTATCTTACAACATAACGTTCAATGAATTTGAGGCTAATTTAATGCTCTGTTTCCAATTTTAGCATGTTGTGGTTTTAGAGAAATCGCTTGCACTGCTAGCTCACCACAGGGGTTGGCAGTGGCAAAGGACTAGGGTGACAAAAGTATTTATTTTTTAATGTTATATTGTTTTATGAATTTGAAGCTAATTTAATACTCTGTTTGCCAATTAAAATTGGCTCTTGGGGTGTTGGAGAAATCGCTTGCATTGCTAGCTTACTACAGGGGTTAGCAGTGCAAAACGCTACTTAAGAGTTTTTTTGGCGGTGGCAGCAGATTTTTAAAAAAAACTTTAAGTTACAGGTAAAGTTACAGGTTCTTTATGGATCGAAAGACGACAAAGTAAAGACGTAAAAACTAAAATAAACGCTTACTATGCACTAGATTATTTCATGATACATAAACAATTTTATTCATATAACTCGCTTTTGTGATAATTATTTTTATTGTTCTGTGAAAAGGCTAATTTACTGCACTGTTCCCCAAGTTGAGGCTCTTGTGATTTCCAAGTTCTACGGAAAAAAACACCACAATCGAGAAATACATGCTGTACGCTGTTGAAAGCAATTAGATTTTAGTAAAAAATGTGACGTCTATTGTACAGGGTGTGGTGATCTAGCATGCGCTTGTCGGCTGCTGGTGCGAAATTTGCACTGTTTATCCTCGGTATTTTTAGATTATCCGGTTATCAAGTTTAATATTTTGATTGTTTAAGATTGACTTTGGTTATTGAAAATCAAATGAAGCCATGGTACTACCGTATTTTTCTTTAAAAACACGTTTTTTTACTTTTAAAACAACTTATTGGTTTATATTTTGTTTTATGCATTTCTTATTTTTTAGTTTAGCAGCATCACATATTTCAAATTTGTCACAAATTTTACTTATTTCTTTTTTAATTCGCCTGTGGCGCCATAAATCTCCTTTAGATACTAAATTTCACACCTCAGATCCATCAAAAGACGCTAATAAAAAATATTTTGATGTTTGCTGGCACTTCCCACCGGAAATCCACTGGGCACAACACCCCAAATTTTTTTTTACTGACTCAAAATTCTGGCACTACCTTGTTGTTTTGACACGAGCCGCCGCTGCTTAGTAGCAGAGCACCTGTGCGGGAACTGAACATTAAATACTAAACAATGCAACATGTCTTATTTAATTTTCTATATGATAAAGATAAAACATAGGATATACATAGATCGAATCTAGTTATTTAAAAAAAAATTGTTTTACACACACACACACACACACACACACACACACACACACACACACACACACACACACACACAAACACACACACAAACACTCACACACACACACACACACGCACACACACACACACACACACACACACACACACACACACACACACACACACACACACACACACACACACACACACACACATACACACACACACACACACACACACACACACACACACACACACACACACACACACACACACACACACACACACACACACACACACACACACATACATACATACATACACACATACACACACACACACACACACACACACACACACACACACACACACACACACACACACACACACACACACACACACACACACACACACACACACACACACACACACACACACACACACACACACACACACACACACACACACACACACACACACACACACACACACACACACACACACACACACACACACACACACACACACACACACACACACACACACACACACACACACACACACACACACACACACACACACACACACACACACACACACACACACACACACACACACACACACACACACACACACACACACACACACACACACACACACACACACACACACACACACACACACACACACACACACACACACACACACACACACACAGAGTCCTTACATGACCTTGAAAAGTTACCTTTTATTTGAAAATACACGATTTTGAGTCATTACAGTCTTGACCAAATAAACTTTAAACCACAAATCAAATCGGCTGCCCGACATTAAAACACAGTAACTGCAGATTTAACAAAACCGAGAAAAATCAATATAAAGTTTTGAAAAAGCATAGGAGTAAATGGGGTAACGTGGTCTAAATTATATCATAACTTTGGTATTTCTGAACCGATTTAGAAAATTCCTATACCAAAATGTGCGTAAGATTACGATTATATAAATTTACAAAAAACTCGGTTTTTCCAAAAATGTCAGTTACTTTGTTTTAATTTCGAGCAGCCGAAATGTTGACCATGTGACATTAGATTCTAGCATCGGTATTTACTAAAGGGTCTACAGTGCTAAGTACTACAATCCTAGGTCTACAAGTCTAGATTTTGGTTGAAGGTTTAACTTATTTTTTCCGTAAATGCAATAGTTTTTAATATTTATATAAATTGTTCATAAATACCTTGCGACATGGGTCATCTTTTTTCGTTGAAACAAAGACATTATTTTCACACAAGGGTTAGAAATAAATAAAAAGAATATAATATTTTGGTTTAAAAATGGTAGCCATGTTTAAATCTCCAAACGTCACTAGGAAATGTTCAATAAAAACGGTGTAAGTTAGTGTCAGTTGTTCGCTATATTTTACATGTTAATTTTTTAAACAAGTTAGTGATGATTAAACCGATATTCGATTGTTTTGTGCATGTGTAATTGAAAACGGATATATCTTGTACTTTTTACAGTATTGAAATATTGATACATATTTAATACGGTAATGCATCTATATATTTAAGTTATTTATGTATTATTTAGCTTTGAAAATGTTTGTATATAAGTTTTTTTATCAATCATGGATTATGGATTGTTTTTCAAACTTTAAACCACCCCTCAGGGGTAGTACTACAATTTGAGACTATTTTTAACGGGAACCCTACGACTACACGGACTAAATTTACAAAAAATTACATTTTGTTACAAATTTTTTATGTGGTTTTTCTTTATTTCTAAAGTTAACTTGAATTTAGATGAAACTCACTGAGAAATGCTTACTATCATATTGCACATTAGGGTCAACCAAATCTTTGCAGTTATTTGACCTGTGAGTATTAAAAAAATACACTTAAACCGGTCGGTATCAAGTCTATAGACTTGATACTTAAACCCGGTCTAAAATGAAAAAAAGTTTTAAGGTTTTAGTAAATACTGGTGTAAATGTACTGAAATATAGTTGAATCTATCTATCTATCTATTTAGCCTTCTTCGATCCATCTTTGGACATAGGCCTCCCCCAATATCTTCCACTCTTCTCTGTCTGTCACCCTGTTCATCCACCTAATCCCCGCATGTTTCTTCAAATCGTCCGCACATCTCATTTGGGGTCTTCCCCTAATTCTTTTATTTTCCCAAGGTCTCCAGTCTACAATGCATTTGTTCCAACGATCGACTTTCTGTCTGATATTATGACCGGCAAATTTCTATTTTAATTTTGCTACCTCTCCTCTGACATCCCTTACTTTTGTTTTATTTCTTATCCATTCATTCCTTTTTCTATCTGTTAGCTTTACATGTAACATTTGTCTTTCCATTGATCTTTCGGCTTTCGTTACCTTATCCAGGTTTGATTTTGTAAGCGTCCAGGTCTGGGATCCATATGTGAGCACAGAAAGAATACATTGGTTATACACTTTCGTTTTAAGGTACTGAGGATATTTTTTATTTTTTAATATGTAGCTTAATTTACCGAATGCTGCCCAGGCCAATCTTACTCGTCTCTTGATTTCAGCCGTTTGGTTTTCTTTTTTTAGTTTAATAATTTGTCCCAGATACATATATTCCTCTACTTGTTCTATTTTTTCTTGGTTTATTTTGATCGTGATATCTTCATCTGTGTTTGTTATGATACTAAAGCCTATATTTTTAGCTGCTGTATCCAGTTCTCTCAGCATTTTTATGAGTTCTTCTTTCTTATCTGTTATTAAGGCAATATCGTCAGCATATCTTACTTTGATGTCTATTTCTTTCCAATCTAAGTTTTTAAAAACATCTTCTAGGGCCTGGTTAAATAGTTTAGAGGATATTGTGTCACCCTGGCTGACAGCTCTTCTTATGAGGATTGGCTTGGTTCCTTCGTGGATTTTGATTGATGTTGTTGCTTCGCTATATATATTGGCTATTAAATCTGTGTATCTGTGATCTATTCGGCTATTAATTAAAGATGCTTAGATGATAATAGTTAATGTAAATAAGTTTTTAAAAAGAATTTTACACTTACCGTATATAAAACTTTTTCAACATATATAGATACCTACATATATATTAATAAATCTAAGGGGGTTTTTAACATAAAATACTAAAAGAAATAATAATCCCAAACAACTGGAAAGAATCCATAACCATTATTCTAGAAAAGAAAGGCGATAGAGCAGACCTAAAAACTGTCGACCTATAATACTACTAATGTAATTTATAAGTTTTTTACGAAAATATTAACAGATAGACTAACAAGAAAATTTGACGGATATCAATCAAAGGAACAAGCAGGTTTCAGAAAAGGTTCCAGTACAGTTGACCACTTATTAACCATGAAAATCCTAATAGAACGAATCAACGAATATAACATTCCACTATATATTGCGTTTATAGGCTTCGAAAAAGCTTTTGATAGCATTGCGCACTGGGCAGTAAAAGCATCTTTAACACATTGCGTGCCACGGTCAAATTGTAATATTTTTATTGGAGTCAATTTTTTTTTAGTTTCTTGTTTTATAGGGAAATAGTTCAAATCAAATCAAACTAAGCTTTATTGTCAGAAATTTGGGAAAAAACTTATTGACAAAGCAAATACATCTTAATCTTAACCTAGTAAGAATTAAAAATTTACGTTAAGAAATAGTTGACAGTGGAAAAATTTTAACACTTTGCACACTTTTGTCATATAGCAAAGGGAAAATATTTTCATATATAATAACAATAACAATTTTAATTAGATTGATTATGAGTATGGCAGGTAGAATTATTTCACTTTTGTTTTACCTATGCAAGAAATAGATTCTAATAAAAAAAAAATCCCTACTAAAATTTTAAATATATAATAATGATGATTAAATTAAACTACATATTAATAAAGTTCTGAATTTAAAACAATTTTTTTTAAATATAACGACAAAAACACTCACCAAAGATTAAAATACACCTAAAATAAGGCTTAAAATTATCTTTAAAATGAGATCAAGTTTTCGAAGGAAGGTTTCTTACCTATGCACAAAATAATAATTATAATTAAAGACAACAAAAACATATTTATAATATTGATGATAATTACCGATAAATTTTTTTTTTTTTTTTTTCCAAACAGACCTGTTTGTTGTTGTCACCTTATAAATGTGACGTGGCTTTTATGAAATTGTACTGTCACCGAAATATCGGTGACGTGGCACGCAATGTGTTAATTAATAGCCGAATAGATCACAGATATACAGACTTAATAGCCAATATATATAGCGAAGCAACATCAATCAAAATACACCAAGGAACCAAGCAAATCCTCATAAGAGGAGGTGTCAGCCAGGGTGACACAATATTCCCTAAACTATTTAACCAGGTCCTAGAAGATGAAAACAAAGCTTAGATTGGAATGAAATAGGGATCAAAGGAAACGGGCAATTCTTGAACCACCTAAGATATGCTGATGATATCGCTTTAATAACAGACAAGAAAGACGATATATATATATATATATATATATATATATAGATATATATATATATATATATAAATATGTATGTTGGTGCAAGCAATGAATTTCCTATTTTTCATTTTCTTTTCCTTTTCTGCGCGTTTAAAATAATTTAAATTTTCGCGCTCTTAAATATGCAAATGGGTTTTCACGGCACCGCACACGTGCGAGGACAAGCAGCGCCGCGATGAGTGCGCAAACAACCACCGTCACAACAAGACACTAGAAAAATCACGTTCCCAAAAAAGTGAATTTTGAGGTGAAAAACTGGACGTTTAAACGTTGACTGGAGCCGCAAGAGAGTCCGAGGTAGGTGCCTTTTCATATAAAATTCCATATGTATCGTAACTTTCCATTTACAATCGTCAATACCGACAATTATTTTTAAATGTGCTTGTAAAGCCAAACCGGCGACCTGTCGAAGGAAATTCCATTATTTTTCAGTACTTGCACGCACATTTAATGGTCCTTCTCTCCAAATTAATAGTTTTCCAAACTACCTAGACTCCTGTGGTTCAGCAATTTCCTACAAAAATTCCAAATTTCTATATATTTTCAAAATTTATTTCCAATTTCAATTTCAATTATTTCTACAATCAGTAATAAATCAAACAGACCATATTGATTTACGACCTGTTGGTGATATGTTCCTTCAAAGTTGATCGAAGTGTTTATTACCGTTCAAAAATAGCTATAGCCAATGCACATATTTCGTATAGTTTACTAGTTCATCAAAGTTGATCGCTTTGTTCATTACATTTTCAGTAAAAGTTGCGTCAATACGCCGAAAGTGAAATTTTAAGGCGGTTCTTCCATCTACTTTCCTTTAATTATCGATTTTACAGGTGTCGCGTTAATGCGCAGGTGCAAGTGTCGCCGTCACCAGGGTCATCCCGCTTGAATAGTGACGTGGGTCTCACGTTACGCGCTCGTTGTTTCTTCGAATACCGATTTTCTTAAAAACTTTCAAACAGGACCGCTAGTCGTATGCACAGAGTGTGCGATTTGGAATCGAGAGGTACGGGGTTCAATCCTTGGTGAGACATAAAAGTTTTTTTTTAAAGGATATGTTCAAATAATAACATACAGACAAACTTACAAACATTTCATTTCAAAATTTTCGAAAAAAGTTAATAAAATTAAAATAATAAAATTGTTTAATTTTTGCTAAAATTCGGGTTATATTTTAAGCTATACTTTAAGCATTTTTTTGGGTAATTTTAAAAACAAATTAACTTTCAAAAACAAAAATGTCTACGCAAAAACAGAAAAAACTTTGCGACAAAAGGCTTTTGAGCTTCAACCAAATGGCGGAAGCTCACGAGGTAGCTTTGAAAGCGAACTCGGATACAGCGTTTCACTTTTTGTTTAAATCCAGATATGAAGACGTCGAAGAATGTCATGCTCAATTCTATAATTTTCATAACCAAATTATTGGCTCTCTCGAAGAGTTTAAACTTTCATTTGACGAGCAGGATAAAACTAGAAAAGACTTTGACAACCTTTATTATGAATGTAAGGGTATTTACTACGACCTTTTTAGGGCCAACCCTGTCAATTACGTAGGCAACCCTAGCCAACAAAATATTGTTCAGAGGTCAAATACAAGATCATTTCCACAACCAAGGCAACACTGGTTTGACTTATTTAAAGTCATGGTACATCAAAATTCTGATTTAAGTGATATAGAGAAATTTCAACAATTGCGGAGTTCTGTTCTGAATGAAGCCCTTTCTCTAGTAAAAACCATTCCCCTCGCAGATAGCAATTATCACATTGCGTATGAAACCTTAGTAAAGAGGTATCAAAATAAACGAATTATTGCTACTACCGCTTTGAATGCTATTAACTTTATTTCAACTAAGTCCAGTTCTGGGAAAGAATTACGTTCCATGTTGGATACATTTTCTGAGAATCTAGCCATCTTAAATGAGCTTGGTTTTCCTACAAAAGAATGGGACTTTCTTACTTTTAACATGATGCTCTCAAAACTTGAAGTCAAGATGAGGACTGATTTCGAACTTTACTATAGTAGAGAGAAAAACAATTCAGAAATTCCGTCCTACACTGATCTTTACACGTTTATAGAAAATCATTGCGTTGCGCTCGAATCTGTAGTGCAAATGTCCAGTTTTAGTAGACAAAATCAAACCCCTAGACAACCTCAAACTACGCGTAATTATCAACAGAACAGTTTTCAGAGAAACAGTTTTAATAATTTTAATTCACCTTCTGCTTTCAATACAACTATTTCAAATCAAAGTTCAAATTCAAGAAATCAACAAAATACTTTACAAAATAGCAATCAACGCAGCAACCCTCAAAAA
The DNA here is from genome assembly GCA_963576565.1 of Aspidapion aeneum. Lineage (NCBI taxonomy): Eukaryota > Metazoa > Arthropoda > Insecta > Coleoptera > Brentidae > Aspidapion > Aspidapion aeneum. The sequence continues at coordinate 9,135,737 of OY755046.1, forward strand.
CAAAATAATCAGAACAGAACTTTTAATCCAAAAATAAAATGTTACGTATGTTCTTCGAATCACGCATTATCGAAATGTATCGAATTTCAAAACAAAAGTCCACAGGAAAGGATGGGTTATGTTCGGCAGGTGAATCTATGTCAAAATTGCTTACATTTTGCTCACCAGACCGTGAATTGCCCCTCCTCCTACAACTGCATCACGTGTGGAGCCAGACATCATAGTCTTCTCCATGTTCCACAACCAGTAGCGCCCTCTGTGAGTGTTAATTCATATCCTCCAGAGAACGCTAATATTCCACTTTCCAATTCCAATAGCACCCCTATGTCAGGAAGCCATTCCACAAACTGTCATGCGACAATGATTTCCAAAAATTCCACTTTTCTACTTTCTACCGTTGTAGCTGACATGTTAGACTCAAGGGGACATTACTAACCAGTTCGTATCTTACTCGATTCTGCCTCAGAGGCAAACTTTATTTCAGAAAAATGTCTAAATCGTTTAGGTCTTTCGAAAAGCTTCTTTTCTACTTCTATTCAAGGCTTAAATCAAATGACATCTTCCAATACCAAAGGTAAGACGAAATGTCTTATCAAACCTCAAGGTCAAGCGGGATCTACCTTTGATTTTGAGGCTTTAGTACTTCCAAAACTTTGTACAGAGATTCCTTCTTGCGCTGTCGACTCGAGCAAGTGGAATCACATTCGCAATATCAAACTTTCTGATCAAAACTTCCATATACCAAGTTCCATTGATGTCCTAGTAGGTTGTGAACTTTTTCCGCCTCTCTTACAAGAGGGAGTTATCCACGGAGAGCGTGGACAACCTAGTGCTTTTAATAGCATCTTTGGCTATGTGCTGATTGGTAAAGTTGAAACTTCAAAGCAACAAAATCCACAATCACTCATAAGCTGTTACACTTCCATCGAACTATCTCTGGATATCTGCCTAGAGCGCTTCTGGGAGATAGAGCAGGTTCCACATAAGGTTCATTACAGTCCTGAGGATATTATGTGCGAAAAATTATTTTCACAATCAGTTTCACGCAACGAATCAGGTAGATTCGTCGTTCCATTACCTTTCATAAACTTAGAACCCCAGTTGGGTGACACCTATCCAATCGCTTTAAAACGTTTCAAGCTTCAGGAAGCTAGACTTCTCAAAGACTCAGCTAATTATCAAGCTTACAAAGATTTTATGCAAGATTATTTAGACACTGGTCACATGATACCTATTCCTACGCCTATATCTAAAGATGTCTTGGATAATTCCTACTTTATCCCTCATCACAGTGTCTGGAACACTGGGAAGATAAGAGTGGTCTTTGATGGGTCTCAACGTAGTCCCAGAGGTGTCTCACTCAACGAGACGTTGTGCGCAGGTCCTAAACTGCAAAATGATGTCCGTGAAATTCTACTTAATTTTCGAATTCATGCTGTAGCCTTTGTTACTGACATAGTAAAAATGTTCCGACAGATTTTAATTATTCCTGAGCACACGCGTTATCAAAATATTCTATGGAGATTTTCTGAGGATGATCCCGTCCAAACCTACTCCTTAAGAACAGTTGTTTAGGGACTTAAGTCATCACCTTACTTAGCTATTCGTACTATACAAGAACTAACTAAACTTGAGTCTGAAAGGTATCCTAATGCTTCCAAGGTGCTTCTTAAAGACATTTACGTCGACGACGTGCTCACTGGGCAGGATTCTGTGGCCTCTGCCAAAGAACTTCAGTCGGAGTTAATCTCCCTGTTGCGCCTAGGAGGGTTTGAACTTAAAAAATGGGCGAGCAACAGTCCGGAACTTCTCTCCTCATTCTCAGAATCAGAAACACAAATGTCCATTCGTTTCGACAAATCCGAACCTAATTTTGTAAAAATATTGGGTCTCCAATGGAATCCTATCTCAGATTCGATTACCTACTTGGTCGTACCAGAAGATAAACCATGCACCAAGCGAGGTATCTTATCTCAAATCATGAAAATTTTTGATCCCTTAGGTTTCTGTTCTCCCGTTTCTTTACTTGCTAAGCATCTCATGCAAGATCTGTGGAAGGAGAAGCTGGACTGGGATTCTCAGCCTCCTCCGCATATCGTAAATGTTTGGAATCAATTTCGAACCGAACTTCCAAATCTTTCAAATATTCATTTACCTAGACGCCTTTCCATTGATCAACCACGTAGCATTGAACTTCCCGGCTATTCAGACGCCTCTATGATAGGTTACGCGGCTACGGTCTATTTCAGAATGGAGTCAGTTTCCGGAGAAATCCATACCTTTCTTGTAATGGCCAAATCCAAGGTCGCACCAGTGAAAACAGTCAGTCTTCCGCGACTGGAGCTTCTTGGTGCCACTTTACTTTGCGACCTAATTTCCTTTATTCAAAACACTTATTCAGATATTCTTAACTTCAACCAAATCTGTGCATGGTGTGATTCCCAAGTGGTTCTATGCTGGTTGGCGGCTTCACCTCACAGGTTTAAAACGTTTGTGGCAAACCGTATCTGTCACATTCAAGAAACCATTTCTCCTACGGCCTGGAAATATATTCCATCAGCGCTAAATCCAGCCGACTGTGCTTCGCGCGGTCTTATGCCTAATCAACTTGTCAAACATGACTTGTATTGGGAAGGTCCTTGTTTTCTTAGGCTACCAAAAGAGAGCTGGCCTGATGATTTTCGCTGTCCAGACCTTCCGGAAAACGAGGTTAGTCTGGAAGAACGAAAATCAGTATTTCAAACATGCACAGTTGAACCACACATGCTTGATACTTTTCTTTCTCGTTACTCTTCCCTAGAGAAAATTCAACGCATAATTTCCTATATTTTTCGCCTTACCGAAAAGAAATCTAAATATCCTAACGAAAATATTACCGAAGTAGAACTTCAACATTCTCTTATTGTTCTCGTTCGGCATGTTCAACGTTCCATCTTTGCTGATCTCATTTCACGTTTGAATGACGCAAAGCTACTTCCTAAACAATTTCGTAAACTTTCACTTTTTCTAGATACACAAGGCTGCTTAAGAGTGGGGGGTCGATTACCACATTCTTCCGAACTCTCTTATTCAGCAAAACACCCTTTACTTTTACCACCTTCTCACCGTCTTACTCAACTTGTCATTGAGTACACTCACAAAAGGTACTGTCATCCCGGTCAAAAAACGTTGCATTACCTCTTGAGACAACAATTTTGGATCCTTTCCCCTCGCTATGCAATCGAGAGTATAACTTCTCATTGCATTTTATGCTATCGATTAAATCCTAAACCTTCCGTACAAATCATGGGCAACTTGCCTGCTCAACGCATCTCTCAAGTAAAGGCATTTTCACATGTTGCCATAGATTATTGTGGTCCCTTTCCAATAACAATGGGAAAGTACCGAGGTGCAAAGGTATCCAAAGGTATCCAAAGGTTATATTCTTGTCTTAGTCTGCTCCGCAACAAAGGCAGTTCACCTAGAACTTACCTCCGATATTTCCACCCCTACCTTTCTTGCGGCTTTTAAGAGATTTATGGCAAGAAGAGGAAGAATCTCTGACATTTACTCAGATTGTGGTAACGCGTTCTTGGGAGCTGATCGTTTACTCAAACAGTACTCCCAGGAAGCATGTCACAGTCTAAAAATTACCTGGCATTTTTCAAGTCCTGGTAGTCCACACCTAAACGGACTAGCCGAGGCAGGAGTTAAATCCACCAAGGCAAATTTAAAACGTGTAATAGGTGAGCAACGGTTAACCTATGAAGAGTTTTTTACTTTTTTGTGTCAGGTCGAATCCATACTAAACAGCCGGCCTCTGTATGCCCAAAGTATGGATCCGAATGACTTTCTTCCACTGACCCCTGGTCATTTTCTTACCCTGGAACCGTTGAATTCCGTACCAGAACCCGATTTTTCTGATTCCAAGTTGAACACTGTGGCCTTAAAAAAGTTAAAAAAAATTTGGGCGCCAATTTGTGGCCTTAAAAAAAAAGTTGTGTGACATTTGTGGCAGCTTAAAGACGTCGCCGCCATTTTGTGACACTGAAACCCACTGAATAATTAAACAAATATCTGGAAGCAGAACTGTATTTTCCAGCTAGGTAAAACATTGATATGCCCGGTAACTTTTATACAGTGGAGAAGGGGGGGTTCAGAAATAAGAAACTTTTAAGTGCGCCACATTATTTAATACCAATGTTTTACAAAGAAGATCTTAAATAAAATACAGTTCAACCCAAACGTTGCAGCCAAACAATGAAATTCTACTTACTTCCGAGGCTTCCAGAGTATTTGTGTAATTAAGAATAACCAAAAAAAATAAACAGAATAAAATTCTAAAAGATTGAATTCAGATGACAAAACAGAAATACCTTACAGGTAGATGGACTCCTTTAACAGGTCATAGTTATCTACATCTGAATCAGTAGTGTGAGACTCAGTTGTATAAATGATGGTTAAAAATAAGATATACTTCCAAAATTATTCTGTCATAGGGGAGATCCGGACCAAATATCTGCTGTCATCATTCTACGTTGGGTAGAATGAGACAGACAGCAACCCAGTCCGAGATCCACCCCATGAGGTAAAAATGTGTAAAGAAACCGTTAAAACATGTAATCTCATCTCTCTTTTGTCTCCGCAAAGTTGGTCATTGGGTTGTACAAATAACACAAGAAAAATTAGTTCATCTTGTTTATTTTAAAAGGTAAAACGGAGTATTACCAAAAACATGAAATAGAAAAAAATTAATGAAATGTAGTGGAACAAGTCAGGGGCTAAGTAGCAAGACAATCCAAATTTCACAAGAGAAATTGTCTTAAATAAATGAAATGAAGGAAAACTTAGTAAATACACCGCAAAATTGTGGTTATGACGTCATACCGTTACCTTGCGTTTACAAGAAGTGTTAAAATTAAGCTGTGCAAAATTATATAGGGAAAGATCACTTCTAAATTATATTGTGAAAGTTATATATGAGAAAAAAATTATAGTTAAGGCTTGCTCCTACCTTGGTCCTTGATTATATTGTAAAAAAAAAAATGTGTTTTATTAAACCTGGAAGTGGTGTTGTTCTTCCTGCTACTTCGGGTCCTGTCCTATTCTGTCCGCGCCTCCCCTGCTAACTAACTAGCACATGTTACTAGGGCAGCACATGGTTTCGAGAAGTTGTGGGATCCTTGCCCCGAGCGTAGAACCCTGTGGAAAATGAAATGTTTCAGTTTCCTGGAATTCGTCAATGTTGCACGAAGTTCCCCTACACAGTAACTTAAATCGAGGACCCCATGTCGACTCAATAAAACAAAGTAGATTTAAACAGATGAACTAAAATAATCCTAACGTACCTCTCCCAGGGTTATAACTGGCCCGTCCGGCTTCCCACCAGCGTCCAGCCCAACTGTCCCGTCGCTGGAATTGACAGGGCTGTAGACAAAGGAGAAAAACAATATATAGTTTTTATCCAACACGTGGTTAAAAGAAAAATATAAAAACGCCAACAATTCCCCACGTCCTTTGTCAAAAAAAGTACATTTCCCACGAAAAATAATTACAATTTGGGAGGCAAATATTATCTTGAAGAGTACCCAAATAATAAAAAAAATGGAAAAAAAATAAAATCGAACTTACCGCTGCTCTTTCCGTACAAATGGCGTAGGCCGACTTAAATTCCCCTCAAAACAGGGTGCGAGCGTCACTCCAGATTGCCTAGACACGACGGACTCACTTCCACAGTTTCTGGGATATCTCCTACAATCGCTGTAGTGCCAATCACCAAAAACAAAGGCGATCCCAGAAACTGTTGTCGACCCAACCAAATTTGTTAGCAAAGAGAGACAAAGCACTTAGTCGAGAATCCCAGAATAATGCAGTGGCCGGAAACCGTTTTGTAAATTTGGTGGGGAGTGGGGACGGTAAAACGCAATAGTACCAACCTAATCTTCCCGGTGAAATTCAAATAAAGGATGCAAACCTATTTATAAAAAACTTTTCCGCCAAAAATAAATCTCTACATTCAGTGGCAAGCCTGGAAGAAAAACCCGGGGTTTTCAAAGTAACCAATGAGGAGATACAGTTCTATACAGGTATATAGGGGGCAGCACCGACCAAGTGGACATTGCAATTGGGTAAAACGCACATTGAGGTGTTGTCGGATCTATTTCCACGGTTGGAATTTTTATAACAAGGACGTCGAGACACCCTCCATACACATTATTAATATTCGAACACTCAACCAATTCCCATATGAGTAAAGCTATACTGAGCGCAGAATTTAGTTGCACTCCAGTTACAGTCTTCGTCAAAAGTTTCCTTCGCTCTTTATATATGTTTTCTCTAAGATTCATATGGTTTGACGCCATTCTTGTAAAACATTTCTACTGTAATAAAGTTGTTTCTGAACCTGAACCCAAAAATACACACTGAACTACTGCTTAAAGGCACAAGAGTGTTCAGATGTTAACTCACACGATTTCGTTTATTCTTTTAGTCTTGGTTTCCATCCCTCGTTTATCTCCCATTTACAACAGTGCATAACTCGTATTTATTTTATCCTTTCCCAATCAAATTAATAAAGATATCAAAGTGGCGGAGCCTCGGTTGTTACTGGTCAAACCGTGAACCTAAATATGTTTTCGTGCTATCAAAACTAGCTAATCCGTGAAGAATATGGGGTTCGGATTGTCCCAATATCCTCGAAATAAACGTAAGGGAATGAAATGTTCATCTAAATGTTTCCTTCCTGTTACTGAAACCATTTGTGATGCGGCAACGCCGCCATTCCCCAGCATAACAGCTGTTTAACTTTATGAACGTCAAGTGAATCACAAAATTCCACAGATAAAAACAAAACAATCAAAATTTTTATGTGATTTTTCCCGAAGTCTGTGATCTTAAATTCCAATTACGATGTCCAGATAATGCGATGTGCGTAGTGTCCACAGTAATTCGATGGAATGCCTCCTTTTAAGGTAACTTCCTAGACCCTATATAACCTCCAAACCTAGCTCTATAAAATACTATATATTTGTGTACAGAAAGACGAATCAAAGAGCCTTGATTATTTACCTAAATAAACAAATATGTAACGTTGTCTTAAACGTAAAAATGACACGTTACATAATCCCCCCCCCAACTTCAAGACGATTAACCTAAAAGGTTAATCGGAGAGGTCCGCTGCCGACTTAAGGTCTTTGGCATGCCAACTCCCTGGCAGTACTTTACCCGATGGTTCCTGAAGCTCAAATATCCATGGAGAAATTTTATTCCTAATCACATAAGGACCAACGAATTTCGGTGCTAACTTCTTCGAGAAAAACTTCGCAGCATCTGACAAAACATAATTTTTCTTCCAAACACGCTGACCCACAGCAAAGTTGGGTACCCTTGTACGCAAATTATACTGAACTACGTTTTTCTCTCCAGCCACCTCTAACCTTCTCTTAACATCAGCATAGAGCTTCCGGAAACCTTCGTTCTTACTTTCAGCTGCGGATTGTACACCATTCTCTTCAGATAACAAAACTGGGTTGGAGTAATCTTTTCCTGACAGACACATATTTCTACCAAAATTAACAAAGAAAGGAGACATCCTGGTTGTCTCATGGGTTGCAGTACGAATCGCGCAGGCAAGTTTATGTATCTGTTCGTCCCACTTCCTGTGGTTGTCTTTCACATAACAACATAACATGGTTTTTAACGTGCGATTCGTCCTTTCTGTTGGATTTGCTCTGGGGTGATAATACGGATTATACTGAATTTTAACCTGATAACTCTCAGCAAAACGCTTAAACTCATTACTTTTGTACTGAGGGCCATTATCACAAAGTATCAAACGGGGCACTCCGAAGACCATAAATACTTGTTCCTCAAGGTGCTTGACAACAGCTTGAGTAGGGGCTGTTCGCATTGGAAAAACTAAGGAAAACTTACTCAAATAGTCCGTAACGACGAGAATCCAGCAATTACCCTTTGTCGAACGAGGTAGAGGTCCACATAAATCTGTTGAGATAATTTCCCAAGGACGAGTTGGTTTTGGGTGAGATATCATCTGATCAGATACACCTTGTGTATCACCTTTATGAGCTGCACAGACAAAGCATTTCTTTACAAAAGTTGCCACGTCCTGGCGCATTTTTGGCCAATAATATTTTTCTGCCAGTCTGTGGAAGGTTTTATACACACCCATATGTCCTGCGATAGGAGGATCGTGAGCTTCTCCAATAATTCTACGCCTATGATCTTTGGGGACTACCTCTTTCCAATATTCGTTAGATGGTGAAAGTTGAGGGTATTCTTGTTTGACATATTTATACAACTTATTATCAGTGTATCTCCAGTTCATAAATTTTAACGGTGATTCTACGACCCTCTTTACCATCTTTTGGTACCATCGATCTTTAATTGCTGTTGAAACATCTCTGGGCTGCGAAATTGTATCAATCATAGGTACTGCACGAGACAACATGTCCGGGACAACTAAATCTTTCCCTTTTCGATGGATTACTTCAAAATCATATTGCTGCAGTTTTACAGACCAACGAGCAAGTCTTCCACTGGGCTCTTTTAAGCTATGAAGCCATTTTAAACTAAAATGATCTGTTATGACCTTAAATGAGATCCCCTCAATATAAGGCCGGAGCTTCTCTATCGCCCAAACCAATGCCAAACATTCTCGCTCGGTGGTCGTGTAAACACGTTCTTGCTTAGTCAAAGATCGACTCAAATAGCATATGACTTTGTCTCCTTCAGGATAAGGCTGCGTTAAACATGCTCCTATTCCATATCCTGAGGCGTCTGTTTGAATGACAAATTCCTTGGTATAATCTGGACATGTAAGAATCGGTGCAGTCACTAAAAGTTCCTTAATCTTAATAAATGCTCTTTCGCAGTCTGGAGTCCAATCGAACTTTTGATTTTTCTTAGTTAGAGCTGTAATTGGAGCTATTATCGCTGAAAAATTCTCTATGAAACGTCTATACCAGGATATTGTACCTACAACTCTACGAACTTCTCTGACAGTTCTTGGCCTCTGGAGCTCTAACATGGCTCTAATTTTATTAGGGTCAACTCGGATGCCTCGACGGTCCACTACGAATCCTAAATACGTCATTTCTGGCCTACACAGTTGGCATTTCTCCCAACTTACCGTTATCTTTGCATTCTGCAATCTTCGTAGGACTTCCTCAAGAATTCTAAGATGTTCAGAAAAGCTCTGTGTGACAATTACGAGGTCATCGAGATATACGTACACGTAAGGGTCTAAATCGTTTCCTATGATGCTATCTATGAGTCTCTGCCAAGTTGCAGGTGCATTATGAAGACCAAATGGTAACCGCTTAAATTGGAAGAGACCTCGTCGACAGATGAATGCTGTTAGTGGCTTCGATGATTCTTCCATTGGTACTTGCCAATAAGCGCTTTTGATATCTAAAGTTGACAAGTATTTAGCATCTTTCAACTTGTCAAGAGTCTCGGATACGAGTGGTAAAGGATAAATATCACGCGCCGTCACTGAGTTCAATTTGCGGTAGTCTACGCAGAAACGATATTTCTTTGTGTTTTTCTTTTGTACCATTACCACTGGTGAAGCCCATGAACTACTACTACGTTCTATCACATCCATTTTCAGCATTTCGTCGATTTCGTCATCAATAAGTTTTTGAATGACCGGTGAGACCTTATATGAACGTTGTCTTATCGGTGCTGCATCTGTTGTAATCTTATGCTCTACCCTGTCTGTACATCCTAGTGAGTCACCCATAATAGTCTTATATTTATCGACCAATTCCTCTAGTCGTTCTGATTCATAAGGCGAAAGAGTAGTTTGTTGGTCTGGTGTTTCTAAAGAACAAATCACATCTTTATTATCGGCAAAGTGCCACTCATTAGTACTTAAGTTCGGTACTATCCCCATCGAAATCCAAAAATCTAATCCTAAAATCAAAGTGTGCGGCAATTCAGGAACGACGACGACCTCTATTAACCTAAATTTATCCTGAACTCGCATAGGAAGCTGCACTGTTCCAATACTACTCGTGCTTTGACCATTTGCCACAATACAACTCGTCTTCTTCGCCGTATCAAGTGAAAACCCAAACCTCTCGATGATTGACCAACCATGATTCCCTAAAAAGGTACGTGAAGCCCCGGAATCCAACAAACCTAATAACTTATTTCCGAGCACATCCACTTCTAAATAAGGCCTCTCATCTTTACGAGCATGACTTATCACATAATCTAAAACGTACGTTAGCCTATCGGTCGATGCTTGTTCAGGCTGACTCGAAGGTCGACCACCTACGAGCGCCTGGGTCCGTTTCCCTGACGATTACAATTACGACATTCTCTGACGGTCACCCCTGCCTGACCACACGAATAACACTGCTTACCTCTAGGTAATGCGCACCCGATTGCCATGTGCCCTGTTTGATTGCATCTGTAGCAAACAACGTCTCTATTCGCCCTACCATGTCTAACACCTTGTGGTGGTTGTTCATCTCTGTCGTTTACACTAGACTGACCACTAGCTGGTTGCTGTCTATCTCTATCAGCCCTAGCAGCAAAATTGCTTGCTGGCTGCTGCCTATTTCTGTCGAATCTATTAGCAGGATGATTTAAATTCTGTTGGTTCGATGTCCCAGCACCTGATATTTGAATTGCATCAACCCCTGTTGAAAAATCGTCACTGTCGCTCTCTACGTCAACGTAGGCTAAGTCAGGTTCAATAGATTGGTTTCTTCTAGGAGTAAAATTTTCCTCCTCTAAACCATATCTCTGGTCTATTCTACGACACAGATCCTTTAAATGTGATAGGCTATTGACCTCAGTAGCAATTAACCCATTTTTATAGATGTCCGCGATATTTCTGAAGACGATAGCTAATTTCGCCTCTTCGGAAACAGGACAGCCAAGTCTTTGGAAATATGTGTTCATGACAGCAATATAGGTCCCTATAGACTCTCCAGGGCCTTGTTTACGTTTTTGAATCTCCTTCAATAGCTTCTCGCCATATGAAGAAGGAAGATATTCTGCCATGAACCTCTGTTCCAGCTGTTCCCATGTATGGACTTCTCTACGTACATCTTTGTAAAAAGTATAGGCTGACTTTTCAAAAAGATCAATGCCTGAGTTCAGTAACACCTTTTTGCTAACTCCTCTAGCCTGACTCAACTCGTCCACTCTCTCAAAAAATGCGGTGACGGAGATCGTACCCCTCTCGCCTGTAAACTTTAAGTTCCACTTATGCGGAGGTACAGGTGCAACGTGATATGAAGTACCAGGATCACTTGACATTGGTACTGGCGACGAACATGAAAATGGTCGTGACTGAGCAATTGGTGCTATGCTACTTTGGAGGGCAGCTAGACTCAAAGGAACGGTAGACGGTTGTTGATAATGAAAAGCTGATGCACGGTCATTCTGAATTAGCATTGGGGGTGGTGCCTGTATTGGTGCTTGAGTTGGGTTCGCTAGCACTTGCATTTGCACTGGAGCAATGACCGACGGTTGGTTCGTAGGCTGTTGTGTGCTCGAGTGCTGTGGTTGTGGTAGTTGAGACTGGCTGGGAAAGTTGCCAACATTTGTCGAGTGATCTGAGCTTCGACTCGTTGATTGGGTTTCAGATGCTTCATCATCATCTGAGGTAACGCCAACTCTTAGTAAATCTGTTGCTTGGCTCTGCAACCTCCCAATCAAACTCAAGGTTTCCGCAACCAGTATGCCTTTGGTTTGACTTTCTTCAAAGTTAGACGGATTCATGTTATTTATCCTGGCTAACACATGTTCCAACCTTACAGCGATTTTCCTAAACTCTCCCCCTTTGCTCGTACCAGAGAACTTCTCTACCAGCGGTACCAGACTATCAAGCTTCTTCATGCAGCTAAAAGCATCTTGGCCAAACTTAAAGGGATACGGAGGGTATCTCATACTTCCATCAGTCCTTTCTCTCTGTCTAATCAATATGAGCTGTTGCTTCATCTCTTCCACCGATCCAATGGCTATGCCTCTCCATGTTAATTCATAGATTAACTCGTCCTTGACTAAGTACCTTATGTCAGACAACCGACTCAAAGAAATAGCCATGGTGCTTCTTATATTAAAACTTTAAACTTTAAAACTCTTGTAAAATATACCTCCCAATTATAAAAACTAAACCACGCAATAACAAACACAAAGTTCACTTTAAACTCACTAGTGAAAATCACTATAAATTTTCTCACAAATGTAGAAAATATAAAACTTAAATACGGGCAGACGCGAACAAAACCGAAAAACACCGGAGCAGTAAGAAAATAAAATTTATTTGCATTTAAAAATGTAATCATAATTTATATTAAGTATTTGTACAACCAACTATGACGTCCAACCCTGCAGAGAGAAATAACTACTTAAGTCCTAAATTAGAATTAACAAGTAGCCATAAAAAAAAAGTTTAAAAAAATAAAAGAGAGACAAGAGTTTTGGCAGTGTTTAGGTCTTATGTTCCACTCCTGCGTGAGTAAAACCAAAAAAAAATAATTGCGCTTATCCTAGCTGAACTGGATTAAAATTAAAGTTAAGTGATGTTTGTTTACCTCAGCAACCGAATAGGTAAATTTATCCCTAAATGGAACGTACAACAGACTACCTATAACAAAAATCCCAAAGCTGTTGTACACAGTTAACGCTAGGGTATACTCCTGCTATTGCAGAACGGCTCCACTAATAAACTCCTCAAAAAAACCCAAATCGCCGTATACAATGATTTTTCTAAAAAGAAAGAATCAAAACCCACTTTAACCTGCTTACCTACTCTGAGTTTACACGAAACATGCATTGCTTAAGGTCACATCATCCCTTAATATATAAGTGAACGCAATAAACATCGGAACAGATGTTCATGTTATAGAAATCGTAAAATATGCTCAATTAAAAAAAAACCGCTCGCTGAAATTGCGTCGAATTAGACTAGTAAGGATGTTGTGTGTAATAAAAAAAATTTAAAGAAAATTAAAAAAAAAAAAAAAATTACCGATGGTAATAAAAAAAATTACACAAATAACGTCTTGGTAGGACTGCAACTCTCTAATCTTCATTAAAATGAAATTCCCAAAACTTAAACTAAATTGATGCAAACCATGGTCATGGTCAAAAAGACCCTAGGATCGTACCGAAAGGTGTCCAAAAAAAAAATAAAAAAAATTTTTTTTGGTGAAGCCTACAGTAGCCCAATAATAAGAAAAAAAATTAATTAGTGACTCACTAAAATTTTCAAAAATTACTCCACTCTGATAGGTGGTTTGGAGTAGGGAGAAGAAAAAAAAAATTTAAAACAAATGATGATAGGTTGTTAAAACGTGAGGGTTCGAAATAAAATTATATTTTAATTCAGAAAAAAAAATATTTAAATAAACTGGTAGAACCATTGTAGGGACAAAGTACTACTATGCACCAAGGAAAAAATGTCCAACAAGAAAATCAAGTCTCCCTTTTAAAAAAAAATATTGAAAAAAAATATTTAAAAAAAATATTTTCAAAAAAAAAATTAAAAATGTTTAAGTGGGGTTGCAGCTCCTATTAGTGAACCTTAAAAAATTTTTTTTATAAAATCAACACCAGAAAAATCTTATTCGAGTTGTCATGCAACAGTTTTTGTTCTTTTCCTTAAAAAAAAACAGTTGTCAATTCCCTTTCCTCTCCCAAAACTGTGGCAATGTGAAAAGTCAATGAGCTAGAAAAATTTATTTACTATAAAAAAAATGTTGAAAATTAAATTTACTTAAGAATCATAAGGTATAAAAATCGTAATTGCAAAAAAAAACCAATCAGTTTAGGAAAAGTTTAAAAAATATTCATGTTACAAAAAAACAACCGATGTTAGTATATTTGTTCAAAATTATCACTAAAGGAAATAAACAACGTGAGTACTTATTTACTGTACCACTATAATAGTGTGAACCTAAGTTTTAAACTTTGCACTCAACTCCGTAAAGAATTATCCTGTGTGTACTTTCAAAAAACAAATATGAAAACAATTTCAAGGTTCACCTATAAGAACGTTGTAAAACTAAATCTGCCTACTCAAGTGTCTTTACACACAACATCTAATTTAAAAAAAATTTACTGCCTAATGCATTCTCAGATCCCTATTCCTGGTGTTTACGAGATATAAAATTAAGTTGGGTCCACTCCACAACTATCAGTCAAAGCAAATCTACCAAATGTCCAAGGGCTAATGAGACCCCCATCACCTACAAATGATATTTTGAAATGAAACAGTTGGGAATAATCCTGCGTAAAAACCAGAGAACAAAATCAAGAACCAAAGACTATTACATTAATTTTAAAAGAGCATAATAAAACTCCCGGCCCCAACTAAACTTTTGTTATCTCAACAAAACTCGGCCTAAAACCAAAAAACTTTTTATTAGACATTTCCCCTATTCCCTAAGTATAATGTCAATAAAACCCAAAAACTTGTGATTTCCATTCCAATCCCATCTGGACCCTATATATTTTTAACCGGCCAAACACCCACAGGCGAAACAATATCTTATTTCAAAGAAAGGGTGAAGATATTTTGAAGCACCCTGTGAAAATAGGACACTATTATGGAAAACTGTTCAGATCAGTGTTCTTACTACTTTTTAACCTAAATATATCTAGTTCCCTCATGTGCATGTTACTATTTTAATTCCTATCATAACTAAACAGATCACAAAAATTGTCTTTCTCCGCGAATCTGCAAGGTCCTGGAAGATGTGAGATTCAGCCTGTAGGCCAAATTTGGATGTATTTTAATTTAGCGAAAACCGAAGCTGCGAAATCCTAAAAAGATTAGCAGGAAGTCCTCGTTCCTCGATTTCTACACTCCGAATCAAACATTTTTTCCATTTCCACCCAGCTCGCGGGAAGAAAACCCCTAATTATTGCAATATAAAATGTAGCCAGCTCTTTTACACCCTGTACAACTATCAGATTTAAAAAAAAATAGATGCCCTCATCAATGTTTAGTCGCATCAAAGAAAACCTATTGTTTTTAAATTTATTTTTAGGTTGAAATCTTTTTCAAAAATCAATGATCTTAAATTTATTGTTCAACCTGAACACTTTCCCATTTATTCCACAAAATTTTGCTTCATTATTTGAGGTCACCAGTATGAAATTATTTTAAAATTAAGAAAAATGAAATAAAAAAAAAATATTTCCCAATTGTCCACAACTTCCAAGTTTTCATCCCTAAATACCTAGGTACTTTTTCAGTCTAACACCATCCATCGTTATCCAACATAACGCTTTAATTTCAGAAGCAACAAAACGAAGATTAAGTAAAAACTAAGCAAGTATGTTGGAAGTTGCTTTACAATGGGCGCAGATGTAAGGCCCCTTTAAGTACACGCCACTGTCCTGAACTGCAAACTAACAAAAAAACTGAAGACTAGCATATCTGCCGTCAACCAACCTTTGGCATGAAATTAAAATAATTCCATATCATACCAGTATCCTCAAAACAAAACGTTTTTTTGTCTATAAGACCCAAACACTTAACCAATAAATCTTGTTATTTAAAATTATGATTCGGGAGTAAAAAGATTTATTTATTCCTGCCTGATCAACTAAGACAAAAAAGTTCACCTTTTTGTAACTCAAGAAGTTCCCGTTTGGTCCCCTAAAAAAAATATAACCTGTCTGGTCACCCTTTAAATCTACGACCACTATACAAACCGTTTTGACCAAAACAAGAATTCGAGAAGTTATGCTTACAGAAAAAAAAATAATCTTTTTAAGAAAGATTAAATTATTTAAAAAAAAGTAAAATTTTGAAATATTTTTACCAATTACCACCGACTAGCATTTATATTTAGTTGAAAGTCTCTCTTAAATTCACTGACTCAAAATGACATTACTTAAAAAAAATTACTGAACTTTACAAATGAACTCTACAAATGAACTAAAAAAAATCAAAAAAACTTATATCTATATCTGTCTCAGTTAAACATTTCTTTTGTGGTATTATATCTAGTTGGGCTTCAAATTCATTTTCTCTGTATTCAATCTGGAGCAGGCAAAACTTCTCAAGGCTCAAACATAAATGTTTGCTCTCCAATGGCCATGACCAAGCTATGACCTGAACGCAGAAAAAAAATACAGAAAAAAAATAAATGTGTACCAGAAAACTTTAATTGATAGAAATACCCGTAGGTCATTTTTAAAAAATGCACTCCAAAGCCCAACGCTGTATTTTCTACCAAAAAAAATTGACCAGTCACAAAAACACAACTAGACAACTAAACTGGCAACCAAAGACCTAAAAAACTGCTCCAAAAAAAATACCCCAAAAAAAAAAATGTCAACTGGACTTTTGGCATTGATCTTCAGCCAAGGTGTCACTCTAGGGGTTTTAGCCTTGTGTTTCCTAACCTCCCGAGCCGACACTAGTAGTGTACCCTCCTCTGACCCGATGTAACTGAGTGACGTAAGATCTTAATTGTCATCCAACATTTCACAAGAGAAATTGTCTTAAATAAATGAAATGAAGGAAAACTTAGTAAATACACCGCAAAATTGTGGTTATGACGTCATACCGTTACCTTGCGTTTACAAGAAGTGTTAAAATTAAGCTGTGCAAAATTATATAGGGAAAGATCACTTCTAAATTATATTGTGAAAGTTATATATGAGAAAAAAATTATAGTTAAGGCTTGCTCCTACCTTGGTCCTTGATTATATTGTAAAAAAAAAAATGTGTTTTATTAAACCTGGAAGTGGTGTTGTTCTTCCTGCTACTTCGGGTCCTGTCCTATTCTGTCCGCGCCTCCCCTGCTAACTAACTAGCACATGTTACTAGGGCAGCACATGGTTTCGAGAAGTTGTGGGATCCTTGCCCCGAGCGTAGAACCCTGTGGAAAATGAAATGTTTCAGTTTCCTGGAATTCGTCAATGTTGCACGAAGTTCCCCTACACAGTAACTTAAATCGAGGACCCCATGTCGACTCAATAAAACAAAGTAGATTTAAACAGATGAACTAAAATAATCCTAACGTACCTCTCCCAGGGTTATAACTGGCCCGTCCGGCTTCCCACCAGCGTCCAGCCCAACTGTCCCGTCGCTGGAATTGACAGGGCTGTAGACAAAGGAGAAAAACAATATATAGTTTTTATCCAACACGTGGTTAAAAGAAAAATATAAAAACGCCAACAATTCCCCACGTCCTTTGTCAAAAAAAGTACATTTCCCACGAAAAATAATTACAATTTGGGAGGCAAATATTATCTTGAAGAGTACCCAAATAATAAAAAAAATGGAAAAAAAATAAAATCGAACTTACCGCTGCTCTTTCCGTACAAATGGCGTAGGCCGACTTAAATTCCCCTCAAAACAGGGTGCGAGCGTCACTCCAGATTGCCTAGACACGACGGACTCACTTCCACAGTTTCTGGGATATCTCCTACAATCGCTGTAGTGCCAATCACCAAAAACAAAGGCGATCCCAGAAACTGTTGTCGACCCAACCAAATTTGTTAGCAAAGAGAGACAAAGCACTTAGTCGAGAATCCCAGAATAATGCAGTGGCCGGAAACCGTTTTGTAAATTTGGTGGGGAGTGGGGACGGTAAAACGCAATAGTACCAACCTAATCTTCCCGGTGAAATTCAAATAAAGGATGCAAACCTATTTATAAAACACTTTTCCGCCAAAAATAAATCTCTACATTCAGTGGCAAGCCTGGAAGAAAAACCCGGGGTTTTCAAAGTAACCAATGAGGAGATACAGTTCTATACAGGTATATAGGGGGCAGCACCGACCAAGTGGACATTGCAATTGGGTAAAACGCACATTGAGGTGTTGTCGGATCTATTTCCACGGTTGGAATTTTTATAACAAGGACGTCGAGACACCCTCCATACACATTATTAATATTCGAACACTCAACCAATTCCCATATGAGTAAAGCTATACTGAGCGCAGAATTTAGTTGCACTCCAGTTACAGTCTTCGTCAAAAGTTTCCTTCGCTCTTTATATATGTTTTCTCTAAGATTCATATGGTTTGACGCCATTCTTGTAAAACATTTCTACTGTAATAAAGTTGTTTCTGAACCTGAACCCAAAAATACACACTGAACTACTGCTTAAAGGCACAAGAGTGTTCAGATGTTAACTCACACGATTTCGTTTATTCTTTTAGTCTTGGTTTCCATCCCTCGTTTATCTCCCATTTACAACAGTGCATAACTCGTATTTATTTTATCCTTTCCCTATCAAATTAATAAAGATATCAAAGTGGCGGAGCCTCGGTTGTTACTGGTCAAACCGTGAACCTAAATATGTTTTCGTGCTATCAAAACTAGCTAATCCGTGAAGAATATGGGGTTCGGATTGTCCCAATATCCTCGAAATAAACGTAAGGGAATGAAATGTTCATCTAAATGTTTCCTTCCTGTTACTGAAACCATTTGTGATGCGGCAACGCCGCCATTCCCCAGCATAACAGCTGTTTAACTTTATGAACGTCAAGTGAATCACAAAATTCCACAGATAAAAACAAAACAATCAAAATTTTTATGTGATTTTTCCCGAAGTCTGTGATCTTAAATTCCAATTACGATGTCCAGATAATGCGATGTGCGTAGTGTCCACAGTAATTCGATGGAATGCCTCCTTTTAAGGTAACTTCCTAGACCCTATATAACCTCCAAACCTAGCTCTATAAAATACTATATATTTGTGTACAGAAAGACGAATCAAAGAGCCTTGATTATTTACCTAAATAAACAAATATGTAACGTTGTCTTAAACGTAAAAATGACACGTTACAACACCCTGTCCCGCTGGCAGCTGGTGCAAAGGCTCCAGTCCGATTTTTGGAAACGCTGGAACTTGGAGTACCTAAACACCTTGCAACAACGTTCTAAATGGACAGAGGCTTCTAACAATATTAAACTAAATACTTTAGTCGTGGTAAAAAATGAACAAAAACCGTCATTGCAATGGGCTGTTGGGCGAATTGTCGACGTACACCCTGGCTCAGACGGTCATATTCGTGTTGTGACCGTTAAAACAGCTACAGGAACATATCGTCGACCAGTAGTGAAACTATGTCCTTTGCCTATGCCCAACGCATAAGGCAAAATTTTCTTTTTCTTTCTTAATTTTTTCTAAGTATTTTTTTCTTTTCTTTTAATTTTAATTTACATGCATAATTTAATGCATATTTGGGTTAATGTTAAATTGTATCGTTTAATTGCTAATAGGCGAATATTATTTAATTTTTTTTTCCTTTCCTTTTCTTAACACGTGTTTTGGCGGCCGGAAAATGTTGGTGCAAGCAATGAATTTCCTATTTTTCATTTTCTTTTCCTTTTCTGCGCGTTTAAAATAATTTAAATTTTCGCGCTCTTAAATATGCATATGGGTTTTCACGGCACAGCACACGTGCGAGGACAAGCAGCGCCGCGATGAGTGCGCAAACAACCACCGTCACAACAAGACACTAGAAAAATCACGTTCCCAAAAAAGTGAATTTTGAGGTGAAAAACTGGACGTTTAAACGTTGACTGGAGCCGCAAGAGAGTCCGAGGTAGGTGCCTTTTCATATAAAATTCCATATGTATCGTAACTTTCCATTTACAATCGTCAATACCGACAATTATTTTTAAATGTGCTTGTAAAGCCAAACCGGCGACCTGTCGAAGGAAATTCCATTATTTTTCAGTACTTGCACGCACAATATCTGGGACAAATTATTATATTATTAATTATACTAAAAAAAGAAAACCAAACAGCTCAAATCAAGAGACGAGTAAAATTTCCCTGGGCAGCATTCGGTAAATTAAGCTACATATTTATACTACATATTACAGTACCTCAAAACGAAAGTGTATACCCAATGTATTCTTCCTGTACTTACTTATGGATCCCAGACCTGGACACTTACAAAATCAAACATGGATAAGGTAACAAAAGCCCAAAGATCAATGGAAAGACAAATGTTACATGTAAAGCTAACAGATAGAAAAAGGAATGAATGGATAAGAAATAAAACAAAAGTATGGGATGTCAGAGGAGAAGTAGCAAAATTAAAATTAAAATTTGCCGGTCATAATATCAGACAGAAAGACGATCGATGGAACAAATGTATTGTAAACTGCAGACCTTGGAAAAATAAAAGAAGTAGGAGAAGACCCCAAATGAGATGCGCGGACGATTTAAAGAAACACGCGGAAACTAGATGGATGAACACGGCGACAGACAGAGAAGAGTGGAAGATATTGGAGGAGGCCTATGTCCAAAGATGGATTGAAGAAAGCTAAATAGATAGATAGAAGGGGGTAACATACTTGCAAAGAAAGACCTAGTACTTACCTTGATTTACTTTAGAAGTCTGATCTCAACCAAAAAGTAGAAACTTACCTTTTTTAAATGAAATAAATCCTTGGTTATGTGTGTACTTATGATCACAAAAAACACACACTGCTAACGCTAATTTTAGGGTTAGAAAATACGTCCACCTCGGCGTGAACACTGAACGCGCAAATTTCGACGACCAAACCTGTGATTTTTGATGATTTTTGTTAATCTACTTAATTTTGGTCTAAATCAATGTCTCCTTGGGTTGAACCAATCAAACATATCATTAATTTATCAAATATTAAGTTGATTTCTTTTTTAAGCTTATAGCTTTTCCAAGAAGATTTAAAATCTATTTGCTTTTATATTGATACAGTAAAATAACTGTGTAAAAATCACTTAATGTTATATGGGTAAATTAACATCTTTTTGGATAGACACTCTTGTTAGCGCCCTAAAATTTTAAATAATGTGTTGATTTTCTTGTGTGAGTGTTGACAGTTAACCGTTTCGTCCTTACGGGACTTTTTAGAACACTGCATGGTTAATGTGACACTTTTGTAAAGGTTTAGAGACGGTATATGAATCTCATCTTACGATATTGTTAAGAGAAATTAAAAAATAATGCCTGTGATACCGTATGCTTTCACACATTTTCATCTGCCTGCCTTTTGCTTTTACTCTGCTAGTTTCTTTTGTATTTGTAGATTTCGCCACTTGTGTGAAAGCATACGGTATGCAGGCATTATCGTTTAATGTCTCTTACTAATATCTTAAGATGAGATTCATATAGCTTTACGAAAGTGTCACATTGACCATGCAGTGTTCTGACGAGTGCCTTAAGGACGAAACAGTTAACTGTCAACACTTAATAGGTGTCCATTAGATCTTGGACCCCCGTGGGTGTACAATACAAGAGAAGCAAAATCTTTCTATGCCCGCTTAGCCACGAAAAATTATGTTTGTAGTATTTTTGTTTGCTTTAATATGATTTCTAGTATGTGCTTAATTTTCTTTATTTTTGAAAAAATTGGGAGGCCTTAAGAGACGCGATTTGGCCATAAAAGGGCTTGAGGATACGAAGAGGGATTTAGCCTTGTGACATTCAATGTTTTTTTAATTTGTTTTCTCTTGGAAATGCGTTACGACTGGGGTGGGTCAATTATAGATTAAAAAGTTTCCATAAATTCGTATTGTGCAATTTTTTGTCTTGTTTGTATCCCTTTTAATATCGACCATTTGGGGGGGGGGCTTGATGAAAAATAATGTACATACTGATCATGTGAGGACCGCTTTAGACTTCAACAGGTTTTAATTTTTTGGAGTTAACTGACAGGTTCATAAAACGAAAAAATTATTTAAATTTAAAACAAAAAACGGTTTTTTAAACAATGTTTGAGTTTGTCACTTTTCATTTGAAATATTTATTATTCTTATCGGCCTAAAAGGCAAAACTGTTCTACTTAAAAATTAACTAAGAGAGAAACACTGGGAGCATAAATTAAATTGTTTCTATTCTACAGAAAAAACGCACATGGACAACCTTTATGAAAAACTTAAAGGCTTAAAACTATTTATAAACATGTGACAGTAGGACAATACCTCTTTGATAGTAGTTTAATGTGTTTTAGTCCAGAGGGTGGAAAGTTACATCTTAAAAGGTAGAATGTACGTAGTTTTAGGCCGTTTTTTTGCGTATAATTTTAACCTAAGCTTAAGACGAACTGTCATAATTTGTGTTTTGTAATGAGTGATAACCGAGAATGACTCTCGTATTAGTTGAGTGGCCTGTGGTATCCCGTGGGATAGTTGTGGAAGATTTTTTAAACTTTCCTAGATCGATTGACAATATACCACACAATTTTAAGTCACCGGGTGTCCAGTTTTAGTAGGAGCACCGGTGTAACTTCATACATCCAAAATGGCGGATTTTTTTATGTTTTTTCACAAAATTTGCCTTATAACTTTTTTTGTTTTGCAATAAAACAACAAGTAAGATGGTATAGAAATGAGCTTCATATCTTAAAAACTAACAAAAATATAAATTTTTAAAAATGACAAAATTGAGTAAGAACGCCTGTGTGACGTCATATATCCAAGATTGCGATTTTTTTCATGTTTTTTCACAAGCTTCTGCTTTTAACTTTTGCCATATTAGCTTTACAGAAAAATTGTATGGGTTGTGATTTGTTTGCAATAGAACAACAATTGAATTGTCAATTTAGTAGGCATTATATCTCAAAAACTATAAAAGATATTGTTATTTTTCTAAATATTAAAAAAGTGCTCTATTGCAAAGAAAAAACATTATATTTATGACGTGACGTAGGCCCTTTTACTCAAATTGGATGCAACCACCCGGCGACTTTACACTTAGTGATCCATCACCAATCGATCGAGGGTAGTCTAAAACTAGAATGTTTTTAGTATTTAAAAAAATAACAATATCTTTTTTAGTTCTTGAGGTATAAAGCTTGTTAAAGCGATAATTAACTTGTTGTCCTTTTGCGAACAAATCATAACCCATACAATTTTTTTCTAAAGTTGATGTGGCAAAAGTTAAGAGCCAAAGTTTGTGAAAAAACATGAAAAAACACGTGACTTAAAATTAAGTAATCCATAACCAATCGATTTGAGATAGTCTGAAACTTCCTTCTTTAATTCTTTTTTTCAGGTAAAAAAAAATACTATTTTTTTGTATTTTAAAAAAAATTAATCTTTGTTAGTTTTTAAGATATAAAGCTAATTTTCTCACCATATTAATTGGTCTTCTCTTGCAAACAAAAAACATAGCAGTTTTTTTGTGAAACCAAAAAAGCCGCAATCTTGGATTTATGATGTAACACACCTCCCACTCAAATTAAAGGAAAACACCTGGTGACTTAAAATTGTGTGATCTATTACCAATCGAGCAAAGGCAGTTTTAAAAAATCTTCCACACGATTTTTTACTATAAGCCTCTTAACTAATTAAAATCCATGGGCCGCCACTGTGCTCAACTATATTTGTTTAAAATTTGACTTGTGTGTGTATAGTCCTTGCCATATGCAGTTACACTTTTGTGACTTTGACATAATATAAACATATTTCCTAACCTGAAATCTGGACTTGCTAATTGGCGCAAGAGAGTGCGTGGGCGAGAACAAAAAAGTGGAAAAAATCATAAAAAAACGTGATATAACCAACCAAAAACTAGTGCAAAATATAGATAGACGGTCAGGGGTAAGTCCATGCCATCCTTACTTAAATCTGTTCTATTTCCTATGTAAAATCCTTTTCTCCCGGTAGCTAACATGGCGTCGGCCAGTGGAGGAAATGTGAGAGCAGATCCGCCGCCACAAAACTCATCAACTCTTAAAACGGGGTTATCATACAACACATATAACATAACACATTAGAGCTTAGAGCGTGATGTAACTAATATTCACCCTATTAAACTAGGAAGAAGCCTGATCCAAGCCAACATTACAGGCATTGAGAAAATTGTCAGGAAGGGAAAGAATCGCCTGGGAATAGAGTTTCTATCACCCAATGCAGCAAATACATTTATAGATTCAGACTTTGTTAAACAAGAGAAATTACATACCTTTATTCTAAATAGCTTGGTAACTTTCCGAGGAGTTGTGAGGCGTATCCCAGAAGATATGATACCGACTGATATAGTTGCATGTGCAAAATCAGATCTTAAAGTCATCGCAGCTAGGAGAATTAACAGTCACTTATAACCCCGCAAACACAGTCATATTAACATTTGAAGGAAAGAAATTACCAAGATATGTAGACTTTTGCTACTACAAGGCAAAAACTAACATTTATATTAATCCAATATCACAATGCAAAAACTGCTTAAGATATGGGCACTATGAAGTTACATGCAGAAGCAAAAATCCAAGGTGTCGAAAATGCCTACAAAACCATAAAGTGGATCAGTGTGTAGAGGAATCATTCTGTTGCGCATTTTGTGACGAGAAACATTCCACATTGGATAGAAGTTGTCCTGAATTCACAAGACAAAAAAGCCATTAACCAATTGATGGCATTTGAAAATATATCCTATTTTGAAGCCAGAGCCAGATGTCCAAAAACTTATACGTCAAAAAACCAGACAAAATCACAACAATTCAATACAAACACAACTGAGTTCCCGGCATGAAAAACTCAGAGAGAAAATAGCTATATAGAGATCCACGAGAGGAGGCAAGAAGCTGAAAAGGAAAAAAGCCCTATTAATAGGAATCCCACATATGCATATGTAAGCAGATCTCCCAAGAGGAAATCAGTAGAGTTAGTAAACTCTCCACCAATTGATAAAAGGCAGATGAAAGAAGTAACATACCCATCAGGGTTAAGAACCCCTAAATCAGGAGATGTATATGAATATATACAGAAAAATAAACAGGACGAGACAATAGATGTTTCCCAGTTTATCAAGAACATGTTAAGTCAAACTGACATGTTGAAAATAAGTCAAGAGGAGGCCCACAAAGTAGTGGACAATTATATCAATAATTCACTGATGATAATAACATAAACAAAAATCGAAAATAATTTCAAAAGAAAATGACAGTGTGTGGTGAGTACACCCAAAAAATTGGAAAAACCTCCTGCAGTGTGTGTTGTAGAGGTGATTGTGGCAAATGGTATCATCTTTCCTGTGCCTCTCTAAAAAAGGGAGATCTGAAAGGGATAAAAGCCAAAGATTTTATTTGGTATTGCAAGAGCTGTAAGAGGAAATCAAATAGAAGATTTACATAGAAGATTTACCATGGAAATTGTATCCAGCGAAAGCTCAGGCTCTGAAAGCGAGTCAAGAGACAGAAGACAAATCCTCTATATGCCCAATCGGTCAGATAACATTAAGAGATTGAGCAACCCAAAAGTAAACAAAGGCAAACAAGACATCAAATATTGAGGTGCTAGAAACTCTCAGTAAAAGGTTGGACACCATGGAGGATTCCATAGAATTTCGCGGTAAACTTGTGGAAGATCTGAAACATGCATTAAACAAGGAGATTAATCAAAAGAAAAAACTAAGAAAAGAGCATGATGAGCTGACAAACAGAATGCTGATGCTGGAAACTGAGATCTCACGGATCAAAAATCAAAAATACATATCAGAAAAGGCAAATAATTTGATAGTTGTGGGGCTGAGCGGGGGTAGAAGTAGAAACAGAAAGCTACCATGTAAAAATTTTGCCAAGTGAGATAGCCGAAAAACAAACATTAGTTACTCTCAACTCTACTAACAAAAGGGATCAAATCCTCAGGAATAAAGCAAAGTTAAAAAATATTGATTCAAAAGTTGTAGGGTTCTAGAAACATTTACATAAATGAAGACTTAACAAAGGAGCTAAGTAACCTCTTTAGCAAAGCTCGACAGCTTAAACAACATAATTACAAACATGTTTGGTGCAGGTATGGCAAGCTTTATTGAAGAAAAACCGATTCTTCAGCCTCCATAAGGCTGGATAATATGGGACAAATTGAGAACTTAATGAGAAGAAGCGAGTAACAAGGTAACAATGTGTAAAATCTTAAATAGGGTTATAAGCTTGTTTTATGGATCCAGGATCTTTTATTGATAACTACCAAGTATGTGATTGTCAGTATTGTGATAATTTAAGTACCATTAGTGGCCCACCAGGTGATCTTAGCATGATCCAGGTCAATGTATGTAGTCTTACTAAAAATTATGATAAACTTGTTACCTACCTCTCAACAAGTAAAACTAAATTTGATGTTATAGCAGTATCAGAAACATATAAAATCTATACAGTAAATAATTTTCACATCCAGGGCTATGATGTTTATTACAATGAAAGTAAGGTTAATCAGAATGATGGTTTTGTTATGTATGTAAAAAGTGAACTTGATAGAAATGTTAAAATTGTAGAAATAAATAATAGTAAGTTTTTAAGGATTGTTTTGGAGAAAAATAAAACCTCAATAGGCCAATTTTTTAGAGGATTTATATAGTTATTACTCTGAGAAAATAGGTAACAAACAACAAATAGAAATTTTTTTAGGAGACATAAACATAAACATTTTAAAATTAAATGAAAAGATAGTAGTTAGATATCTTAATATTATGCAGAGTTTTGGTTTTAGTTCGGCAGTTAACAAGCCTACAAGAGAGAGGGTGGGTCAAGAGCCTTCCTGTTTGGACCATTTCTTTGTAAAAAACTACAGTGGCTTTTCAGATCACTACCCAGTTCTTCTAAATATAAAGCTTAATAACAAAGGTAAGGAAATTAATAATAAATGCATTGAAAAAATAGACTATAAACTATTACAACAAAAAATTGTTAGTAGCAACTGGGAAGCTGTCCTAAAATCTTGTAACACCAACCTCTGTGCCGAGATCTTTATTAATGAACTAAAAGAGTACATAAAAGAGTCCAGCAAAAAAGTTTATATTAAATGTAAAAATCGAAAATTAAAACCTTGGATAACCTTAGGTATTATTAGATCAATTCGAGAAAGAGATAAATTAAAAAAAGAAAGTTCTTGCCTAAAAACTGTAGAGGCAGAAGCAAGATTTAGGGATTATAGAGCAAGGTTGTCACATTTAATAAAAATTACAAAAAATAACTATTTTGCAGAGAAAATGGAGCTAAACAGGAACGACTCAAAAAAAACATGGCAAATAATTAAAGAAGCTACAAATGAAAGTAAAAATACTTACTCTGTGTTTACATCTGTCTGTGGTGTGGGGGACCAAGAAGTTGTGGGGGACATAGAGATGGCGGAGGAATTTAATAAATATTTCAGTGAAATTGGTAAACTTTAATGGGACAACTAGACCCTGCGAAAATTCGATATTTCTGAGACCGATATCAGAAAATGAAATAATTCAACAAATAAAGACTCTAAAGAGCAATTCCGCGCCGGGTATAGATAATATATCTGCCACAGTTATAAAAAACAATCATATTCCACTACTTCTGCCATTACTATATCTCATAAATCTGGTGTTTGAGACTGGAACATTTCCAGACATTTTTAAGCATTCAATTGTCACTCCGGTTCACAAGGCAGGTGATAAGAGAGTACTGAATAATTATAGACCTATAGCTCTTACAAGTATTGTGTCGAAATTGATATAGAAGTGTATAAAGGTGCGGCTGACAGAATTCCTAGACAAAAATAAAACCATATCAGAAAATCAGTTTGGCTTCCAGTTGCATAAAAATACAGAGGACGCAGTCGCCTGTGTGACTGGCCAGATCGGTAAAAGCTTTAAGGAAAATACTCTAGTAATATTTTTAGATCTTAGCAAGGCATTTGACACTGTGACACATCGAATTCAACTTAGTAGGTTGGGGCACATAGGAATTAGAGGTATCGCTCTAGATTTACTACAAAGCTATATAAATAAAAGGGAGCAAAGCGTCAAATCAGGGGACGATCTTGGGCCCAGTATTGTTTACAATATACATCAATAAACTATTAAAGCTACTGCCTTTTGCCGATGTGGTCTGTTTCGCGGACGACACTGCAATTGTTATTAGAGAAAAATCTTGGAATGATGCAGTAAAAGCTGCAGAAAGAGCAATGAATACTGTTAAAGCTTGGCTTGATTTTAATTTTCTTACATTAAACTTTGAAAAGTCTGCCTTTGTCTGCTTCTCGGTTGATTCTAAGACCTCTTGCAACATACAAGACATACTGGTACATAGTGATGGTCGTGGGGGTGATTTTGGGTGCAGTTGCAGTCAAAAACTCAAAAAGGTAAGCAAGATACAGTATTTGGGAGTCTATCTTGATGAAAACCTCAAGTGGAAAGAGCAGGCAGAATATATTTCGGCCAGAATACGTAAACTCATTTACAAGTTCTATCAGCTTAGGCAATTTATGAACAAAAATATAATATTTTCTATCTACTTGTCACTGGTGGAATCTATTCTGGGCTACTGCATAACTGCTTGGGGACCTGCCTCTGCGACCGTCTTGGACTCAGTTATTGTCACCCAAAAATATGTACTAAAAGTAATGTTAAAAAAGAATAGGAGATTTCCTAGTAGCACTTTATTTGATGAGGCTAGAGTAATGAAACTAAACCAAATCTATGTTATGTCAGTAGTGGGCCTTTTGTGCAAAAATAAACAATTTATTCAAGTACAATCTCATAATATAAACACAAGACAGGCTGAAAATCTTCAAGCGACCATACCAAATGTAAGGTTAACAGTATGTGAAAGAACTCTATTATTTTTTTCAAAAGACGCTTAAGATTTTTTGAAAACAAAATTATTATTGTTATTGTATAAAAAAAATACCAGTGCTCTGGTGGTAGCAGGAAAACACACACAGATTTTTGATCCATTGTGTCTCCTGATACCACCAATTAGTTATACTAAAAAATTTGTAATATGTGATTTTTGAAAATAAAATTCAATTTGAATTTGAAAATTGAATGGATGCACTGGATTTAGTAAATATGGTTATCCTGAATGATGGGAGTAGAACAAGGATAACAGCTGAAGGTATTAGTTGCCCTGACCTGACTCTTGCCTCAGGGGATATTGCTAACAAATGTACATGGTTTACACATGATGACTCAGGATTCAGTGACCACATTCCATTAATAATAAGAATAACAAATACATTACAACCACTAGATAGCACGCCAACTCAAAGGTGGAAGACAAATAAAGCAGACTGGATGAAATTTAGAAAAAACCTAGAGTCACATAGGCCCGCGGACAGTTATCAACAATGGAAAAATGATATCTTGGAAGCAGGACAGGAATCAATACCTAAAGTTAGCAATATTGTGGGGAAAATAAGATATATTCCTAAACCAGTATGGTGGCATGACACATGTGATAGGCAAATGAACCTGAAGAAGGAAGCATTTACAAGATTTAAATGACAACCAAACAGGGAAAACTTCATGATATACAAGCAAAAAGCTGCAGCTACAAGAAGATTTCTGAAAAAAAGGAAAAACCTCAATTCCAAGAATTCTGTGAATCCCTTAGTAGAGAGTCAAAGATTGGTAAGATATGGAAAACAGTGAAAAATTTCTTAAATGCTATATCAAGAAAGCCACACAGAACAGAAAATGAAAACTGGATGAACAATTTATTAAATAGTTTGACACAATCAAATCACCCACTAGGAATTAATGCAAATAGAGTTTACTTTACTTTACACTTTATTAGCTATAAATAGCTCTTAATTATTACAATGCATTACCTACTTACTAACAAATGACCTAACTACTACTAACTAAACTTGTTTAGATTTAATTTTAAACTTGTAAGGCAACATTTTCCAAGACATATTTTTTACATTTTAGCTTAAAATTATTTACAGACTGTATATTTTTAAGTTCCACTGGAAGATTGTTAAACAATATTAATCCTTTACTGTAAATAGTATCAACTCTGTTTTCTACAATGCTGACATAAAAGTCATTTCTTGCACGAGATCTTGTATTATACTGATGAATATTTTAAGTGAATGTTAATTCTTCACTTAAATAGTTTGGTAACATTTTATTTTTTAATTTAAAAACAAACAGTAGCATAATGTTACAAATTTAAGTTATTTAAATTTTATAATTGGAATTTATTTAGGTTTAGTGTAGTATTAGGTCGATTTATCTTAAGGTTGTATTCTTAGTCTAGGTTTTAGTTGCGTTGTCTGTGGCTTGCGGTCGCGGTAGTGCGGGAACTTTCCGGACGTCGAAGGCTGCCGGAAAGTTCGAGAGAGATGGACGATCCTATATATAGGGCCGGGGTCGCGCAGCAGGAGTTAGTAACAGATAACGTGCTGTAGTGGTCGTGAGATTAACACGAAGTTAATAGACCGATTATAGTAGTGAATTATTAGCAAGTTATTACTAAGTTTAAGTGCGTGTTTTTGTACATAATTCGTCGAAATAAATTGACGTATCGTTTTCAACAATTGCGAGTTTTAATTTGTCGTTGTGAACCCGTAACAATTGGTGTCAGAAGTGGGATTAAAAGAAATAAATAGTGCAAAGACTATCCTTACACAGTACCACCGGCTAGGACAATTAAAAAGAAGAACAGTAAGTGATTTTGCCAGAATATTCGGAACTGAATAGTGCAAAGACTACCCTTACATATTACCACCGGATAGGACAATTGGACAGAAAAAACAGTAAGTGATTTTTCCAGAATATTCGAAGAAGTTCGATATTGTTTTATTCATAAACTAAAAGAGATATTTAAGAACCGACTTCGACATTAACTTTACAGTCCAAAAATTGATAATTAGAGAGATTTTCTAGAATATTCTATAACATTCTACGACGTTCTATTCAAAAACTAGAAGAGATATACAAATACCGACTTCGACATTAGATTAGTAATTTTAAAAGTAAGAATCAGAAATAATTTCTAGAACATTTCATCACTTTCTACGACGCTCTATTCGAAAACCAGAAGAAATATCCAAAAAGAGACTTCGACATTAGCTTAGTAATTTCAAAAGTAAGAACTAAAAAGAATTTCTAGAAGATTCCATAACATTCTACGACGTTCTATTCAAAAACTAGAAGAGATATACAAATACCGATTTCGACATTAGTTTAGTTATTTCAAAAGTAAGAATTAGAAAGAATTTCTAGAAGATTCCATAACATTCTACGACGTTCTATTCAAAAACTAGAAGAGATACACAAATACCGACTTCGACAGTAGCTTAGTTATTTTAAAAGTAAGAATTAGAAATTATTTCTAGAATATTCCATAACATTCTACGACGGTCTATTCGAGAACCAAAAGAGATAATCAAAAAGTGACTTCTACATTTGCCTAGTAGCAGAAAGAGTAGCATTTACCAGTATATTCCAGAACATTCCATTAGGTTCTATTTAAGAATTGGAAGAGATATTGAAAAACCGACTTCGACATTCGCTTTATAGCCCTAAAATAGACGTTTTAAGTGATTTATCAGGAAGTTGATGCTTACTAGACAAGGATCGGCAAAGATGGAAGATCTAACTAAAATGATACAGGCTCTAGCAGCTCAAATGGCTCAAAACCAGAACGACATGAAGCAGACCATTGAACAAAACCAGGGCGATATGAAACATACCATGGACGACATGAAACACACTATTGAACAAAATCAGAATGATATGAGACAGACCATCGAACAAAACCAGAACGACATGCAGGAAAACTTTGACCAAATAAAGAGCAACTCCGAACAGCTGAGAGAAGAGTTTAAGACTGCAACCGAAGATCTTAAGGAAGAAATAACTCAAAGAATGCATAGTGTGGAACAAAAGGTACAAAATAAATTGCAGAATGTAGAAGAAAAGGTACATAATGTTGAAGAAAAGGTACAGAATGTTAGGGAAGAAGTTTTTCAAACCATGGAAGAAAAATTCCAGGACGTGTCAAAACAGCTTATACAGCTCCAAAAAGAACACAAAAAAATGAAAGCTCAGGGATGTGTTGTGAATTCCAACCAAAACATTAAGCCTCCAAATTTCGATGGTACGTCTTCCTGGTCTACTTATAAACAACAGTTTGAAGCTGCCGCTGCTGCAAATGGTTGGGATGATGAGGAAAAAGCTAGAGCATTGTTAGTAGCTCTACGAGAACCTGCTCTGGGACTTTTACGGTCCATTCCAGTCGAACAAAAACAGAATTATAACGCTTTAGTGGCAGCGTTAGAAAGAAGGTATGGAGACGAACACTTGCGAAATTTACATTGGTCAGAATTAAATATTCGTCAACAAAGACCAGGAGAATCATTGCAAGAGTATGAAGCAGATATCAGGAGGCTGATGTATTTAGCTTACCCAGAAATGCCAGAAAATTACAGAGATCCCTTCACGGTAGACCGCTTTATTAAGGGATTACGAGACACGGACTTAGCAAAGTTACTTCGTCGAGAACGCTTCCATAATAGCAGTGAAGTGTTGATTCGAGCCCTTGAAATCGAATCATCAAATAATATGTCCAGGCCAAAAGTAAGAGCTGTTTCAATTCAGAAGGGAGAAGAAATGAGCAATGGACATGAGGTCAACTCAAAAACGCTAAACCAAATGTTTCATTCACTAATAGAGAAGATTGACTCTTTGAAAGAAAGCAGACGATCCCCTTCAAATGTAAAGTGTTTCAGATGCGGACGTACAGGGCATATTCAACGCGATTGTCGCGTCCAAATAAGGTCTCGCTCGCCATCTAGCGGGACAGAGTACCGAAGAAGAGATCAGGAAAACTAAAACTAGTCAACGCAGAGGGGCGGGTGTTGGCTAAAGGGAATGTAGCCCCCAAGATTTATTCAATTAAGAGCTTAAAACATACTGCTGACAGTCTTAACATCGACGGACTTATAAATGGAAGACAAGTTAACATAACAGTAGACACTGGTGCTGCCATATCATTGCTTAAGTTCAAAATTGCAACGAGATATAAAATTCGACCAACAGGAAAGAAAATAACACTTAAGACTGTGACGGGAGAATCCGCCGACGTGTTGGGGCAGACAGACATAGACCTACAGCTGGGAAGATTGAGAATTCGCCACACTGTATTGGTTGCCGAAATAGAAGACGAATTTATTTTGGGAATGGACTTGATAAGTGAACATGGATTTGCGTTTGATAATAAACTTAATATCCTGAGATTTGGGAATGAAGAGTTCATTTTGTCAAATAGTCACTTCAATAAAGAACCAATAAAGGTCGTGGCAGTATGTGCAACAAGACTGGTCGGTAATAGTGAGACGATAATTTTTGGGAGGCTAGAAAGTAAAACATCAAGCTGTGTCGGACTCATAAGCCAACAGAAATTATCCAACACCTACCTCGTTGCAAAGTCACTAGTTCAAACCGATAAAGACATCCCGATTAGAGTCGCCAATATTTTCCCAAATAGTGTCAAAATTAATAAGGGGGAGGTGGTAGCATTATTTGAGCCAGTCCAGAAAGTAACAAGATGTGAAGAGCCAACTTCGGAGGATAAAAGTAGGTTACCAACGGAGGTACTTCAGCAATTTCAGTCAACTTGGCAACATCTCACTCCAGAAGAATTTCGTAAAGCGAGAGAGTTTATAGAAGAACAAAGTAATATCTTTGAAACTAAGAGTAGTTCGGGACGCACAAACCTTATTCAACATTCCATCAACACTGGCGATGCCCAACCGATAAGACAGCCCCCATGAAGACTACCATTGGCCAAACAAGAAGAAGTTCACAATCTCATTAATAAAATGCTCAGCGACGGTGTTATTGAAGAGTCATCAAGTCCTTGGTCATCTCCTGTGGTGTTGGTCACTAAAAAGGATGGAAGTACTAGATTTTGTGTCGATTACAGGAAACTTAACGATGTGACCAAGAAAGATAGTTACCCACTGCCAAGAATAGACGACACATTAACAACATTGGCAGGATCATATTGGTTTTCTACTCTTGACCTGAAAAGTGGGTATTGGCAAGTAGGAATCTTTGAAAGAGATAAAGAGAAGACTGCATTCTCTGCTGGAAGTGGACTTTATCAGTTTAATGTGATGCCACTTGGCCTATGCAATGCCCCAGCTACATTTGAAAGACTAATGGAAGTCGTTCTACGAGGTCTTACTTGGAAAACCTGCTTAGTCTATTTGGACGATGTAGTAATGGGAAAATCAATTGAAGATCATCTAGACAATTTACGAGAAGTATTCTCAAGAATCAGGAACGCAAATCTTAAATTGAACTCAAAGAAATGTTTTCTGTTCCAAGAAAAAGTTGAGTTCCTGGGTCACGTCGTTTCCCGAGAAGGCATCCATACCGACGAAAAGAAGTTACAAGCAATAAAAGAATGGCCTCAACCTCGTGACAAACATGAATTGAGAAGCTTTTTGGGTCTGTGTACATACTACAGACGATTTGGGGAAGGATTCGCCAAAATAGCGTCTCCGTTAAATAGACTTACAGAAGATAAAGCTTCTTACAAATGGAATACCGAATGTGACCAAGCATTTAGAAGACTAAAAGCAGCATTATGTTCTAGTCCGATTCTTGCATATCCCATTCCAAAAGGAAAATTCATATTAGATACTGATGCGAGCAACGATAACATAGAAGCAGTACTCTCCCAAGTACAAGATGGAGAAGAACGGGTCATCGAATTTTTCAGCAAGAAGCTATCCAAACTAGAGAGAAATTATTGTGTTACTAGAAAGGAGCTCCTAGCCATAGTTAAATCCGTAGATCACTTTCACAAATATCTCTACGGACAAGAGTTTCTGATTAGAACGGATCATGCTGCGTTACAGTGGCTCATGAAAATGAAACAACCTGAGGGGCAAGTCGCGAGATGGATAGAAAAGATACAACAATACCATTATCAAATTAAGCACCGAGCGGGAAGGGTGCATAATAATGCGGATGCATTGTCCAGAAGACCTTGCCCTGAGGATTGTAAACATTGCAGGAAAATTGACCAGAAAGAAGGAATTACCTACGTGCGCCAGATAAAGTTAGAACCAGATGAAGAATGGATGTCGGCTTCGATTAGAACCACACAACTTAACGACAAAGATGTAGGACCTATCTTGCGATTGAAAGAAGAGAACAAGCCACGACCATCATGGCAAGATATCGCAAACCAAGGGGTAATATTCAAATCACTGTGGGCACAATGGGATTCACTGATAGTAGAAGAAAACATCCTTAAACGTGCCTGGGAAAGTGCCGATGGCCTTACTGTGATTAATCAAGTAGTGGTTCCTAGGAGCATGGTAGACAATATAATGGCCGAATGCCATGGTGGAAAATCAGGCGCGCACCTAGGCATAAATAAAACCATGGACAAAATTCGAAACCGATTTTATTGGGTCAATTACTTTCAAGATGTGAAAAACTGGTGCCGCCGATGTTCGACTTGTGCAGCCAGCCAAGGTCCCAAAACAAGGTCCAGAGGTCAAATGACACAATATAACGTAGGTCTGCCATTCGAACGCATTGCTATTGATGTGGCCGGACCATTTCCAGAAACTAAAAAGGGCAACAAATACATCCTTGTTGTCATGGATTACTTTAGCAAATGGCCCGAAGTTTTTGCTTTGCCTAACCAAGAGGCCGCTACAGTTGCAGAAGTTCTGGTAAATGATGTTTTCAGCCGATTTGGCATTCCTTTGGAACTACATTCAGATCAAGGAAGAAACTTTGAATCAAAGCTCTTCCAGAATCTCTGTGACCTTTTAGGAATACGTAAAACACGGCCTACTGCTTTACATCCGCAGTCAGATGGCATGGTTGAAAGATTTAATAAAACAATAGAAGAACATCTTTGCAAAGTTGTTGATGAGCACCAAACAGATTGGGACCAATATATTCCATTGTTTTTGATGGCCTATAGAACCGCCATTCATAATACGACAGGAGCTACTCCATCTAGTATCCTGTTTGGTAGAGAACTGCGTTTACCATGTGATATCTTGTTTGGTTCACCTGAAGAAGCACACTTAGAGGTTAATGACTATGTCGAACGTTTAAGGCAAAAGCTGCACGATATCCATGAAGTGGTTAGAGAGCGAATAGAAATAGCCAGTGACCGCATGAAAGCGAGATATGACCTGAAAGCAAACTCTTCAGGGTTCAAAGAGAATGATCAAGTCTGGCTATACAATCCTCAACGCAAGAAGGGAAGATCACCTAAGTTGACACCACCATGGGAAGGGCCTTATAAAGTTGTTAAGAGAATTAATGATGTAGTCTACCGAATCCAGAGAAGCCCGAAGTCCAAGATGAAAGTTGTTCATCTAGACAGACTAAAACCTTACCTGGGAAATGTTGATCGAGACGATCAAACCTGAAGAGGAGGATAGTGTTACAAATTTAAGTTATTTAAATTTTATAATTGGAATTTATTTAGGTTTAGTGTAGTATTAGGTCGATTTATCTTAAGGTTGTATTCTTATTCTAGGTTTTAGTTGCGTTGTCTGTGGCTTGCGGTCGCGGTAGTGCGGGAACTTTCCGGACGTCGAAGGCTGCCGGAAAGTTCGAGAGAGATGGACGATCCTATATATAGGGCCGGGGTCGCGCACCAGGAGTTAGTAACAGATAACGTGCTGTAGTGGTCGTGAGATTAACACGAAGTTAATAGACCGATTATAGTAGTGAATTATTAGCAAGTTATTACTAAGTTTAAGTGCGTGTTTTTGTACATAATTTGTCGAAATAAATTGACGTATCGTTTTCAACAATTGCGAGTTTTAATTTGTCGTTGTGAACCCGTAACAATATTATTATGTTAGTCTTTGATAAACACTCATTAGAGAAAGTCTGTCGAGCATGTTTTTAATGGAAGTTGTTTTTTTACATATTAATATAGCTCTTAGTGACCTGTTTTGAATTTTTTGAAGAGATTGGATTTTCCCATTATTTAAAAAGTATAATAAAGTGGAACAGTAGTCAAAATGGGGAGCAATAATTGACTTATACACAACTAACAATATAAAAAATTTGTTTTTTTTTGTAATTTTCTTTTTAATGTAATTACAGTGTTTTTTCAGATTTAACTGTTTATCAATAATAACACCAAGGTATTTACAAAATAACAAATTATACAAAATAACGAAGTCGATTATGAAGGAAGAAATCATGATTGCCTTAACAAACAAACCTGAATCAGCACCAGGACAAGATGAACTTTCATATAAATTTCTACAAAATTGACTGAAACATACATAAATAAAATTAAAGATATTTTAATGCAATTTTAAAGGAAGAAATACAGGTACCACAGGATTGGAAAGATCAGGTAATTTGCCCTATTCTCAAACCAAACAACGACCCTTAGCTATATACAAGCTATAGACCAATAACACTCAGCTCTTGTGTGGGAAAACTGATGGAGACTGTTATCAAGACAAGAATGGAGCACACAACAGAATCCAACAGACTTATAAGTTCAAAATGGGTTTTAAAGGGGTAGAAGCACAATGGAAAACTGCCTGTTCTTAACTACAGAAATTTATAGAGCATTTGCACAAGGAGATAAAGTAATGGCACTATTCTTAGACATATCTTCCGCATATGACAATGTCAATTTACCTATCTTAATTAACTACCTGAACGAACTTAACTTTAATAGCAAATACATTAAGTTCATTAAGAACATGACAGAAAACCGGAAAATATGTGTGAAGTCTTTCAACAGTGGGCAAAAAACTAGATACAGATACACTAGCAAAGGCTTATTACAGGGATCGCCATTAAGTCCCTTGCTGTTTAATATTTATATGAAAAAACTGGAACAATTTCAATCGGCTGAAATTATCATTTTGCAATTTGCAGACGATAAAGTAATAATAATTAGAAGTAAAAACTTACAGATATGTAGAAATCATTTACAAGAAAAAATCAATGGAATTAACCATTTTTTAAGTAATCATAAGTTAAAGATATCAGCTCAAAACACTAAAGCTATGGTTTTCTCAAAAGGAAAAATAAGAAACTTGCCTCAGAGATTGATAATCAATAATATACCAGTTGAATGGACAGAACAGTATAAATACTTGGGGGTGATCTCTGATAGCCAACTAAGGTGAACAGCTCATATAGACAATTGTATAGTTAAAGCAAATAGAGGCATAAATGTTATGCTCAGCTTGACTAGAGTTTGGTGGGGGGCTGATCCCAAAACTTTACTAACTATTTA
This sequence comes from Aspidapion aeneum, assembly GCA_963576565.1. Taxonomy (NCBI): domain Eukaryota; kingdom Metazoa; phylum Arthropoda; class Insecta; order Coleoptera; family Brentidae; genus Aspidapion; species Aspidapion aeneum. Next base: position 9,173,685 of record OY755046.1, read on the forward strand.
CAAAGGAATTGTAAGAACACATCTAGATTTTGGTAGCAAACTCATTTACAAAACATCAAAGCGAATTGGAGCAAACTGAATAAAACACAATACCAAGCCATTAGAATAGCTGTTGGATGTATGAGGTCAACACCTATTCAGGTCTTGTTGTCTGAAGCGGGAGAAATCCCATTGGACCTGAGAAGAACATGGTTATCAGTGAAACTTATATCAAAGATTTTATCAAGAGATAATGACAAAATAGCTGGTCAATTGATTTCATTCTACACAGACTACAATATGGACAGGCAATATTGGGTGCGATGTGAAACACCAGCAATTATGGAAGCGCTGGATTTGGTCCTGGTTTATCATGATATAATGTGCAAATCTGAAAAATTACCTTGCTATCAATTTTCTTATACAGACCAAATAGAAAAAATACCATATATAAAATGAAATCTTAGTAAGGAAGCACATAACCACAGAAACTTTATAAATCAAATTAAAGGATTGGCTCCAGACTATGTACAGATGTACACAGTTGCGTCAGTGAACCCAAATGATCACACATGTTAAATAGGAATTTATTGTCCAGCAAAAAACATAAAAATGCAAGGAGATTAAGTAATCACACTCCAATCACACTGGCCGAAACACTGGCAATAAGGGAAGCTGTCAGATGTATGCTCAACAAAACAAACAAACTTGTAATTATATCAGACTCATTGAGCGCACTACAAGCCATTGGGCGAGTAGGACTTAACAAAAGTTAAGACTATATATATATATTTATCGGTTTCACAACGTTCTACGTCTTCCGATACCCAATCTCCACTCGTTTCTGTTTGCCCATAATTCATCATCTAGGCCTCTTATTCTTATTTCACTGTCTATTCCTTCTCTCCAGCTTCTCCTTGGCCGTCCTCGTTTTCTTCGGCCAGTTGGTTTCCATTGCAGTATTTGTTTAGGTAGTCTTTCGTCATTCATTCTTTGTACATGTCCGTACCACACCAGTTGTTTTGTTCTTATATCATCCACTAAAGTACGTTCACCTACTGTCATAATTTCTCTTATTCTTTGATTTGTAACTCTTTCTCTTTTTGATTTCCCTGCTGCTCTTCTCCAATAGTCCATCTCCGTAGCGGAAAGCATTTTTTCTGTTCTATCCTTGATGAGCCGTATGTAATAATACTTTTTATAATGGTGTTATATATAAGCTTTTTGTTATGTTTTGATATACTTTGGTCCCAAATTATTCCATTTAATAAAGTTATTGCTTTTCTTCCTTGTACGTTTCGATCTTTTATAGCTTTGTCTAGTGTTCCGTCAGCTGTAATTTTTAGACCTAAGTATTTATACTCATCACAGGAGTGAATTCGCTGCCCGGTATTTAAGATTAGATCCTGTTTCATTCCACCGATACACATATACTCTGTCTTATTGAGATTAACCTCTAGTCCCCACTTATTGTACTCTTCTATTAGTTTTCGTGTCATATATTCGAGGTCGTCATAATCCTGAGCCACTACTATCTGATCATCGGCGAAACATAAAGTATACAAGGTGGTTTCGTCCAACGGAATTCCCATGTTTTGGCATTTTCTCTTCCATACTTTAAGGACTTGTTCCAAGTATATCTTGAAGAGCGTAGGCGAGATACAGCAACCTTGTTTAAGACCTTTATTTACTTGAAAGCCTTTGGTTAGTTTTGCTTTTATTTTAACTTTTGCCTTACTATTGCGGTATAACTCTTGGATGGCCTTAATTAGTTGTACGCTTATGTTTGTGTTTTCCAACGCTTTCCAAAGTAGATTTAGTGGTATACTATCATATGCCTTCTGCAAATCCACGTAAAGCAGATGCAGCTCTTGACCGTATGCCATTTTCTTTTCAATAACTTGGGTTATACAAAAGAGATGATCTGAAGTCGATCTACCCGCCCTGAAACCAGCTTGTTCTTCTGCCTCCATGTCTTTATATTCGCTCTCTACTTTATTTCTTATTATTTTACCGTATATTCTGCTTAGCGTACTAGTCACAGATATACCTCTATAATTGTCACATATATCTTTCCTTCCTTTTTTGTGTATTGTGGATATATATGACGTTTTCCACTCAGTTGGGACTACAGTTCCATTTAAATATTTTTGGAAAAGATTCCGTAATCTCCAAAACAGTTCTTCAGTGCCATATTTAATAAGTTCGGCTGGGATATTTCCGGGTCCGGCAGATTTACCGCTTTTTAAGGTTGTGCACACGTTTTTGACCTCAGAGATTGTGAGGGGTACTGGAGATCCCATCGTTCTAATTATATTGTCTCTTGCGTCTTCCTTGAATTCTGCTCTATCTTCAGTTAAAAGTTTTTTAAAATGCTCATCCCATTCTTTGTCTGGTATTGGTGAAATGATATCTCTGCATGTTTCTTTTTTAATCGATCTTATAGTTTTCCAGCTTCCGGTACTTCTCCTACCTCCTAAGTAAGAATCTATTTTCTGGCACTTTTGCGTCCACGAATGATTTTTCTTATCACTGATCATTCTTCTCACCTTTGATTGCGCGATTTTGTATTCTTGTCTGCTTCTATCTGTCTTTTGGGATAAGTAGGTGTGATATAATTTCCTTTTTTCCTCTATTTCTCTCTCAATCTCAGCATCCCACCAGTATGGTTTTCTTCTTTTAGAAGTTTCTTCCACTAATCCTAGTGCTTCTTTTGCAGCTTGGTGGATGCTTAATGTAATACATTCGTATTCCTCATCTGGGGTTTCACCTGAACTTGTATTAAGTTTTTCGTTCAGTCTCTTTTTGTATAAGTTTTTTACGCTGTCATGTTCTAGGCTTAGTAGATTATATTTACAGTGATCAATTTCTTCAATCACTGTATCATCAAGATGTTGTTGATGCAGGCTTCGGCCTTGATAAGGAAAGAGAATTTTGGACTCCAGAAAATAGTGATCACTTCCGCATGTTGATCCACGTTTTGTTCTGACATCTTGAATTTTTAGTTTTGTCTTTTGTTTAGTGATAAGATAATCAATGACGGATTTCAGGTTTTGTGAGGGTTTGGTCCAGGTATATTTGTGTATTTCCTTATGTTGAAAAAAACCGTTTTGGATTTTTAGGTTTAATTGCTCACATACTGTAATTAGCCGGTTTCCATTGTCATTAACAAGATTTTCTCCATATTGGCCAACTGTCAGATCATTAACTCTGTTACCGGTTCTACTATTTAAATCTCCCAATATGACAATCTCTCTAGATGCACTTACTGCTGATATTTCATTGTGTATTTCTTCAAAAAAATTGTCTTTCACGGCTACATTTGCATCGTCGTTATACGCATAGATTCCAAAAATCGTAAGTCTCATTCCTTTTATTGTTATATTCATTTTAATTAGCCTTTCATTGACTGCTTCCCAGTTGGTGATAAATTTTCTAAATCTTTTGTTGACCAAAATAGATACTCCTTGTTGGGCATGTTTTTCTTTTGCCACTCCGCTATAGAAATGGTCATATTGTCCTAGGTTTTCAGATCCTTTTCCTTTCTTTTTCGTTTCTGTTAGTACAGCAAGGTCTACCTTCATTCTGCTGCACTCATGTACTATTTCATTCATTTTTCGATTCATTCCTTGTACGTTCCATGTACCAAAAATCATATTCCTGTTTCTTTGCTTGGTTCGTCTTAGGTTTTTCATTTCTTTCCGAGGCGTTTGATTGGGTTTTTTAACAGTGTACGTTTTTTCCGGGTATCAGAGAGTTAGTCTGATGCCCCAACCCCCAACCTGGAGGACAAGGTGATTTTTGATCGAGGTTTTCTTCCCCTAGCCTTTGACGATTCCAACGCCGGTACTACAAGGCAGTAGTCTTTTATACTATCCCTAAAAGAAAGGGTTGCCACCTACGCTATGATCACCGTACCGAGGTCCATTCTCTCCGCCTTTCATATCGATGTGGTCTTCTCCCGTAACCCTGGGAAAGGGACCCCATACAGGTGCTAACTCTCCGGGTCGAAGAGTACCTGGAATCTACGGAGGGCAGGGGTCGATTCATTTCCCCTGATAGACATCTGACGAGGTCTACCCGTACCCGTAAGTTAAGACTACTTTGCATTAAGTACCAGAAAACAGATTCTAGAACCTAAGAACAGCTGTGACATAAAACTGGCATGGGTCCCTACTCATACAGGCATCCCAGGAAATAAAGAAGAAGATAAATTGGCAGAAAAGGGTCGTAACATGAACAATATCTTACAAAAGAATTAGATACCAAGTTCTCGCCTAATTAAATACATCAGAGAAAATATATGGGAAAAATGGGAACACAGATATACACACTGGCCAGAGGAAAAAGGCAAATTTTATGCAGACATCCAACCAAAACCACAAAAGATTCCTTGGTTCTTCAATGTCAGATATAGAAACAGGGCTAGAATCACATACATCACTAGAATGAAATCAAATCATTGTTGCATACCCTCACACCTCAACAAAATCAGCATAAGAGCGACGCCAAATTGTGACTGCGGGGAGTATGGAAATTATTTTCAACTGTCAAGGAAGGAATAGGCAAACTTCTTAAAAATCAAAATAGCAAGACAAGAATACAATGGACCCGTCAACATCAAGTCAATATTAGCAACACCAACATCTAGAATTTTGGAACAAATTGTGCAAGAACTAATAGACAGTGAGGTGAGAATTTAAGAAACAAATAAAAATAAAAAACGCTTCGCAATGCTTATTATTATAACACAGGCTTATTTGCATGGCTTTTGCAGTAGAATATAGATAGAAAATAGCTGCTTATCCTCTTTTCCAAATTTTCCTTTCCTTTTTCAGCTATCCCACAAAAGGCATGGACAGTTGGAGCCAGACGCATCACTAGATGCACCTCTTGTGGAAGAGAAGATTCTGAGAGGATATCTGAAAGGATACGATCTCATAGAAATTAACGAACGAACGAACGAACTAACCTGAAATATTTGATAAATTAAATATGTCATGTTGGTATAAAATTAAAGGCAAAACTGCCCATTGTCTTAAATAAAAAGATGCTGACTGTATTTTGACAAAAAAAACGGATACACAGATAAAAACAACTCAAGAATTTTTCTTGTTACTGTCATTATGCTCATGATAAATAAAGAGGTTGGAAATGTCACAAAAGTGTAACTGCCTATGGCAAGGACTATAGTTTTTCATTTTTAATTTATCGTCGCCCTAGATGTGAATGGTTCTAACCCACAAAATATTCGTTTTTTAGTTGCTACTGTAGGCTTATTTAAAAATGTTCACATGTTATGGAACTAAATAAATCTAATCCCAGAAAATTTACTTTAAATGATTTCTAAAAATTTCAAAAAAAGTTAAAAAGTGGATTCTTATGCTACCCAAAATGTTTATATCCATATTACTCAAAAGTAACGTTTTGTGTGTTAGAACCTTTCACATCTAGTAGGACGTTATTTGATTTGGATTTTCTGCAAATCCACTGCCTTGGATAATTTACAATGTACTTCAAATCCACTGCCTTGGATAATTTACAATGTACTTACCCGGATGTGCTGTCTTCTAACATAAGTTCTTCCTGCTTGATTTCTTCAGTTTTCAGTTCAACGTCTTCAAGTTCTGATTTAACACTGAATGATGGCAAATCAAGGAAACTGCTATCTGACTGGCTAAAAAATTAAAATAAAATTTTTTCTGGGATTTAGCCCAGGATGTAGGTCGGTGACTCTTTAAATGGCCACTACAAATAGAAACAAAAGTAATGGACCAAATTAAAAAAGTTTTGACCGTTTTAGGAATGGCACACACATATAAAAAGAAACTCATTCCACTTATTTTTATATTAATATCTTATCCTAGGTTAGTATCAAAATTGGCCCACTTTTCAGTCAATTTGATGAGAATAACCCCTAAATCAATTAATTGGACCATCAATTATTTAAAAATAATAAATAATAAACAGTTTACAATAAAAAAACAAAACTGTCCCACTTCAGACCACTCTCCTCGACTTTTGTATATTTTGCATAACAAAAACTGTTTGTTTTTGAAAGTTTTGTTCTTTTTTAGTTAGGGAAGTTTTCCTTTACTCAAAACATTATGTTCTAATTCTTGCTGTTGCTCAGATTTGCAAAAAAAGTTCTATTTTGCTGAAAATTAAACTTTTTACGAATCAGTCATCATAAATGACAAAAACGAAACCGTCCAAGATCATAAATGAAAACGGTGGAACTATCCAATAGCAAATACAGAATTATAAATAACTGGTCATTAGACAAAAACGTAATTCAACAAAACAAAACAGCAAAATGAGTATAACATCTTTTATCAAAACCGGACAAAATCATAAAAAGGGGTCAGGCCTCATAGCATGAGGCCGTGGTGTTTTCTTGGATCTTATATTATAACGGTGAATGTTATGTTGTTGTTAACCCGGTGAGACTCCTCTAGGGAGGAAATGTTTTCCAGTGGTTCAGGGCCCCTTGAATTTGGTAATCGATGGATTAAAAAAATTTAGTTCAATTTTCGATACGGCGCCACTTAGTTTTTACCAACCTAAACTAAGAAAGGGTTATTCTTGTTTGGTATCGCTAGAAATAAAACTCATTTATTTTGCGGACAAATTACATTTTTTTATTTACTCATGTAAAAAAAATTTGAGTTTGAAATACACTGCTGACAATACACTGTACAATTGGTACCACCAGGACCTCTAGCTTATTTTTAAAATAAAATAAAAGGAAAACTGTAATTTAAATTATCACTCCTTTCTGGCATATTGACACTGAAGGGTTGATAACATCTTAAATTGATTGAAAATTTATTTAAAAATTCTCAAATAGTAAAAATTTACCACAAAAAAACTCGAGTTTTCTTTTGGTTTACACCAAAAGAATTCATAACAGGTAAAACCTAAGGATAAGAAAATTTATAAAAAAACCATGGTCCTATGGATGTCATATTAAATTTGATCTGACCTTATTGTCGTTTCTCTAGGTTTACAATGCTGATGATATTATTGAGTGCGATGAACCTCCTAGCTGAACAACCACTTCAGACGCTACCAACCTGCCTCGGAATGACTGTGTCCCAACATAGCTCCCTATAACGAAACGACACGACGCTGTACGAACCGTTTTGGAGATTTTTTTTTATTTATATTAAAAAAACCAAAAAAATTGATAATGTACAAGCCAAGAATTTTCTGGCTGTTGATTAATAAAAATCAAAATTCTGACCAAAAACATAAAAAATTTACATTAAAAAATTTATTTTACCAGGTCTACAAATGGGGCCTTACAACCCTATAGCTTGGCAAAGTAGACAAGGCAATTTCTGCTCAGTATTTATGTATGCTTACCTTCTTTTAAGGGCGAAGGGCTACCCAATCAATACTGGCTTTACTGGAACATAATTGAAAGTACAGGAAAGTAGATGAAATTCTGAAATAAACCAAAAAAACACCATATACCCTCTGTCACATGTGAACTTGGTTTTTCAATCAACTTACCCTTTCAAATCAGCAAATTCCACCCTGTCTTCAGCACAATACACACCAAAGATGGCTTAAGGCCTTATGTAAGCATGAACAAAGATATAAATGAAATTTGTCTTCAAATTTTTAATTTTTAAATCTTCGGAGCATGGCGACTCGCTCAAAGTCGGCCATGAAAAGGAAAAAGACGGAAATCGTTTCCAAGCAATTTGACATTTTCCCTAAAGTTGAAAACTTCAGACCGGAACACAAAATAATCGCGCCGGAATTTAAATTTTTCTATAAAACTCTATAATAAAAAAACAACCTCAAATTCAACAAAACAGTGGTTCATTCTCAACACTAGAGGGCGGTTCGATGAAAATGTTCACAACATTTTTACCATAGAACTGTTCACAACTTCGTACAATTTTGACTGTTTATCACGTTCAAAACCAAAGCTTAAAGGTGTGTTCCAAGAGTATGTACGAGTCCATATAGAACATAAAAAACTATTGTGACAATAATAATCCGCTATACTCTAATTCTAGAAAGCTTGTAACAAGTACCACTGAATTTTATCTATTTCAATTATTTTTACACACTGTATATACTGAAAGACCTAAACCTAAATTTTAGGTTACACTTTATCAAGTGTGGAATGTCTTTACAAAATTATCATTCTAAATTTTGAACATGCCCATCATGCTATTCTCTGTGTGCCTAACTTTGTTATTGTTTTGAAAAACAACACATAACCATAATTTTTTTTTTAAATATTTCTAATTTATTTTCATAATGTTTATATTTAATTTTTTAATTAGTATATATATTTCAAATTTATTATATCAGGGAATCCATTCTATAAAAACTATAAATCTATTTACTATACATGTGAAGTTTTGTAAACATTTCCTGTGCACCGGAAAACATTTACAATGGCAATTTAAAGGTATGTTTATAATTCATACTAACTCTTCTCTATTACAACAAATGGAACGTTCACTGTAAGCAGTGCCAACGTTACAATATTTTCTCATATAGATACATTAAATATGAAAGAGGAAGTGGACTCACTCCTGCCTGTGGGGCAGCATCACTCGGTATATAGTTTTAACCTGGAATTGGCTGAGTTGGCAACCATAATGTTTGGAATTTGTTGACTATCATCGTGGAGACTACAATGGACTTAATTGCTACCTGGGAACTGTGGATTGGGATGCGGCCCTTCGGTCAGATGATGGGGACATTGATAAAGCAGTGGAAGTGTTTTACAGCATTGTGTGGCAATCTAAAATGCGTTGGGTGCCGGTTTGTGACACTGTAAACAGAACATAACGTTGCCAATTCGTGACGTATAAAATTACGACACCATAAAAATTACTGAGTAATTAAACAAATATCTGGAAGCAGAACTGTATTTTCCAGCTAGGTAAAACATTGATATGCCCGGTAACTTTTATACAGTGGAGAAGGGGGGGGGGGGGGGGTTCAGAAATAAGAAAATTTTAAGTGCGCCACAGTGTTTTAATACCAATGTTTTACAAAAAAGATCTTAATTAAAATACAGTTCAACTCAAACGTTGTAGCCAAACAATGAAACTCTACCTACTTTCGAGGCTTCCAGAGTATTTGTGTAATTAAAAAAAAACAAAAAGAAATTGACTCATTGACAAAATAAAATTTTAAAAGATTGAATTAAGATGACAAAACTAGAAGCACTTTACAGGTAGATGGACTTACAGGTAGAATCTCCAACAGGTCACAGTGTACCTACATTTGAGTCAGTAGTGTAAGACTCCGTTATATAAATGATTGTAAAAAAAATACACTTCCATAATCATTCCATCATAGGGGAGATCTGGAACAAATATTTGCTGTCATCATTCTACGTTGGGTAGAATGAGACAGACAGCAACCCAGCCCGAGATCTACCCCATGAAGTAAAACCGTGCCACAAAACCACTAAAAAAAATAACTCTATCTCTCTTTTGTCTCTGCAAGTTGGTCATTGGGTGTACAAATAATACAAAATTTAGTTCATCTTGTTTATTTTAATGTGAAAACTAGGGGTAAAAATGGCAAATTATTATAAAAAAATAAAGGTGAAACCAAGTTGAAACAAACTCTTTCAATGGTACAGTACAATTCAGATAAATAGTTATGCCGCAAAATTTTGGTTATGACGTCATACCTTATCTTGCGTTTACAAGAAATGCAAAAGTTGTACTTAACGAAAAAATTATATGGAAAATTATATGTAAAAAAAAAATTATATCTAAAGCTTGCTCTTACCTTGGTCCTTGATTATTGTATGAGTAAATAAGAGGGTGTTTTGTTTTGTGAACCTGGATGTGTTGTACCAGACATTTTCCGCTACTCCACCGGTCCCAGTTCTGCCCGCGCCTCCCCTGCCGATTATCTAGCACATGACGCTAGGGCAGCACATGGTCTCAAGTGTTGGATCCTTGCCCGAGCGTAAAAACCCTGTGGAAAATGAAATATTTCAGTTTCCTGGCATTCGTCCGTTTTGCACGAGGTTCCCCTACACCGAGTAACCTAAATCAAGAACCCCATGTCGACTTAATAAAATAAAGCAGATTTCCACAGATGAACTAAAATAACCCTAACATACCTTTCCCAGGGTTACAATGCTACAACCTTGTTCCACCAGCACAACTGTCCCGTCGATGGAATGGACGGTGCTGTAACCAAAGGAGAAAAACAATATATAGTTTTTATCCAAAACGTAATTTTAAAAAATAAAAAAAAACTCCAAAAATTCCCACGTCTGTTGTAGAAAAATTACATTTCACACGAATTATAATACAATTTGGGAGGCAAATAATATCTTGAAGAATCCCCAAATAATAAAAAAATAAAAAATAAAATCGAACTTACCAATTTTTTTTCCGTAGAAATGGCGCAAGTCGCCTAGAATCCCTCCTCGGAGGATGTGAGCCGTCACTTAGATTACGCCTAACACGACGGACTCACTCTTCACAGTTTCTGGGACAGAACCTGCAACCACTGCAGTGCCAGTAACAAAACACAATGGCGATCCCAGAGACTTGCCGTCGACCCAGCCAGTTTCTTTTGAAAAAAGACACTTTGTCAAGAACACAAAAAAGGTGAAGATGCCGGAAATCGTTCCTTAATTTGGTGGGGCACCGTACCAACCAAATTTTCTTTCTAAAGCCCTGTACCGGTCTGTAGGGGGCAGCATCAATCAAGCAAGGGAATATTGAAAATGTCCTACGAGCATTGAGGTGTTATCAGATCTATTTCTACGGATCATTTTTATAAACGAGGATTTTCGAGATGCACAACCGGACCCCTGCCAACAAAGCAAGTAGGAGGAAAATAACCAATTAGACTATAAGAAGTTTAGCATTGAAACCATCAACTGTAAAATCAATTACTGGAGATCAGAGCATGCATCAAACCCAGGAATATTCGAACACTCAACCAATTCCCATATAAGTAAAGCCATACTAAGTGTAGAATTTAGTTGTATCTTAGTTAGTTTTAGTCAAAAGTTTCCTTCGCTCTTTATATATGTTTTCTCTAAGATTCATATAGTTTGACGCCATTTTTGTAAAACATTTTTACATTAATAAAGTTGTTTCTGAACTTGAACCCAAAAATACACATTGAACTACTGCTTAAACCCGGCACAAGAGTGTTCAGATGTTAAGTTTGTTCACCACTAGCTAGCCCTACATATCCCTTCAATCCGACTAACTGAGCTAGATATTAACTTTATTTAACTATGATTATATATTAATTTATATAATATAAAAATAGGATTTTGTTTATTCTTCTAGTCCTGGTTTCATCCCTCGTATTCGTATAACTTGTATTCTTTTTATCTTCTCCTTATCAAAGCAATAAAGATATCAAAGTGGGCGGAGCCTCGGTTGTTCCTGGTCAAACCGTGGACCTAAATATGTTTCGTGCTACAAAAACTAGCTAATCCGTGAATAAGAAGAGGTTCGGAAGAGAAATCATTGTCCTAATATCCTCGAAAATAAACATAAGCGATTGTCCAACATAGACGAAATGTCTATCCAAAAGTTTCCTTCCTGTTACTGAAACCATTTGTGATGTGGCAACGCCGCCATTCCCCAGAATTATACCGGGTAGATTGGATTAGAATACTTTTCTCATTTCGTCTATTTATTGAATGTACGTGGTCGCTAAAACAGCTGATTACCCAGTTTTAACGTCAACGAACTACGAAGTTCCAAAGGTAAACAAAACAATAAAAAGATTTTATGTGATTTCTCCCGAACCTGAGATCTCAGATTCCAATTACGATACCTAAATAATGCGACATGCGCAGTGGTTACAATAACACGATGGAATGCCTCCTCTGTAAGGTAAATTTCTGGACAATATATAACCTCAAAACCTAGCTCTATAAAATACCCTTAATTTGTGTACAGAAAAACGAGTCGAAGAGCTTTGGTTATTTACATAAATAAAACAAATATGTAACGTGTGCCTTAAACGTAAAAATGACACGTTACAATTGTTAACTTGGGTTTACAGACGTAAGTGCCGAGGAAGACTGTTAGACTGGGCAATTTTCCATGTTGGTTCTCTCCAGAGTTGAGATCACTTATAGTCAAGAAGAAAATTGCGCATAGAACATATTTAAATTCAAATTGCGAAGATGACTATTTTTACTTTTCCAATATTCGGAGAGACTGTAAAAGGCTTACAGAACAATGTTATCTTGAGCATGTAAGAAAGATCGAAGCAGGCTTATCTGAGAATCCTAAAAAGTTTTGGAATTACCTGTCTGAGCTTCCATCCAACATGTATTTGGGCAGTCTCACAGCGGAATCGGAGTACGAGGTATCTGATCTTTTTGCCAATTTTTTTGGTGGTGTGTATTCAGTTGTTCTGTTCCTGATGTAACAGTGATAAATGGGTCTAGTATTACAGTTAAGTCTTTTAGTCAGTTGGATATTTTTAATAAGATCAGCTCTGTCCCACCAAAAGTAAGCAGTGGACCGGATGGAGTGCCAAACTTTCTCCTGAAGCAATGCCCATACATCCTGTCAATATTGTTTATTCGTTCACTTCAAGAATGCAAATTGCCTGTCACCTGGAAATACTCTTATATTGTCCCAATTTTTAAGTTTGGTGATCCAGAAAACATTGAAAACTATCGTAGTGTGTGCAAGGTGTCAGCTATTCCCAAATTGTTTGATAGTTTAGTGTACGACAAAATAAGTCGTGAGTGCCAGAGTTTATTATCCCAGAATCAGCATGGTTTTGTGGGTGGCAGGTCAACAGCTACCAATCTGCTAGTGTACCACACTACACTCATCCAACACTTGGAAGCAGGGCATCAGGTTGACGTGATCTACACTTACTTTTCGAACGCATTTGATCGCGTTGACCATGGTGTGTTGCTTGCTAGGTTGGGGGCCTTTGGCTTTGGTGCTGACCTGATCGGCTGGTTTGGGAGTACACTTTCAGGGCGTAGTCAATCGGTCAGGGTTGGCACTTCAATCTCGGAGAGGTTTGAGGTTCTGTCTGGTGTGCCTCAAGGGTCTCATTGCTCCCCACTGCTTTTTGATATTTTCATCAATGAGGTGTTTCAGATAGTTAATAACTTGGCACTGGGTTTTGCAGACGATTTTAAACTGTCTAAAGTAATCACTTGTAAAGAAGATGTTAATGATCTGCAAAATGACCTGGATAACTTTAACAATTGGTGTCAGAACAACGGACTTACTCTTAATACTGAAAAGTGTCACCAAATTAGCTTTTTTAAAGGTGCCAGAAAGTTTGAAACCTCTTATTCCATAGGTGGGGTGGAGCTATAGTATAAGTCTTTGGTAAAGGACCTGGGAGTTCTGTTCGATAAACAATTAACATTTAAAGCTCACATTGACAACATGATTTCCAGAGTATTTAAAATATTGGGTTTTATAGACAGAAATTGTAAAGGTTTTTTATTGCTCATTAGTAAGATCATTTTTAGAATACTGTTCAGTATTATAGTCGCCCAATCAAGAAGTTCATATTAGACGGATTGAAGGAGTTCAAAACAAATTTTTCAAATATTGCTTTTATAAGTACAACATTTTTAACAACAGATTTAAAAATAATAGGGAGCTGAACTATTTTCATGTTAGGATATGGCTACATAAGGATACATTGGAAGAATGCAGGATACATCATAATATACAATCAAAAGTAAATGCAAAATAAATATAAAAGTCACAAAATTCAGACTAAGGTAAAAAAAAACATTTGTGGAACGGTACATAAAATAGAATAATAGACTAATGGCTGTTAAATACACACTAATCCTATTTTTTTTAAAGATAACAGATAAAAAACAAAACCAAAAAGATAAAAATAATAATAATCACCTTCTCTGTATAATATAACAATTCAACCTGTGCTTAAAAACATTCAAAGAGGATGATTCTTTGACTGTAGGTGGTAATCTGTTATATTCCTCAAGCCCTCCGTAAAACAAAAGATGTTGAGTGTTGGACATTCCAGCATGAGGAACATGTAACTCATTATTTGTTATAGCTCTTGTTCTGTGATTATGAATTTCAGATCTAAAAGTTATGAATTGCTCGAAATACATTGGTTGCAAATTGTTTAGGATCTTAAAAATAAAAATCACTGAAGGGCATCCAACATGAATGAAATATGTGTATATCTGTTAACCCGAAGTATAGTTCTCATTCCTCTATTTTAAGGCTTTTGCAATGACTATATTTTATTTTTAACAAGAGAATACAAGACGCTTGCGCAATAGTCAAAGTGCGGCTGAATTATGCAATTATATGTTATTCTAGCAAACATTGACAGAGAAGATGTTACTCTCAAAAAAGTAAAGTTTGAGCACTCATTGTCAAAGAGTTGTCCAGAATAAAGCCCAGATACTTGAACTCATCCACAAATTCTATCCTCTCACCTGCTACCTTTACATCTAATAGTATTATAGTATTTATGTGGGATCATTTAAACTTAGACGAAATTAACATGCATTTTGTTTTCAATATATTAAGTTTCAGTTTATTCTAATTCAAGTACTTGAAAATTGAGGATAATGATGTATTCATTTTGTCAATGAGTGCAAACAAATCTGGGCCGGACACTGAACATAAAGTATCATCACAAAAAAGATGCAGGAAATCACAATTGTGGAAAAGATCTATATCATTGACATATATAAGAAAGATAATAGGCCCCAATACGCTTCCTTGAGGGACTCTGTGCCTTGTTTCACGAGGAGAGGATGTATTGTCATTAATTTTGGTTATTTGACATCTATCCTTCAAGTAATCTTTAAACCATTCCAAAGCAGTACCAGACATTCCTATATTTTCTAATTTTTTAATAAGAATGGATCTGTCAATCGTTTCAAATGCCCTTTTTAAGTCGAGGAAAACAGCAAGTGTATAGTGCCCATTCTCTAGTGCCTGTTTCCATCTAGTTAGTGTCAGCTGGAGTGCAGATTCACAGGAATGTTTCTTCCGAAACCCTGATTGGCTGATGATAAAAATGTCATTGGTCTCAACATATTCAACAGACTGTCTATAAACCACTAACTCTAACAATTTTTCAATAGCTGGAAGAGTATTGATAGGACGAAATTCACAAGCTTTTATGGTGTTAGTTACTTTTTGAATTGGTATGGGAGTGCTTGTTTTAAGAGCTTTTGGAAATTTGCCAGTTTCTAAAGAGGTGTTTATAAAATGTAAGATTGCATGTCCTGTTGAATCAAAGATTTTCTTAAGGAATTTTGCATTGAGTATCTCTGGACCACCCTTGGTATCCAAATATGATATTATTTGTCTAAGATCGGACATCTCCACCTTCTTAAATTTAGAAAAAGTGCAAGTATATGAGGTCATACACTCCATTTCACCATCGTGGCCCACAGAGTTAATAATGTCGTCTATGCTATCAATAAAATAATTATTGAAGAGCTCCGCAATTTCAGAATCACTCCTACAAATCTGTTTTTGACCGCCCACTTTAAACTCGATACCACTACCATATGGGGGAGAGGGTTTTTTATTAATGAAAGTTTTTAATGTTTTCCACATTTGTGGTGGATTATTTTTATATAGATCTATTTTACTATGATAGTAGTTTCTCTTTCTGCCTAAGTAGACTAACACAGTCGTTTCGCAACCTTTTATAATGCTCTAATTTTCATGTGTTCTATTATTTAAAAAATATAGGTAAGCAAAATCTCTCCTGTCACAAAAATTTTTTTCCTCCATATCAAAGAATGGCTCACTATTAAAGTTAACTTCATACAATACTACTGGAGAAACACTATCAACTATCACCTCACATTGATTTTTAAAATCTTCATAAAACTCATCAACACTGGTGCAGTTCAACAAAAAATCACATGAAATTAAATCTAGATTTATGTTATAAAGATTTGCCTCACCCAAGTTTCTAAAAGTGTTCAATATGCGAGCTGCATTTAATCTATTTTGGTTAGATAGAGAAACTGTTAAAAGCGAATAATCTAATATGTCTGTTAGCTAAGACTGTAAATGACACTACTAACTGCCCTGGAATTTTGGCATTGATAACACTCAATGCATCATCAAGAACTCTCAGGAATCATAGTACATTTCGAATAACTTTTCACTCAACAGATTATTGAAAAAACTTGTTTATGAATGAATGATCACCATTAGGTTCGTATTTTCAGTCTATGTTTCAATAAAAACAGTATAGTGCTATTTCATATGTAATTTGGTTTCTAGTAGGTATTCTGGGGTGCGGGGGTTTAGACAATATATAGTGTATAATTAGTTATTTTTGTACTGTTGATGAGGTCAAAATTTTTATATTGTTTAAGTGACATGTGTTTTATATTTGGTGCTTTTTAAATGCATTTAATGTACATCTATCTTAGTCTAGTTTTAAGTACTAAAATTTATTTCTTTGACATTGATAATTTAATGAATTTTGTTAATTATATTCTTTTAATGGGGTTTCCCATATAAATAAATACAATACAATACAACTCTCTCCTTTCTTTTCATGTATACTGGAAGAAGAAAGAAATTGCAGAAAAGGACACTTTAATTGAATAGCAATATGAGAACCGCTCTTCTTTAGGTGGACAACACAAGCTAGGCCTTTTTGATTTTGTCTGGTTTTGATAAAAGACTGTTATGCTATTTTTCTTTATGACCTTAGACAATTTTTTATTTGTTCTTTATAATAAACTATGGGGGCCCCCTTTTTAAAAGTGCTAAATGTTGTTTATAATGATCTTTAGAAGATTGTTTTTATCAAAGAATGATTCATTTGGCTAAATATCTTATAAAAAATACTCAGTTTCTTTAGTCACTCATGTTTTCTCCTAAAGATATACAAAAAACAAAAACTGCTGAAACATCTTCAGTCGCTTATCAAAGAACTAAGGTTTCAAAAACCACAAACTTTTTTTAATGGTGTTTCAAAAATTTATTTAAAAGTTGTCCCCCTCCCCATCTAGTTTCCTTGACTGACATAGTTTTGCAAGAGCTGTGTGTGATAAGTCTAAATCACTTTTGCAGTAACCATTTCTTGTCCTTTTATTTTTGACTAGTACCACTTCTTAGGTTAGAGGTCCATTTGTGGATCTACAGGAGGGAAAAAAGAAAAAATTTACCCCCCCCCAAATCTCAAAATATATTTCCACTGGAAGCTACAATTCAAATCGAAAAAAAGGGAGAGTGGTAAAAAAATTTTTTTGGGGGGACAAAATTAGTTCATAATTAGTACAAAATTCCCAGTGATTTTTTTTGATTATCTTTTATGGGGGGTGTAGCTGCATGCACCTCAAAAATTCATGATTTTTGACCCCCCCTACCCCCCCTCTTAATGCACTCTCAAGAGAAAACACATCAAAAAACCATTAAGTGTAGAGTGTTATGTAATTTAAGGACAGGCCCTAATTGATTTGGGTACTGTGCTCTGTACTTACCAATGATCAGTGGCATCACATTCTGAGAATTCTTCTTTAACTATTATTTTGACTGAACTAGACCTCGGTTTTGTTCTTTCTTCCCATTTGCTGCATTCAGGTGGATTAACATCTTGGGGTTCTTCCTTTTTAATATGTGAACTTAAAAATAAATAATCAGGGTAATCTACCTCTTCGGAAATGTCTGTAGGATTGTTAGTCAGCAGATGGAAATCTTTTTCTAGTAAAACGGATTTCTCTAAGGGGGTTGTTTCTTTAGACATCTTATATTTGTATATCGTATTTTTTCCTCTTTATAGTTTATATTCTATGTTTAGATTTTAGAAGCCACAATTGGAAGCCATTGCACAAACCGGGAACAAAATGGCGGCTGCAGAGATTCGACCAATGAAATTGAAGGGTTTCTTTTTCTAAGGATTCGACTCACGGTGGATAGAATAGACCGGTGTTTGGTAGAGATGGGTAGTTCGCGAACGAACTAGAAAAATGAACTAGTACATTTAACAAGGAAAACGAACTAGTTCACTTTTCTAAAATGAACTAGTTCAAAGTGAACTATAAAGAAGGAACACACAATACTCTTAACCCAATTATTTCTGTACACTAGAAACGCGGCATCTGTTTTCCTGTTCATGAAATACTGAACGAGCACAGAACCCTGAACGAGTGAACGATACCGCGGTGTTTTCTACGATGAACGAACGAACTGTTAGAAATGAACTATTGAGTTGAACTAATAAGTAAAAATCGGCGTTCGTTCAGTCGGTTAGGGTGTCGAATCACCTGTTTAGTTGCATTGATTGGCAAGCCTAAGCTACGATGAACTAGGTATTTAAAGTTTTGATTTGATTGCGGAAGATTAAAGAACTGCTAGCCTAATACAAAATAATAGGGCCATTTTCGGTCAGTTACTAAGAATAACTGCAACATTTCAGGGCAAAAAAGATAGATTTTATGACATTAGGAATGCTGCATCTGTCTTCCTGTTCATGAAATGCTGAACGAGCACAGAACACTGAACGAGTGAACGATACCGCGGTGCTTTCTACGATGAACGAACGAACTGTTAGAAATGAACTATTGAGTTGAACTAATAAGTAAAAACCGGCGTTCGTTCAGTCGGCTAGTCGAATCGAATTTCGTTGCATTGACTGGCACGCTTAATCTACGATGAACTAGGTATTTCAAATTTTGATTTGATTACGGAAAATTAAGGAACTGCTAGCCTAATACAAAATAATGAAATTTTGACGAATGTCCAATTATTTATTATGTATTTATACCTACTGTAAAATATTTTAGTAAAAAAAAGCATTATAACAAAAATAATTTTAAACTGTTTCTGATTCTGCAAATATTTTAACTAAAAATTAAACAATTAAAACAACTCAGAAATACGATAAACCGGTTTTTTTTTAACAGAATGAATATAAATATATAGCACGCTTAATCCATATAGCCATTCCGTTAATAGTTCAAACGAACTAGTTCAGTGAACTAGTTCATTTTGGTGAACTAGTTCACATGAACTAGTTCACTAAAATGAACTGCTAAGCACATCTCTAGTGTTTGGATCTTATAAATATATTGCCGTACAAGGCCAACACAAAGCCGTATTCCATTGGGAAAATGAGTGCAGCACTGGTGTGCACTGACACTGAAACGGTGCTGTCAAAAATTTGCACCGAGTGCAGTTTCAATGGAACACGCGGAAAATGAAAAATCGCACTCGTGTGGTATAAGGTCACTATATCACGAAGTTCCTAACATCGTGATATAGTGACCTTAGTGTGGTGTGGTATGCCATTATGAGCTGTAGAACTTCTTTTTTATTCTTGCTTTAAGCAACGTTAATATAACATTTTCTTGCAAATAATTTTTTATAGTATATCCATTATGAATAGGGCAAATTGATTATGCAAAAATCTCATTTTTGAAAAAAATGTCACACAACCTGTAGTTTTATCCGGCCAACGACAATATCCATTTTTATTTGTTTCAAAGTTACACGCCGATAAATATTATCCTAAGATAAATAAAATTCGACAAATAAATAAATAATGATTTTATTTAAAAAAAGTTAATAAGAATATTTTAAAAATGCCCACCTCCTTGTTGAATGCAGGCTTGTGCTCGTATACCAACAAATAGAGTAGTTATCTGTATTTCGCGCTAGTATTTCAAAAAAACCTAACCAGAAGTGTACTTTATGCTCCCAAAATTTGAACATAAGGATTCGAAACCCCTTGTATACTAATATAATAGGTATTTCACAAGTTTCTTTCAACTAAACCTAACTTTCCTGCCTTGCAGAATTTGGTCAAAAACATGTTGTTGAAAATCCATTTGTTCGAAAGTAATATTAATACTTCAATAACATTTTCTTGAAAAGGAAATTTATTTAAAAACATCTCCTTCAAACAAAAAATTGTTTGAAAACATTTTATTAAAATTTTTTTGTTCAGAAACATTTTCTTTGAAAGTCATTTTTTTTTCTTAAGGAAAATTGTTCAAAAAAGTTTTTGAAGAAAATATTTTTGAACAAATTTCCATTCAACAAGAACATAACCTAACCTAACAGCAAAGCGTAAGGGTGTTTTAACATACCAAGACATGTGCCTCAGCGCTAATGGGGTTTCGTCCCCCTTGTTCTTTTTTTGGACAAAATTGAGGCAACTTGAATTTATTTATGAGGAATTCTGCAGTGCTCATCTCGAGCCGAAAGTGTTTCTTGAACTAAAAAATACATTTATTTTTACTTATAATCATAGCTGCCAGAAAACCCCAACTGTCGGAAAATTAGCCCCAGTCAACCAGATCCATACAAATCTACTTACCTGTTTGTTGTTAAATCGGTAAACCACATTTTCAATAAAGTTTTTTATTTTTGGGGTTTCCGTTCTCATTGTTTTTATTGCACAGAACTGTTCTTCATCTTCATCGCTGCTACTACTTAGCAGCGAAGAAAATAATAAAAAATCGCTAACAACTTTATTTTCACTCATTTTTACGTCCCACGACAATAATAAGCGTTTAAAATTAATGGCGGGAAAAAGTTTTCGGTGCGGCACAAGCCCTCAGAGCCGGTGTCAAAAAAGCCGCACTCAGTGCAAAACTGAATTCATAAGTTCCTCAATGGAATACGAAAACTGAAAAAGTGCATGTCAATGGAATTCAAACACCGAGCCAGTTGTGCACTAGTGCTGCACTCATTTCCCCAATGGAATACGGCATATGTCGAATTTCACGTCACTGGTGGTTCAGCTGATTTTTAGAGATGAAAGTTAGATATGATATGAACAAGTAATATTTTTTGATTTTTTTAAAAACCAAGGCAATTTTGGTACTATTTTTTAGTATATTCTTATAAAATAGTATTTTTCAGACATACCAGTCGTTATTTTTTTAGCCCGCTTCATTTCTCTTTACACAAAAACTAAAATTCGAAGAATTTAATGTGTTCGTTTCAGCTTTAAAAATTATCCGCTGACCTACCTCTTTGTTTACTACCCAATAGTCCTCGGTTCACCTTTGATACTAAACGATCACATTCTGTTTGACTTGTAGTTTGAGTTTTGTGTAATAAAAAATAGAGCGGGCTAAAAAAAAATAACGACAATACGTCTAGAAAATTACATTTAATAAGGATGTACTAGAAAACAGTAGAAAAATGGTCTTAGTTTTCAAAAAATTAAAAAATATTAGTTGTTCATAACTGATCTAACTTTTGTTTAAAAAAATCAGCTGGTGGTCCAGTGACGTGAAAAAATTCGACATACGAATATATATATATATATATATAAGATCCGAACACCGGTCTATTCTATCCACCGTGGATGCGACTGATAAAAATGAAGATCGCTCTAGCGAACATACCGGTTCTATACCGACCGTGCAGCGTCCAAAGCTAGAAGATGAAATCCGTTTAAACGAAAATTACCCTGGATTGCGGGCCCTTGACCTAAGGACACTCATCGTAAAGGCAATTGTTGTAATGTACAAGCAACACAGGATTAAGTTCCTCTGCTCAACACTACTAAAGAAAATAAATAAATTTGGCGAACTAAGTTTTATATGTGATATGTAGTATGTGCAATTTTGTGTTGAATAAATAAAATACAAAATTGACGATGAGTGACCTTACCTTGGTCACGATGTTAAAGTTATATTCATATTCATTTTCACTTAAAATACAGCGACCAATCAAATATTGTAGCTAAATTTAAAAAGAATTGATTTGAGGATTAAAAACATGAAAATTATAGGGAAAAAGTCATAAATATCCGTAAAGATTCAACTACCTCCATTCGCACTTAATTTTTGATTGGCTGGTATACAGAGACAGTCACAAAATTAAAAAAAAAACAAAGAATAAATGTACTTACCTAACGATAAACAAGATGGTACCCAGCAAACATCGACATGCTGGTACTTTACCAATATTGTACTTTAAATTCTGGTATCGGCAACGATTTGCATTATTTTTGTATAGTATATTTTGCATATTATTTAAAAGTGCAAAAAATGCATCATTTTAGTACTTTATTTTTAATACAACGAAAATGTGTATACCTTATTTTTGAAGAATGGCAAGTGCAGCCAGGGTTAATGACAAAAAGACATTTTAAAAAGTTGCTTTTAAAGCACTTTATTTTAGTACGAAAAAATTAATATTTTACTGTGAAAATAAAATATTCACAAAAAAACGTTTTAATAACATTTTGAAGAAGGCACTCTTAAAAGTACATTTAATTTATTATTAAACGTTTAAAAGTTTGTGAAATTTTTTTAAAAAGTATTTTTAAGTTTGTTTTAAAAGCCCCAGCAAACATGGATTACAAAAAAAGTACTTTTTAAGTACTGCCTTTCACTGCAGCCCATACCGGCAAATTACTAAGTAGGATGTACTTGATTTGTATTGATTTGGAACAACTGCCTGAATCAGGCCAGCAAGCAGGGGCGGCTGGTGCATAAGGGCTGCAGAACCCCCAAAATTTTCACATTATTTGACTATTTTTCTAATATAATTATTTTATTTCTAAAATTATTGAAATAGCAGTATATTTTCGGTCCGGTGTTGGTATAGTAGGCCCTCAAATCGCGTACGTGTGTTGAGTTTGACGCGCGCCGTCGCCGAAGGCCAAGAACTAATCGTTGGCCGAAGGCCGCATTTCACAGTCGGTCAAATGAAGTTATTGGCATTGTTGCGCTGCTAAATTGCAACACAACGTAGCTGGGCGGCTAAGGAGATCTGTGCTCGGCTAGGAACCCCTTCCTTCGCCCCGCACCGCACTTGCTCATGGGTTTAGATAACGAAATCTAGACAAAAATTGAGCTGCAAAACTTGCAGTTCCAGTACAATTCCGAGGGGGCGGGCTCAGCGTTGCGTGTTTGCGGGCGCATTTATTTATTATGGTCGTGTTTGTTGTTTGTTTTTGTATAATTGTGTCACAATGAATGTGGTGGATAATTTAATTAATGTAAAAAAAATTATCTCTCTTATGAAGAAAAACTAAAACTGAAAGAAGAAGGACGGCCATTGCCCAATATTTAATAGAAAAATGTGGTTCAAGCCGGGGAATATCGTATAAAAGGATTTTTACAAGAGAAATTTATGCCAGAAACGACTGGATATGCGGATGCAATAAAAATAATTATCTTTTAATTATATTATTTAATTAAATCTTTTGTAAAAACGCTATTTTTTCCTAGGCATTATAATTTTTGCCAAACCAAACTTGGCAATTTTTTACTTTTTATAATAGACACGTGATCTGGAGACCGTAAAAAAATAGCATTTTTTATACCCTATCGGCAGAACTCACAAACTTTACTGTCACGAGCCGCCACTGCCAGCAAGTATATGTATATATATATATAATACAAAAAACACTGTACTTTTAAAGCAATGCATTTTTTTAAACTTTTTTGTACACAAAAGCAGCACTTTCAAAGCAATGTATTTTCTTGGTATTTTTAGTACAAAAAAAACTGAACTTTTTAAACTTTTTTAAAAAAAATTGAAAAAACCTGTACTTTTAAAGCAATGTATTTTATTTTTTTTAGTACAAAAAAACTACTTTTATTGTAAATATTGTAAGGACATTACGTGTCACTCACGTCTCATATTTACGCAAAGAAATATTTGATCATTGTATAAGGATCTTTAATATTCCTTTTCATATCAGATGAGAATATTTCCAAAGATTATGGAACATTTTACACCAATTTAAAAATAAATAAAATTATTCACATTCTTAAGCTTGACATTCTTCAGTGTACCTGTACAATGTTGACTAGTGTTTGCCATCTAGCGGCCAGGTCAGTAAACACGTTTTTTTGTAAATACTTTATTTTCACAGTAAAATATTTAATTGTTTTGTACTAAATAAAGTGCTATAAAAGCAACTATTTAAAAATACTTTTAAAATGTTTTTTCACTGTTATATTAATTTTGCAGCAAAACTTTTAAACTTTTAATAATAAATTTAATGTACTTTAAGAGTACCTTCTTCAAAATGTCATTAAAATGTTTTTTTGTAAATATTTTATTTTCACAGTAAAATATTTAATTTTTTTGTATTTGTATAAGTAAAGTGCTCTAAAAGCAACTGTTAAAATATACTGTTAGAATGCTTTTTTGCCATTAACCCTGGCTGCACTTGGCATTTTTCATTAATAAAGTATAACTTTTTGTTGTATTAAAAATAAAGTACTAAAATGTTGCATTTTTTGCACTTTTAAATAATATGCAAATTACACAATAATAAAAATAATGCACATCGTTGCCGATGCCAGCAGTTAAATTGCAATATTATTAAAGTTCCAAAAGTTCCAGCAGGTCGATGTTTGCTGGGTAAAAAGTACTTTTTTTGTAATCCATGTTTGCTGGGAGCTTAATTTAAAAAATCTAAATTGGCAACTTAAATAATAATTTTACTCAGTTAAAGGTTGAACCATAAAGAAAATTCCATCATTTTTGAAAATAACGCTCACTCTTGAACAATATAAAATAAAAGTAACTCACGTTATTGCATTCAACACATCACAGCCCAGCTAACATTGACCTGTTGGTACTTTACTAATATTGTACGGCTGCAGTGAAAGCCAGTACTTAAAAAGTACTTTTTTTGTAATCCATGTTTGCTGGGGAGTGACACGTAATGTCCTTACAATATTTACAATAAAGATAGTTTTTTTGTACTAAAAAAATTAATAAAATACATTGCTTTAAAAGTACACGTTTTTTTCAATTTTTAAAAAGAAAGTTTAAAAAATTTAGTTTTTTTGTACTAAAAATACGAAGAAAATACATTGCTTTAAAAGTACATGCTTATGTGCACAAAAAAGTTTAAAAAAATGCACTGCTTTAAAAGTACAGTGTTTTACAAAAAAGTTTTAAAAAATGCACTGCTTTAAAAGTACAGTGTTTTTTGTATTAAAATATAGTTATTTATTATAGTTCCAATTTCTGTATATTTTATTATATGGATCTGAGAAGAAAGGTTTTAAGGTTAGTTTGGGTTGCTTAATTCTTTAATCCCATATCCTCTCTTTTCTTTCTTATTCCTTTTTTATTCCTATATTTATTTTTAAAATATTTTATTATATTAATCTGAGGAGAATGATTTTAAGGTTAGTTTGGGTTGGTTAATTTTTTATTCAGGTAAAGATCATTTAATTTATGTTACAACAAGAGTCCTAGAAATAAAATTTCGGACTTCCATTGTCTTTATTTATTTTAAAACACGACGTTTCGGTTAGTAAGTATCTCTAACCGTTATCAAGTGTAAACTGATATAGAGATACTTACTAACCGAAACGTCGTGTTTTAAAATAAATAAAGACAATGGAAGTCCGAAATTTTATTTCTACACAATCATTGTCTACGAGTTTCAAACAAAGATCAAGAGTCCTCTTGGGGAAATGATTTAATTTATAATAGCCTGTCTGGTTTTCCAAAGGTATACCACGCTAGGTATTGAATTACCGAAAACTTCTGGGGCAGGATTTGGAAAAAAATGTATAGTTCTAATTTAAGGATTAAGAAGAATAGAAAAGTAATCCAAGACTAAATAAGGTGGCTTTTTTATACATTGTAAACTAATAAGAAAAACTTGATAAAGTTGGGGGGCGGGGGGGGGCGGAAAGGATGAAGAAACGATTTTATATATTTATTCCAGTCTAAAAAATTAGAGCGTTGAAAAAAAAAGATAAGCTAATAGTGCTTTGAAGGTTTTTGAAAGGTATGTTAAATTTAAAGGGGGGTATTGGTTTATAAAACATAAAAAATAATGGAGGTGGAATGGTCACGGTGTTATTAGTGAACCTGAAAGTGATTATTTGATCCTCTTCAAAATAATTTTATTATCTCAGTTTAATCTATTTAATAGGCACTGAAAATTGCTTCGGGTGTAGTTACACTTCTTTGTTTACCTTGTTTCAGCTGATGATGGGTCTCTTTAGACTCGAAACATGTCCTAAAAAAACCCGAAACAATAAAGACTTTAGTTGAGAAGACATTCAGTTTTTTCTTTGTAATTTGCGAACTCCTTTGAGAAATGGACTATTTTTCAATTGATTTTATCTGCACTTGTATGTCGCAGCAAATGAGCTTTCAATTGACTCTTCTGCTTGGCCTTGTAGTCACAGTGGTTACGAAATATAACAGTAAGCTGTTATTTGATAGTTACATTTTACAATGGTTCTGTTTTATAATTCACTATGGATATTGTTTGTTGCATAATTTAAATATTTGTTAAATAATAGTTTTTTTTAAGCTTTTACTGTCGGAAATGCGAAACAATGTTTAGTAGTGTGTTACGCTGAATGTTCAGTCTATTTTTAAAAGAATGGATACTTGGAGCACAAACTGTATCTTCAGATAATGCGTTCCAGTGATAAACGATTCTATTAGTTAGGAAGCTTTTCCTGGGAAGTTTTGCATTTTTTTCTTCTTTCAGTTTGTTGCTATGTCCTCTTAGTTGAATATTTGTATGTGAATGAAATATGTTGAGGTTAGTATGATAATAAGGAAGCAATATCTTGCATGTCTCTATAAGGTCTCCTCCCAAACGTCTTTCTCTTAGTGTTGTTGTCCCTCCATACTAGAGTTTTGGTCTTATATATGTTTTATGTAGTTGCATTATGCTTTCTATAGATCTGTCTGAGAAGGCTTTTTGAATGCAGTAAATGAGACTATTAGACTTTTTCACAGCTTTTTTGACATGAGACTCCCATTTTAAATCGGAGCTGATCAAGATATGGTAGGGGTGGGCGCACAGTGTGACGAAATTGAAAAAAAATGGACATCAATTATTTTAAATTAGCAAATGTTTGTATTGATAATATGTATTAATTGTATTAATAATCATGAATATTGATAAAATTGAGCGAAAATATTTGTTTTATAGTATATTTTTAATTTATTTTTACACAGATTGTGGTATAATTTTATTTGGAAACAAAAAAAAAATCCAGATTTAAGGCCTACTAAAAATAAAACAGCATTTCTTTACCTAGTTCTAAATAATATTAATCCGAATCATTATACTCATCCCCTACTTCCATATTCATATCATCTGATAATTCCTGCGCTTCTGGATATAGTGAAACATTTTAGCTCACACTACTACTATACTATAGTAGTGTAAGCTATGGTGATCCTAATTTTTTCGAGAAAAAAAAGTTGCTCCAATTTTAAATTTTTTTATATATCTTTGCATTTCAGATGATTTTGAAACTTTTTTGTCGCGTTGTCTGTCTGTCTGTAACGACCAACGCGCATAACTCATAAACCGCTTGCCCGATTTGAATGAAATTTGGTACCTTGGCTGGGTCTTGGGTCGAGATGGTCCCATTTAAAAATGAACAAAATCCACCAAACACAAGCCAAGTAAAAGGGTGGGGGTATATTTCAAAAATTAGAGTTTAGGTGAAAATATAGCATGTGTGATATTCAACGAAAGGTACTTGAGTCTGGAGTTAAACAAAATACATTTTATTATTTTTTTTAAAGGGTGAGGGTAGATTTCAAAGATTAGATACTGTGATATCAAACGAAAGGTAATTGAGTCTGGAATTGAATAAAGTATGTTTCAGTTTTTAGTTATATTAGCCCACACGTACACTATAACTATAATACGTAGTGCGAGCTTAGGTGCCCATATATTGGCAGAGTATTTTTTCCAACTGTATTTTTGTCGAATCGATGAAAATAATGGGTCTGACGAAATTAACAAATTATGCAAAATATCTTACATGTTTTGTTTTCTGCCAATTTTTCTGTATATATCACAATGCTATAAATAAATTCTTATCTTGATTCAAGCCAAGACAGTGAAATTGATTGGTATAAAGCGAAAAATTAATTAGATTGCTGGTTCATAAAATTAGTTTACCAATCACCTGCGAATAATTTAATTAATTATGAAATCTGAACTGAAAATAATTACGAACAGTTGAAGATGCACTTACCCCTGTTTTTGCAGCGTGTTGTTCGTGACGTCTTTCACACAGAAGTGATTTTTCGACAGCAATTGTCATATATCGAAGCGCGCACACCCCCAATGTACAAATTCAACTGGTTGAGTGCGCGAAGATGCAATTGAACATGCTCAGAAAGTAAAATAAAATAAAGTTTTCAATCGCATTCGCCAAAATTCTTAAAGACAAATACGAACGTATAAACGCGAGAAAAATATTAAAATAAAACAAAATTCTTATACCCAAAAGTATATTTACAAAGGCGAGTGAATTTTGGACATTCTGCCCGCCTAAAAATTACATTGATGTAATTTTTAAATGTTTTCAGGTTCAAAGTCCATCGGTAAAGGACATAGCTTTACCAGAGGTCTTTGAAATATTCCTGAGACAGTGCGCACAGTGGCAACACGTGAGATTTGATCTTCACCTGGGTGAAGGGCAATAATTCTACCAAGCGACCATTTTGTCGGTGGTAAATTATCCGACTTTATGTGTACCATAGTACCTATAGCAGGGGCGGGACAAGTGGGTTCCAGCCACTTGGACCGCTGCTGCAGTGTATGTAAATATTCCTTAGAATAACGCGCCCAAAAATCCTGATGTAATCTTTGGATCATCTGCCATCTAGAGAGGCGGTTTAGTTTGATACTGGTTACATCAGGATCGGGTAAACTACAAACAGGTTCTAGAGTCAAAAAATGATTTGGTGTCAACGCAGACAAATCATTGGGGTCGCTAGATAAAGGAGACAATGGTCTAGAATTTAATAGCGCTTCCACTTGTACTAAGACCGTATAAAGCTCTTCGTACGTTAAAATCTGGCTTCCGATAACGCGATACAAATGCGTTTTTACCGCCTTTACTCCACTTTCTGCTAATCCAGAAAAGTGTGGCGCCCCTGGGGGGTGAAAAAACCACTCAATGGATTCCGCGGCTGCCGCTTGTTTAAATATTATCTGTAATTCCTTATTTGCACCCTTAAACGTAGTTCCTTGGTCTGATATTATTTTTGAGACCCTTCCTCGACGTGCCATAAAACGCCTTAAAGCACACAGAAAAGCTTCGCTAGAATAATCCGAAACTAATTCGATATGAAGAGCCTTGGTAGAGAAGCAAACGAATATGCAGATCCAAGCCTTAAGCGTTTTATTTCCGCGAACTTTTCTGCTTAATGATATGGATATTGGACCCGCATAGTCACAACCGACTACGGTAAAACTTTTGACAGCAGATATGCGTAATTTGGGTAAGTTTCCCATTTTTGGTTCAAAAGGTTTCGGATTAAGTCGCCAACAATTTTTACAGTTAGCGATAACGGTTCTTATCGCCCGCTTAGGAGATAATATCCAGAAATTTTGAAAAATTAAGAACTGTAAAGTTTGCAAACCTGGGTGCAAATAAGATTTATGATAGTGTTCAATGAGGAGCGTAGTTAAACTATGTTGTCGTGGTAAAAGAATCGGGTGTTTCTGGTCATATGAAAGATCAGAATATCGGAGGCGACCTCCAACCCGCAATATATTTTTATTATCAAGAAAAGCGTCTAACTTTCTAAAAGGCTTTGAAATGCGTTTTTTCGCATTAATATTTGAGATTTCTTGAGAAAATGTGACTGTTTGAACATGCCTGATCAGAAAAATAAGAGCGAGATTAAGTTCTGACAGGACTATGGGTCCAGTACGATAAGCAAGATTTCTTTTAAAGCAGATAAAACGATACCAGATAGCGATTATCCTTTGAATTTTAGAAAGCGAAGAATATTTGTTTAAAAGAATATCAAAAAACGTGTTTTCTGTAAATGCGACCAAAGTTATTTTCCTTTCTTCACCAAGAACTTCGTCCGAATCCAATGGTTCAGAATAAATGCTTGGTGGCCAATGCTCATCAGGCATTGAAAGCCAATCTGGACCGCACCACCAAAGGGGCGTGTTTAACAATTCTGACGGCAACAAAGTTCTTGTTGCACAGTCTGCGGGATTATCATTTGTGCGTACATGCTGCCATATTGCAGCTGGTAGTTTATTTTGAATTTTCGCAACCCGGTTGGCGACAAATGTTTTGTATCTATAAGGGGGATTTTTAATCCAGCTAAGAGCGATTGTGGAATCTGACCACGCGAAAATTTTAGAAATTTTAATTTTATCTCCTAGAACTTTTAAAATTGCGGAAACAAGATCAACCAGTAAAACAGCGGCTACTAGCTCTAATCTCGGGATTGAAATTGTTTTTACCGGAGCGATTTTTGCTTTAGCAGCAATGAGAAAAGTGCAGATTTTATTATTTTGTAAAACGCGAAAATACGCTATACTAGCGTAAGCTTTTTCTGACGAATCACAGAAAGCGTGAAGTTGACATTCTGTAAAATTATCAATAATAAAACGTCGCGGTAAAGAAAAGTTTTGAATAAGGCCTAACTCAGATTTATATTTTAACCAACGTTGGCGTATAAAGGGGGAAACTTCCTGGTCCCAGTCATATTTTTGTTTCCACAGAAGCTGCAATAGATCTTTGGAGAACAGGCTCAGAGGTGAGAGCCATCCTAGTGGATCAAAGCATCTTGCAATTTCTGACAGAATCGTGCGTTTTGTACATTCTCGTTCCAATGGATCTACGCGATAGGTAAAAATATCTTTACAAGGAATCCATTGTAAGCCTAAAATTTTTATTGTTTCAGATTCTGAATCGAAATTAAACGAGTTTGAGTGCAAGTAAGACTCCGGAAGGTCTTGTAAAAATGACTTATTGTTGCTTGCAAATTTTCTAAGTTCGAACCCACCGTTTCCCAATAGTTCTATAAGTTGATCGCGTAAATTTCTAGCTTCTGAGAGGTTATTTGCATTACAAATTAAATCATCAACGTAAATTGAGGTTTTGAGTACCTCACGAGCTTGAGGAAACTTGTTTCCTTCATCCTGTGCTAATTGAGCAATGACGCGGTTAGCGAGATATGGAGAAGAGCTCAGACCAAAAGTGACCCGTTTAAAACGCATGTCTTTTATGGGCTCGTTGGGAGTGAATCTCCATATTATTCTTTGAAAATCCCTATGAATAGGGGCAATTAAAACTTGTGTAAACATGCTTTTAAGATCACAAGTAAAGACCACAGAAGAAATACGAAAACTGAGAAGTAGAGCAAAAACTTCTTTTTGAAGTTTTGGCCCCGTAAGAAGGGTGTCATTTAGCGAGGGTGAATTTTGATTTGGACGAGACGATCCGTCGAAAACAATTCGAATATTGTCACCCTTGGCTACGCAATGATGGGGTAAGTAAAAAGAGTTTTTATTTATTTCTTCGTCAGGAATAATTTCAAGATAATCATTGTTAATATATTCTTGAATAGTATCTGAATATTTTTTATAAATATTAGGATTTAAAATTAAGCGTTTTTCAAGCGAAAAAAATCTTCTTAAAGCCAATGAGCGCGTTGCATGAAAATCAAATTGCGGAGGCGTATTATCTTGGAAAGGTAGTTCTACCATGTATCGCCCTGTTTCGTCTCTACAGTGAGTCTCAACAAAGCTTTTCTCGGCAAGAATATCGGAGGGCGAGCAAAAATTTGCTTTAGGTAGCTCTTCTAATTCCCAAAAGCGTTTTAAAGCGTGGTCTAGCGATAGTGAATCGGTTTCATTTACAGAGCAAAATAAAGCGGTTGAATGTGATTGCGATTTAATTTTATTATTTTTATTTTTTCCCATAATAATATAGCCAAAAATACTATTAAGAAGAATTGGTTTGTTGGGGCCATTATCAATGCGCCCTTCGCGTAAAATATAGGGAAAAATATCAGCGCCCAAAAGAAAATCAATATTAGCGGGTTCTTGGAACGTAGGGTCCGCGAGGGGTACATTTTGAAAATCAGAAGTATCTATATTACCTAAATAAGTGCTAGGAATTTCCGAACACAACTTGGGTAAGATCACAGCGTCGACTGACATGCGTGGTTCCGTTTGATTATACGGTTTGATAATACAAGTTACTCCTCCCTGAGAGGTAACTTCATTCATAGATCCTAATCCTTGAATAGAAAGGGATAAACTATAGCGTGGAAGTGAAAGTTTTTTGAAAAACTTCAAAGAGAGAGAGCTTTTTGAAAAATGCCACGAGAATCCATAACCTCGATAATAGCGGTAGATAAAATTGTATTCTGAGCGTGCGAATTGGAGAAGTAATTTAAGGTATTTTGCGAATTTTGAGGTAAATTTTCCATACCTGTTTGTGGCGGTTGCTGAAAAGCGCGAGAGGTTGGCGAATTATTTTGCTGAGGCGAGATATTACCATTAAAAGCAGGCGAATTATTTTGTGAAGAACTTTGCGGGTTATTGTATTGCGAATTATAAAAGGGGGGTCGTACATTAGAATTGTAATTATTTTCAAGATTCGTGCGGTTAGAAGTATGTGGACTGTAATTGTTGTTATTTTTAAAAATATGTAAAAGAGAGTGATGTCTATTAGATTGACAGTAACGACAAACAGACTGCGATTGACATAAAGCTAGGTTATGTTGCCCACTTAAACAATTAGGACACCAGTTGTTGTCTTTAGCTAACTGAAAACGTTCAGAGGAATTTTTATTTTTAAATTCTAAGCATCTGTAAATATTATGGTCACGTGATTGACATAAAAGACAAGATTGATTTGAATTATTTAACTTTGTATTATTATTTCGACTTGCATTACCAAAAAATGCAGAAGTTTGTCTAGGTTTTGACTGATTAGAAGAAAATCTATTTTTTGTGTCTGTTTTTAAAGGTGAAGAAAAATCAGTTTTAGTTGAAAATTCTACCGCTTCTATGGCGTTACATCGTTTTAGTACAAAATTCTTTAAATCGTCAAAAGTAGGAACTTGAGATGGATCATTAAGTTCAAGTTCAAATCGCGTCATGGTCTCCTGATCTAAATGTTTACTGAAATTATAGTATAGCAAAAAAGACCAATCATCTGTGGGAAAACCAAGTACCTTAAGGGCGGAGAGATTTTCACTATATACGTCAACTAGTGGGCGCAATTGTTTTGAATTTTTAGAATTTGTTACGTAAGGAACATTATCCATTGTTTTTAAATGTGAAAAAGCAATAAGCCGTTTGTTATCGTAGCGGTTTTTTAGCGATTCGAGAGCAATTGAATAATTAGCGGCGGCTAAAGGTGTGCATTGCACCAGTGCTAGCGGGGGTCCCTCTAGGGAGTTTAAAAGATGGTTAAATTTCTCTATATTCGAAATATTTGTGTTGTCAACTAGCGCATTAAACATGTCCATAAAATTTCTAAATTGTCTAATATCGCCGGAAAATTTTGGAACTTTCAAATTAGTCAAGTTTGGCGGTCGATTACCACTAGATAGTCCCGAAGCAGAGGATGCGTCGGTTTCAACCTTCAGTGTTGGCTTTTCAAACAGCGCGGTATACTTAGCGTAATTGTAAGATCGTAAGTATTCAAAGTCTTTTCTCACTCCTTCTTCGGTATCAATTTCAAAATCGTCGGTCGCTGACATTAAAGATATAAGATTTTGATGATATTTAGCAAAATCGTTAACCACTTGATCAATTTGAGCGTACATAACTTTAAACTGAAGTTTAGCCGTCTCGTCAGCATCAGAAGCCGAGTCAGCAAAAGTTTTTAATTCTTTCATTTGATTATGACACATTGTGCGAAGGGTCTTATACGATTTAATCTTAGCCGCGGACATGATGATCCTTTATTTAATGCAGATGGGTATAATAAAGAAAAGCAAAACTAAATTTTTAATTATTTTTAGCAATTTAGGGATATTACGCGGTATTTTTAACAATTTAGCCAAATAAAATCAATTTATTAAAATCAATTATTGGTAAAATTATCAATTTATTTAGTGATACTAATAAATAAAAGGGAAAGCGAATTATTAATAATATAATTTTTAATTGAATTTAACCATATTATTTTAGCGAATTAATAAATTTTTATAAATTAAGTAACGGTGAAAATAGCGAATTATTTATTTACCTTTGTTAGTTAATAAGAGCGAAAACGAACTATTTATTTATATTTACTAATAAATAAAAGCGAAATATTTTTTAATAGTTAAGGGGAATTGCGCGGTGCGAATTAGCGATAATTAATTAACTTAGCGACATGCAATAGCGAGTTATCTACTAGCGATCCCAATAATTTGTAAATATAGGCAAGTAAGAAGCTTAAATTATAAACCTCTTTACACAATAAATAATACTATGGCACCCATAAAGCTGCAATAAAAGTTCTAAACTAAAGCAGCAGTAATAAAATAAAATGCAGATAGGACCTACTGGTAAGCCTATATCATATGCCGATAAATTACGTGCAATTGTTTATGTATATGTAACCTGCCTAAAACCTACTACTCATTTTAGGAAAGAATGTTAAAGAAAAAAACTGGAATGATAAGCTCATATTCAATGACCTTGAATTTATTTCTCCGAAACAAATTACCTATTTATAAATCGTCAAAGACGGAAAACCAAAACACGTTGAAAAATGAAAAAAACCTATTATACTTTTATTATTAGCGAAGCGAATAAAAACTTTCAAACGCGTTCGGCTCGTAGGGCCAAAAATGATTGGTATAAAGCGAAAAATTAATTAGATTGCTGGTTCATAAAATTAGTTTACCAATCACCTGCGAATAATTTAATTAATTATGAAATCTGAACTGAAAATAATTACGAACAGTTGAAGATGCACTTACCCCTGTTTTTGCAGCGTGTTGTTCGTGACGTCTTTCACACAGAAGTGATTTTTCGACAGCAATTGTCATATATCGAAGCGCGCACACCCCCAATGTACAAATTCAACTGGTTGAGTGCGCGAAGATGCAATTGAACATGCTCAGAAAGTAAAATAAAATAAAGTTTTCAATCGCATTCGCCAAAATTCTTAAAGACAAATACGAACGTATAAACGCGAGAAAAATATTAAAATAAAACAAAATTCTTATACCCAAAAGTATATTTACAAAGGCGAGTGAATTTTGGACAGAAATTATGTATAAAAATTATCATTGTTTATTTACCTTGTTTTGAATCCCTATCGACTAATGCAAAATTGCCAATATATGGGCACCTAAGCTCACACTAGGTGCTATAGTTATATTGTACGTGAGGTAATTAAACTAAAAACAAACTGAAATATATTTTATCCAACTCCAGATTCAATTACCTTTCGTTTGATACCACACAAGCTATGTTTTGACTTAAACTCTAATTTTTGAAATCTACCCCCACCTTTTTTTTAACTAAAATGTATTTTGTTTAACTCCAGACTTAAATACCTTTCGTTTGATATCACTGCTTCGTCCCGGCGTTTAGTTTTAAGATATAAAATTTAGAGACATTTATCTAAATTAGAATGCCTTTTATTTTCTTTTTTTTGCTAGAGTTATGCTAAAACTTTATACTTAAAGTTACTTTTATTTCTTGGTTTAAACTAATTTAGTTACTAAGATATGCCTTGCCTACAAAAAGGGTAAAAATTTGAATTTGCGCGGTGAATTATATGCTCAAGAATGCATTGACTTTACTTTATTATTTTTGCTTTTTCTACCTTGAGTATATCCATTTTCCATCCTTTTTTAATTTAAGTTTTCCCTAATTTTATGCATACCTTTTTACTGCTATATTGCTGCATACAGCAGTGCTCCAACGTCCGTCTTGCTATACGGAGCTCATGCGAATATTTGGGGTACTCTCCATACCAGTGATATATATTGATCGCCAAGTGAAATCACATGCGTGCTTTTTAAGACCGCGGTCGTGTATAAACATTTATGGATTGCTTTGATGTGCTACTGCTACTACTTTGATTGGAATTATTTGGATTCGACTGTGCAGTTGTCCATGTACCAAGTTCCTTTCATCCAAGGGTAAGTCAAAGTGTTTTTGAGCTGCGTTTCTTTACATTTTTTACTTATTCCCTATGCTACTATTCCTAACTAAGAACACAAAAGTGTAACCTAAGAGTGGGAACTATTGGACTGGAGATCCCTATTGCTACAGTTCGGTTGGTTTGTTGACTTTTTCATGCGAAAGACGTCTCGACCGACCATTTTTTGGTCCTTCGAACCGGATTTCCCGTTCTGCGTAATAGGTGCTCTCAGAGTTGCATAATTGTGTTTGAAGTTAGGACTTTACTTTGCGTCTTTTTGAGACAAGGCATATCTTAGGTTTTACATTTTATCTACGGTGTGTCTATTGTACGTTGCACGTACCAACTTGCATTGCATTTTTTATTTGTGCAATATACAAATTGCATACAAATTTTGAAAAATTTATTTTTTTTCAAAATTAAAAATTATTGCGCTGTCGATGTATGTAAGGCTTGCGTTTCCTTGCGTACCTACACAAATATAGAAACTCTTATCAGTTGCTAAATTTTTTGTGCATATTTTTTAGCATTTATATTTTTTGCTAAAAACTTGCTGTTCTTTACTCAATATTTGCTAAAAGCTGCTGGCCTTTTAATATTGCTTTGAATCTTGGTTTACGAGGGAATTTGAAAAGTAGTACGATATATTTTTTAAATTTGCTTCCCTTATTAACTATTGCTTTACTTTACACTTTAACATTTTAAAATGGTAAACGATACCGAAAAAAAGGTAAGCTCGGCTGCGTCAAACTGCAATCAATCAGTTGAGTGTGCTTGAACACTATGCCAATCAGGCGAAAACAAATCCAGCTGCTCACACAAAGTTTAAAGTTAACTTTAAAAAACTTTCTTCTTGTTGTAAGAACTTTGAAAAGCATCATAATGCTTTACTGATCTTGATTTCAGACGATTCTGAAGCTCTGGAAGCTCAGAATAAAATACAAAAAGATTTTTTGGATAGATG
This sequence comes from Aspidapion aeneum, assembly GCA_963576565.1. Lineage (NCBI taxonomy): Eukaryota > Metazoa > Arthropoda > Insecta > Coleoptera > Brentidae > Aspidapion > Aspidapion aeneum. The sequence continues at coordinate 9,210,455 of OY755046.1, forward strand.
TGTAGAGGTTGAGGCTTTGCACTATGATTTATTTGAGGTGGAGGCTGAAGAAATAAATCGAAGCCACAATGAGGTAAATAATCAAACAATTATTTTTCCGGAACCAGAATTTTCTCTTCCCAAGTTAAATGTCCCTCCTTTTTCGGGCGATGTTGAGGAGTTTCCAAGCTTTATTGAGATTTACAATGCGGTTGTACATACGCGTAAGAGCTCGGACATTGAGAAGTTTAAATATTTACGTACGATTTTAAGAGGCCCTGCTTTAAATTTAATTAAAAATATACCTCTTGAAGGAAATAATTATTTACTTTGCTACGATACGCTGATTTCCAGATATGACAATAAGCGCTTGCGTGCGGTTTCTTACTGGAAATCTATCGAAAACTCACCTCGGCTATCCAATGATGACGTTTTAGAATTGCGCAAAATGCTAGATACGTTCAAGGAAAACCTTGATTGCTTAAAAAATATGGGATATGCGACCCATAGTTGGTGCTTTATTACTGCGAACATGCTTTTGGATCGATTAGATCTCGGAACGCGTAAGTTATTTGAACTAAATCACGTTTCTAATTTAATGCCAAAATACGAAGATATTTACAAATTTTTAGAGCAACATTGCACGTCTCTTGAATCTTTATCTTTGTCTATGAAACAAGATAATGTTCAAAACTCACGACCAGGGAACTTCTCGAGATCCCCCCGTAATCCACGAAATAAAACAGTTTTACTTGCGAACAGACAGTCACAAAAAACTCCAAATTCCAAACAAAACACGTGTTTCTACTGCAAAGCAAAAAATACACATCTGATTTTTAGCTGTGAATCTTTTTTAGTGAAACCAATTCAAGAACGCATTGATTTTATTAGAAATAATAAGGGATGCACCAACTGCATGGCTAGTTTTCATCAAGTAAACTCGTGCACCTCACAAAAAAGATGTAGATTTTGTTTTTTAAATCACCACAGTCTTTTATGCCTAAAAAATAACTCCCCAGCTTCGGTGATTGCTTCTTCTTCTGTGACGTCTAGCGGATCACAAACTAACCCCGTAGAAAATCAAATTACTGAAAATAAATCTATTCACGCGGGTACTGTGCTTGGCGACTATGACACGTTGCTTTGCACTGCTTTGCTGCACATCCGTGATGCATACGGAAATTGGCACGAAGTACGCGCCATCTTGGATAATGGCGCCATGTGCTCCTTTATAACGAAAAAATGTGCGAATGCACTCGGACTTCCTAAATCCAACATTTCGCTTAATGTAAACGGTTTAGGAGATATGTCTACTACGGCGCGCCATGCGGTGCATTGTAAAATTGCTGCTATCGATAATAAATCGAAAATTTTTAGTCTAGAACCTGTATTAATAGACCAAGTTTGCGATAAAATGCCAAGTGTATCTTTTAACCAAAATTCGTTGCACTACTTAACTGGCCTAAAATTAGCTGATCCCAGTTGGTATAATCAAGCTGGCATTCAGCTTCTTATTGGCGCGGACCTTTAAGGATCACTTTTAGAAGAAGGTAGACTTTATTTCGGTCCAGACACCCCCTCTTGTATTAATACAGTCTTCGGATGGACTTTGCTCGGAAAAATGCCTCTGCAAAATGCTGCTTTTGCATCAAAAAATATTTCTACTTTTATGGCAACTATTTCCACTCCTGATTTAAATAATACTTTGCAAAAATTCTGGGAGTTGGAAGAGGTTCCTACGGTGGAGAAAAATTCACCTTCAGATATTTTTTGCGAAAAATATTTTGAAAAAACTACTATACGCGATGTGGACGGTAAATACACCGTTTGGTTGCCTTTTAAAATCAATCCCGTTGATTTCGGCGATACCCGAACCCTTGCTTTGCGTCGGTTGTACTCGCTTGAAAAACGTTTACTAAATGATAAAAAATTATTTACTTCTTACTCACAAGTAATGCAAGAATACTTGGATATGGGTCACATGCGTGCAGTTTCACCCCCTAATAACTCAGAAATTCATGAATATTTTTATATTGCTCACCATGCGGTTATAAAAGAAAGCTCGAGTAGCACGCCTGTTCGTCTTGTCTTTGACGCATCGACTCATTCTATAAATAAGCCTAGCCTAAATCAAGCCCTTCACACGGGTCCTAAACTACAAGGAGATTTAGTTAAAATTTTGCTTAATTTTCGGCTACATAAATATTGTTTTGTTAGCGATATTTCTAAAATGTACAGAATGATAAATGTGGAGGAAAATCAACATAAATACCAACGAATTTTATGGCGTTTTAATTCTGAAGAATCGGTGCAAGATTACGAATTAAAAACTTTGACTTTCGGGGTAAACTGTTCTCCATATTTAGCAATTCCAACCTTGCTTAAATTAGCCGATGATTATCAAGACTTACCGTGGGCTTCTGCGATTTTAAAGGACAGCGTCTATATAGACGACTGCGTAGTAAGTTGCAATGATTTTGATCAAATCATGCTTATGAAAAATCAATTAATTGAGTTATTAGGGCGAGGTGGATTTGAACTGAAAAAATGGGCATCAAACGAACCCAAATTGCTTGCAGACTTGCCTGCAACCCACATACAAACCAAAGACTTTTCTTTGGATCGAGAGGATGCAAACTCTCTAAAAATTTTAGGCTTGAGGTGGAACCCTCAAAGTGATAACTTTTTTTATTCTTTTAATTATAATACAAAAATTTGCACTAAGCGTAATTTGCTTAGTACCCTTGCGAAATGCTTTGACCCTTTAGGTTTTCTTACACCGGTTACGTTTTTTGCAAAAAATTTAATCCAGTACTTATGGTTTATAAAGTTAGATTGGGATCAGTTAGCACCCCCGGAAATAATTTCCAAGTGGAAAAAATTCGAAGAAGAACTCAAATTATTTTCTGATTTTTATATACCAAGAATGATTGATCTCTCTAATTTTCAATTTTGTCAAATTGTTGGATTTAGCGATGCATCCGAGCGCGGTATGTGTGCGGCGGTTTATTTTCGTATTGTTTATCAAAACGGAGATATTAAAACGTATTTTGTGTGCGCAAAATCGAAAGTCGCTCCCATAAAAAGAATCAGTATTCCCCGTTTGGAGCTCTGTGCGGCAGTTTTGCTAGCTAAACTCATTCAATTTATTCAAAATACTTTTGCTAATAAAATTGCTTTTCAAAATACTATTGCTTTTACGGATAGTATGGTAGCGCTCTCTTGGATCAAAGGATCACCACATGCGTGGCGCACTTTTGTATCCAACCGAGTCACATACATACAAGAAAAAATTCAGCCTTGCGATTGGAACCATGTTCCTTCTGAATTAAATGCCGCGGACCCCGGGTCACGTGGTCTATTGCCTGCAGATTTAATTAATTGTTCCCTTTGGTGGCAAGGACCCGAGTTCCTTTGTAAGCCACAAGAGACATGGGATTTTACTAAAAATAATATTACTACACCCAAAGAAGCTCTCGAAGAGGAGCGAAAATTGGTGTTTGCTGCAACAATTGAACCAAATTTTTTGGATTGTCTGCTTAACAAATTTTCAAATTTTTTGCGTTTAATTAGACTTGTTGCTTTTATACTACGTTTTATTCACAATCTTCGCGCGCGTAAATTTAATAATGAGAAAATTATTATTAATTCTACGTGGTTAATACAATATGAGTTACAAAATGCTATATTTGTGCTTATAAAACACGTGCAAAATAAATATTTTCAAAACGAGATTTCTTTACTTGTCGATAATAAACCGTTGCCAAAGGTTTTTAGAAAATTAAATCCGTTTTTGGATCAAAATAATATTTTACGCATTGGCGGAAGATTATGCAATTCGGAATTAGATTATGACAAAAAATTTCCTATACTTTTACCCGGTGATTCTCAATTTACAAAGTTATTGATTGCGCATACTCACGAGAAACATATGCATACCGGCATAAACACGACTTTATTTTTACTTTTTCAAAATTATTGGATTTTTGCAGCTAAAAGGCATATAAGAAAAATAATTTCGCGTTGTTCTACATGCTGGCGCACGCGCCCCAGTAATTATCAACCCCCTGTTGGAAATTTGTCAAAATTTCGCGTTTCACAAGCAAAAGCTTTTCAACACGTTGGCGTTGATCTTACGGGAAGTTTTGCTATTACAATGAGCCGCATGCGCGGTGCAAAACGACTTAAGGCTTATGTCGTTCTATTTATTTGCGGTTGTACGAAGGCGGTACACTTATGCCGTAGTCCATTGGGGAAATGAGTGCAGCACTAGTGCACAACTGGCTCGTTGTTTGCATTCCATTGACATGCACTTTTTCAGTTTTCGTATTCCATTGAGGAAATTATGAATTCAGTTTTGCACTGAGTGCGGCTTTTTTGACACCGGCTCTGAGGGCTCGTGCCGCACCGAAAACTTTTTCCCGCCATTAATTTTAAACGCTTATTATTGTCGTGGGACGTAAAAATGAGTGAAAATAAATTTGTTAGCGATTTTTTATTATTTTCTTCGCTGCTAAGTAGTAGCAGCGATGAAGATGAAGAAGAACAGTTCTGTGCAATAAAAACAATGAGAACGGAAACCCCAAAAATAAAAAACTTTATTGAAAATGTGGTTTACCGATTTAACAACAAACAGGTAAGTAGATTTGTATGGATTTGGTTAACTGGGGCCCTGGGGCTAATTTTCTGACAGTTGGGGTTTTCTGGCAGCTATGATTCTAAGTAAAAATAAATGTATTTTTTAGTTCAAGAAACACTTTCGGTTCGAGATGAGCACTGCAGAATTCCTCATAAATAAATTCAAGTAGCCTCAATTTTGTCCAAAAAAAGAACAAGGGGGACGAAACCCCATTAGCGCTGAGGCACATATCTTGCCATGTTTATGGTATGTTAAAACACCCTTACGCTTAGCTGTTAGGTTAGGTTATGTTCTTGTTGAATGGAAATTTGTTCAAAAATATTTTCTTCAAAAACTTTTTTGAACAATTTTCCTTATGAAAAAAAATGACTTTAAAAGAAAATGTTTTTGAACAAAAAAATTTTAATAAAATGTTTTCAAACAATTTTTTGTCTGAAGGAAATGTTTTTAAATAATTTTCCTATTCAAAAAAATGTTATTGAAGTAATAATATTACTTTCGAACAAATGAATTTTGAACAACATGTTTCTGACCAAATTCCGCAAGGCAGGAAAGTTAGGTTTAGTTGAAAGAAACTTGTGAAATATTATATATGTATACAAGGTGTTTCGAATACTTATGTTCAAATTTTGGGAGCATAAAGAACACTTCTGGTTAGGGTTTTTTAAAAAACAAGCGCGAAATATAGATAACTACTCTATCTGTTGGTATACGAGCACATGCCTGCATTCAAAAAGGAGGTTTAAAATATTCTTATTAACTTTTTTTAAATAAAATCATTATTTATTTATTTGACGAATTTTATTTATCTTAGGATAATATTTATCGGCGTGTAACTTTGAAACAAATAAAAATGGATATCGTCGTTGGCCTGATATAACTACAGGTTGTGTGACATTTTTTTCAAAAATGAGATTTTTGCATAATCAATTTGCCCTATTCATAATGTTATATTAACGTTGCTTAAAGCAAGAATAAAAAAGAAGTTCTACAGCTCATAATGGCATACCACACTAAGGTCACTATATCACGATGTTAGGAACTTCGTGATATAGTGACCTTATACCACACGATTGCGATTTTTCATTTTCCGCGTGTTCCATTGAAACTGCACTCGGTGCAAATTTTTGACAGCACCGTTTCAGTGTCAGTGCACCACCAGTGCTGCACTCATTTCCCCAATGGAATACGGCATTAGAAATTGTGTCAGACTTATCAGCAGACGCTTTTATGGCAGCATTCCGACGTTTTATGGCCAGAAGAGGACGCGTGGAAGTAGTCTACTCGGATAACGCGTCAAATTTTACGCTCTCTGCTAAAATGCTTAACGAGATGTTTGCTGAAGTTGCTAATCGCGAATCAATTCGTTGGCACTTCAACCCTCCATCCGCACCCCACATGGGCGGTTTGTGGGAAAGTAACATCAAAAGTGCAAAGTCTCATTTACTACGAGTAATTGGAGAACAGGTGCTTACTTTTGAGGAGCTTTATACTGTGGTTACTCAAGTAGAAGCTATCCTCAACTCTAGGCCTTTGTGTCCAGTCAGCACAGATCCAAATGATTTGACTGCACTGACGCCCGGTCATTTCCTTAGCCTGGAACCACTTACGACTGTTCCAGACCTCGATTTTGACCAAGTGCCTTTAAATAGGCTTTCTCGGTGGCAGTTGCTGCAAAAACTGCATCGCGATTTTTGGCTTAGATGGCACAGAGATTACTTACATACATTGCAACAGCACGCTAAAGTGAATCAAGACAAAATTGATCCCATTGCGATTGATACGATGGTTTTGATCAAAGATGATCAAACCACTCCCTTAAATTGGGTATTGGGACGAGTAGTAGGATTGCACCCTGGTACTGATAATGTAGTAAGAGTTGCTACAGTTAAAACCTCCAAAGGTTTATTCAAGAGGCCTTTGGTGAAATTGTGCCCTCTCCCTAATGCTTAGTTCAGAAAATACCATGCCCTGGGTATTTTCAGGGGGGCCGGAATGCTTCGTCCCGGCGTTTAGTTTTAAGATATAAAATTTAGAGACATTTATCTAAATTAGAATGCTTTTTATTTTCTTTTTTTTGCTAGAGTTATGCTAAAACTTTATACTTAAAGTTACTTTTATTTCTTGGTTTAAACTAATTTAGTTACTAAGATATGCCTTGCCTACAAAAAGGGTAAAAATTTGAATTTGCGCGGTGAATTATATGCTCAAGAATGCATTGACTTTACTTTATTATTTTTGCTTTTTCTACCTTGAGTATATCCATTTTCCATCCTTTTTTAATTTAAGTTTTTCCTAATTTTATACATACCTTTTTACTGCTATATTGCTGCATACAGCAGTGCTCCAACGTCCGTCTTGCTATACGGAGCTCATGCGAATATTTGGGGTACTCTCCATACCAGTGATATATATTGATCGCCAAGTGAAATCACATGCGTGCTTTTTAAGACCGCGGTCGTGTATAAACATTTATGGATTGCTTTGATGTGCTACTGCTACTACTTTGATTGGAATTATTTGGATTCGACTGTGCAGTTGTCCATGTACCAAGTTCCTTTCATCCAAGGGTAAGTCAAAGTGTTTTTGAGCTGCGTTTCTTTACATTTTTTACTTATTCCCTATGCTACTATTCCTAACTAAGAACACAAAAGTGTAACCTAAGAGTGGGAACTATTGGACTGGAGATCCCTATTGCTACAGTTCGGTTGGTTTGTTGACTTTTTCATGCGAAAGACGTCTCGACCGACCAATCACACACGCCATATTTTCACTTAAACTTTAATTTTTGAAAGGAACCCCCACCCTTTTTGCTTAAATAAATTAAATGTATTTTTTTAAACTCCAGACTCAATTACCTTTCTCTTAATTTGGCTTGCGTTCAAAGGATTTTGTTCATTTTTCAATGGGACCATCTCGACCCAAGACCCAGGCTAGGTACCAAATTTCATTCAAATCGGGCAAGCGGTTGTTGAGTTATGCGCGTTGGTCGTTACAGACAGACAGACAGACATACAGACAGACAGACGGCGAGACAAAAAAGTTTCAAAATCATCTGAAATGCAAAGATATATAAATTTTTGTGATATCGGAGCAACTTTTTTTTCTCGAAAAAAGTAGGATCACCATAGCTCACACTACTAGAGTATAGTAGTATTGTGAGCTAATAAATACCGCTGGAGCATGTGAAATAAAACCATTTTTTTTTCTATGAATAGCAAATATTAGCAAATACAAATTTTTCGCTTTTCTTCTTTAAAGGTGGCTCTGTCAAATAAGATATTTGCCAACTTATACAAATTTAAACATTTTTTCCACGGAAACGTTAACTTTGAAAAAAAACTGTAAAGAAAGAAAAACGTTACCCGTGTACATACTTACTGCATAATTTTTCAACAAAATTACAGAAATACTTTACTAAAGGTGTAAATATTATGCATACAAAAAATTATTTTTAAATAACTAATATTTTTGTAGTAATTTTTTTTTAAATGAGCAACTTTTTTGCAAAAATTTTTGTGACTCACGGACGGGCCAGTTTTAATTAAATTTATTTGAAAATTTAAAGTTAAAAAAAAAACAATACTGCGAACCAACATAGCCTAGGGTATTGCCAATTTGTGATGATGAAAAAAAAAGTACATTTCAATGTTGACTTTATATCCAGATGTCCACTTTTTTTCCCATATCGATACACTGTGGGGCGGTACTGTTCGTTTCAATGCTAGGAACTGTACTCTTCTCCTCGTTAAGTTTCATGCCCCATGTTTTGGTCCAGTTTTCTATTTTTTTAAGATCTTCTTGGAGCCGCATGTGGTTGTTTGAGTTTGAAAATAATTTGGCATCGTCAGCAAAATAGATAATAATACTTTGTATTTACATAGATAAATCGCTGATGTACAATAAAAAGATTAAAGGACCAAGCACTGTTCCTTGTGCAATACCACTGAGACATGTATGTATGGTGGATAGCTTGCCATTAATCCTTATTTAAAAAATTATTTTTGTCAAGAAGAATGATAGACATTTGAAGAGCTCACTACAAATACCATAGTGATCCATTTTGTGAAGCATCTTTGATTTTTTGTATTTATGGTTTCTTTAATATCTTTTAGTTCATTGTTCACGCCCTTAAATTGTTTTGTTATTTTTTTTGTAGTGCTTTCCTTTAGTTGATTAAACTCAGATTACATAGCCTTTACTTGCGATTTTAGAGTGGATAAAATACTAGAGCGTTCGGTGACCTCCTTCAGATTTGCTTCAATTATTTCTATTTTGTTTTTAACTCTAGGAAACTCCAAAAGAGGTTGAACATATTTTGGGCATAAATAATGTTTAATGCTGCCAGTTATTTTTTGTTTTTGTTTGAATTTTTGGAAAAACCTAACCTTAAATTTTGTTTTGATATTTTTGGGCTTTTTAGCCAAACCTTTAAAAAAGAAACTCCTTGTTTGGGAAAATTTCGGTCAGGTGATAATTTCTCTCTTTGTTGAAAGTTATTTTCTTTTTGATCACCTGATCATGACCAGCAAAAATCATGCGCGCTTTGCACACGCTGGGAGTTTGAAGCGCCCCCCCCTGTATTTGACAGGGGAATGAAGAACTCACTTCCGACAAGACACTGAAAGAAGTCACACGCGACGCCGCGAGTGAAATGCTGCTGACTGAAAGAAGGTAAGCTTCTAGCGTGTTGCCGATTTTCTTCCTTTGTTTTAGTTCAATAGTCGGTTGTTTTCCCAGACGGGGTTAATTTAACTTTGGGGTAATTTTTTTGTGATATCTCTAGTCTTCTCCCCTTCAGGCACAGCCGTCTATTTGGTCCTTCAGACCCTTATGTATGAAAAAGCCCTTTGGATTTTAGTTTTTTTTGTTAAAAAATTGGTAATTTTATAGTTTTTTTGCAGCAGTCACATTCTATCGTTTTTGTCAGATTCGAACATTGTTGTTTTTTGTACCGGTTTTTTTTGGCTCTGGAACGAAATAGCGATGTACAAAATAGCGACGTTCAAAATAGCGAGTAATGAAATAGCGACTATCAAAATAGCGATGTAATGAAAGAGCAACTATCAAAATAGCGATGTATCAAAATAGCGACAATCAAAATAGCTATATATCAAAATAGCGACAACCAAAATAGCGACAATCAAAATAGCGATGTATCAAAATAGCGATGTATGAAAATGGCGATGTATCAAAATACCGAATCAAACCAAACCGATTTGAATCAAATCAATCCAAACCGAAAAGAACCGAAATGCGCTATTATATAAGATTAACTGATCAGCGCTTTTGGCATCAAGCATGTCGAAACTGCTGAATTTCGCCTTTTTCACAATTGTCTTTTTTGTAAAATAAACATTTGTACCTATATTGTAATTTGATTTCTAAATTGTGAAATAAAGACATTAATTATTAATTATTATTATTATATCCTATTTTGACTATACCAGCTTATTTAAAAAAAACTTTCCTGATTCTTTTCCGGGATCCTAGAGGGTTTGAATTCGAACCGAACCGATCTGAACCGAATTCGGTTCGGTTCGGATTCATACTCTCTAGGATTCCGGAAAAGAAGTCTGGAGAGTTTTTTTTGAAAAAATATTTTCATTACATCGCTATTTTGATTGTCGCTATTTCGATACCGCTGTTTTAATAGTCGCTATTTTGTACATCGCTATTTCATTCCAGAGCCGTTTTTTTAGCTTCCGCATGGTTTTGAAGGTTGGTTGCCCTGAGTTTGGTATATGACCTCGTGCGGCGATAAAAAACCACCGTTCGACATTTGGGAGCGTCGCGTTCTTTTTTCTTGTTGGCCGTTGGTTGACTGACGTTTCATTGACGTTTCTGTGTTCTAACCTCACAATTTCACATGTTGTTTTGTTTACCTCCGAGGTTAGAAATTTTTTGTTGATTTTCGTCGGTTTTGAATTTGTTTGTGTGAAATCCGTCGAAACTTACCTTCTTTTTGCTTTCGTTAAGCGCGAGATTGTTGCCGCGTTATTACCGAACCTTACCCGTTGTTGATAGCGGATTTGTCGCGAAAAAACCTACTTTTTGCTTTCGTTAAGCGCGAGATTGTTTCCGCGTTATTAACGAACCTTACCCGTGTGTTGATAGCGAATTTATTGCAAAAAAGCCTACTTTTTGCTTTTGTTAAGCGCGAGATTGTTGCCGCGTTATTAACGAACCTTACCCGTGTGTTGATAGCGAATTTGTCGCAAAAAAACCAACTTTTTTGTATCTGATAAAAACCGCTTTGTCATGCCTGAAACAAAAGCTTCAAAACAACAACAAAAAAGCGTTTTTCATAAATTAAAAACGACTTACAATAAAGCCGTCGAAGCCCAGGGCAATGCAGATAAGGCAAAAAAGTTAAAAACCAGATGGGAAGATGTGCCTTCTCTGGTAAGTCAATTTGATGCCTTGCATTTCGAAATTATAGGCTTAACCTTAACCGAACCGAACCGATAGTAGTGATCAGATACAGGAAAGTCAAGAAACCTTAGTGCAGGAATTTGATGAAATGAAATACACAATTAGATCGATTTGCCGTGAGCTCTATCCTGAGAATTATCAAGATGCCTCACGGGCAATTTTAAACCATTCCCTGGTAAATGTGGACAAGGATCTTGAAATTAAGGTACCCCATTTTGACGGTAATCTTAAAAAATGGCCCACCATTCCTGTGTTATTGACTGGAACAGGCCAGTCTGGTAATATAGGTTGTGCTTATTTCCAGCAGCAGCCCTACCAGCCCCTTGTGAAGTGTGCCAGATTTCTGGAATTAAAAATAGTTCAATAGTAGTAGTAAAATCAATTTGTTAAGCGTGAACGATTGTGTTTTAACTGCTTTGGCAAACATCGTGTATCTCAATGCCCTACAAATGCCATGTGTCGTTAGTGCCAGGGCCTTCACCATTCCCAGTTGCACTTTGTGAAAAGCTCGCCGAGCCCCCCAGTTGATCCTCCGGGAGAGACCCCCCGTATACCTAATAGTGAAGGTGTCAAATAGGCATACTGTACCGCTACACCCAGTAGCCACCATTTTGAACCACGTAAGAGCATACCTGTGCTTTTTGCAACTGCCCAAGTTTTAGTGTTCGATGCCCACAACAAGTTTGTGCCTTGTCGGGTAATTATAGATTCCGCTAGTGAAGCGTCCTTTGTAACCATCTCTTTGGCTGAGAGGTTAGGACTTAAAGTGGCTCCGAATAGAACTCCTATTGAAGGAATAGATGGCATGATTTCTAGTACGCCATATGGCAATGTTACATTGCAAATTGGCTCCTCTAAATTTCCTGATAGTTTGTTTTTCTGTGATGCCATTCTTATTCCTAAAATTTGTGGAACCATAACTGTGAGTGTTGTGGAATATGATCCTATTGAATGGCCATACCTAAAAGATTTAGATTTTGCTGATTCTAATTTTGGACAACCTAGTAGTGTAGACCTCTTGATTGGTGGTTCCATGAAAAATATGTACGCTTCGGAGAAAAAAAAAGGTTTTGTATTAATTTTAGGTCGCTGGGTTTAAAGGGCGACACAGCTAATTTTAATTACTATAATTTTAATCCTGTTAAATGCCCGAAAACTGGTCAAAATGGTTGTCACCTACCTTGATTATACTGCATCCAGTCCAACGTTTAATGGCACAAGTTTCACTCGAGTTTTCTAGTAGGTAATTCTTTATTGAGACGCGGCGAAAGGTGCGAAATCACGGCACTGCTATCGTTTGAGATTGTTTTCGTATGACGGCCGTTTCGAGTCTCTTGTCTGTTGCTACGTAGAACTCCGAACAAATCGACCAGTCTTTTTTTGCGAGTTACAAAAAAACTACTAATACTTTGATAAAAATATTAGAGAATAAAAGACAAAATAAATTCCGAATTAAAGGACAACCTAGTAGTGTAGACCTCTTGATTGGTGTTGATTTGTTTGGTCAGATGCTTGCGCCTGGCTTCAAAAAAGGAGAAAATGGAGGACCTTGCGCCATTAATTCAATATTTGGTTGGATACTCCTTGGTGGTATTGATGGTCCTCATAAAACTCAAAAACCCATTAGTTTGTTGACCTCAGTGTCTTCCCCTATAGAATCCCGACTGGGTAGTACCTTACAAAAGTTTTGGGAACTAGAATCGACCCCTCAAAAAATCCCTCTTTCCTCTGATGAGGACTTGTGTGAAAAAATATTTGCTGCCACTCATTCAAGAACTGAGTCTGGCAAATATGTTGTTCGCTTACCTTTCAGAGAGGCTCGACAAGAACTTGGTAACTCTAAAGGTCAAGCATTGCGTAGATGCAATATGATGGAAAACCGATTATTGAAAAATCCTGCTTTGTATAGTGCGTAAAAAGACTTTGTTTAGGATTACCTAGACCAGGGGCATATGAAATTGGAGAATTCTAGCCCTGACTTCTATTCATATTTTATTCCACACCACCCAGTTGTGAAGGCAGATGGTGACTTGTCAAAAATTCGAATTGTTTTTGGTGCATCTGCCAAGACCTCAAATAGTCGTAGCTTAAATTCTATTTTATTAGTAGGACCTAAACTCAAAAGAGATATTGTGTCAATATTGGTTACTTTTCGCCTTTAGTGTTGTATATTCTAGTGACATATGTCAAATGTTCAGACAGATAGATATGCATCAGTCTGATGTATGTTATCAAAAGATATTGTGGCGGTTCGACCCAACCGATGAGATTCAAGAGTACTCTCTTCAAACTGTGACTTATGGTGTGAATTCGAGCCCATACCTAGCTATTCGTACTCTTCACCAGCTCGTTAAAGATCATGGCAATGACTTTCCACTAGCGAGCAAGGTGTTGATGCATACTACTTATGTGGGCGATGCCATTGGATTAGCTAATTCTGTAACTGAAGCTTTAGAAAGCCAGAAACAGCTAATTGCATTGTTAAAATTGGGTTGTTTTGAACTTCGTAAGTGGACTAGCAACACTCCTGAGTTACTAGAATCGGTTCCAGCTAGTCATCAGCAACCAATTTCCTTTGATGATGAATCTGCTGGTTTAAAAATCCTTGGACTAAAGTGGTGTTCAAAATCGGATTCGTTTTGTTATGATGTGATGCCCATGGAAAGACCTATATATATGATCCACTCGAATTCCTAGCCCCAGTTGTTTTGGTTGCTAAATGTTTAATGCAACGTTTGTGGGTCCAGGGTCTTTCATGGGATGATACCCCCTCCAGTGATATTGTTGCACAGTGGCAACTTTATTTGTCGCAACTAACATTGTTATCTTCGATATCAATATCTCGTTATGTTGTGAAGCAAAATGCTGTCACCACTGAATTGCATGGCTTTGGTGACGCCTCAATGTGAGTATATGGTGGTGCAGTATATATTCGACAAATTGCGTTGGATGGAAATATTTCTATCTCCCTTTGTGTGGGAAAAGTAAGGTGTGCCCTTTGAAAAGTATTTCTATTCCACGCTTAGAATTGTGTGCTGCTGTATTGTTAGCAGAACTATTGGAGTTTGTTGGCAATCACCTTGATTGCATCGAGATTGATAAGGTTTTTGCTTGGTCTGACTACCGTGTTACTCTTGCTTGGATAGAGTCGTGTCCATCAAAACGAAAGGTTTTTGTAGCCAATCGTGTAACGACTATTCAAGAGAAAGTTCCCCTAGCTGTTGGTACCATGTAAATGGCAAGGAGAACCCAGCTGATTGCTTATCCCGGAGCTTACTTCCCAGTCAATTGATAGACCCCCCTCTATGGTTTACTGGACCATCCTGGTTGGCTCAGTCTAGTGAAACATGGCCTATAAACCATAATATTGATTCGTTTGATGCTGATCTACCCTCTGAGGAAAATCGTTTTGTTTTTGTCACGTTATAATTAGCAAACGATATTAAACAATCAATACAAGTAACCCAAATACGTAAGCACTTTTTAACATAGTAACAAACCTAAGGGTATTGTACCACATCTTCCCCTTTCGAAAGAATGGAATTCATCTGCGGAATGAATGACATTCAATCAAACTATAACTTTACCGATTCTGGAAAGGTATACTACAATAACGTAAAACTAAAATGATTTAATTTATAACATAAGAATTAAAATATAGTTTTAAAATAAAATAAGATATAAGAATGACTATATGACATCACTATCCTATATAAAAAGATATTCGCGCGAATATGAATAAAATATGAATAATAACATAAAAACATTTAAAAATAAGTACATATTAAGTACATAAGAAAATTTTAAAATATTTTAAACAGATTTAAAAAAAAATTAAATATTATATTTAATAACGCGGTTTTTATGCACCGTGAGTTCTTTACCATTTTCACTTTTAACAGTACAGTTTACACTATTAGTACTTATTACTGTGAAAGGACCTTTAAACCAAGGGTCAAATTTAGTACGATTTTCGTTCGTTATCATTACTGAGTCGCCTGGATTCAAGTTAAGATTTTGAGAAGTTACATCATACCTAAGTTTACGATTTTCTTTAACTTTCATTAAAAAATCTTTAGCTCTTTGGTGTGATATTTGCAATATTTGCCTAATTTCGAGGTAGTATGCGTCAATGTTATACAAAGGATCAATTTTTTTTGTGACATCGCCTGGAAGTTCTGATTTTCTTCCAAAGACAAGCTCAAAAGGAGTGTAATCGTGATAAACTCCAGGAGTAAAATTTAACCCACTGATCCCAATCAGTTTGCGCATCGTTAATGTAAGATCTTAGATATTCATTTAAAACTCTGTGGTTTCTCTCGCAACCTCCGATGCTCTCATGATGATAAGCAGTTGAAAATTCTTGACTGATATTTAACAAATTTGACAACTTCCGTAGAACCTCGTTTCTGTATTCTGTTCCCATGTCGCTTCTAATTTCTTTCATGGGGCCATAAATTAAGATAAAGTTGTCCATTATCGCTTTTGCTATTGTCACAGCCTCTTTATTTGGCACCGGTGCAATAACCACATATTTGCTTAGTTCACACTGTATGGTGACGGCATAAACCATGTTATTATTTGACTTTAAAAATGGGCCAACGGTATCTATGCAAACAATATCGAAAGGCTTTTGCGGTGTTGGCGTAATCACCATTGGTTCGGTGTGTTTAATTTTACTTTTAAATGGCATTTTTTGCAACTTTTAATGTAATTTGTAACATCACGCGACATGTTTTTCCAACGGTACTTTGACCTAAGTTTTTTCATAAGTCTCTTTTGTCCACAGTGTCCTCCAATCAATGGATTATCATGAAATTGCTGAATTAATCTTAATTTTTCTTGGTCATTATTTTGGAATCCTCGTATAAATAAATAATTACGTTTTCTAATAAATCTTGTCCTATTAATTTAAGATCATTTAACGTGCACGTTTTAAATATTTCATCATTAATTTTTAACTTCAATTTTTCTAATTTATTTTCACTAGCCATTTTGTTCAGCTGAGACAACACTTTCCCGAGAGAAAAATTGCCATTAGTGAAAATTATCTTATTTTTTAAACTTAATTTCTTTTTTCCAAACTTTTCCATAATTATCCATAGATAATTTGGCTTAATTATAAACTTTAATGTAGGAACTGTAAATAAATCGTAATTATCATTGGTTTGCAATATTTTTGACGTCATTGAAGGTGGTTAAAGTTGTTGATAATTTTTGTTACTCTCCGGTAAATGCTGATTTCTTGTCATTGACCTTGTGACAGCTAAAATTTGAGACGATTTTTCGTTAATATTTCTCAAATCATCAATAGAAATCCTAGATAATGCATCTGAGACGCTGTTCAAATGACCAGGGATAAACTCAATTGAGAAATCGTAATCGGCGAGATCTAATCTCATTTTTGTCAATTTTGAGGATGGATTTTTCATAGAGAAAAGATATACCAGAGGACGATGGTCACTTCGCACCAAAAATTTTGTACCGTACAAATAAGGTCGAAAATAATTTATTGCCCAGTGTATAGCGGCTAATTCTTTCTCAATAACTGATTTATTTTTTTCGCCTTTTGTAAAATTTTTCGAAGCGAAACAAATAGGCAAGTCTTCTCCATCAAAATCTTGGCTTAAAACTGCTCCACACGATCCCATGCTGGCGTCTGTGGTAAGGACAAAGGGCCTGTCAAATTGAGGATATTTCAAAATTTTTGGATTAAGTAGTTCCATTTTAAACATTTCGAAAGATTTTGAACACTCTGTATCCCATGTAAATGTAGCGCCTTTTAAATTAATGAAGAATTTATAAAAAGGTCTGGCCAATTCAGCGAAATTCCTTATAAAGCGTCTATAGTAATTACAAAACGCGACAAATCGTTTTACTTCATCAGCTGACTTAGGTGTAGGATAATTTCTAATTACCGTATATTTGGATTCATCAGGCAAGACTCCCTCTGACGTAATTTTATGACCGAGGTATGTGACATTGTTTTGGAATAGCACACATTTTCTTGGATTTAACTTTAGTTGATATTTTCTGCAAATTTCAAATACGCTTTTCAGATTCTCTAGCATATGGCCTTCTGAACAGCCATACACAATTAAATCGTCCATGTACAGAAATGCTTTTTCGGGGGTTATCCCGGCAAAAGCTATGGTCAGCATCCTTTGAAAGCTATTAGGAGAAATTTTTAACCCAAATGGAAGTCTAGTGTAACGGTAAGATCCTGAGCTTGTGCTGAAAGAAGTAATGTCCCTAGAACTTTCCTCCAATGGAATTTGGTGAAACCCGGCTTTTAAATCCAATGTGGAGAACCATTTTGCTCTTCCCAATTGATCCAGAATTTGATCTAGTCTTGTTATCGGAAATTTATCAGCACAAAGTTTTTTATTAATAAGTCTGAAATCCTGAACTAGCCTTCATTTTTTCTCTCCATTAATTGACTTTTTCGGTACGAGTAATATTGGACTATTAAATTCTGACTACGATGGTTCAATTATATTATCCTTTAGCATTTTTTCTACTTGTGCATTTACTTCTTTGATCTGTGAGTAAGGTGTTTTATAGTTCTTTACGTAAACTGGCGTATGTGCAAAAATGTCAGAGTATTCTTGACACAAGTTAATTACGTTTTGTTTTGCAAAATCTGGTATTGCGCTTGTGTTCAATTCCTGTAACAATATCGTATGTTTGTTTCTGCGCTTATAGTGCATATGCTATAGTTATTTAAATTAGTGCAGGAAATTTTTGGATTTTTTATTGTGATACTTTCAAAATTTGTTTTTAATATTTTTACGTATGGACTTTGGCATGATCCTATCGCTCCGGCAACAAAAACTCCTGATGCTATTTCTCCATTTTGAACTACTGAATCCTGTTGTAAGCGTGCAAGGGAATTTAATTTTCGTATTACTTCACATCTAGGTGGAATAGTGATAACGTCATCTTCTGGACTATTATATATTGGCAAAATGATGTCGCCGTCAAGTGTTTTTAAGGTCATTGTCCAATCATAATAGTCTAGCTGGCAATGATATTTTGAAATAAAATCTCTTCCGAGAATCCCGTCGGCAGGTACCGGGAAATCTTGACCTACTATATGAAATTCGTGCATAAACATGTAGTCGTCCACTAAAATATTTGCCTTAGTAGTACCTAAAGAGTTCGTATAGCCTTCGGTAACTCCTTTGATTCTGGAGAAGTTAGATTTGTTGACCATTTGTTGCGGGTCTAATTTGTTTCTCTTGAATAATGAAATGTCAGCTCCTGTATCAACTAATAAAGTGACATTTTGCATTTCTGTCATATCGGTCTGAACTATTATAAAATTTGAAAGCGTTAGGTCCATATAAAAAATTTTTAGGAGTGCCCCAAAGGACCTTGTTGAGGCTCCTGTTGGTTTCCCTGGCCTTGCTCAACATCGTAGGCTCTTACGTATCTACTAGGCCTACCTCTGTGTGAAAAATTTGCACTTTGTTGAAAGCTTCTTTGCTGATTATTTGGCTCAAATATGGGTTGATATCTGTTTTGGCGGTAAAAATTGTTATCATTCGAATATGTTGAAAAATTTCTTGTACAATTCGAATAAGAATTATTAGGACCGAGGAAATTCCTTCTTCCTCGAAAATTATTTCTAGTGCGGTATGCACCTCGATGATGAGTAAACAACACGTTTGCGCTGGAGGCATTTTCTGCGCTGATGTTGACGTATTTTGTAAGAACATCCTGAACAGTCTGAAAGCTAGATGCTTCCATAATTATTTTAGCTTTCTCCGAGCTAGAATTTTTAATTATAGATTTGAGAGTTGTATTTTTAGTATAATTCTCTGCAGCTTCTTCTGGTACTCCTTCGCTAATATAAGCCCTTTTCAGTTTTCTTGTTAAGCTCTCAAGTTCTGTCAAGTAGCTCGAGTCATTATGACGCTGTCTGAGATTAATAATTTTGGAAGAAACGGATTCGGAGCTGTCAAATTTGATGCCATTTTTCAGTTTTGTACAAACTTCATCTAATGTATTAGTGTCACCTATCAAATCTCTAGCCGTTCCCGTCAGTCTGGTTTTGACATAAGTAACCACAGTTCCCTCGTGCGTATCGACATTTGCCTTTAACAAGGTCAACGCATCCAAGCATAACGTTAACTTATCTACAGAACCGTCGAACTCGTTCGGCAGGATTTTGCTAGCGAAACCAATAAATTCTGAAGTAGAGAGAGGCATGATGGATGCAGATTTTAACAAAGTTTGTAAATGTTCTAACTGTTCCTCACTGTCACTGTTACTTTCGTCGTCGGTTATGTCAATTATGGTCAGTTCGTCTTTTACCAATGGTTCTATTTTTATCAAAATACTGGTAGGGATTTTATAATCAACTTGTAAAACCTGGTATGACCTAACAACTCTATCTCGTATGGTATTAAATAAGGGTTTAATATAATTGCTATATTTTTGATCGTCAAGATCCTTATAAATGCTTTTAACCGTTAAAATAAATTCGTTAAATAAAATTAGTAAATTATCCCTTACTTGATTCCTGATAGTTTGCGACTTAGGAATTGCTTTTTTCAAAACTCTCTTGGACTCTTTAATTACTTCATCTTTTATATTAGACAACTTGGCTAAAATTTCCTCCCACTTAACCTTAACTTCTAGTTTAGCTGAATTCATTAACCATTAAAATATAAAATAAAACATAACTGACCTATCTAAGCTATATCTACCAATTTAAAAAAAAAAACAAAGCAATTTAAAAATTAAATTTAAAGTCTGTTTATTATCTTCTTTTTACGTTGAATTAAAAACATTTTCTCGGTAACTTGGCGTCACCTTTCATATCATTTATCAAAATCATTTCGTCAGCAAAACAGGATGTCAGTCAGGAATCAAGCAGGCAGAGTAAGTAGTTAGTAACAACATAAATAACTTACAGTTTTTCGGCAGATTTTTTT
Organism: Aspidapion aeneum; assembly: GCA_963576565.1. Taxonomy (NCBI): domain Eukaryota; kingdom Metazoa; phylum Arthropoda; class Insecta; order Coleoptera; family Brentidae; genus Aspidapion; species Aspidapion aeneum. The sequence continues at coordinate 9,230,450 of OY755046.1, forward strand.
TCTATAGGTAATTTACTTATCAGCCGTTTATCCATATCCATATCAACAGTCGTCAGAAGGTCCGGTCTGGGGTGGTTTTAAATAAATGCTTCTGCTAATGTCTCTTTATAGCCCTCTTCGATAGGCTTTTCTCACTTTTAGTGCCGTAATAATTATTAAACACAATGTCGAAATGTACATTAGAACTTTAATTTCAGTAGAGGCTTTTATATTTTGCTCATCAACGATAACGTTTGAGGTAACCACTCCCGTACTGGACACGTCACTTTCTTTTGAGACACTTTTCCCCATTTTACATTGGGTGTTTTCGTTTCAGTTTTAAATTTAACTTTTTCGCGTCATTTTTTAACTACGTAGCTACTAATTTTTCACTATTTAGAAATGTACGCCTAGAGCTATACACGATACCAATTTTGAACCCGGAATTTTTGGCAGGGTCGCCATATGACGTTTGTGTATGAACGCAACGATTGACTTTGCAATAATAATTTATTATAATAATTAGCAAACGATATTAAACAATCAATACAAGTAACCCAAATACGTAAGCACTTTTTAACATAGTAACAAACCTAAGGTTATTGCACCACACAGAGGCCCCCCTTGATGAGGTACAGGTGTTACTCACTAAGTACTCCTCTTTGCGTAGAATATTAGGCATTGCTGCCTTTTGATTGAGACCTTTTCGAGTAAAGAAAGATCCTTCTTTGTCTTTTTCTACTAAAGCCCTCAATGAGGCAGATCTTTATTATGCTACCTTAGTTGTTGTGCGAGTTGTACAACAAGAAGTTTTTCTGGAAGATTTGAAAAGGATATGTACAGATGAGAGTTGTGCTAAGCCTCTTCGAAAGTTAGCTCCTTTTTTTGATTCCCATGGTGTCCTCAGGGTGGGCGGTAGATTACGTCACACTGATTTAGCATATGAGATAAACACCCTATGTTGTTGCCTCGTAGTCACAAGCTTACCACTTTGATTATTGAGAAATTCCATAATGAGCATGGACATCCAGGTCCTCGTTTATTAGAGAACCTACTAAATCAACAGTTTTGGATTTTGTCTGTGAAAAGTGCCATTCACAGTGTTATTTCCAAGTGGTTTTGTTGTGCCCGGGTAAATCCCAAACCATTGCACCCATTCATGGGTGACCTTCCTAAATTTAGAATTGGAACTTTAGTAGCGTTGAGAGACGAAAAGCTATCCCCACTGAAGTGGTCGCTCGGTAGAATCGAAAAAATTTACTCGGGTCCAGATAAAATCCCCTGTGTCGTGCAAGTAAAAACCGCGAAAGGATTACTTGACCGTAGTTTGGTGAAGGTATGTCCGTTACCCAGCCCGTAACCAACCTTCTAAGCCTTGTGTAGCGTTAATCATGCTAATTTGAATTAACTTGAGTATGACGTCCACGTTATTGTGATAAAATTATTGTGCTATTAAATGCTAATTTATTGTTTAGACCCTTTGGGTAATTGAATAACCTTTTTTTTGATTTTTTAGTTTTTTGGGTTTTTCTATAAAAATTGGGAATTTTTATGATGGGCGGAATGTTTAATGCTGCCAGTTATTTTTTGTTTTTATTTTTATTTGAATTTTTGGGAAAACCCAACTTTAAATTTTGTTTTGATATTTTTGGGCTTTTTAGGCAAACCTTTAAAAAAGAAACTCCTTGTTTGGGAAAATTCCGGTCAGGTGATAATTTCTCTCTTTGTTGAAAGTTATTTTCTTTTTGATCACCTGATCATTTTGGCAAAAATCATGCGCGCTTTGCACACGCTGGGAGTTTGAAGCGCCCCCCCTATATTTGACAGGGGAATAAAGAACTAACTTCCGACAAGACACTGAAAGAAGTCACACGTGTTTTAAGATTAAGACCAAAATTCCAACCACAAGAAAAGCCGCGGCGCTGCGAGTGAAATGTGGAACTGCTGCTGAATGAAAGAAGGTAAGCTTCTAGCGTGTTGCCGATTTTTTTCCTTTGTTTTAGTTCAATAGTCGGTTGTTTTCCCAGACGGGGTGAATTTAACTTTGGGGTAATTTTTTTGTGATATCTCTAGTCTTCTCCCCTTCAGGCACACTAAATAAGAAATTACCCTTTCCTTTAACTCAATAAATCTAATTTCTGTTGGAGACCATTTTTTACAAATTTCAAAAAAAATTTGCTTGTAGATATCGCAGGAGGTTGCAAATGGTAAAGTAGGAAAGATACCTTTTCCTTTGATCTGCCAGTGCAATTCTTTTTGCATTTTACACAATTCATTGTTATTGTTGTTTATTTTTAATTCAGTATCAGTAGGTATAAAAAGAATTTAACAAGATAAACACGAGCAATAACAAAAAAAGATCAATGTTAAAAAGATATAAATTGAAATAAAATTATTAGTTTTTGTTCTTAATTTTGATTAATTTAGTCGAGATGGTCTATATATTTTTCGCTATTTTTCTAGTCTAAATTTGGTTTACACTATTATTATTCACACTATTTGGTAGAGTAAATTTAGTACTATTTTCCTATATAACTTTCACAATTTAAAAAAAAATGTAAGGTTCTCAAGAGCTGACAAAAACATAACCGCTTACGACGCGATTTTAACAGCCTATTGCATCTAAACCAATTGATTTCGCTTGCCCTTTGATGTTGCAACTGATGTCTTTTTAAACCGAACTTCCTCAGAGCCTTAAAGTCACATTGGCTGCATCTAAACAAACCAATTTCTATCGCACTTTTATGTACATGTAACTGATGTGATTTTAAATCACAATTCCCCTTGGCCTTGTATTCACACTGGTTACACCTAAACCAGTTGATTTCATTTGCTATTGTATGCAGTAGCAAATGTGCTTTCAAATGACACTTCTGCTTGGCCTTAATTTCGCTTGCCCTTTGATGTTGCAACTGCTGTCTTTAAATTGGACTTCCTAAGAGCCTTAAAGTCACATTAGCTGCATCTAAACAAATCAATTTCTATCGCACTTTTATGTACTTGTAACTGATGTGTTTTTAAACTGGCCTTCATCTTGGCCTTGTAGTTACACTGATTGCATATAAACCAATTGATTTTATCTGCACTTGTATGTACATGTAACTGATGTGATTTTAAATCACACTTCCTCTTGGCCTTGTAGTTACACTGATTGCATATAAGCCAATTGATTTTATCTGCACTTGTATGTACTTGTAACTGATGTAATTTTAAATCACCCTTCCTCTTGGCCTTGTGGTTACACTGATTGCATAAAAACCAATTGATTTTATCTGCACTTATATGTCGCAGCAAATGAGCTTTCAATTGACCCTTCTGCGTGGCCTTGTAGTCACAGTGGTTGCATCTAAACCAATGGATTTCGCTTGCCCTTTGATGTTGCAACTGATGTCTTTTTAAATCGGACTTCCTAAGAGCCTTAAAGTCACATTGGCTGCATCTAAACAAATCAGTTTCTATCGCAATTTTATGTACTTGTACCTGATGTGATTTTAAATGAAACTTTCTCTTGGCCTTGTAGTTACACTGATTGCATAAAAACCAATTGATTTTACCTGCACTTGTATGACGCAGCAAATGAGCTTTTAAATGATGCCTTGACTTGCCTTTGTAGTCACAATGGTTGCATCCAAGCCAATTGATCTCGCTTGCACTTTTATGTTGAAGTTGATCTCTTTTTAAATTGCACTGCCTAACAGCCTTGTAATCACATTGGTTGCACCCAAACCAATTAATTTTAGGTGGACTTCCATGACGCGACAAATTATGCTTGCTCAAGTCGCACTTGCGTTTGGTTTCGTAATTGCAATAGCGGCATTTGAAGCAAGTGATCTCATCAACACTTTTGTGCTCAGACAAATGGTCGTTTTTTGCTCTCAACTTAGATTGATGTGTATTTGGTCCAGTTCTGAAATTAAAAAAAATTATTGGGAAAATCGTAATGTGTTTTTTACCATTTGCCACAGGGTTTATACAGGATAGGGCAAAACAACTGGTATTTGGCGCACTGACGCACAGAGGGCTGGTTGAACAAACTATGTTGCAATTGCCAAAAGTAAAAAACTTGATTAAAATGTCAACAGTTTTTTCTCTAATAGTGCAGTAAATTTGTAAAATTAAGCTGCAAAAAGAGTATTTATTTTTTATATTTGACATCGTCGTACCTCACACCCAAAGATAAATTTTTATTCTAGGATCTCCGATTTTCCGGCTGCAGAATCCAAGATGGCGGCGGCCAAAGTTAAGAAAATAAATGGATCCATGACGGATCTGACACCTTTCTAGGTAGCATTAGCACACTTCAAGTAAAGCTATGAAAATATATTAGAGTTGAAAACAGTTTTTTGTAAATATCTTAGAAACTAAAGCTCTTAGGAAGTTTTTGGTCATAACTCGATTTATTGAAAACTGAAAACAGTGTACTGATACGAGGCTCCGTTAAAAAATTAGCATTTTTTAAAGGTTTTAATTGTCATTAGCATTAATGGATTTTGACCAAAATCTAATCATCTAATACTATTTTACCTAAAAATTTTATGAAATCGGTTCAGCGGTTTTGGAGCTCTCGTGTTACGGACAGAAATAATATACACGCACACACACAGACATACATCACGACGATATTACCAGGAGAGGTCAAAATACATCCAAATAAAACATTTTTGGCGTTACCTCAAAAAAAAATTTTTTTTCGTGAATAAATACCTTCTCTAGCCATTGCTACGCGGGCTAGAAAGGTAAAAATGATTTCCCTGTTTTAGGAGAAATGAAATTAATTTTGATGGATTCACCTTAAGCGAGACCTACTGATAAATGGTCCCACTTTGCCTAATAAATTCCTAGAAGTCTGATTTATCTGGTAAAGGTGTATGTGAAAAGTAAATTTTTTGTATTTTATTACAGTTTCAAAACAAGCTATTGTTTGAAAATCAATCTCCAATCTGTGCAGCTTTCAATTTATTCAGGTCAATGTCAGTAGCTTCCAGCGTTGTGTCATCAGCAAATAACATAAACAAGAAAGAGCATTGGCCCGAGCACCGAACCCTCCAGGACTCCACTGACGACACAACGCTGGCCCGAAGCTTGGCCAATTATATCAGTGAATTGTTTTCTGCCTTGCAAGAAATTTAGTATTAAATCTAAACTTTTTTCGTCAATGTTATAAAGTTTTAGTTTTTGTATCCATTTTTTATGGTATATATAGTCAAAAGCCTTTGTTAAATCGCACATTAATACTCCGGTATACATTTCTGCTTCCATACCTTCCACAATTAAATCAATTAAAGTACTTAAATAATGAATGAAGAATCCATAATTTATTTGAAAAACAAAACTTTTACAAGAAGAAATATCTGAATATATAAAAAAAATCCTTAAACTTCATTAAATACTCTGCCAATTGTATAATAATGTATAATGTAACTTTTACTCATTCAGGTCCGCGAAAATAAGTCCCTATCCGCTAACCAGGTCGCGTCTACCCCCCACCCTTTTTTTGGCTTATATCCGGTGGATTTGATTCATTTTTAAATGGGACCATCTAGAGTCAAAACCCAACCTAGGAACCAGATTTCTTTAAATCGGGCAAGTAGTTTTTGAGTTACACGCATTGGTCGTAACAGACAGACATACATACAGACAAAGATAAATCAAAAAAGTTTGAGCTAATACATTAAAAAGTTAAAAATTTCCATGCACCACAACAATAAACTTTTTTGACAAGATGACTAAAACGGAAACAAAAAGTTAGACAAAATTTCAATTTTAAAACGTTAAAAATGTTTCAAATTAAAAATCTAAATATGGTTTCAAATGTATTACTAAAAAATAGTTTGTATTCCTTAACAGAATAAAATGCCTGAACTGCTAACAATCTTTATTTTAGTCTTAAATTTTTTAAAATCTAAATTTTTAATATCTAAATTTAATCTAAAATATCATTACATAACTCAAAATCTAAAGAGTTGAAGAAATGTTTAGGCGAAACCCGGGTGACCTAATGAGTCCTGCTGACCTTGTACCTACAATAGTCGTAAAAATTAGAATTTATACGAAGATTATTTCTGTGTTTGTGTATTTCAATTAGTTAACCCAAAATATATGGGAAGTTTTTTTTCCACCAAACAGCAATCGGTGGCAACAATCAGGTTCTTAAATTTTTCAGATGGAATCCACCACCCATCAATCATATTTTTCTGAAGGATTTCCGAAGCCATCAAATGATGCCATCTACTGCAACCGAGTTTGTGAGTCAGTGGAAGGTTTTGATGGAGTATATAACCTCACATTTTTTTCAGTAAGAGTCAAGTTAAAATAAGGCTGCGGTCAAATTTATAGCTGAACCTATAGGTCCTCATCTGAGGATTCAGACAAGGAACCTTTACATTTATAATAGAAAATATTATAAATATATTGCTGTAGCGGCTTGCTTGTTACATAACTTCGTCATTCGTCAAAATGAATTTGAGTTTATTAGACGAAATTCTTGACAATGATTAACTTTTTGCAGGCGATATTGCCGAAGTAGATGAGAATGAAAAAGAAACCAAATAATCAGAAATCTTTGCCCAATAAAACTTAAAAAATTGACATTTCACACTAGGTCGTCAGACATGTTTGTCTTCGCAAAGCTGAAGGTAAAAAACCGATGGTGAAAAATCGTAAAAAAGTTGGGTTATGTCCCTTTTTCTCTTGTCACTTGTGGGCGTGATGCCATCGGGTTTTGAATGATGACATATGTCAGCTGTCAACCAACTGTTGGCATCGTAAATCCCCCGACGGACAAAAATAGATAGAAAAAACTTCCACATATAGAGCAGGTAGGGTTAACAATTTTATCGCAACTTTTACAAGGAAAAACACTAGGGCCAATACTCTGTTAGATTAAAAAACACTGCACTTGCATCGAAAATTTAAATCTTCATCATTCAATTTTAACTCCTTAAAAAATGGCTTGCAGTGGTCTCTGTAACCAGCGTGAATCATTGTCCTGAATGCTTTTTTTGCATTCTAAATAGTTTTATGGCATACGATGAGTTTCCCCAGATATTTATGTCATACGAAATATTTGAATTAAAAAGTGCATAGTGAACGATTACCAGAGTATTTTTTTCACGAATATCTGGCAACCTTCTTAATTAGTCCGGTCAATGAATGGCCATTGAAGGGTTGTAGAGTGCATGGAGGGGGGGAATTTTTCTCTTCGAAAATATATTTAGGGTAGTTAGGACGTTAACATAAAAGGGATGAAGAACTCGCTGGATCTTCCAGTCCTTCAAATGGTCACTGCGCTAAATATCATCAATCTTCAGATGCCGAAAAAATAATATTTTAAAAGTATTCAACGGAATTCAGAAGCAAAGTCCGAAGCTTGCGGTAAAATATTGTACACAACTCTGCAGTGAATTAACGCAAGTTACATGTTTTCTTGTATGATAATGAATTGCCAAAAATTTCAAAAACAATTTTAGTTAGAACTTTACCGGAGATAAACATAAGATTTTTAAACAGAAACAGAAAATGTGTCTTGGTAGAAAAAAGAAAAATTTAAGTTTGGAGAAGAAAATTTTTGCGTAATCTTAACGAATACAGTATGGCAGGAAAAAATATATTACATGAAACGTGGCTAAATAAAGGACAAAAGAAAACAAAAGTATGGCAGGATGGTAACATTACTTCCGCAAGACAGGTATTTTCAAAATAATGGCTGTAAATATACTTTCAAAATTTGCAAGCAGTACTTTTTGTGCATACCATTCGGGCAGTTTTTTGTAGATATCTTTTGGGCATCGCACACTAAGTAAGCTTTTGGCTAATTTTAGTTATTTTTTCAGGCTTTTCTTAATGAATGGTCCACAGGGCTTAAAGCTCCTTCTGAAAAGGGGCGACGCCTTATAATCACTCATATTGGCGTTGGAAGGTTCAGGTTCAGGTCTTAGCATGTTTGAGTCAAAAAAGACGGGAAAGTTTGAAAACGGGATGTTTTCCTTGTTGAACCAAGGTCATCTCATAGCCGCCGTCTGGAAAAGCTACCCACGAGCGCCTGGCGCAAAGCCCAGATTGCAAGGCTTTATAAAAAGAGGTACCTATTTAGTTTAAAAATTATCCCCAGGCTACGACCCTACATGAAATATGCGAGCGAGAAATATCATTGCGAGCTATCCCATTAATTTGGGATCAGATTAAAAACGAAGTGGCGTCTAAAAACAAAAGTTTTAAATTGGCTGAAGTCAAGGGCCTATTGGAGATTGCAATTCAAAATGTGACTGCTCAAAGTTGAACGAATGAGCATTTCAAAGAAATTGAAAACAAAATCTGGGATATGGACGATTCGGTGGAAACACTAGTTGAACCACTGATAATAAAACCCCAATGAGGAAAGCTATTCAAACCATAACAGTAGCGCGTCAGACAGCGACTAATTTTTTTGTGCCTACATTTATATCCTAAAATAATGTTTTTCGATTGTTGTATGTAAGTAAATATGTTTGTGTCACGCTAAAGGCTAACCGGCTGAACCGATTTTGACAAAAAAGGTGTGGTTAAATTGCTACTGATCCTGAAACAGGAATTAACATGGCGGTCCTCAGACGCCATTTTGTCACATGATGTAGGCTTTAAGGCATACAAATTATCTAAATTTTAGGCGATTTTATTGAAATTCCTTTGATTACCCATTGCAAATGTCCTCTCATTTGCTGTAGTTACTTTGTAGTCCTCCCTGCTCCCATCCATCTCCCCTCCTGTCATTCCCCCCACCCCATTCAAAAACCATATTCGCATAATTTTATCAAATATAGAGCGATTTCAAAATTTATATCTGCATACGCTTTTAGACTTTTTTTCTAATACCATTTTACTAGTTCCACCACCCCCCTCCCGACCTCACCCTCTCTCCTCCACGCTATCCTTATTAGTAATAATTATATTTAAATATAAAGCGATTTCAAAAGTTCTTTCTATACATGCTTTAAAACTTTTTACCAACATCATTTTACTAGTTTCCCCCTCACTCCTTATTAGTAGTAGTTGTAGCTATACCTTTCAACAATTATAAAGCGATTTAAAAAATTCTTTCTGCATACACTTTAAGACTTTTTTTCCAACATCATTTTACTGGTTTCCCCCTCCCTCTGTTCTCCCCACCCTCCTTATTAGTAATAGTTATAGCTAGACCTTTCACAAATTTAAAGCGATTTCAAAAATTCTTTCGGCACACGCTTTAAAAAAATTTTCAAAACCATTTTACTAGTTCCCTCCTCCCCCACCTTCAGTCAATGGAAAGTAACACTGTTCGCGTACGTAGAAAATCTACACGTACTTTTTGGGTAAAACTAAATGAATTGTAAATGCATAGTGCTTTTTATAAAGATGAATAAGAATTAAACCTAAAAAATAAAAATTAAAAAATTAAATAAATAAAAAACACCCTGCTACTGCTAAATTTACTTGTAACTACTAGTCGCAGTTGGGTACAAAATTACCCAATAACCTGATTCATGAAAATACAAAACTATAATTTCGTAAATGCGCATTGGGCATCAAAACTAAAAGTTGAAGAATCTCGTACATCATAGGTATATCAATTTTGTACTCAACTGCGACTGGTACTTCAAGTAAATTTAGCAGTTGAGTGTTTTCTTTATTAATTTTTTTTTTATTTGTAAATATTTGTTAAATAAATAAACTGTTTATGACTTTATGTTAAAAATTAATTTTATTTAAAATAGTGCACGCCATTGCCTGCACCCCTCTACTCTCTTCCCGCCAATCGCAGCTTTGATGACGCAGTGTCACTTATATGCAATATAGACTATAGTAAGAGATTATTTGATTCTGCCTTGGATAATACACAATGTACTTACCCAGATGAGCTGTCTTCTAACATGAGTTCTTCCTGCTTCATTTCTTCACTTTTCAGTTCAACGTCTTCAAGTTCTGATTTAACGCTGAATGATGACAAATCAGGGAAACTACTATCTGATTGGCTAAAATATTTAAAAAAAAACAAACGTAAAATTTAGTACCCGTGAACACTGCTTGGTGACACCCTTGCGTTAGTTAATTAGACGGTTTTGTCTATAATCCTATGTAAATAGTGAGAAAACTCTCGCAAGAAGCGCCATCTACCGAGATACGAGAGAAACTAGAACAACGGCAGGCGAAAATTAGCCACGAAGCTTGTTTGATTTTTAAATTCACGGGTACTAAATTTCACATTTGTTAGTATTATTTGGCTTAAAAATTCCGCTGATTGATGCTCACGCGTCTGATGGCGGGTAAAAACGCTAATCAGCGCTGATCTGACCTGAAAGACAGAGCTCTGGTAGGTCACTGATGGTTTGTTTCTTTTTATTTACAATCGATCTTTTAATTGATCGATATGTATAGCAGTTTATTTTCACCTGCTATTGTTCTAGGTTCTCTCGTATCTCGGCAGATGGCGCTTCTTGCGAGAGTTTTCTCACTATTTACATATGATTAGAGACAAAACCGTCTAATTCGTAAGGGTGTCACTTTGACCAAGCAGTGTTCTGAGGAGTCCCATAAGGACGAAACAGTTAACTGTCAACACTTGTTAGGTGTCCATTAGATCTTGGACCTCCGTGAGGTTAAGCTTTTAAGCTACCCACGGAAAAATATGAGAGAAACAAAAATTATTTTTCCCGATTAGCCACGAAACTTATTTGATTATTAAAATAAAATTTATTCTGGGATTTAGCCCAGGATGTTTGCTTTAAATTGCCGCAACAAATACAAACAAAAATAATTGGCCAAATTAAAAAAAAAGTTTTCATCAACACTTTTGTGCTCAGACAAATGGTCGTTTTTTGCTCTCAACTTAGATTGATGTGTATTTGGTCCAGTTCTGAAATTAAAAAAAAAATTATTGGGAAAATCGTAATGTGTTTTTTACCATTTGCCACAGGGTTTATACAGGATAGGGCAAAACAACTGGTATTTGGCGCACTGACGCACAGAGGGCTGGTTGAACAAACTATGTTGCAATTGCCAAAAGTAAAAAACTTGATTAAAATGTCAACAGTTTTTTCTCTAATAGTGCAGTCAATTTGTAAAATTAAGCTGCAAAAAGAGTATATATTTTTTATATTTGACATCGTCGTACCTCACACCCAAAGATAAATTTTTATTCTAGGATCTCCGATTTTCCGGCTGCAGAATCCAAGATGGCGGCGGCCAAAGTTAAGAAAATAAATGGATCCATGACGGATCTGACACCTTTCTAGGTAGCATTAGCACACTTCAAGTAAAGCTATGAAAATATATTAGAGTTGAAAACAGTTTTTTGTAAATATCTTAGAAACTAAAGCTCTTAGGAAGTTTTTGGTCATAACTCGATTTATTGAAAACTGAAAACAGTGTACTGATACGAGGCTCCGTTAAAAAATTAGCATTTTTTAAAGGTTTTAATTGTCATTAGCATTAATGGATTTTGACCAAAATCTAATCATCTAATACTATTTTACCTAAAAATTTTATGAAATCGGTTCAGCGGTTTTGGAGCTCTCGTGTTACGGACAGAAATAATATACACGCACACACACAGACATACATCACGACGATATTGCCAGGATAGGTCAAAATACATCCAAATAAAACATTTTTGGCGTTACCTCAAAAAAAAATTTTTTTTCGTGAATAAATACCTTCTCTAGCCATTGCTACGCGGGCTAGAAAGGTAAAAATGATTTCCCTGTTTTAGGAGAAATGAAATTAATTTTGATGGATTCACCTTAAGCGAGACCTACTGATAAATGGTCCCTGGTGAGGTCAGGCCTTCTGTAGAAAATAAAATATACCGAAGGACCACTCGAGATAGCTCGAGAAAAACGTGTGGGAGTTAAGAGGGACTGTATCTTTCCACAGGGCTCCGACAGGGAAAAAAGAGCCTAAAACTTATTTACTAAAAATAGCGTAGCAATGAAAAATTATCAAAGAAACGACTTACCATTAGATGTCTTTCGTAGCTACTTGGCTGGCCAGCCCGATTATACGCGAAGTACCAGACTCTCCATTGTTCTATAGTTCAAAATGTTCCAAACACTAATATCTAATAAACTAAAGCGTAAAATTAATAGTTTCCACAATTTTAATATAAAATAATAGCGGTGCGGCGACTTTAGTTGCACGTGGCGCGTGGTTGAGTTGTTCGCTCAGACAATCGGCGTTTGCGTCTGCTAGGCCGAATTTAGCCGCTTATCTCAAATCCTTCATTGCTGGAAGAAGCGCGCGAAGTTTAAATTTAAAATATGGAAAGATATAGCGTAAAGTAAATCAAAATAATATTCTAAAAACGCTTGTAAGCGTAGAAAATGTAACCCAAAAATATTTAAAAACTAAGAGAGATAGCTTCTCTAATTTTAAGTGAAAATTAGAGAATATAATTATTTACAAAAATAAAAACAAGTTGGGAAACTTGTTCATTCGGCCCACCAAAATGAGCATCATTTTTCGGTAGGTGAATCTGAATCAATTGGAAGGGGGCAAAGCTTGACTAAAGGTCGTTTAAAGATACCGGACGCGGTACGAACATTTGCCACCCTAGCGTGCCCATCAGGCCCTTTAAAAATTTCAATAATGCGACCTACCCGCCATTGAAGGGGCGGTGATAACTCGTCTTTGATAAGAACGAGGGTACCTATTTTTGGCTCTGCGCATGGTTCCAACCATTTATTTCGTACTTGAAGGGTATGTAAAAATTCTTGGCTCCAACGACGCCAAAAATCGGCTTGTATTCGTTGGACCAAGTTCCATCGCGATAACCGATTCTCAGGTTTACTTGAAAAATCTTCATCAGGAACAGAAACTAAAGGTCCATGTGTTAAAAAATGTCCCGGTGTTAAAACCTGTAGATCGTTACAGTCGGTAGATTGCGGGGTCAAGGGGCGAGAATTTAAAATCGCCTCAATTTGACAAAGAACCGTGTACAACTCCTCATAACTTAGAATTTGCGAGCCAATGGTACGAATTAAGTGAGTTTTTACTGATTTTATCCCTGACTCCCAAAGACCGCCGAAGTGGGGAGCTGATGGAGGGATAAAATTCCAGGCGATAGCTTGTTGCGTGCAAGCATTTCTTGCAAGATCAAGCAATTCTTTGCTTGATTTAACGAAATTTGTCCCATTGTCTGAAAAAAGAGTTTTTATGTAACCTCTTCGGGCAACAAAGCGACGTAGCGCAGCTAAAAAAGCGTCCGAAGTTAGATCTGACACTAACTCGAGATGTAAAGCTTTAGTATTTAGACAAATAAAAAGGCAGATATATGCTTTTTGTGTTTTTACACCTCTGTGTTTACTGAGAGTGATAGGTATAGCACCACTAAAATCTACTCCACTAAAAGTAAAAGGCTTTTGTGGAATCAAGCGGTAGGACGGAATTTGTCCCATGATTTGCTCATAAGAATGCGGTTTGACGCGAAAGCAACGAACACATTTGGATAAAACCGTTTTAATTAAGCGTTTGGCAGATAAAATCCAAAAAATTTGACTAATGAGATATTGGACTGTTTGCACTCCGACATGCAAATATTTTTTGTGCATATATTCAATAAAAATATAAGAAAGTCTACTTTCCTTGGGTAAAAGAAGAGGATGTTTTTGTCCGTAAGAAATAGTCATGGCTTGTTGAATGCGTCCTCCAACTCTTATAAGACCATCCTGGTCTAAAAAGGGATTCAATTTTTGTATGGGTTTTATGCATTTTTTCTGGTTTTGAAGGTTAAGAATCACTTCAGAGAAGTATTTTTGTTGTTCGTGCTTAGCCAAACATTTTAAAGCGTTAAAGAGATCGATATAATCTATATTTGTCTTTTTTCTGACGTCTGCGGATAGTCTACAATTATTTATGAATCGTAAACTGCGGGCTAAAAGTAGTTGAATAGCGTAAAAATCGGATTTATTCTTTAAAAGCGAATCTAAAAAATTTTCCGTTGTTCGGTCACAAGAAATCAGAGCAACATTTTTTCGTTCCTCAGTCTCTAAACTGTCATTTATTTTGACTTGCGGGGTTTTTGTTGGCCATTTATCGAAAGATTCTTGTAAAAAACTAGGGGCGGCCCACCATAGGGGATGATTTAAAAGCTCACTCGGCGAGCAGCCGCGGCTGGCTACATCGGCACTATTGAGAAATGTGGGGGTATATAACCAACATTCTGGATTAATATTATCTTGGATAAGACTAACACGATTTGCGACAAAAGTTTTCCATTTACTTGGATGGGATTTTATCCAGTGTAAAACAACCATTGCGTCCGAAAAAGCGTAAATATTATTTATTGTGAACCTTTTTATGAATATATCATATGTGTATTTTAAGACCTCAGATAAAAGAGTAGCGGCTAGAAGTTCTATTCTCGGAATACTAACAAATTTTTTAAGTGGAGCGATGCGACTTTTCGCAAGAACAAAATATATGTGATATTTAGCGTTTCGTAAGACACGTAAGTATATTACGCATGCGTACCCTCGTTCACTCGCATCACAAAAACCACAGAGATCGATGGATTCGGCGTTTGTGATGTCAATGTGGCGGGGTAAACTAAATTTTTCTAAAACTTGAAATTCAGATTGATAGAGTGTCCACTGACGAACTATTTCTAAAGTAGGCGTGGCGTCCCAGGAAATACCAAGTAACCAAATTTGTTGAATCAAATATTTTAAAGTGAATGTTACTGGGGTAAGATAACCATGGGGGTCATAGCAGCGTGCTAAAAAAGAGAGAAGCGTCCTTTTTGTACAGCTTTGCTGATTAGGTAATATGTTAAATCGAAACTCGTCGTATGAAGGATGCCAGCACAGGCCTAAGACCTTAGTGACGTCATCCGAATCGAGAGATAAAACTGCGGGGATGACTAAGGAGGGATCTAAATGAGAGATCACTTCTGAGCGATTGCTAGACCATTTGTGTAATTTCAAGCCAGCGTTTCCTAATAACTCCGTAAGCTCTTGCTGCAAATTTAACGCCTCTTGAACCGTTTTACATGAAGTAGTGACGTCATCAATATAGGTATCGTTAAGTATAACTTTAGCAGCGTGAGGGTAGTTATCATATTCGGACTCAGCTAAGTGCTGAAGGGTGCGTAAAGCGAGATATGGTGAACAGTTCACTCCGTAAGTGACAGTTCGTAGTTTAAAAACGGAAACTTTTTCATTAGGGTTAAAACGCCAAAATATTTTTTGGTATTTTTGATGATCAGGGTTGATATTTATACCACGATACATTTTTTGAATATCGCAGGTGAGCGTCACAGGGTTAAGGCGAAAATGTAATAATATTTGAATAATATCTTTTTGTAGTTTTGGACCCGATAATAAGACTTGATTAAGCGAAATATGCGTAAAAGGGTCGGTAACACTCGCATTAAAAACTACCCTTGTCTTAGTAGTGATAGCTTCATTTTTAACAACAGCGAAATGTGGAATAAAATAGCTGTCTGAATCGTCTTCTTTTTCTGAGTCATAGTCCATATGACCCAATTCCAAATATTCATTCATAAATTTAGAATATTCACAATACAAGTTTTTATCCCGAAGCAGTTTTTTTTCTAAAGATAAGAAACGATTTAGCGCGACTTGTTTGATTGTAGGAAACTGCGGTGGATTCTCAAATGTGCGAAAGGGAAGGGAGACAGTATACCGGCCTTCTTGATTACGCGACACGCTCTGTTTAAAATAATTTTCACAAATTTCATCCTCTGGTTTCAAATGAGTTTTTTGGGGGACGCAGTCGGTTTCCCAAAATTTTGAAATTAATTGCGAAAACGAGTCATTTTCATTTTGACAAAAAAGAGCATTAATTGGCGGGGTAGAAATTAAGGGTTGATTTATTTGTCCCATCAAAATATAGCCGAAAATAGTTCCCATAGCAAAGGGATGATTTGGATCATCGCTAGCGATTTTTTCACCCTGTATAATTAGTGGAAATAGATCCATACCAATTAGTAAATTTACAGGCGAAGGGTTGTAAAAAGTGGGATCTGCTAAGGGTAAATTTTTTATAAAATGCCAATTTTCTGTATTTATTTTTACTGACGGTAAATCAGTACAAACCTTTTGCAAAATAATCGCTTGCGTGGACACAAAAATATCTGGTTTTTGAAAATTACAAATTTTAATAAAAATCGATCCTAGATCAGAAGTAAGAGAGTTGCCTCCAACCCCCTGTATATTTGAACATAAGGGTTGTCTGGGAAGGCCCAATTGTTGCGCTAATTTTTGAGAACAGAAAGTGTTTTGCGAACCGCTGTCTAAAACGGCTCTAACTGTTTGAAAGTGACCGCGGACATCTTGAATTTTTACTAGGATAGTTGACAATAAAACTTGCGATTGCGCAGAAATAAAACCACAATGCGTGGGGTTAGAACCCGAAGGAGTTGCGATTGGTACTTGTGAATTAGAAGACGTCGAAGTAAAATTGTTATTATTTTGAGTAGAGTAATTTTGAAGCGGACACCCAGTAGCCGGGGATCTAAAACTTTGCTGACTGGCCAAGTAACCACGTGGTGAACTACTTGGAGATGCGTTAAGAGACATATTAGAGAGATTTTGTGAGAAATTCACGTTAGCATCAAAATGTGATCTATTTTGATTTTGAGAATTAGCGCAATTATAATTTCGCTCAAAATGAATTAATGAGTGGTGTCTTTGATTACCAGGGCAATAGCGACATGAGCGTAGACTTTGACAAGAATTTGTTAAATGTATTGAGCTTAAACAATTTAAACATAGTTTTTTATTTTTAGCGTAAGAATAGCGTTCGTAGGGAGATTTACCTTTAAATGCGTTACATAAATATATTGAATGTGTGTTAGAATCACAAAAAGCGCATCTATCTTTAGAATGAGTATTTTCCGTACCAAGTAGCGTTTTTGTATAATAAGGCGAGGCGTTATTTTTATAAAACTGTTTATTATTTTTAAATCTATTTTTAGATTGTAGCGAATAAAGCGAATTACATTGACTTTCAAGGAAATTATAAATTTCTTGATATGTGGGCATTTCATTAGATCTAGAATTAGCTAGTTCAAAGCGCGAAAGTAGTACCTCAGGCAATTTATCTAGTAAAATGTTGGCGAGCGGAAAACACCATTGATCAGTGTCGTAATTTAGAGTTTTTAAAGCCTCAATGTTTTCTGAAAAAACATCAAGCAGCGTGCGCAACGTTTCTGGATTGTCGTCTTTGAGAGCGGGAAAATTATACACGGAGCGCCAATAAGTTTGAGCCGATAAGCGGGGGTTATGATAGCGTTTTAGAAGCGTATTGTAAGCGATTATATAATTAGCGTCGGTTATTTGTAAGTGTTTAACTACGTTTAAAGGCGGTCCTTTTAGGTAGGACAGTAACAAATTAAATTTAGCGTTTGTAGGAATACTAGGATTATTGTGTACAGAACTATTGTACATATCTAGAAAGGTTGGAAACTTAGTGATGTCGCCATGAAATTCGACAATGCGCAGTCTTGGCATTAAAGACGCCATAAAGCGGTCTGGATCAGAAGAATTTGAAATTTGCGTTAAGTTTTGAGGTTGAGGAGCTTCAATTTTCACCTCAAATAGTTGTTTTTGAATTCTTTTAATATCATAGAAGCTGTCGTCAAACTCAGTAAGGCGTTCATTTTCTTCTTCCAGTCTCTCCGGACTTGCCGAATAAGCCTCTATTATTTGATTTTGATAAATAAAAAATGTTTCTTTCATTTCATCAAGGTCGATAAGTCGAACCTGTAAACACGGTTTTTTTGTATCATCCGTTAGGCAAGCATTAGCTAAGTTATGAAGAGTATTAATGCGATTATGTTGCACATTACGGAGTGCTTCTAACTTCTTAAGTTGCGTACTCATTGTAATGTTTTTAAAAAACTCCGTTAAAACAGGTGAACGATTAGTTTCCGAAATTTTTAATATTTAAAAATTAAAAGCGTTTAAAAAGAAAAGAGAATAGGCGATAAAAAATGTAAACAAGTCTCATTTACCTCTTAATATCTTTGTGTTGGAAACTTTTCCTACGTGCATTCGACGCCAAGCCAAAAAGAGGTAGGAAATGCGCGAAAACAATGCGCGTTCGGTACTTTTTTTACTTGTTATTTTTACTGCGAGCACAGCAAAAAGAGCAAGGTCAGCGTATTTATTAAAAATTTTATATTTAACAAAATGCGATTTAGACTTTAATTTTTCCCGGGGTCCTGTTATCGGGCTCGAACCTGGACCAAATGGTGAGGTCAGGCCTTCTGTAGAAAATAAAATATACCGAAGGACCACTCGAGATAGCTCGAGAAAAACGTGTGGGAGTTAAGAGGGACTGTATCTTTCCACAGGGCTCCGACAGGGAAAAAAGAGCCTAAAACTTATTTACTAAAAATAGCGTAGCAATGAAAAATTATCAAAGAAACGACTTACCATTAGATGTCTTTCGTAGCTACTTGGCTGGCCAGCCCGATTATACGCGAAGTACCAGACTCTCCATTGTTCTATAGTTCAAAATGTTCCAAACACTAATATCTAATAAACTAAAGCGTAAAATTAATAGTTTTCACAATTTTAATATAAAATAATAGCGGTGCGGCGACTTTAGTTGCACGTGGCGCGTGGTTGAGTTGTTCGCTCAGACAATCGGCGTTTGCGTCTGCTAGGCCGAATTTAGCCGCTTATCTCAAATCCTTCATTGCTGGAAGAAGCGCGCGAAGTTTAAATTTAAAATATGGAAAGATATAGCGTAAAGTAAATCAAAATAATATTCTAAAAACGCTTGTAAGCGTAGAAAATGTAACCCAAAAATATTTAAAAACTAAGAGAGATAGCTTCTCTAATTTTAAGTGAAAATTAGAGAATATAATTATTTACAAAAATAAAAACAAGTTGGGAAACTTGTTCAGTCCCACTTTGCCTAATAAATTCCTAGAAGTCTGATTTACATCTGGTAAAGGTGTATGTGAAAAGTAAATTTTTTGTATTTTATTACAGTTTCAAAACAAGCTATTGTTTGAAAATCAATCTCCAATCTGTGCAGCTTTCAATTTATTCAGGTCAATGTCAGTAGCTTCCAGCGTTGTGTCATCAGCAAATAACATAAACAAGAAAGAGCATTGGCCCGAGCACCGAACCCTCCAGGACTCCACTGACGACACAACGCTGGCCCGAAGCTTGGCCAATTATATCAGTGAATTGTTTTCTGCCTTGCAAGAAATTTAGTATTAAATCTAAACTTGTTATGTTATGTTATAAAGTTTTAGTTTTTGTATCCATTTTTTATGGTATATATAGTCAAAAGCCTTTGTTAAATCGCACATTAATACTCCGGTATACATTTCTGCTTCCATACCTTCCACAATTAAATCAATTAAAGTACTTAAATAATGAATGAAGAATCCATAATTTATTTGAAAAACAAAACTTTTACAAGAAGAAATATCTGGATATATAAAAAAAATCCTTAAACTTCATTAAATACTCTGCCAATTGTATAATAATGTATAATGTAACTTTTACCCATTCAGGTCCGCGAAAATAAGTCCCTATCCGCTAACCAGGTCGCGTCTACCCCCCACCCTTTTTTTGGCTTATATCCGGTGGATTTGATTCATTTTTAAATGGGACCATCTAGAGTCAAAACCCATCCTAGGAACCAGATTTCTTTAAATCGGGCAAGTAGTTTTTGAGTTACACGCATTGGTCGTAACAGACAGACATACATACAGACAAAGATAAATCAAAAAAGTTTGAGCTAATACATTAAAAAGTTAAAAATTTCCATGCACCACAACAATAAACTTTTTTGACAAGATGACTAAAACGGAAACAAAAAGTTAGACAAAATTTCAATTTTAAAACGTTAAAAATGTTTTAAATTAAAAATCTAAATATGGTTTCAAATGTATTACTAAAAAATAGTTTGTATTCCTTAACAGAATAAAATGCCTGAACTGCTAACAATCTTTATTTTAGTCTTAAATTTTTTAAAATCTAAATTTTTAATATCTAAATTTAATCTAAAATATCATTACATAACTCAAAATCTAAAGAGTTGAAGAAATGTTTAGGCGAAACCCGGGTGACCTAATGAGTCCTGCTGACCTTGTACCTACAATAGTCGTAAAAATTAGAATTTATACGAAGATTATTTCTGTGTTTGTGTATTTCAATTAGTTGACCCAAAATATATGGGAAGTTTTTTTTCCACCAAACAGCAATCGGTGGCAACAATCAGGTTCTTAAATTTTTCAGATGGAATCCACCACCCATCAATCATATTTTTCTGAAGGATTTCCGATGCCATCAAATGATGCCATCTACTGCAACCGAGTTTGTGAGTCAATGGAAGGTTTTGATGGAGTATATAACCTCACATTTTTTTCAGTAAGAGTCAAGTTAAAATAAGGCTGCGGCCAAATTTATAGCTGAACCTATAGGTCCTCATCTGAGGATTCAGACAAGGAACCTTTACATCTATAATAGAAAATATTATAAATATATTGCTGTAGCGGCTTGCTTGTTACATAACTTCGTCATTCGTCAAAATGAATTTGAGTTTATTAGACGAAATTCTTGACAATGATTAACTTTTTGCAGGCGATATTGCCGAAGTAGATGAGAATGAAAAAGAAACCAAATAATCAGAAATCTTTGCCCAATAAAACTTAAAAAATTGACATTTCACACTAGGTCGTCAGACATGTTTGTCTTCGCAAAGCTGATGGTGAAAAATCGTAAAAAAGTTGGGTTATGTCCCTTTTTCTCTTGTCACTTGTGGGCGTGATGCCATCGGGTTTTTATTTCAATAATGTCAGAATGATGACATATGTCAGCTGTCAACCAACTGTTGGCATCGTAAATCCCCCGACGGACAAAAATAGATAGAAAAAAACTTCCACATATAGAGCAGGTAGGGTTAACAATTTTATCGCAACTTTTACAAGGAAAAACACTAGGGCCAATACTCTGTTAGATTAAAAAACACTGCACTTGCATCGAAAATTTAAATCTTCATCATTCAATTTTAACTCCTTAAAAAATGGCTTGCAGTGGTCTCTGTAACCAGCGTGAATCATTGTCCTGAATGCTTTTTTTGCATTCTAAATAGTTTTATTGCATACGATGAGTTTCCCCAGATATTTATGTCATACGAAATATTTGAATTAAAAAGTGCATAGTGAACGATTACCAGAGTATTTTTTTCACGAATATCTGGCAACCTTCTTAATTAGTCCGGTCAATGAATGGCCATTGAAGGGTTGTAGAGTGCATGGAGGGGGGGAATTTTTCTCTTCGAAAATATATTTAGGGTAGTTAGGACGTTAACATAAAAGGGATGAAGAAGTCGCTGGATCTTCCAGTCCTTCAAATGGTCACTGCGCTAAATATCATCAATCTTCAGATGCCGAAAAAATAATATTTTAAAAGTATTCAACGGAATTCAGAAGCAAAGTCCGAAGCTTGCGGTAAAATATTGTATACAACTCTGCAGTGAATTAACGCAAGTTACATGTTTTCTTGTATGATAATGAATTGCCAAAAATTTCAAAAACAATTTTAGTTAGAACTTTACCGGAGATAAACATAAGATTTTTAAACAAAAACAGAAAATGTGTCTTGGTAGAAAAAAGAAAAATTTAAGTTTGGAGAAGAAAATTTTTGCGTAATCTTAACGAATACAGTATGGCAGGAAAAAAATATATTACATGAAACGTGGCTAAATAAAGGACACAAGAAAACAAAAGTATGGCAGGATGGTAACATTACTTCCGCAAGACAGGTATTTTCAAAATAATGGCTGTAAATATACTTTCAAAATTTGCAAGCCGTACTTTTTGTGCATACCATTCGGGCAGTTTTTTGTAGCGATACTGGTTTTTTGGAAGGTTCAGGTTCAGGTCTTAGCATGTTTGAGTCAAAAAAGACGGGAAAGTTTGAAAACGGGATGTTTTCCTTGTTGAACCAAGGTCATCTCATAGCCGCCGTCTGGAAAAGCTACCCACGAGCGCCTGGCGCAAAGCCCAGATTGCAAGGCTTCATAAAAAGAGGTACCTATTTAGTTTAAAAATTATCCCCAGGCTACGACCCTACATGAAATATGCGAGCGAGAAATATCATTGCGAGCTATCCCATTAATTTGGGATCAGATTAAAAACGAAGTGGCGTCTAAAAACAAAAGTTTTAAATTGGCTGAAGTCAAGGGCCTATTGGAGATTGCAATTCAAAATGTGACTGCTCAAAGTTGAACGAATGAGCATTTCAAAGAAATTGAAAACAAAATCTGGGATATGGACGATTCGGTGGAAACACTAGTTGAACCACTGATAATAAAACCCCAATGAGGAAAGCTATTCAAACCATAACAGTAGCGCGTCAGACAGCGACTAATTTTTTTGTGCCTACATTTATATCCTAAAATAATGTTTTTCGATTGTTGTATGTAAGTAAATATGTTTGTGTCACGCTAAAGGCTAACCGGCTGAACCGATTTTGACAAAAAAGGTGTGGTTAAATTGCTACTGATCCTGAAACAGGAATTAACATGGCGGTCCTCAGACGCCATTTTGTCACATGATGTAGGCTTTAAGGCATACAAATTATCTAAATTTTAGGCGATTTTATTGAAATTCCTTTGATTACCCATTGCAAATGTCCTCTCATTTGCTGTAGTTACTTTGTAGTCCTCCCTGCTCCCATCCATCTCCCCTCCTGTCATTCCCCCCACCCCATTCAAAAACCATATTCGCATAATTTTATCAAATATAGAGCGATTTCAAAATTTATTTCTGCATACGCTTTTAGACTTTTTTCTAATACCATTTTACTAGTTCCACCACCCCCCTCCCGACCTCACCCTCTCTCCTCCACGCTATCCTTATTAGTAATAATTATATTTAAATATAAAGCGATTTCAAAAGTTCTTTCTATACATGCTTTAAAACTTTTTACCAACATCATTTTACTAGTTTCCCCCTCACTCCTTATTAGTAGTAGTTGAAGCTATACCTTTCAACAATTATAAAGCGATTTAAAAAATTCTTTCTGCATACACTTTAAGACTTTTTTTCCAACATCATTTTACTGGTTTCCCCCTCCCTCTGTTCTCCCCACCCTCCTTATTAGTAATAGTTATAGCTAGACCTTTCACAAATTTAAAGCGATTTCAAAAATTCTTTCGGCACACGCTTTAAAAAAAATTTTAAAACCATTTTACTAGTTCCCTCCTCCCCCACCTTCAGTCAATGGAAAGTAACACTGTTCGCGTACGTAGAAAATCTACACGTACTTTTTGGGTAAAACTAAATGAATTGTAAATGCATAGTGCTTTTTATAAAGATGAATAAGAATTAAACCTAAAAAATAAAAATTAAAAAATTAAATAAATAAAAAACACCCTGCTACTGCTAAATTTACTTGTAACTACTAGTCGCAGTTGGGTACAAAATTACCCAATAACCTGATTCATGAAAATACAAAACTATAATTTCGTAAATGCGCATTGGGCATCAAAACTAAAAGTTGAAGAATCTCGTACATCATAGGTATATCAATTTTGTACTCAACTGCGACTGGTACTTCAAGTAAATTTAGCAGTTGAGTGTTTTCTTTATTAATTTTTTTTTTATTTGTAAATATTTGTTAAATAAATAAACTGTTTATGACTTTATGTTAAAAATTAATTTTATTTAAAATAGTGCACGCCATTGCCTGCACCCCTCTACTCTCTTCCCGCCAATCGCAGCTTTGATGACGCAGTGTCACTTATATGCAATATAGACTATAGTAAGAGATTATTTGATTCTGCCTTGGATAATACACAATGTACTTACCCAGATGAGCTGTCTTCTAACATGAGTTCTTCCTGCTTCATTTCTTCACTTTTCAGTTCAACGTCTTCAAGTTCTGATTTAACGCTGAATGATGACAAATCAGGGAAACTACTATCTGATTGGCTAAAATATTTAAAAAAAAACAAACGTGAAATTTAGTACCCGTGAACACTGCTTGGTGACACCCTTGCGTTAGTTAATTAGACGGTTTTGTCTATAATCCTATGTAAATAGTGAGAAAACTCTCGCAAGAAGCGCCATCTACCGAGATACGAGAGAAACTAGAACAACGGCAGGCGAAAATTAGCCACGAAGCTTGTTTGATTTTTAAATTCACGGGTACTAAATTTCACATTTGTTAGTATTATTTGGCTTAAAAATTCCGCTGATTGATGCTCACGCGTCTGATGGCGGGTAAAAACGCTAATCAGCGCTGATCTGACCTGAAAGACAGAGCTCTGGTAGGTCACTGATGGTTTGTTTCTTTTTATTTACAATCGATCTTTTAATTGATCGATATGTATAGCAGTTTATTTTCACCTGCTATTGTTCTAGGTTCTCTCGTATCTCGGCAGATGGCGCTTCTTGCGAGAGTTTTCTCACTATTTACATATGATTAGAGACAAAACCGTCTAATTCGTAAGGGTGTCACTTTGACCAAGCAGTGTTCTGAGGAGTCCCATAAGGACGAAACAGTTAACTGTCAACACTTGTTAGGTGTCCATTAGATCTTGGACCTCCGTGAGGTTAAGCTTTTAAGCTACCCACGGAAAAATATGAGAGAAACAAAAATTATTTTTCCCGATTAGCCACGAAACTTATTTGATTATTAAAATAAAATTTATTCTGGGATTTAGCCCAGGATGTTTGCTTTAAATTGCCGCAACAAATACAAACAAAAATAATTGGCCAAATTAAAAAAAAAGTTTTGACCCTTTTAGGAATGGCACACACATATAAAAAGACACTCATTCCACTTATTTCTATATTAATATCTTATCCTAGGTTAGTATCAAAATTGGCCCAGTTTTCAGTCAATTTGATGAGAATAACCCCTAAAGCAATTAACTGAACCACCAATTATTTAAAAATAATAAATAATAAACAGTAAAATCATAAAAAAAACAAAACTGTCTCACTACAGACCAATCTCCCCTACTTTTGTATATTTTGCATAACAAAAACTGTTTGTTTTTGAAAGTTTTGTTTTTTTTTTATTTAGGGAAGGTTTCATCACATATTGCTGGTTATAGTTTATAATTACTTTGTGTTTATAAACAATAAATATTATTCTTTACTTAAAAATGTTTGTTCTAGTTTTTCCTGTGGCTCACATTTGCAATAAAAAGTTATATTTTGCTGAAAATTAAACTTTTTAAGAATCCCTCGTCACAAATGACAAAAACAAAATCGTCCAAGATCATGAATGAAAATGGTAAAACTGTCCAATGGCAAATACAGAATTATGAATAACTGGTCATTAGACAAAAACGTAATTCATCAAAACAGGACAACAGCAAGATCGAAGTTTAGTAAAACTTTTATCTTTTATCAAAACCGGACAAAATCATATAAAGGGGCCGGGCCTAGCATAAGCAACTGTAAAGCCCGCATTTAGGCCGGTTAAGTCGAGCCGAGAAATTCATCTTTTGCCTATCTGCGGTTACATTAAATTAATTTTGAGGTAGGCGTCCTAGAGTCCTTAGCTTAGACGAGAAATGATATTAAAAGGCACTTTAAATTCTGTTACAAATACCTATATTTTCATTTCAAAACTTGAGTACAAAATTCGTATAACATCGATTAATAAAATTTTAAACATTGAAACGCAATTTTTTCTAGAGTCTAACCACAATATAGTTTTTAATTTGGATCTAGCACATAATTGTTCAATTCAAGTTTAAAAGGCATATTATTTCCCTTAAAACACCAAACACTGGTATTAGTGTCTAGGTTTTACAAGTTCCTATAAAAAATTACCTCACCAAATAATGTTTCTTATTTCTAAGGCACCATTTTACCTTTCAGCACCAATTTTCTTTCTCCATAAAAAAATGTCTCGTTTCATTTATGATTTATATATTCACTACTAAAAGTTTTTATGCAGTTCTACAACCTGCATCTTCTTACGTAAAATACTGATTTTTAACTTTTTACTAAATTACTTCACTACTACGAGTTTTTTTTAATTTAAACACTTTAACTGCGGTTTTGATACTGATCTTTTAATATTAATATTTTCACTTTGTTTTTATACCTTTTTTCTTTCTTCTTCATGTTAATTATTTCACTGATTTTTTATGACTGATTTTAATAAGCGCGACTCGTCTTTTTATATAAAAAATCTGTTGTTGTTTAATGCAGATGTTGATGATGAACTATTTAGGCAAATTTGAACAACAAGGCAATAAATATTAATCTGGTGACAGGTTTAACCTATTTCTCCAGAATTGTGCTCATTTAATTTGTTATTTTTTAATATTTTTAATTCCGAGACAAACAATAAATCAGCCACCTGTTTGTGCTTTGGCTCCAAGAAAAGAGGTCAATAATTAAAAATTATTTAATATTTATTATTTCGGCGAAATTCCAGTGCTGAGTAAGTGTTATTTTTTTGGTTACCTACTTTACTAATTTAAAAGGAATTTTGTTCTTTAAAAAGATCTTGGATCTATTTAGTTCACAGGTGTTTTGCTAAATTTGTTTTAATGGTTTATTAAATGATTTTATAATTTCAGTTTTACACGGGCTCGCGTTTCGATCGGATCGTTGGTAATCCAAAATGTGTGCCAGATAAATAGTGACTTGTTCCTTGTTACAGAATAATACTTAAGGCTTTTGTAGAACAATGTGAATTTAGTGCATGGTCAAAGGTTAGTTTTATTTTACTTTTACATAGGTTCGACATTTTACTTTGATGATAAACAGTTTTTTTTTTATTTTAGAGATGATTTCTTATGGCTTGTTTTTAAAATAATTTATGATCTTTCTTTTTCGGTTAAATAAGGTTTGTGTGCTGCCTGTTAAAACTCTCTCCTTTCTTTTTATGTATACTGGTTCCGCCTCTCTTCCTCATACAAATCGATATCATGGAAGTTTTGCGGCAAATTTAAATTGGGAACAAATAATATTGTTGTTTTTGAACCCAAAAATACATAATGTTTTTTCCTTTAATTAGCTCCCCTGTTCTTCTTTTGAGAGGTCAAAATCGGTGTAAACCGAACCGAACCTCTTGGTCAATTAATTGCAAATGAATATCTTCCCTATGAAGATCCCTATGTTGATACAGCGTTTTCATTGGGCATGGCAGTAAAGAAATTGAAGAAAAGGACGCTTTAATTGCATAGCAATATCAGAACCATTCTTCTTTAGGTGGACTTCACAAGCTAGACATTATACAGACCCTTCGATTAATAATTCCGCTTTATAGGACTGTTATGCATTTTTCTTTATGACCTAAGACGATTTTTTATTTGTTCTTTATGCTAAACTATGGGGGCCCCCTTTTTAAAAGTGCCAAATGTTGTTTATAATTACCTTTGGGTAATTCCATTTAATATCCACCAATGAGTGCCCCTCATAGTCTTAGATTTTATTTATTTTTTTACAGTGGATAGACAGGCCTCAAAAAACTTCAAAAAACTCAAACTTTTTTTTTCATCTCCACCCTTCTTTTTTAGTGTCCATTTAAAATTTCCTAAAACGAGCCATACAGACCTAATTTGTAAAAATTGTAGTTCATACACGAATTAAGCTACCGACATCAAACAAACTGCAAATTGTAAAGAAATCTTCGATCGTTTAAACCTTTTTGAACATAATTAGTTATTGCTGTACTAAATGGGCCTTGGCCAGAAAAAAAAAATAACTTTTGAAAAAAATTTCATATTTTATAAATTTATATCTGCTTATGATAACTTGCAACCAAAAAAATCTTCATATGGTTAGTAGCCAAAAACCTTTTCTTATATGAAATTAGTATAAACGATTTCATAAAATGTGGCTTAGAGTTTAAACAAAAAATCATTTAATTCGATGTTTTCGAAAAATTGCTTTTTTAGCTATTTTCAGGAGTCAAAAAGGCCATGTTTGAGTGAGTCGATTTAAACCAAATTATTCTGGTTATCACGGAAAAGTATTAGTCTTCAATAATCATAATTAAAATGTTTGTGTACTTTGCTTGTAATTGCCCTGTGGGTCTATATGTTCGCCTATAACCAAATCTGTATAAAATCATATACTTTCAAATGGGTAGCTACGATTTTGAAAAAAATTGGTATTTACACTCAAAAGGGCTCTGTTGGCTCTCTTTAAATGGTGTACAAAACCATACAATAGTAAAGTGGCAAACAGCATTTTTATTTAAAATATCAATGTTATACAAAATATTTTTCCTTCATACATTGTTACAGAAATCTTGGATATATATATTTAAAAACAAATATATACCTAAAATTGTATGTTTAAAAAAACATTGCGCCATTACACAGTGGATCAAGGTATAGGAAACCAGCGACGTATTTTTATTTCAATCCTTACTCCATAAGATACATAAAATGCATATTGGATGTGTCAACAAGTATAAAATAGTGGCCTAATAACAATATCTAACTAACAGTCTAATAGAATACTTATATTATTAGTCTCAAAATTATAAAGCTATAATATTATTCAACACAAAGAAAAAAAAACTAGATCACTAAAAATAATTTCACAAACTATTACATTGACAAAGAGAACTTAGAAAATAGTAAAGTAGTCACTGTGACTGTATAACACATTTTCAGTTAGGATATTTTTAACTTGTACTTTAAATGTTTTAAAATTCTGGATATTCCTTATGTCTGCTGGAAGTTTGTTATATACCTTAATAGATATGTAAAGTGGTGACTTTTCGAATAGTGTAGAGTTGTGTGAAGGAATGCTGAGTTGGCATGAAGATCTTGTTTTAATTCCCATGTTAATTTGGTTGTTTGTTGTGAAGTATGACTGATACTTTTTAACAAAAATTAAAAGTTTATAAAAATACAATGAGTATACAGTCATAATTTTGTACTTTCTAAAGATTGGAGCAGCATGATCCTTCCATCCAGCCCCATCTAGGATACGGACTAGTCTCTTTTGTACAATAAACAATCTCTCTATTTTTAGAGAAGATCCCCAGATAGTTATCCCATAAGCAAGACGGCTGATCACCTGTGCATGGATATAGAGCAGAATAGTTTTTGTGTTTAGTTCTTGCTTTAGATTTTTTACAATGAAAGGTGGCCAATATGAGTCTCCCAGCAAAATTTGTGAAAATATTCCACATATTTTAATTTATGATACGTACAAATATCGGTCATAGTTGCTTTTACTCTCCATTCTAACAAGATTCAGTTTTGGAAAATCGTGAATAACTTTTTTTATGGCACTCTTCTAAAACTATCTTTTCCACCGAACAATCCATTATTAAGCTATTTAAAGCGTCAACAGTCTCGAAAATTAAGAAATGTAGGCAACCACTTTTATTGGAAATTGTCGCGCGTCTTAATGATAACAGTTTAAAAAAAAACTAAGCATAGTGGATCAGCTTTTAAGGGTATAAAGACTAATTAAATTAAAAAATTATCATTATAGGTCTCTTTCCTTTAATCACTTTACAAATTTTTTATTTTTTTTTTAAATATAAGCAATTAAATATTTGGCGAAATTTTTTTTAAAGCGAATGTCGCTAGTTTCCTAGACCTTGATCCACTGTGTAATGGTGCAAGGTTTTTTTTAAACATAAAATTTTAGGTATATATTAGATTTTAAATATATATATATATATATATATATATATATATATATTAAAGATTTCTGTAACAATGTATGAAGGAAAAATATTTTGTATAAAATTGATATTTTAAATAAAAATGCTGTTTGCTACTTTACTATTGTATAGTTTTGTACACCATTTAACGAGAGCCAACTAGAGCCCTTTGTGAGTGTAAATACCAAATTTTTTCAAAATCGTAGCTACCGACTTTAAAGTATATGATTTTATATAGATTTGGTTATAGGCGAACATATAGACCCACAGAGCAATTACAAGCAAAATACACAAACATTTTAATTATGATTATTGAAGACCAATACTTTCTCGTGATAACCAGCAGAATTTAGTTTAAATCGACTCACTCAAACATGGCCTTTTTGACTCCTAAATATAGCTAAATTTTCTGTTTATAGACTAAGCCATATTTTTTGAAAAATTTTATACTAATTTTATATAAGAAAAGGTCTATGGCTACAAACCATATGAATAGTTTTTTGGTTGCAAGTTATCATACGCAGATATAAATTTATAAAATATGAATTTTTTTTAAAAAGTTATTTTTTTTTAAATATGCACACAAAGCATGTTTAGTACAGCAATAACTTATTATGTTCAAGGTTTAAACGGACAAAGCTTTCTTTTCAATTTGCAGTTTGTCTGATCTCGGTGGCTTAATTCGTATATTAACTGCAATTTTTTCAAATTAGGACTGCATGGCTCATTTTGGGAAATTTTAAATCGACACTAAAAAAGAGGGGTGGGGATGAAAAAAAAAAGTATGGGTTTTTTTTAGTTTTTTGGGGCCTGTCTATCCACTGAAAAAAAATAAATAAAATCTAAGACTAGAAGATTGTTTTTATCAAAGAATGAGTCATTTGGCTAAAAATCTTATTACTCAGTTTCTATTGAATCACCCATATTTTCTCCTAAAGATATACAAAAAACAAAAACTGCTGAAACATCTTCAGTCAGTTCTCAAAGAACTGAGGTTTCGAAAACCACAAACTTTTTTAATAGTGTTTCAAAAATTTATTTAAAAGTTGTCCCCCTCCCCATCTAGTTTCCTTGACTGGCATAGTTTTGCAAGAGCATTGTTGTTATATTTTCTATGGTTGTGTGTGATAAGTCTAAATCATTTTTGCAGTAACCATTTCTTTTCCTTCTATTTTTAACTAGTAGAACTTCTTAGGTTAGAGGACCAGGCGCGGATCTACGAATGGGGAAAAAGGGGAAATTTACCCCTCCAAATCTCAGAATATATTTTCTTTTGACACACAAAATACACTGATCACTATGCAAAATAGTTTTATGCAATATTTAATATGATATTTCCCCCCAAAATAAAGTTCCTAGATCCGTCCCTGTAGAGGACAGGACAATTTTTGTATTCTAAGGCTTGAAAAAAGGGTAAATACCACCCAAAACTTTGCCAAAATCTGGTAGTTCCTATTCGTCCGGTCCTATAATCTAAGAAGTTCTACTTGTTAAATCATTTTTTGTTGTTGTGTGTAGAGTTTTTCTACTGGGTAGAAAAAAAATATGCCAGTTTAGACACTCAGGAGGTACATGGATGCAATAGATCCACATGTATTCACAGTGCATGGAGGTCCAGTAGGGCCTACCACCACTTTAGAATACATACAATCCAAGAGCTTCCTCTCAGATTTCTTTGGAATCTACCCTGCTTTCACTAGCATTACTATAGGCCTGTGATAAATAGAATTAAATAAAATAGATTAAAAAGGAATAGAATAGTCAAGTGATGTGCTCAAATTTCTAGAAATAGTGTGTACCTTTATTAGGTTTGCCTATACTGAGAATAGGGGACTTCTTGTTCAATATGTTGTTTTAAATCAAATTTAATACCTAGCTTTTAGCAAGGGGGCAACAACTGACCCAATTTGTATATGTATTGTCAGTAAAACCCGGTTCCCACCTACGACTTTCTCGTGCGTGCCCGCGCACGCGTCGCCTGACTGTCATAACATTTCATATTGAGATCATGTGACGCGTGAGCGGACACCCACGAGAAATTCGTAGTATTGACTATTTTGACCTGTATGATAAACTACAATACTCTGATTATGTAACAAGGAGCATCTTTCTCAATAGTAAAGGTTTATCAAAAATTTATATGCTTTTGTTTAGTGCAGTTAGTGTTTTGAGGTCGACAGATAAATTCTCGTGTTTAAAACATATACCTCTAATTAATGATAATTTAACCGACTTTGATCAAGTTGCGTCTTCAGTTCGATCTTCCATATCTTTTATTGATCTTACTGGTTCTGTGGATGGTGTTGACGTTGTTAATGCAGAACAATCAAATTTTTTTGTCAATTCTTCTCGGGAAACCACAACAATATCTTAAATCCAAAAAACAAAAGCAGAAAGTACGCGGAAATGTTGGTGTATGTTGGTTTTGAAACGGTTCAAGTTGTAACCTGCAGGGAAAACTGTTGCAGGGAGTCTATTCCACAGCAATGCTGTTCTCCAGAGATATGAATTCTGATATAATAAGGTTCTTAGTGCCTCTATTTTGACGGTAAATTGATGGTTACCGTCTGTTTGACGTGTTTGCCTAGTAGGTGCTACTCCCGGGGGATCATACGTGCCAACTGCTCAGAACATTTTCCGTGATAATACCTGTAGAAGAGAGATAGATTGCCCACGTTCTTCGATGTTCGAGACTATCCAAGCTACGGGTAAGTGCGGGGTCATTGATCAGCTTGATAGCTCGTTTTTGCACGGTGTTCAAAAGCATTAAGGTATGTTTGGGTGCCGCACTCCATATATGTGAGCAGTACTCCATAGTTGGTCGAATCTGGGCTTTGTAGAGTGTCAGCAGTTGGCTTGATGTATTCAGATGTCTTGTACGAAATAGCATCCCAAGCTTTTGGGACGCCATTTTAGCTATATCTGTCACGTGACTGTGCCAAGAAATGTTGGTCTCTGCAATGACTCCTAAGATGTTCAACTGGCTCTGCAATGTGACAGCACTTCCAGATAGCATGATGTTTGGCTCACCGGTGCTGGTCTTTTTTGAAAACAGGGCTGCTTGGGTTTTCTGCGCGTTGAACTGAACAAGGTTTTTGTTGCCCCAGTCCTCTATTATCTCCAGGTCGTTATTTATCTGCGATATTTGAGTTAGTCTAAGATGATGGAATTCATGTGCGGAGAGACATGTGGGTGGTATGAGTGAGGAGACTACATTGCGATCATCTGCCAAGCAATAAAGTGGATTTACTGTTTTATCTATGAGGTCATTTATGTAAATCAGAAAAAGTGTTGGCGAAAGGATTGCTCCCTGTGGCACACCAGCATTTATTTGGTAAGAGTTGAAGTTCTGGCCATCCAGTGCAACATAAATGGATCTATCCTAAGGAAACTTTCAAACCAAGTGCAAAGTTTCCGCGGCTATCCCTTTGCTTTGAGCTTGTTGAGCAGATTTTCATGCCAGACTTTATCGAATGCTTTAGATATATCTAAGGCAATTCTTTTTGTTTCACCCCGCAACTCAATCGCTTTTTGCCATAAGTGAGTGACGTATGTAAGTAAATCGCCAGTTGACGTATATTTTCGAAATTCGTATTGCTTGTCGTTGATAGTTTTGTACTTTTCCAACTACTTGGTTAGGTGATTGTTCACAACTCTTTCCATTACTTTCTCTATACTCTATAGTTTAACGGATCTGTCTTTTTTCCTTTCTTTGGAATGAGTTGTACTGCGGCAGACTTCCATGATGATGGATATACTCCTCTTCTTGCCTGTAAGATAAATTGAATAATTTAGCGAAAGTTGGGGTGAGTTCGTTAGCACAATTTTTGAATACTATCGCGGGAATGCCATCTGGACCTAGCAATGGTTTGTATCCAACATTTTAAGGGATTTTCGTATTTCTCTGTGACAAAAGGGTACCTCTGGCATACTGTGGGAAACCCTTTCAATGAACGGTGGAGTTTTTCCATTTGGCACTGTTAGGTTTAAGTTGGAGGAAAAAATTTTGGACAGCAAATTGGCTTTTTCCTCTGATGTTGAGGCTAAGTGGATATTTTTATCTGAAGTGGTGGTATGGATGACTTGGTGAAGTTTGATCCAACAGCTTTTGCAAGAGACCAAAAGGACCTAGAACTACTTGGACAATTCAGCAACCTCTTCTTTATTCATTGATTGTATGTTTCTTTGGCGGCGTCAATAGTATATTTGCAACTATTTCTGGCTTCTATAAATTCTATGTGGTTTTGAGTGGTTTGTTGTCGTTTCCAAAGGTTATATGCTCTGTGTTTTTTCTGTACAGCCGTTTGACACTGGCTGTTGAACCAAGGTTTTGCATTAGCTCTGCGTTTTGTTGTATTTGGGATATATGCATCCATTCCAGATAAGATTACTTTTGTTATTTCATTACAGCAAATAGTAGGATCAGCTGTTTTAAAGCAAACCTCTTGCCATGGAAAATTCAGGTAAAACTGTTTAAGGTCATTCCATTTTGCCGATTTATAGTGCCACATTTTACGAGGAAGTGATTGTTGGCTTGGTGGTATGAGCATTTCACACTTTGTTATTATAAGTTTATGATCGGATAAACCAAGTGGGGGATCTACTTGAATTGTGTACGAGTCAGGATTTGTAGTTAGGAACAAGTCTAAACGCGCTGCAAATTCACCCCTTTTTGAGATACGGGTAGGTTCATCGACAAGCTGCGTTAGACCACAACTTATGGCAAAAGCTTCTGCTTCCCTGCCTTCATTATCTGTTCTGTTGTGGTGTTTTAGCCAGGGTATATTGTGGACGTTAAAATCGCCTAAAAATACAATTTCCGCATGTGGAAAGTTTGACTGTATACTATCACACTTTTCAGATAATGTCGCAAAAAAGTTTTGGTGCTCGGTACTTGAGTACGGTACGGTCGGTATGTCGATGACTTTGAGGTGAATTTTAGCCATATGATATCGAGGTTCGCTGGTTCGAGCTTCTCCTCTCGATGGCATGAAAGGTCATTTTTAATAGAATAAAAATAGTTCACAATAGGTGTTGCAGAACTGATTTTAGTTTCAGTGAGAACAAGGATGTCAGGTCTTTGTTCTTCAAGATGTTGGTGAACTAAATTCAGTTTTGTACTTAATCCTCCTATATTGCTAAAATCAATTCTGAGTTGAGTCTTTATTTTACCTCCGGAATATTTTGATCCTGGAGGCGCCATCATGCTATCTGTTCCTTATTGTTGGAACCGGAATGCCAGCGCAGTAGCGGAACGTGGTGATACTACTTAGCGCTACTTAGAGTCCCTGTATGTTGACATATTTGGATATATTAGAGTCGCGACAAGCCCATCAATGTCATTCTTGAATTTGCATCTAGGTTATGTTATTTTCATTGGCGTGGTATGAGTATTTTTCCTTAATTGAAAACTAGCAACGGAAAATTAATAAGGCCTCCCAATACAGAGTGACCAATCAAAACCACCTGAGTATTAGATATGTATGTATACCGGGGGTGTGTTTATCATTTCATTATTTTAGGTTTTTTTCCTAAAGAAGAAAGTGAGAACTTTTTTAATTATGTTATATTTAATTATAAAATAACATATAATTAGGTAACATCCAAAGTGCACATCACATTGTCAATAATTTTTTAACTATTTCCTAATCAAAGTATTTTATGATTTTTTTATTATTATAGCAACTGCTTTAGAAGATTTTAGTCCACAGTACATCGGTCTATTTTTTAAGTGATAACAGGCTGAATTTTCGTAAATAGCATTCTTTTACTAAAACGTTCAACTGTTACATGTGTGAAAATTGTTGAGGGTGATTCCTAACAGTAGCTGTATCCAAAGATTTTATGATATCAAACATGAAAAAACGTTCGTCTTACAAATTAGATGCTTTGGCGGCCCCGCCGTGTCTCCCAGACCAAACATGTCAAAATTACGAGATGCAAAAAATTGCAGTAAATAATTAGTAACCGGCTGATTTTTTTTCTGTGACTTAAAAAATGTGTTTAAAAATAAATAGCAACATTGCATTCTGTTAGGAATCACTTTCAATAATTTTCGCATAGGGGAAAGTTGGAGGTCTTGGCAAAATAAAGCTATCCAAAAAAATTCAGCCTATTACCCATTACTTAAATATAGACCGATATACTATTTTTTATGTTGAGGTTTTTTTTATTAAAAGAAATTGTTTAATGATGTTTTTGTTCATTTTTATTATAATAAATATTATGATGATGTTTTTTTTCTAGGAAAATATTAGTTTTCTTAGAATCGTTGTATTTTGGTTCTTATTCCGCGAGAACTTGTCAGTCACATCAATTTGTCAATATTTTTTGCTGGAAATAGTTTTAAAATGGAGAAAAAGTGGTAAAATGAGAAATTCTTCCTGTTCATGATAAGAGGCCAAAAATGTTCCAATTTCTTGTACTTTAAAACTAAATTGTCGTTTTCTTTTTTGTACAGTTCAATTTTTTCCATATGTTCATTTAATTTCTGTAAAAGTAGAGTTCCTTTTTTGTGGAATAAATATTAAGGGAACAACTTGCTGCTTCAGTTACACGTAAACTCTTCTTGTGCAAAGTGGGCCTTAAAAAAATTTATGTTTAAATAACAGAAAAATGACTTGTATATACACAGTATTTCTTTTAGAACGAAATATCAAGATTTGTGGGAATTTTTAGCAAATGAATTAAAAAACGCTTGGAAACGTCAATTTTGTTTGCTCGGAGAAATTTTCCGAAATTAAATTATACATTTTTGAGATATTTATATTAAAAGTTACTATGAATTATATAGGCGCGAAAAGATACGCAGAGATGGAGTGTGGGGGTTGAGCACAAATCGATACATTTTAATGTTGATTTTGGGGGAAAATTCATGTTTTAGAGGTAAATCTTTGGCCCCCCTCCCTTGCGTAGCTACTGGATTAAGAGATAGGTGGAACCCTACTAGGGCTTTTATATATCTATCGCTTTAAGGCGCTTTGTTTTTCGAGAATCGATCAATTTATTTTTAAAATATTTACCACCAAGTTCGGATTTATAATAATAAAAAAGTAATGAACGATTTACAAAAGCCCATTAAAACAAGGCGAAACTCGAATCATATTCCCTATCCCTCATAAACCCTCAAAAGATGTCCCTCACGCAAAGAAAATCGACGTGACCAAGAGTTTTTCTAAAAAATTGCAAAAATACTTATAAACTTAGTTTCATTTTCAAAGTTAAAAGAAAAACCCCTGTATAACAGCTATCGGAACACTTTTGTTATATAATAGGGTGCTTTATGTTCATGTTTTACATATGCGTATGTACTAAACTTTATAAATTTCAAACCGGCCAAAGTGCTCCTTTCATTTCAAATCCTATTGTTAATTTTGAAAATGGAATGGGTGGTACATATTTATTTTATTAAAAATTTATGTTTTCGAAATAAAAACTTTCTGTTGCGTAATTTCCCTGACTTTTATTTGAAACTTGTGTACCTTGCCTGGATTCCTGCCACACCGGGATAAAAGGGAATGAAATAGTGGATAAATTAGCATAGGAAGAACACTAAGTATTCCAAAAGTAATGAACTATACAAGGGATGATATAATAAACATAAACAAAAATATAGAAATTGAAAAGTTTTAAAAAAATTGGGTAAATACCCTGAGGGGGAGGGATTCCTGGTACGGATCGGTACAGGATAATTTTCCAATGAAACCTTGGTATGAGAGATGTCACTTTTTAAACAGAAAACATATCACTACTATAATTAGAATCAGAACAGGACACTGCCTTGCAGCCAGTCACCTGTTTCGAATAAACATAAAAGAATCACCCCTTTGTGAGTGTGGCCGGGTTGAGGATCTGGACCACATTTTCTTTGAGTGCCCTATAAATGTTATACCAAACTTTGACCTATACTCTGCCCTGGCGGAAACCGGTGTGGCCCGACCTTGCAACATTCAAACAGCCATAAAAAAATTGTCAACAGAAAAAATTAAATTAATTTTGACCTTTCTGGCTATAAATAAAATAAATCTCTAAAAAACAAAAAATAAATAAATAAAACAAAACCTTACCTTTAAGGTTGCATTTCAAATTTAAAGTTGATTAAAAAAAAGAAAAAATAAAAAAATTATTTTGGATAGATTTAGAAAGAAGAAAAAAAAAAGAATTTTGTATTTTGGAAAAACGGTCACTAACCTTTTGATCCTGTAAATTTTTAATTGTGGAATGAATGATAGTATGAGTGATTAACAAACCCAGTATACCCAAGCCAAGAGTTGCAAGAAAGCACGAAGGGAAAAAAAAACAGAAAACACTACGCGACCAACCCAACGAGAAGAACAAGAACACAACCAGAGAAGAACTACTACCAGGAATACCAAAGCTACAGAGCTCCAGTAGGGTCCAGAACCCGACACAACTGAAGCTCATCGATTTGAGCTGGCCAATTGTCCATGAAGGACAGCGCCATTTGAGAAAAGCAGCAGCAGCAGAAACTTTTTGACAAAAACAAACATGACATGCTTTATCAGTTTATTTAAGGTCGCTTAATCAGCGCACCGATTTTGAGTGACTTTCCCTTTTCCTATTAATTAAGTTACCGCCGTTCGTTGTAAGATAAAGAGCGCGTATATGTTCTCTTTCTAACAATTGTTGGAGTATAGAGATCCGATTCTTTGTCCTTATTTTAAAAGACATTGGGATGGGCTTGTCGCGACTCTAATATATCCAAATATCTCAACATACAGGGACTCTAGCGCTACTCAGTTCTGGCATGGTGGTATCTCACCAGTCGACGCCCAATGAGTAAAAAGCGCCTACCACCTACCTACTTGGCTTTAGTGCTCAACATTCACTCATTGCGTAATATAGTTGATGAATTTTGCGTGTTTCTTGAGTGTCAATAAAATCCGGAGATAATATTGATAACAGAGCATTGGCTAAACCCTTCGGAGCCATGTAATATTCCAGGTTACTTTTTATCTCTCAGTATTGTAGAACAGTAAATAATGGTTTTGGGGGAACAGCGATTTTCATAAGTGAATGAAGTATTGTTAAACCAATTGGAAGTAATCGACAAGTATGATCTTTTTAAATTTGGTAACGAATCTTCGACATCAAACCAAAATTTACAAAATTTACTTACATCATATGGTTTAAATATGTTCAATCTCCAGCTAGAATAACAAATGTAACAGCGACGACTATCGATTATTTTTGTAGTAACTTCGGTGGGGATGGCAGTGAGTGTTGTT
The DNA here is from genome assembly GCA_963576565.1 of Aspidapion aeneum. Lineage (NCBI taxonomy): Eukaryota > Metazoa > Arthropoda > Insecta > Coleoptera > Brentidae > Aspidapion > Aspidapion aeneum. Next base: position 9,269,283 of record OY755046.1, read on the forward strand.
ACTTCTACAGATGTTTCCGACCATAAAGCATTACTAGCAAGAGTTTCTCTTAGAACCCAAACTAAAAAAACTCCAGCCCAACTTTAAAGAATTTTCTCTGGAAGGAACTTTCAAAATTTTAGAGAAACATTGGCAACAGTTGATTGGCATTCTGTGCTGGTGTCGGACAAACCTGTCGATTCCTTTCATTCATTTCTTCAAACTCTGTTTAATAGTTGCTTTCCATTGGTGAGAATAAGATCATGTAATAAGAAAAAATCTTGGATCACTATAGGAATCAAAACCTCAAGTCAAAATCTGCGCTCCTTGCATAAAATCTGCAAGTATATTAATAATAACTTTATAACTAACTATTACAAAACATAATATCAAACGCGAAAAATAAAGCGAAGGAAGCTTGGGCAATACTCAATCACTTTAGAGGCAAAAATAATTCTTCCAAACATGTCAATGTTTTAAATCAATTTTATTGCACTGTTGCCCAAAAACTCACAGCCGAATTAAGACCGGTAATCAATCCTATCCTAAAACGTTTAATATAGATATCACAGATTCGAATTAAAAAACACAATAAACGAAATAAAAAACACAATAAATGATATAAAAAACGTTCATTCTTCCGGTCAAGATGAAATGAACATAAAATTTTTTCAAAATTTGGATAACAGAACGTTGGACGCTCTTGCTGTTGCTATCAACTCATGTTTCTTAAAGGGTGAATTTCCAGATGTCCTCAAAATAGCTGTAGTCGTTCCTCTTTATAAATCTGGATCATTTGATGAGCCCGCTAATTTCAAACCTATCTGACTGTTGGATACTCTATCTAAAATTATTGAAAAACTGGTAAAGGTTAGAATGACCAATTTTTTAAAAAAACATAGTATCCTTAGCTCTAATCAATTTGGTTTCCAGAGCGGTAGGACTACTAACGATGCTTTGTTCTCTTTTTTGGAGTTTATATTTTAGACTTAATGATAAAGAAGCTGCAGCTGCAGTATTCTGTGACTTTCAAAAGTCCTTCGACTGTGTCAGTCACGATCTGCTTTTAAAAAAATTGGAGAGATATGGGTTTAGAGGAGTCTCGCAGCGTTTTTTCACCCATACTTGACTGGAAGATATCAGATAGTTCGGAATGGTGGTTGTGTCTCTTCTGTATCCAAAATTAACTTTGGTGTACCTTAAGATCTATATATTAACAACTTAAATTTAATAATATTTTAATACTTTTTGCTGATGACACAACAATTTTATGGCATCATAAAAACAAAACAATATTAAAAGAAATAGTGCAGGAGGACATACAACGAATTAAAGAGTGGTGTGATGCAAACTTTCCCTGTTTTAACATAGATAAAACAAAAGTCCTCAGTTTTAAATTTTCTTTTGATGATGTGTTTCCAACCAAAGAATAACTGGATGAAAAGACAAAATTTTTAGGAATGTATGTAGACAATAGGTTTAAATTCTCCTCACATATTCCCTATCTTAATAAAAAAATATTGATAGGTAGTTACACTGCAAGACAAACATTTTTCGAACTTGGTTGTAAAATGCAATAGCCTTTTGAGGGAATAGCCTTTGGAGGGAATTGCAGTCAGTATTTGTTCAGATCTGTGTTTGTAATTCAAAAAAGATGCATCAGATATATTTGCGGAGCCAAAATCAGAGACCATTGTGGGCCTTGCTGTGCTGTTTATGAGAGAAAAAATATTAATTATTTGTTTCGTTTTTATACTGTTAACAGTGGTGCTGATTTATAACAAATTTAAAAATCACACATTTGAACAAACCTACCAAACAAGAAGTCAAGAATATAACAGAAAAAAGTAACATGGCCGCCGACGATGATCATAGTAGTCGCGGAAATCGCGGAAAAACAGCGGAAATTAAGTGCAAACATTGCAAAAAACTAGTTGTTACTGAAGTTAAGTGCTCCAAGTGCAAGGGGACGTTTCACCCCGCATGTTTAGTACAAGCCGCAAACCAGAAAAACGCTACTTGTAAACATATAGCTGAAACCGTAAACCTAACCTCAAATCCACTAGGGGAAACCGCCTATTTGCTGAAAATCATTCAGGAACTTGAAGAAAAGAACGCCATCCTTAGGGAAAATTGCGAGCTGTGGAAAGCACAATCCATTTCTTTCGAGAATCAGTTGAAAGACAAAAAAATCGGAGGGGATCTACAATCTCGCCCCCGTACATTCGCATCAAAACAAGGATCAGGTGTTACAGCCAACATCACAGACCACGATCAAAACAACGCGGTTTCGTCGAGGCCTTTCGGCCAAAAGGAGCCCAACACAGAAAGCGTATTTACATCAACTTCTGAAACAAACCAGGCAAATGAACAAGATTTTGGTTTTCCAAGGCAAAGGAGAAAATCTCGCCGCGGAAACACCGAGATGATCGGGGAACATCAGAACAGCAGAGAAAAAAGTGATACAAAAAGGAAAAGCAAGCCTCAAAAAGGTACCTCTGAAAGTGTAGAAACGCAATTTGGAGCTGTCTCGTTAGAAAATAGTAACAGAAAAATTTGGCTATTTATCTCAAAAATCAAAGAAACTGTCACAGAAGAAATAGTGCTGGACTACATCAGCAAACAAGCGAAAACAAGCAGAGAAGATATTAGTGTAAAACTTTGCACACCAAAGCAACAGAAAGGCAAGACACTTAAGTTTATGGTTGGAGTTAAACCAAAATTCAAAGAAATTGTGCAAAGCGAAAACTTTTGGCCAAAAGGTATCTGTTTTGAAAAATTTAACTTCTCACGTGGAAGAAATTTTTTAGACAACCGGGAGAGCAAGAATCGCAACACCCAACAACAAAATTAAGTAATAATTCTAAAACAACGTTACTACACCTCAATGTGCGCAGTATCAATAACAAGGTACTAGAACTGGAAAATCTACTCAGTGAGTTGAAGCCAGCTTTTTTCTGTATGTCTGAGCATTGGCTGCAGAACGAGGACATTGAAACCCTACACATCAGCAACTACATACTGCAAACATACAATGCAAGAACGTCTTTTCGTGGTGGTGGGACTGCAATTTATTGCAGAAACGACCTTCATGTAGATAATAGAAGCTTCAAAGCCTGCACAGAAGTTATGGAAAAGCATTTTGAATATTCATTGTCAAAAATCGAAATGAACAATAGAACGCTGATCATTGTATGTATCTACAGATCACCAAATGGTGACTCTGATATTTTTCATAATAAACTTCAGGAATTGTTAGAGGAACTACATACTTACAAAAAGTCATTAATAGTTTGTGGTGATTTTAATTATAATTTTGCTGGTTCTGACTTAGCAGCAGACTCCATAAAGCATATTTTCTTATCATATGGTTTGGACAGCCGTGTAGAGGGTATCACAAGACCGGGCTTCGGTGGAGGAACTCAAATTGATAACGTATTCACAAATATAGATAAACACGAATCAGAATGCACCAACTATACAACGGATATTTCCGACCACTTTGGACAGTTTTGCAAGTTCAAAATGGTGAGTACCCATCCTAAAATAACCTACACTAAGAGACGCTTTTTTACGCCTACAAATACTAAAAAAATTCTATAACCTTTTACGGGGAGAGAGCTGGACGGGGGTCGCAAGCGGACAGAGTGCCGACCTGAAGTACAATGCCTTTCTCAGGACATTCCAATACTATTTTGATTTAGCATTTCCCTTATGTTCCTCAAGAATAAAAAATCACTCTGAAAATTGGGTGACTGGTGAAATAAAAGCCTATAAAAATCATATAACAGATTTATATATTTGGTCAAAAAGAACAAACTCAGAAATTGCTGTACAACAGTACAAAAATGAACGCAAAATGTACCGTAAATATTTATGCGAATATAAAAAATCATTAAATAATAGTAAAATTTCTAATTCAAAAAATAAAAACAAAACAGCATGGGCCATCCTAAACAGTCAATCAAATAAAAATAGAAAGTTACAAGGAATAACCTTGACCTCAGATTCTGGAGAAACAATAAACGATCCTGAGAGAGTCGCCAGTGCTTTTTGTTGACAATTCAAGTTGGATTCAACCACAACCACCCCCTCTGAGGGGCCCACAGTTGACTCACACAGATGTGCAAACAGTATTTATTTATTTCCCACTACTGAACAGGAGATTGTTAGCATAATTAGGAACTTACCCAATAAGTTTTCATCTGGACTTGATGAGATACCTATTTTCATACTGAAAAAAATAGCTAACTTTATAAAATCGCCTATAAGTGCAATAATAAACTGCACTTTCGAAACAGGCATCTTCCCTGATCAGTTGAAAAACGCCAAAGTCATACCTGTTTTTAAAAAGGGTAGTCCACAAAATATAAAAAACTATAGGCCGGTATCGCTCCTGCCATCCATATCGAAAGTCTTTGAGAGATCGATTTACAGTCGGCTCGTGGGATTTTTGGAACAACAAAAGATCTTCTCAGACTCTCAGTACAGCTTTAAAAAATCTAAATCGACTGAATTAGCAATCTTCAAAACAATAGAATTTATAACAAATAAAATTGACAAAAGTGAACACATAGCTGGACTGTATTTCGATCTCTCGAGGGCTTTCGATATGATCGATCACAAAATTCTAATGGATCAGCTGGAGCAGTATGGGATTAGAGGCATTTCAAATTCAAATTCAAATTCAAAATTCAAATTTGTGGGGACCTCATAAAATCCTATCTTATTGGTAGACATCAAACTGCATATCAGAGGGGGGAAAAAGGAATTCTCTCAATCTGAAAAAATAATACAAGGGGTACCGCAGGGGTCCATATTGGGCCCAGTCCTCTTTCTCCTCTACGTGAATGATCTGAATAAGCAACTGATCGCTGACTTGATAAGCCAATTCGCGGATGATTCATCTGTTGTGCAACATGGTCCATCGATGGGAGTAGTCTCAGTGAAGTGTACCGAGGCTGTGGAACAGATGAAAACATGGTGTCGAAGAAAAAAACTAAAATTAAACACAGAAAAAACTGGATTAGTTTCATTTTCAAAAAACAAAAAGGATAGCTCTCTATATGTCAAACTAAATGGAAAATCAATAGAATGCTTAACTCACATAAAATTTCTGGGCGTTCATTTGGATGAATGTCTAAACTTTATCAAACATACTATGTTTAATGCTGCCAGTTATTTTTTCTTTAGTGTTTTATTTTGAATTTTTTGGAAAACCTAACCTTAAAGTTTGTTTTGATATTTTTGGGCTTTCTGCAAAAACCTTCAAAAAAAGAAAGTCCTGTTTGGGAAAAATTCCGATCAGGTGATAATTTCTCTCTTTGTTGAAAGTTATTTTCTTTTTGATCACCTAATCATTTTGTTAAAATCATGCGCGTTTTTTGCTCACGCTGGGAGTTTGAAGCGTCACCCTGTGGTGAGGTTAGGCCTTCTGTAGAAAATAAAATATACCGAAGGACCACTCGAGATAGCTCGAGAAAAACGTGGGGGAGTTAAGAGGGACTGTATCTTTCCACAGGGCTCCAACAGGGAAAAAAGAGCCTAAAAACTTAAATACTAAAAAATAGCGAAGCAATGAAAAATTATCAAGAAACGACTTACCATTCGATGTCTTTTGTAGCTACTTGGCTGGCCAGCCCGATTATACGCGAAGTACCAGACTCTCCATTGTTCTATAGTTCAAAATGTTCCAAACACTAATATCTAATAAACTAAAGCGTCAAATTAATAGTTTCCACAATTTTAATATAAAATAATAGCGGTGCGGTGACTTTAGTTGCACGTGGCGCGTGATTGAGTTGTTCGCTCAGACAATCGGCGTTTTCGTCTGCTGGGCCGAATTTAGCCGCTTATCTCAAATCCTTCATTGCTGGAAGAAGCGCGCGAAGTTTAAATTTAAAATATGGAAAGATATAGCGTAAAGTAAATCAAAATAATATTCTAAAACGCTTGTAAGCGTAGAAAATGTAACCCAAAAATATTTAAAAACTAAGAGAGATAGCTTCTCTAATTTTAAGTGAAAATTAGAGAATATAATTATTTACAAAAATAAAAACAAGTTGGGAAACTTGTTCATTCGGCCCACCAAAATGAGCATCATTTTTCGGTAGGTGAATCTGAATCAATTGGAAGGGGGCAAAGCTTGACTAAAGGTCGTTTAAAGATACCGGACGCGGTACGAACATTTGCCACCCTAGCGTGCCCATCAGGCCCTTTAAAAATTTCAATAATGCGACCTACCCGCCATTGAAGGGGCGGTGATAACTCGTCTTTGATAAGAACGAGGGTACCTATTTTTGGCTCTGCGCATGGTTCCAACCATTTATTTCGTACTTGAAGGGTATGTAAAAATTATTGGCTCCAACGACGCCAAAAATCGGCTTGTATTCGTTGGACCAAGTTCCATCGCGATAACCGATTCTCAGGTTTACTTGAAAAATCTTCGTCAGGAACAGAAACTAAAGGTCCATGTGTTAAAAAATGTCCGGGTGTTAAAACCTGTAGATCGTTACAGTCGGTAGATTGCGGGGTCAAGGGGCGAGAATTTAAAATCGCCTCAATTTGACAAAGAACTGTGTACAACTCCTCATAACTTAGAATTTGCGAGCCAATGGTACGAATTAAGTGAGTTTTTACTGATTTTATCCCTGACTCCCAAAGACCGCCGAAGTGGGGAGCTGATGGAGGGATAAAATTCCAGGCGATAGCTTGTTGCGTGCAAGCATTTCTTGCAAGATCAAGCAATTCTTTGCTTGATTTAACGAAATTTGTGCCATTATCTGAAAAAAGAGTTTTTATGTAACCTCTTCGGGCAACAAAGCGACGTAGCGCAGCTAAAAAAGCGTCCGAAGTTAGATCTGACACTAACTCGAGATGTAAAGCTTTAGTATTTAGACAAATAAAAAGGCAGATATATGCTTTTTGTGTTTTTACACCTCTGTATTTACTGAGAGTGATAGGTATAGCACCACTAAAATCTACTCCACTAAAAGTAAAAGGCTTTTGTGGAATCAAGCGGTAGGACGGAATTTGTCCCATGATTTGCTCATAAGAATGCGGTTTGACGCGAAAACAACGAACACATTTGGATAAAACCGTTTTAATTAAGCGTTTGGCAGATAAAATCCAAAAAATTTGACTAATGAGATATTGGACTGTTTGCACTCCGACATGCAAATATTTTTTGTGCATATATTCAATAAAAATATAAGAAAGTCTACTTTCCTTGGGTAAAAGAAGAGGATGTTTTTGTCCGTAAGAAATAGTCATGGCTTGTTGAATGCGTCCTCCAACTCTTATAAGACCATCCTGGTCTAAAAAGGGATTCAATTTTTGTATGGGTTTTATGCATTTTTTCTGGTTTTGAAGGTTAAGAATTACTTCAGAAAAGTATTTTTGTTGTTCGTGCTTAGCCAAACATTTTAAAGCGTTAAAGAGATCGATATAATCTATATTTGTCTTTTTTCTGACGTCTGCGGATAGTCTACAATTATTTATGAATCGTAAACTGCGGGCTAAAAGTAGTTGAATAGCGTAAAAATCGGATTTATTATTTAAAAGCGAATCTAAAAAATTTTCCGTTATTCGGTCACAAGAAATCAGAGCAACATTTTTTCGTTCCTCAGTCTCTAAACTGTCATTTATTTTGACGGGGTTTTTGTTGGCCATTTATCGAAAGATTCTTGTAAAAAACTAGGGGCGGCCCACCATAGGGGATGATTTAAAAGCTCACTCGGCGAGCAGCCGCGGCTGGCTACATCGGCACTATTGAGAAAGGTGGGGGTATATAACCAACATTCTGGATTAATATTATCTTGGATAAGACTAACACGATTTGCGACAAAAGATTTCCATTTACTTGGATGGGATTTTATCCAGTGTAAAACAACCATTGCGTCCGAAAAAGCGTAAATATTATTTATGGTGAACCTTTTTATGAATATATCATATGTGTATTTTAAGACCTCAGATAAAAGAGTAGCGGCTAGAAGTTCTATTCTCGGAATACTAACAAATTTTTTAAGTGGAGCGATGCGACTTTTCGCAAGAACAAAATATATGTGATATTTAGCGTTTCGTAAGACACGTAAGTATATTACGCATGCGTACCCTCGTTCACCCGCATCACAAAAACCACAGAGATCGATGGATTCGGCGTTGGTGATGTCAATGTGGCGGGGTAAACTAAATTTTTCTAAAACTTGAAATTCAGATTGATAGAGTGTCCACTGACGAACTATTTCTAAAGTAGGCGTGGCGTCCCAGGAAATACCAAGTAACCAAATTTGTTGAATCAAATATTTTAAAGTGAATGTTACTGGGGTAAGATCCCCATGGGGGTCATAGCAGCGTGCTAAAAAAGAGAGAAGCGTCCTTTTAGTACAGCTTTGCTGATTAGGTAATATGTTAAATCGAAACTCGTCATAGGAAGGATGCCAGCACAGGCCTAAGACCTTAGTGACGTCATCCGAATCGAGAGATAAAACTGCGGGGTTGACCAAGGAGGGATCTAAATGAGAGATCACTTCTGAGCGATTGCTAGACCATTTGTGTAATTTCAAGCCAGCGTTTCCTAATAACTCCGTAAGCTCATGCTGCAAATTTAACGCCTCTTGAACCGTTTTACATGAAGTAGTGACGTCATCAATATAGGTATCGTTAAGTATAACTTGAGCAGCGTGAGGGTAGTTATCATATTCGGACTCAGCTAAGTGCTGAAGGGTGCGTAAAGCGAGATATGGTAAACAGTTCACTCCGTAAGTGACAGTTCGTAGTTTAAAAACGGAAACTTTTTCATTAGGGTTAAACCGCCAAAATATTTTTTGGTATTTTTGATGATCAGGGTTGATATTTATACCACGATACATTTTTTGAATATCGCAGGTGAGCGTCACAGGGTTAAGGCGAAAATGTAATAATATTTGAATAATATCTTTTTGTAGTTTTGGACCCGATAATAATACTTGATTAAGCGAAATATGCGTAAAAGGGTCAGTAATACTCGCATTAAAAACTACCCTTGTCTTAGTAGTGATAGCTTCATTTTTAACAACAGCGAAATGTGGAATAAAATAGCTGTCTGAATCGTCTTCTTTTTCTGAGTCATAGTCCATATGACCCAATTCCAAATATTCATTCATAAATTTAGAATATTCACAATACAAGTTTTTATCGCGAAGCAGTTTTTTTTCTAAAGATAAGAAACGATTTAGCGCGACTTGTTTTATTCCAGGAAACTGCGGTGGATTGTCAAATGTGCGAAAGGGAAGGGAGACAGTATACCGGCCGTCTTGATTACGCGACACGCTCTGTTTAAAATAATTTTCACACATTTCATCCTCTGGTTTCAAATGAGTTTTTTGGGGGACGCAGTCGGTTTCCCAAAATTTTGAAATTAATTGCGAAAGCGAGTCATTTTCATTTTGACAAAAAAGAGCATTAATTGGCGGGGTAGTAATTAAGGGTTGATTTATTTGTCCCATCAAAATATAGCCGAAAATAGTTCCCATAGCAAAGGGATGATTTGGATCATCGCTAGCGATTTTTTCACCCTGTATAATTAGTGGAAATAGATCCATACCAATTAGTAAATTTATAGGAGAAGGGTTGTAAAAAGTGGGATCTGCTAAGGGTAAATTTTTTATAAAATGCCAATTTTCTGTATTTATTTTTACTGACGGTAAATCAGTACAAACCCTTTGCAAAATAATCGCTTGCGTAGACACAAAAATATCTGGTTTTTGAAAATTACAAATTTTAATAAAAATCGATCCTAGATCAGAAGTAAGAGAGTTGCCTCCAACCCCCTGTATATTTGAACATAAGGGTTGTCTGGGAAGGCCCAATTGTTGCGCTAATTTTTGAGAACAAAAGGTGTTTTGCGAACCGCTGTCTAAAACGGCTCGAACTGTTTGAAAGTTACCGCGGACATCTTGAATTTTTACGAGGATAGTCGACAATAAAACTTGCGATTGCGCAGAAATAAAACCACAATGCGTGGGGTTAGAACCCGAAGGAGTTGCGATTGGTACTTGTGAATTAGAAGACGTCGAAGTAAAATTTTGATTATTTTGAGTAGAGTAATTTTGAAGCGGACAACCAGTAGCCGGGGATCTAAAACTTTGCTGGCTGGTCAAGTAACCACGTGGTGCGTGACTTGGAGACCCGTTGGGAGAAATATTAGAGAGATTTTGTGAGAAATTCACGTTAGCATCAAAATGTGATCTATTTTGATTTTGAGAATTAGCGCAATTATAATTTCGCTCAAAATGAATTAATGAGTGATGTCTTTGATTACCAGGGCAATAGCGACATGAGCGCAGACTTTGACAAGAATTTGTTGAATGTATTGAGCTTAAACAATTTAAACATAGTTTCTTATTTTTAGCGTAAGTATAGCGTTCGTAGGGAGATTTACCTTTAAATGCGTTACATAAATATATTGAATGTGTGTTAGAATCACAAAAAGCGCATCTATCTTTAGAATGAGTATTTTCCGTACCAAGTAGCGTTTTTGTATAATAAGGCGAGGCGTTATTTTTATAAAACTGTTTATTATTTTTAAATCTATTTTTAGATTGGAGCGAATAAAGCGAATTACATTGAGTTTCAAGGAAATGATAAATTTCTTGATATTTGGGCATTTCATTAGACCTAGAATTAGCTAGTTCAAAGCGCGAAAGTAGTACCTCAGGCAATTTATCTAGTAAAATGTTGGCGAGCGGAAAACACCATTGATCAGTGTCGTAATTTAAAGTTTTTAAAGCCTCAATGTTTTCTGAAAAAACATCAAGCAGCGTGCGCAGCGTTTCTGGATTGTCGTCTTTGAGAGCGGGAAAATTATACACGGAGCGCCAATAAGTTTGAGCCGATAAGCGGGGGTTATGATAGCGTTTTAGAAGCGTATTGTAAGCGATTATATAATTAGCGTCGGTTATTTGTAAATGTTTAACTACGTTTAAAGGCGGTCCTTTTAGGTAGGACAGTAACAAATTAAATTTAGCGTTTGTAGGAATACTAGGATTATTGTGTACAGAACTATTGTACATATCTAGAAAGGTTGGAAACTTAGTGATGTCGCCATGAAATTCGACAATGCGCAGTCTTGGCATTAAAGACGCCATAAAGCGGTCTGGATCAGAAGAATTTGAAATTTGCGTTAAGTTTTGAGGTTGAGGAGCTTCAATTTTCACCTCAAATAGTTGTTTTTGAATTCTTTTAATATCATAGAAGCTGTCGTCAAACTCAGTAAGGCGTTCATTTTCTTCTTCCAGTCTCTCCGGACTTGCCGAATAAGCCTCTATTATTTGATTTTGATAAATAAAAAATGTTTCTTTCATTTCATCAAGGTCGATCAGTCGAACCTGTAAACACGGTTTTTTTGTATCATCCGTTAGGCAAGCATTAGCTAAGTTATGAAGAGTATTAATGCGATTATGTTGCACATTACGGAGTGCTTCTAACTTCTTAAGTTGCGTACTCATTGTGATGTTTTTAAAAAACTCCGTTAAAACAGGTGAACGATTAGTTTCCGAAATTTTTAATATTTAAAAATTAAAAGCGTTTAAAAAGAAAGAAAATAGGCGATAAAAAATGTAAACAAGTCTCATTTACCTCTCTAATATCTTTTACAGCGATGTGGTGGAAACTTTTCCTACGTGCAGGTGACGCCAAGCCAAAAAGAGGTAGGAAATGCGCGAAAACAATGCGCGTTCGGTACTTTTTTACTTGTTATTTTTACGGCGAGCACAGCAAAAAGAGCAAGGTCATGCGTATTTATTAAAAATTTTATATTTAACAAAATGCGATTTAGACTTTAATTTTTCCCGGGGTCCTGTTATCCGGCTCGAACCTGGACCAAATGGTGAGGTTAGGCCTTCTGTAGAAAATAAAATATACCGAAGGACCACTCGAGATAGCTCGAGAAAAACGTGGGGGAGTTAAGAGGGACTGTATCTTTCCACAGGGCTCCAACAGGGAAAAAAGAGCCTAAAAACTTAAATACTAAAAAATAGCGAAGCAATGAAAAATTATCAAGAAACGACTTACCATTCGATGTCTTTTGTAGCTACTTGGCTGGCCAGCCCGATTATACGCGAAGTACCAGACTCTCCATTGTTCTATAGTTCAAAATGTTCCAAACACTAATATCTAATAAACTAAAGCGTAAAATTAATAGTTTCCACAATTTTAATATAAAATAATAGCGGTGCGGTGACTTTAGTTGCACGTGGCGCGTGGTTGAGTTGTTCGCTCAGACAATCGGCGTTTTCGTCTGCTGGGCCGAATTTAGCCGCTTATCTCAAATCCTTCATTGCTGGAAGAAGCGCGCGAAGTTTAAATTTAAAATATGGAAAGATATAGCGTAAAGTAAATCAAAATAATATTCTAAAACGCTTGTAAGCGTAGAAAATGTAACCCAAAAATATTTAAAAACTAAGAGAGATAGCTTCTCTAATTTTAAGTGAAAATTAGAGAATATAATTATTTACAAAAATAAAAACAAGTTGGGAAACTTGTTCACCCTGTGTGTGACAGGGGAATGAAGAAATCATTTCCGCCAAAAAACTAAAAGAAGTCACACGTGTTTTCGGGTTGAAGACCCAAATTCCAGTCGCAAGGAGGGGCGGTGCCGCCAGTGAAATTTTGGGACTGCTGCAGAATTACAGAAGGAGACTTCTAGCGTGTTGCCGATTTTTTCCTTTGTTTTTTAGTTTAATAGACTCTGTTCTCCCATGCGGGGCGAATTTAATTTTAAGGTTATTTTTTTTTGGGATATCTCTAGTTTTTCTCCCCTTCAGGGCTCAGATCTCTATACTAGTTATGTAACATCTAAACTGAGCAGTCTCTGTGGACTCATGCGGAGGCTCAGAGATCAGCTCTCAATGGAGATAATAAAAACCTTTTACTTTTGTAGTATTCAGTCAGTGATCAGCTATGGCATCTTATTCTGGGGTGCTGGCAGAGAGGCAAAAAACGTTTTTAAGGCCCAAAAAAGAATCATAAGGGGCATTTATAGACTTCATCCTAGAGTATCATGTAGGCCTTATTTTGACTGTCTGGGGGTGCTCACAGTTCTGTCACTGTATTTTTTATCTCTTGTCACTTTTGTAAAAAAACACCCTTACCTATTTCCAACAAACAGAGATGGGTATTCACAAACAATGACCACTATTACAAGAAATAGAGATGCTCTTGGGATAACTGCTCATGGTTCTGCCTTCTATGAAAGGGGTCCAGTCTACCGCGCTATTAAAGCATTTCCGCTACCGGTAAGTCTGCAGCAGATTCAGAACCCAAAATTATTTAAGAATGGTGTTAAGAAATTTCTTCTCAAAAAAAGATTTTATTCCTTCCTAGTTTGATTTTTAATTTTTTTTTTTTTTAATTTTAAAGTGTTAGTATTGTACTAGAATTATTGTGTGTGTTTTTAAAATGTTCATTGAATGTCTTTTTAAATTGTAATATCACACTATTTTAATTTTAATTTATTATGACAGTAACGCTAGTGTAGCGATATTTTTAGCTAAGTTATGTTAAATCACTACTGTTTTTTTTTTCAACAGCTTTTTTTGACGTTGCTTTGTCTGTAAAGATTTTGTTGGCAATAAAGGAATTTATTATTATTATTATTATTATAGATTACCATTGCCTATTCCTAGGTCTCAATTGACCTAAAACTCGATAATCTACTGCAGTGACAAAATTTTTAATAAGCTTCCAAATAGACTCAAAAACATTCAGTCTGAAAAAATTTATAACCATTTTATCAAAGAAATAATGGATAATAAAAGTAAAGATGAACACTCAGAACAAACAATAATACTAGAGTAAAATAGAAATTGTTTGATACCAAACGGCTTGATATATTGAAGTATTGCTAGAAGTCTCCAAAAGAAGTTTTAGTAATTGAAATTTATTTAATTAGAATTTTAATTTTTTTTTTGGATATTGTGTTTATTTTAACTTTTATTTTCAAAACATGTTAATTATTTTTAAGCAATCTGTACGATCTTCTTGTTATAAGAATTATGTACATTCTTTAGAAACAATAAAGGAAATAAAAAAAAAATAGTCAGTAATGAGAGTAAAGGAGCACGACAAAATTAAGTAACAAAGGGAAATTAGATGATATGCACGAACTCCTAATCGCCAGAGCAGAAGGGAGATGTAGTGACTACACAGAAAGACTGCTGTGCCACCTGATGTAATGTTTAGAAAACGGTTCCGGGGGCACATGCATTTCAAAGGGACCACTTGTTTTCAGTGCTTGCACTGACTACGTCCTTAACAAAAAAAAAGTCTGAAAAAATATTTAGGGTTAAGGTAAAAGATTTGCTATTGGAGAAGGCATATTATAGTCATATTATTATATTTTCAAGGACCAGTTATAGGATAATTGACAAATATATTTAAACATTTACAATTTTTTATTTTACTTGTGTATGTATCAGATTGTTCTGTTTGTGGTTTCTTGTGTTTTATATCTAACTTAAATATATTTTAATTTAACATATTTTGATGTTTAACATATTTTAACATACTTTAACATATTTAATGCTCAAGAGAATTTTGTTGTATTTCGATAACAGTAATTGACAGCACCAGAATAGTTTAGGTTTTTATGTGACTAAATTCAATGTAGCATGTAAAGGAGACTGATCGGTGGAGAGAGAGCATATTTGCAAAGGAAAATTAATATAATATAAAAATATAATGTGAATACTTATAGACTGTTACACTATTTGAAATGACTATTCCTTACCTCTACTTAGATTTGTAAGCAAAAGTTAAGTTTAGAGTAAAACTCTACTTTTTTGACAATAAAGCATATTTTGATTTGATTGAGTTAATGGCATTCTAGCTTCAGGCAGTACTGTGCTCTCTACTTACCAATGATCAGTGGCATCACATTCTGAAAACTCTTCTTTAACTTTTATTTTGTCTGAGCTAGACCTCTGTCTTGTTCTGTCTTCCCATTTGCTGCATTCAGGTGGATTAACATCTTGGGGTTCTTCCTTTTTAATATGTGAACTTAAAAATAAATAATCAGGGTAATCTACCTCTTCGGAAATGTCTGTAGGATTGTTAGGCAGCAGATGGAAATCTTTTTCTAGTAAAACGGATTTCTCTAAGGAGGTTGTTTCTTTAGACATCTTATTTTTTTTTTGTAGTTTATATTCTATGTTTAGATTTTAGAAGCCATAGATGGAAGCCATTACACAAACCTGGTACAAAATGGCGGCCATAGATAAAGGATATTTGCTGCAGCCCACGAGAAAGACCGTAGGAGGCTCACAAAAAAACACCTCACGGCCCGCTGTCAATTAGAGATGGGCCAACCTGCGATTTTAGTGGAGCAGTGACAATACGTGACTGCTCCAGTCGCGTCACGGTGACAAATAGCAGTGATTTTTTGGAGCAGTTTAACCAATACATTTAAATGCTGCACCTACAGCGAAATCGCATTCTAGAAAATTGGTCCCTACGCTGCGCTGAGCTGCCGCGGCACGCGACGCGATAGTCAGAGCGAGCTGGGAAACAGTCACTGTAACTGTTTGGGAGCCCTTGCGATCGCGACTTACTGCAACACCGAAGGTGTCGCGGGGGTTCGGTCGGGGCGCTCCGTGCCAGACTGTGACAAAATGTCACTGCTATTTCTTTCGGACCGGAGCAGACGGTGACTGCGACAGACGAGTCACAGTGACAAAGTCACAGTTCGTGAAATCGCAACCCACCTCTACTGTCAATATAAAACATGTGTGTTTTCAATTTTGGTATGTTTGTTTACGTCGATTTTTTTTTTAATTCGGGTACGATTTTTATGTGAATTTTATCAAAGTTATTAAAATAACGCAGCCCACGAAAAAGACTGTCGTGGGCTGCGTTAAAATAATTAATGGCTAATGAGTAAATTATAAAGAAAATACCTATAAGATAGACAATGCCGCGAAGGTGTGGTGTCGTCGGTTGTGTCAACTTTTAATTTGCCAGTAGATAAACAAATGCAAGAAATTTTTTTTTTGCGAACAATTCCTAATGATTTAAGTAATTTAAAACGTCCACAAGTTTGCATCAAACATTTTCCTAACGAGCAGGTTATTTGGTTTGATAAGTGTGTTGTAAATGGATAGATAAAAATTTTTAAAAGACAAAGACCCAAATTAACAGAAAATGCTGTACCTACGATTTTTGAAAATGTTCCGAAATACCTAAGTAGAGAACCTGTATCTACTGTTCGATTAGCTGATGTCGAGAGGCAACAAATGCAAATTGCAATACAAGAAAGTCTTGAAACACTTCAAGCTCATAATAATAATAATATATATTTATTTATACCAGATTTGTATACAATATTTTACATAATATATCTATCTATATTTAAGTATAAATAAATATAGAAAAAAAAATAGGTATAATTTTAATTTAAATTTTGAAAAGAACATGTGAGATAATTAAGGAGTGCTGAATACTACAAAGCTTTAAGCTTGTCTGGAGTTGTTCAACACTCAATCTTGTCACAAGCATGTTTTCTCTGTTTCTGTATGTTGGTGATAATTATTATGTAAACCTAAACTAAAAATAAGGAAAAAATTAAGTAGAAAATTCAAATTTTTAAAAAGCAAAAAAACCTAGTGGCTATCTAAAAAAATACTAAAGATATGTTATTTCGATTTAAAGCAACCACTGAGTTATTTTTTTGTTAAACTTTTTGAAATATCTTTTGTTGTTAAGTCCTTGTGGTATGTTATTATAAATTTTTTGTCCAATATAAATATCCGTTTTTGTTTTTTGTGTTCTTGAAATTAGGGTGTGTTGTTGTTGACCAGTAAGTCGTGTGTTGTGCTCATGATTTTGTCGTATTAATTTATTTGTTTTTATTTCGTATGTAACTGCATTTTTATAATATAACTTATGTAGTTGAAGAACATTAGCATATTTGTATAAGTCTGTTGTATTATAATGTTTTGGCAGATTACATAAAATTTTCAAAATTCTATTTTGAAGCGTTTTAATGGGATAGATAGTCTTTTCGTAGGCTCCCCCCATGCTATAATTCCATAGTTAAGTAGGCACTGTACTAAAGAAAAATATATGGTTTTTCTTGTTTCAAAATCTACCATTTTCGTATATTAGTGATCTTAATTTTTTTGTTGATTCTCATTTAAAATGGCATATCCATTTTGAATGAGAATCTATTGTTATTCCCAAGTAGTTTGTATTATTTACCCTCTTTTTTGATAGAGGTAAACCACATGAGAAACTAGAAAAAGTAATATAGACAGTTTTTTCTGTATTTATAGACAGCAGGTTCATGTCAAACCAGTGTATTATTTTTTGAAGGGACTTTTATATATTATTTTCCACTTCCTCCCATGTCTCACCTTCCGTTTTAAATACTGAATCATCCGCATATGACGCCATTTCCCATCTAGTTCTATTTTAAGAAGATCATTTATGTAAATAATAAAGAGAAGTGGCGCCATAACTGTGCCTTGAGGAACTTCGATTTCTAGTAATTTACTGTCGCTAGTTTTGTCACCTATTTTTACTATTTGTGATCTATCTGTTAAATAGCTTTGTATTAGTTTTAAGACATTGCCCCTCATTCCTATGGCTTCGAGTTTTTCTAAGAGCCTTTGATGACAAACGGTGTCAAATGCTTTAGCCAAGTCAATGAAAACTGCCGCACATTTTTTAGATTTATCTAAGGATGAGGTTATTTTTTCTGTAAGTTCAGCAATTGCGTCATTTGTTGATAAATTAGGACGAAAACCAAATTGGTTTGTGGATAACAGCTCAAACTGAATTAGATAATCTACCACTCGTGCTTTTAGAGCCTTCTCAAATATTTTGGTAAGATTTGAGACCAGGCTTATTAGTCTGTAGTTTCCTACCAGTTTTTTGTCCCCTTTTTTATAAATTGGTTTAACTATGGCAATTTTAAATAGTCTAGGACAGTACCCAAGACGAAAAATCAAATTAATGATATGTTTAAGTAATCCCGTTAGACAGTTTGATGATTCCTTAAGTAGTTTTGTTGTTATGTTATCAGGACCTGGGGAAGCATCATTTTTTAACGATTGTATTAGTTCTTTTATCTCTTGTTCAGTTGTTGCCTTTAGGTACATGGAGTTAAATGAATTTACTGTTGTTTTGAATTCTTTTGGTGACGAGCTTGTTTTTATTATTTTTTGTGCCATAGTTTTTCCTACTGAAGTGTAGTGGTCACTAAATAAATTTGCAATGTCCTTAGAGTCTTTTATTGATATTCCATCCTTACCAGTAATTTCTTTAGGGGTTTTGTTATCTTTTTGTTTGTATTTATTAGTATAATTATTTATTGTTTCCCACATTTTTTTATTATTGTTTTTATTCTTATTTATTAGGTTTCTATAATACTGTTGTTTTGCTTCTGTAATTAATTTAGTTATTTTGTTTCTATATAGTTTATATTTGTAATACGTGTGTTGGTTTTGGTTTTGTATCTATTTATGGTAAATTTTATCTCTTTTTTTCATGGATTCAATAATCCCTGCCGTTATCCACGGTTTCTTTTTATTTATTTGTTTTATTTCTTTTGTATACGTCGATTTTTGGTTGCATTGTCTATCCATAATGTTAGCTGTTCTGTGCAGAAGTCTATATCTTGTGAATTAAAAATTGTTCAAAGTTATTTTGCTCAAATATATTAATAAATTTTTTATAGTCTATATAAGTTTTTCGTAACAGATTTGTCTTATTTTTTATACATACAAGCAAAGGGCAATTTAATAAGGTTGGATAATGATATTTTTGATTTAAGTATAATAGGTTTAATTTTGGATAGGTCAATATTGTAACTTTTAATAACTATGTGGTCTATACAAGATTTCGAATCGGGGGTAACTCGTGTGTTATTGTTGATAAATGATTTATAGCCATTTTCATAAAGGACATTAAGATAGTTATCACTTTCGTCTGAATCTCTAAAATATTTATATTTATAAATAAGAAATCAAAAGTTTTATCAAATATTGAAGACATTTTAAAATTTTATTGTTCTGATACTAAAATAGAATAAAATTGGATTTTAACCCAAGAACATGACACAGTCTGCCTGTGCCTGATGACATTTTTGAACAACAATCCATCACTGTTAGCATCTCTAGTTGTTGAGGGAAATCTGTCATTTTTTGTGAATGTTAACAATGTGCCAAAAAAGTAGGAGTTTTATTTTTGGACAGCACCGATACACTTGAAGAGCTAATGCAGTTTATTGAAATGAAAGTTGCAAACGGGAAAGTGGTAAAAGATAAGATTGATCAAGTAATAGACATCCTTAGTGACATTTTCGATAGTGAGAGTGAAAAATGTGTTCAATTGTCATTTCTTATTGATCAATTAGGTCTCTTGAAAAGGTCACCTGAGAATCGAAGATATTGTGGATACACTTTAATGTTGGCGTCATCTTTGTTTATCCAGTCATCCAGTGCATACATGTCAATTTACAATACTAAGGTGATATGTCTCGCACCCTCGCAATATTAAAAAACTTATTTGTAAAATATCGTTAACAGATAGTAATCTCTCTGGTAGTGTGCAATATTTAAAAAGTAAGATACAGCTTTTAAAAGAACATGAGTTGGTAGTTAACTTACACATTGATGAAATGAAATATATTAAACTTTAAAGCTGGTAATATATTAGGCAGTAGTAGCAATGATCCCTGCAAGGCTGCTAAAACCGCTCAAGTCTTCATGATTTCAAGTTTAACTTCAAAATATAAAGATGTTGTTTGCATAACTCCCATAAGTACATTGACAGCTGAGCCTTTAAAAGCTTTTCTCTTAGATGTTATTAAAGTAGTTGAAGCTATAGGTTTTCAAATTATATCTATAGTTTCTGACAATAATGCTGTTAATCGAAAAGCTTTTCAACTTTTTACAGTTAGTAAGACTTTGGAGCCTTGCATAACTCACCCTTTCGATCCTTCAAGAAAATTATTTTTTATATTCCATGTTGTACACATTTTAAAATGCGTCATGAATAACTGGATAAGCAATAGAGTGAGAAATAGTTTATTTAAGTTTTCGGAATTTGAGGCAAATCACTTCGAAAGAGACTTTCAGAAAATCAATATTTTAACGCAAATTTGAAACTTTTTGAACAACTTTATGAAAAAGAAAAAAATTCTTTAGTTAAATATGGACATTTTTTGAACTATAAAGCTTTGTATCCGAAAAATATTCAAAAACAAAATGTAAAATTAGCACTAAAATTTTTCAATTTAAAATATTTTGCAGCACTTCGATTAGGTTTAGAAGATAGCAAGGATGTCCAAGAAACTTGCTATTTTTTAAACATATTTTGAACTTGGTGGAAAATAGTAAATGTAAAAAGTGCTTTTGAGGGTCAGCGTTTTAATGACGATTATAGGGAACCAATAAGGCAAAACCTTTTCTGCAACTTGAGTTCTTAAAAAAATTATATATTTGGTTAGATCAGTGGAGAAATACTGTATCAAGCAATGAAGGACTTTCTGTACCAACTTTTCAATCGCTTATAATAACATCAAAAGCTTTTATATTATTAGGACCCTATTTATTTGCAAAATACCCCCTTGATTACATTTTGCTTAGCAAATTTCAGAATGATGTACTTGAGGGTAGATTTGGAAATTACAGACAGTTAAGTGGAGCTAATTATTACATCAGCTATGTACAAGTTTTGGAAAGTGAAAGGAGGTTGCGCTTTAAAAATACCATGTTGGTATTTCAAAAAAATAAGGACTTACCCCCAAATATATCCCTAAAAAGCATTTTAACCTATTTTTCACCTTCTGATCATAATGAATCAAGTAAAGATTTTGATAGGTTTATAGTTTTACTAGATGACATTAAAAATTTTTCTATTGAAAGAATTCCTGAAGAAACACTTCCAATCTTAACATATATTGCTGGATATGCCTCAAGAAAGGAATTGCTCCTTAAAAAATGTGATATATGTTTAGATTGGTTAAATCTTGCAGGAAAAGTTGTAGATGTTGATTTAGAATCGTTACCATTTGATTTTATCATGGAACAAGATAGGGGAAAACTGACATTGCCAAGCGAACATGCAATCTTTGCATTGTCTTTGTGTTGGGTAATTTTTCAAAAATTATTGACGACCACTACATTCAGTTCATTGAATGTGAAAACCATCTCTCACTTATTCACAAAATCACTTGTTTCTTTGTAACAAATTTTTGTGAAATGTTTGATATTGAAAACTTTTCTTTAGATAATTCGAGGGAGTGTTTTTGTGGAGAAAAACTATTGTCAAAGCTTGAAAAAATTAGTTTAGGGGCTTGTAAAGTTTTTTAAATAATTTTATTAAAAAGCACAATGATTTAGTGTCTGCTAATAAATCTTTGAATAAGAACTCAGACAAAGATGATGACACTGAAAGAAAAAATAAAAAACTAAAAGCTTTGGTTTGATATGTCCAATTTTGAAAGACTTGTATAGATTTGAAGTTACTAACGATATTATGTACCTAATATATGTACCTAAAGATATTAGAGTGCAAATTTTGTATAATTTTTTATTTCATAGATTCAGTTCTTTTATCCATAATAAACACATATATCAGCAAAATATTTTTTTTCAATTTTTGCCTATAAAAGAACAAAAATTATTTATTTAAATTGTGTAAAAACATATAATACAGGGTGTTCCTTAAGGGTTTGCGAATATTTAAGGAGGTGATTCTACATTAAAAAATAATGATAATTTGTCGTATAAGCTATGGTTGACAAATGCACCGTTATAAAAATACAGGGTGTTAAAGTTTTCAAAAAAAAATTGAAATTTATTAATAATTTCGAAATCATTAGGGATATTTTATTTAAATTTGATACATAACTATAAATGTCTAAGGCGCATATTTTCCAAGAAGAAAATGATTTTTAACTTCGACAGTGGCGTGCGTACGGGCACTAGCTTTTTTATTTTTTTAGAAAAAAATAGTACGCCACTGGTTTTTTTCAAAAAAGTTTTACTTTTTGAATTATCCACTTAATTCTAAAGAAAAAAGGTCTCTTAATTATTTTCTCTACAGGGCGTCGTTCTTGAGTAAAAAAATAAAAACCGTTGTTCTGCAAAAGCAAAATAATGTGACCATTTAAAGAATACAATTGATCAAGTTGCCTTAGAAATATCTCGATTTAATTCAAATTTAGTACGTAATAATAGGCTATTAAGATGCGTTTTTCTCAATAAAAAAATTATGTTTAGCTTCATCAGTGGCGTGCGTACGGGTACTAAATTTTAAATTTTTAGAGAAAAAATAGTACGCCACTGGTTTTTTTTAAAACATTTTTCTTCTTTCGAATTCCTCGTTTAATTTAAAAGAAAGTATCTTTAGTTTTTTTATACAGGGCGTTGTTTTTGAGTAAAAAAATAAAAACTGTTGTGTTGCCAAATAATGTAATTTATTTAAGAATACATTAATCTAGTTGCCTTGGAAATACTTAAAATATGACACTTAAAAAAAAGTAAAGAGACTTTTTTTCTTTAGAATTAAGTGCACTATTCAAAAAGTAAAAATGTTTTGAAAAAAACCAGTGGCGTACTGTTTTTTCTTTAAAAATTTAAAATTTAGTACCCGTACGCACGCCACTGATGAAGTTAAACATAATTTTTTTATTGAGAAAAACGCATCTTAATAGCCTATTATTACATACTAAATTTGAATTAAATCGAGATATTTCTAAGGCAACTTGATCAATTGTATTCTTTAAATGGTCACATTATTTTGCCTTTGCAGAACAACGGTTTTTATTTTTTTACTCAAGAACGACGCCCTGTAGAGAAAAAAATTAAGAGACCTTTTTTCTTGCGAATTAAGTGGATAATTCAAAAAGTAAAACTTTTTTGAAAAAAACCAGTGGTGTACTATTTTTTTCTGTAAAAATAAAAAAGCTAGTGCCCGTACGCACGCCACTGTCGAAGTTAACCATCATTTTCTTCTTGGAAAATATGCGCCTTAGACATTTATGGTTATGTGCCAAATTTGAATAAAATATCCCCAATGATTTCGAAATTATTAATAAATTTCAATTTTTTTTTGAAAATTTTAACACCCTGTATTTTTATAACGGTGTATTTTTCGACCATAGTTTATACGACAAATTATCATTATTTTTTAATGTAGAATCACCTCCTTAAATATTCGCAAACCTTTAAGGAACACCCTGTATATTAAGCAATACAATCAGAATCATGGAACTCCTAAGATCACGTGACCGCCGACCTGCTTATAAAGCGGCATGGCCGGTCTTTATCGTTGGCTGCGGGCGGCTGCAGAAATTCGACCATGAAGATCGCTCCAGCGAACATACCGAGATAACCGGTTCTATACCGACCGTGCAGCGTACCAAAGCCAGAAGATGAAATGCGCTTAATCAAAAATGACCTTAGACCGCCGCGCCGGCCGCACATTTGTAAACGACGTCCATGATTGCGATTCGGTTGTAGCCCGAACGCTGCCGTAACCGTGTCAATGAAGCTCTATTCTACATTGACACGGTTCGGTTACGTTGGCGATCGATTGACAACGGTTAGGTTTCACATTTTCTAGAATCCCGGGAAAGAGGTCAGGAGAGTATGTTTTAAAAAAATATATGTATGTTAGAAATTTACGAATTCTTTCTTAAGAAAGATTGTTCCAGACTGATTTTTAACGAACATTTTTGCGATCACGGGTGTTAGTTACCCAAGCGATTCACCATATCGTCTGCTATTTACCAGAGATGTTCGGGCGAAAGCCGATTGGCGATCCTGGGTGTTGTATACAAATATGCGCGCCGGCCCTTGACCATCATAGGTCACGATGTTGTAGTTATATTCATATTCACTTAAAATACAGTGAACCAATGAAATATTGTAGCTTAATTTAAAAAAATTGATTTTTGGTTTAAAAACATGAAAATTATGGGGGAAAATCACAAATATACGTAAAGACTCAACTACCTCCATTGGTACTCCATTTTTGCGTTGCTAGTATACAGGGACAGTCCCAAAATTTAAAAAAATGAATGAATGTACTTTCCTAACGATAAACAAGAATAGTACCCAGCAAACATCGACCTGCTGGTACTTTACTAATATTGTACTTTATTTGCTGGCATCGGCAACGATGTGCATTTTTTTAATTATTTTTGTATTGTCTAATTTGCATATTATTTAAAAGTGCAAAACACGCAACATTTTAGTACCTTATTTTTAATACAAAAAAAGTAATACTGTATTTTTGAAGAAAGCCAAATAAAATAAAATTACTATTTTGTTGTAAAGCATGCAAAAATTTGTAAAATGATAATAAAAAATTTTTTACAAATCATTACCCAGCAAACATGGGTTACAAAAAAATTACTTTTTAAGTACTGGCTTTTACTGCTGCTCATAACGGCAAAGTACTAGTAGAAAGTACTTACTTCGTATTGATTTGGAACAACGGCCTGCATCAGGCCAGCATGTATATATTTTAGTGCAAAAAACACTGTAATTTTAAAGTAATGCATTTTTTTTAACTTCAAAAGCATGTACTTTTGAAGCAATGTATTTTCTTTGTATTTTTAGTAAATACAAAAAAACTGAATTTTTATAATTTTTTTTTAAAAACCTGTACTTTTAAAACATTGTATTTTATTAATTTTTTTAGTAGTACATAGAAACTACTTTTATTGTAAATATTGTAAGGACATTACGTCACTCACGTCTTATATTTATAAAAATAAATATTAATTGATCATTATATAAGCATTATATAAGGATATTTAATATTGTTACGGGTTCACAACGACAAATTAAAACTCGCAATTGTTGAAAACGATACGTCAATTTATTTCGACAAATTATGTACAAAAACACGCACTTAAACTTACTAATAACTTGCTAATAATTCACTACTTTAATCCGCCTATTAACTTCGCGTTAACATCTAGCGATCACTACCATTGGTTATCTTTGACTCCCCGATGAACGACGTCCGGCCCTATATATAAGGGTCTGCCTACTATTCGAGAATTTTCCATCCTTGTTCGATTCAGGATTATACCACCCTTTTCTAGAACGCACACCAGTTTGGCACAGATAACGCAACTAAAACCTAGACTAAGAATACAACCATAAAATACGTCAACCTAATACTACACTAAGCCTAAATAAATTCTAACTATAAAATTTAAATAACTTAAAGTTGTAACAATATTTTCCTTTTCATATCAGATGAGGATATTTCCAAAGATTATGGAACATTCCACAACAATTTAAAAATAAATAAAATCATTCACATTCTTAAGCTTGACATTCCTTAGTGTACTAGTAAAATGTTGACTTGTGTTTGCCATCTAGTGGCAAGGACGGCAAACATCAACCTGTCTGTTTTTTTGTAAATGTTTTATTTTCACAGTAAAATATTTAATATTTTTGTACCAAAATAAAGTGCTTTAAAAGCAACTGTTTAAAAATACTTTTAAAATGTTTTTTCACTGTTATATTAATTTTGCAGTAAAACTTTTAAACTTTTAATAATAAATTAAATGTACTTTAAGAGTACCTTCTTCAAAATGTTATTAAAATGTTTTTTTTTTAGTATTTTATTTTCAAAGTAAAATATTTAATTGTTTTGTACTAAAATAAACTGCTTTAAAAGCAACTGCGTAAATATACTTTTAAAGTGTTTTTTTGCCATTAACCCTGGCTGCACTTGTCATTCTTCAAAAATAAATTATAACTTTTCGTTGTGTTAAAAATAAAGTACTAAAATGTTGCGTTTTTTGTACTTTTAAATAATATGCAAATTAGACAATACAAAAATAATAAAAATAATGCATATCGTTGCCGATGCCAGCAGTTAAAGTACAATATTAGTAATGTACCAGCAGGTCAATGTTTGATGGGTGGCTATTGAAATTCCTCTGTAATTGTTGCAATCCAGTTTGTTTCCTTTTTTATGTATTGTGGATATGAATGCAATTTTCCAATCATCAGGTACTGATTTGAGCATTTCAGCATATATTCCTCCAGGTCCGCTAGCTTTTCCGGATTTAAGCTTTTTAATAGTATTCTTTATTATTTCTTCTTCGATGATTACTTCCTCTCAATGTACTTCTATGTCTCTCCTCGGAGAGGCTGCCAGATATTCGGGTCTCGTCTCCTGCAGCAGTCCCTTGTAGTGTTCTGTCCATTGTTCTGGTTTGACGATCTGGATGTTTACTTTTTCTTTTGTTGGGTTTTTTACTGTAGAAATGAATTTCAATACTTCAGAACTCTGCCTACCTCCTACGTGTGTATTTATATCGTGGTATTGGGGCTCGAATCGAAGAGAGTTTAATGGTATCTATAAACGACTCTTACTTTTATTAACAAATCATAAAGAAAAATACAAGTAGTTACCTATCGAATGGCACTCACACAAACCGCACATGTTTTACATGAATTATTTCCAATTTGTTACGGAAAAAAAAAACATAATTTTACACGACAAACGCAAAACATTGCAAAATGTCAATATGGCCTTCATCCACATAGCAGCTGTGTGTCTACATGACAAAACACACGCATGCGCACTTGAAAAGTCACATCCGCGAATTAAAATTTGCCATTGTTTCCAAAGCCAGCTATGAGCGCTTCACTTTTCGATTCTTTGTACATGTATTTATGCTAAAACGTATTTGCTGTAAACAGTTTCCGCACCTCCACCAAAATGTTGAAAAAATTGAAACCCGCGTAGAAAATACGCTTTACGGAAAGCCACGTTTAATTTCAATTTAAGCGGATTTCATCTTCTAGCCTTCGTACTCTACATGGAATGGACCTGGTAGTCCCCCAGAAGGTGATATGTTCGTTTGAATGCAGTCGCCATTTTGTTCTCAGTTTGAGAAATGGGCTTTGGCTTGTGTGCGGTTGGTGTTCTGTGGTGTGCGGTCAGTTTACTATGTTTTGGGGGCTTTTTTTGAAGTCCCGTGCATCTCACAACAAAATCAAAGGAGAAAAAACTTAAATGGCAGACCATGAAAGCTCACTGAACCGCAGCAAAAATCCTTTATCTATGGACCAAGATGTCAAACAATAACCTATTCACAGTACTCCTATTTTACAAAATTTCCACTAAAATAAGATTTTGATGTGCTGACTAACAATTCTAAAGACATGTTTAAAGAGCTAGATGACCAGGCGGGTCTACTACGTTATACCTCGATGCTTGAAAATGGGTGTTTCTTTTTTTAATGATAAGTTGAGGTCGTTTTATACTGTTTTCAAGAAAAAAAAATGCGGATTTTTCGCATTTTTTTTAGAAATTTCAAAATTAAAAAATTAGTAAAAACTCATACAAATTGCTATAGAAAGATTTTATTTGACGTATTTCGAGAAAGAGAGGAACGGCTCACAATCGACTGAGCTTTAAATAAATGGTAATTTAGCCAAAAATAAGGTGACCAACTGTCTGGCAAGAGGCGATAAAAAGTTATGGTTTTTTAGAAATGTATTTACGCATAGAAAAATGGTTACACCATATTTTTGAAATCTAACGTTCGACCTTACATTTTGCTCCAACATTTTAATTTGTCGAGCATTTTTGACTCCGTAAAATCGTCCAAAATCGACTATTGAGCATTTATAATGAAAAAAATGCAGAAACAATTATGATAATGATGATTTACAGAAATTCAGCAGTTCGGTTTGGTTCGGTTTGGGTCGATCTTAGATTAGGTTGGTTGTGTTTTAAAGTAATTCAGCAGGAGTCGGCTGCGCTGACTCCTGCTGAATTACTTTAAGACCCAACAAACCTAACCTAAAACCAAACCGAACGCAACTTAACTGAACCAAAACGAACCGAAACGAACCGAACCGAACCGAACAGAACCGAACCGAACCGAACCGAACCGAACTGAACGGAACGGAACCGAACCGAACCGTACCGCACAAGCAATAAGCATGAATCGGCTGCGCCGATTCTTGGTGAATAGTTCTAAATAAATAATTTCCTAATATTTGGGCCTTTAACCCTCAGATGCCCCGTAACAAGGCTTTGTTAATCCATTTTCAATCTTTGTTGTTTTGTATGTGAGCAACAAGGACTTAATCGCGATTAAACCCATGATCGCGCTTAAGTGCTTACGGTGCATCTGAGGGTAAGTCAGCGTAAGCAAATCGAATTGGGAAATTTGATATGGCCGAATGACCTGGAAACAGTTGGCCCAGCAAAAAATTTCTATCAATGTGTCAAAACATCTGTGGGAAGGTCAAGTGTACAAATTTTCAAATTATGTGAAAAAACCGCGAAAAAACACGAAAATCTAGGTATGTAATTAATTTAAAATTGTTAAATTATTAATCCTAAGCTAATTTACAAATTTATGTCGAAAATTTGAGGATGCAGTGATAGAAATTGATTTTTTTCAACCAAAACAAGTCAGAGAAAATCACTATGTAACGTTTTTTAAAAAATTATTTTAAAAAAAAACCATACTTTTTTTTTAATTTCCCGTATCTAAATCGACTAAAAATAGTCCAAAGAATCATTTCCATACAAAAAAATCGTTATATAGGGCGTTTTGACGAGCGAGGTCTAACGTAGTAGAACCGACCAGGCTGCTGACCTTTTATTTTTAAGTTCACATATGAAAAAGGAAATATCATCAGATTATGTTAATCAAGGTGAATGCAGCAAGTGGGGTGAAAGAATAAAACATACATCTAGTTCAGACAAAATGATAGTTAAAGAGGAGTTTTCAGAATGTGGTGCTGATAATCTGTAAGTAGAGAGAAGGTGAAGAGTGGAATAATTATTTAAACAACTAGTTTTCAAAACACTGATTGAGCTGTGGGTGTGGTCAGCAAGTCTAGCAAGTTGTGAAAAAGTTTTTTTCAACAGTTTTTCTACAACTGGAAAATGAAGCAATTAAGTAATTTTTATTTATTAAAAACACAAACTATCTTTTAGGTACATCAATCCTATCAATGACATTAAATCCTGTTCTCCTTCACTCTTCTCTGTTTTAGAAAGGTGCATATTTCACATGCATATTGATTTTTGTCACTAGAGAAAAACATTTTTACTTGGATTTTTATCTCTAGAGAGGAACCTTGCAAAATACATTTCTTGGGATAAGGAAATTCGGTTTAATATCTTCTAGTGGTAGGAAAAATGGTATACATAATTTGGGACACACAGAATTCATTTAAAAGTCCTGCAAGATGGTCTACAAATTTGGTGCAGTTGATTACCCCTAGTTGAAATAGGTATATAACTTTCTTTACTTGTTATGTAATGTTATGCTGCTGTCCAGTATGATAAAAAATGCTTTTGCAGATGCTTTGGGAACAAATCCATTTTTAGAGGTTGTCTAGTGTTTAAAAAAGTTTATTGTCAGATGTGGTTGAAGTTACAATCATCATCATAATTACATAATCACTTTTTGCAGTGGACCAAACAAATAATGATCAGAAATGAAAAATCGCTATAACTCGAGTTTAACTTAATATTTTTTGCTCAAATAAAAGCCTATCGTTAAAAACACAGGTAAAGACAGTGGCAGATCTACGCTCTAAAAATTAGGGGGGCCCAAAATAAAAATTAATTATGTTTTTGCAAGTATTAGATGTACTAACAAACTTTAAAAAAAGGGGGCCTTCGGGGGGGGGGCATACATCCCCCCCAGCCTCACCGTAAAGAGGCGAGAAAAATAGGCCAGTAAAATCGAAAAACACAAAAAATATATTTAGTTATAAATTCAAAAAATGTATGGAAGAAACATTGGCTGATATTTTTTGACAGGGTTGACACTTTTTAATAGCCATTTCGAACGTCAATTTATGGCAATAGGCCGGTAAAAGAGATCCAAAAAGTAAATTTTATCAAATATTTATACAGAAAAAAGGATACATTTTTTCGAGCATTTTTTAACAACTTTGTATAAGGTCGGCTCTTATTCTAGAGAAAATGTGTGTGCCGATTCTCGCTCTACCGTAATAGGCCGGTAAAATAAAATCAACTTTTTTATTTCTTTAACAATTTAACAAATTGACACTGTATCCTAAACTGTAGGTTCTTGTTATCAAAAAATATATGCGCCGATGTTTTCATTTACCGTATTAGGCCGGTAAAATAGGATCAAATTTTAATTTTCTTTGTTTTTAAAACAAAAAAGTTGCTACAACAATTTCACACATTCTCCTAATCTCACTCTATCAAAAAATTTGCTCGCCGATTTTGCCTTTACCGTGTTAGGCCGATAAAATAGGATCAATAACAAGTTGAAGTTGCTACAAGATTTTGATTAATCCATCTTAAAGGTAGGTTCACACTCTATCGAAAAACATATACGGCATTTCTGGCGTAAATCTAAGTTTTAGAACTTAATCTAAAATTTTCAGACTGTGGTGGCAACATGGCGAATAGTAAAAGTGACGAAAAAACGTCTGAAGAAAAAATCAAGTTTTCGTGCTGTAAAACAAAAAATACTAGTGCAGTAATATGTGTAGAATGCGGAAAAATCTTCCACCAATCATGTGCTAAAAGAGATTGGGCGGATAGAGTAGTGATTTTAGACAAAACGCGAGTAAAATGCCAAGAGCATGCTGGAAAGGAAAACCTAACCTCAATCGACGTGACAGAAGAAGGCCAGTCAGATGTATCCTTACTTCGTGTTCTAGTCCAAGAACTACAAAGCAAAAATCAGATTCTCGAGGAAAATGCATCCCTGCTTCGCGAGAAAATAGTTTTTCTGGAGGAAAAGCTAGAAAAACAAACATCTTTTCAAGCTTTTGAAGAAAATCCATCAAAACAACAACTAGAATCTGAAAAACCTGGCAACAATGTAAAACCAGCTGTTTCACCAAAGAATAAACCAAAACAACTTTTGGTGACAAATGATCCCAGTAGTTCAAATGCACAATCAGCTGACAAAACAGGTGGAAACGAACTACCACCCGAAAAGTTTCACCATAACCAAACAAAAGAAAACCAGGAAATTATGGAAAATTCTGATGAAAACAATCAAAAATGGGAATTTCCTAGAGGAAATCGTCGGCGACATAATAGGAAAGACGTTTCTGCAAATAGACCCGAGCCAATCAGAGGCACCAGCGAAGGTTCAGATCTACGAGCTGCGAAAAAATACTCGTGGATGTTTCTTTCTGGATTAGAAAAAGGTACCACACCAAGAGAGATCGAAGAGTTTGTAAAACGTAAAGGAGTTCATGAATGCGTTTGTGAGCTGATTAAAACCCGCAAAGATAACCTGTTTATCTCCTTTAAAATGGGAATACCCGAAGAAAGCAAAGAAATGATTATGGATCCTTCGTTCTGGCCCAAAGGCATCAGAATTAATCATTTTTTAAACCTGAGACGGACCAGCAACAATCGAAGAAAAAAGGAACAAACCTAAAGATTCTTCACTACAATGTGTGTTCATTAAGAAATAAAATAAATGAACTTGATTCAATAGCAGCAAGCAGTCACTATGATGTCATTGCTATCACAGAGCACTGGCTCAAACAGGAGGAACTAGCTGCCCTTAAAATACAGGGGTACCAAACTGGAGCATTTTTTGCTAGAGCTAATTACAATGGAGGTGGAACTTGTATCCTTGTGAAAGATGGTATAGAATATGATGAGATGTCAACTCTTAGTAACTTAAATGTTGAAAAACAATTTGAAACTTGCTGTTTATTATTAAAACCATATAATATTTATATTATATCTATTTATAGGTCCCCTGCAGGCGACTTTGGTGTTTTTCTGGAGGCAGTGGAACATTCAATGGAACGTCTTGGGAGTGGACGAGATGTGATCATGGCAGGTGACTTCAATGTGCATTTTGGGACAAAAAATGTTGACACAGGATTACTTTGTGACACTCTAGGTACTTTCAACTTTCAACCTATGATCACCGAAAGCACAAGGGGGAAAGCCTGCCTTGACAACATCTTTGTGAATTTCTCTCATGATTCAGCTTATGGAGAAACAGTAGATCTACAGCTCTCTGATCACATTGGACAGATACTTTATCTTAGCTTACAGAAAACAGATCAAAAGAAAATTTTGAGCAAAGAAACACTAAGGCCAATAACTCAAAAAGGTATGTTGCATTTCTATAGTACTGTGGAGTCATACACATGGGATTTTATTGATGAAAATATCTCGGTAAATAAAAAATTTGAAACTTTTGTGGATAAGCTTCACAGTGCATACCTGCAGTCATTTCCAGAAAAAACATTTCTCTCAAACAATAAACAGCCACATAAAATGAATTGGTTCAATGATGCATTATGCAAAATGAGAGATCGCCTACATTTTCTAGGAGAAATGCAAAAAAAACATAACACACCTGGAAATATAGAGGAATATAAAAATTTCAAAAAATCTTACAAGAAAGCTATAAAACAGGCAAAAAAACAAGCAAATGACAACTTCATTAATACTTCAAAAAATCCAGGTAAGGCAATGTGGAGTGTTATAAACAGTCATAGAGGGAATTACAACAAAACTGATTCACTACCTAGCATTTCCCCTGAAAACTTCAACACCTATTTTCTGAACATTCCTGAAAATATAATAAAAAGCATACCAGGCACAAATCTTGATCCCCTTGAAAAGCTTAGAGCACAAACTTCTATCCCTGAACAAAAATTCTCATTTGATGAAGTCAGCTACAACTTTGTCAGAGAAGTAATATCTAGCCTAAAAAATAAAAAAAGCACTGACATATATGGTCTCAGTGTCCAGCTCATAAAAAACATAAAAAATATCATTCTGGTACCACTTACAAAACTGATTAATATGTGCTTTAAAGAAAATATATTTCCAGATTCATTAAAACGAGCGGTGGTAGCTCCTATTTTCAAAAAAGGGGACAAAAACGACATCTCAAATTACCGCCCAATATCCCTACTTCCGATATTATCAAAAATAATAGAGAAATGCATGACATATAAAATAACAAAATATTGTGAATCAAATAATATATTTACAGATAGTCAGTTTGGGTTCAGGGGAGGAAGAAGCACAGTGCTTGGGGTTTTAAATCTTCTTTCAGACATAATGGATGCTTTTGAAAAACGGAAGCACATCCTGGCACTTTTCTGTGATTTAAGCAAAGCATTTGATTGTGTCTCGCATGATCTTCTCATACAAAAGTTGGGTTTCTATGGGTTTTCAGAACAAAGCATACAACTTATACAATCATATCTTACCGAACGTACGCAGATAGTAAGGGTGGGTGGGGTGTCGTCCGGGGAGGGCGTATCAAGAATAGGCGTTCCGCAAGGATCAGTCATGGCGCCTATCCTCTTTCTCATTTTTATAAATGATCTGCCACTGGCCGAACTTGCCAAATATATACTCTTTGCGGATGACACTACACTCACTCTGCAAGACGACGACCTGACTAACCTGGAGAGAAGATCGCGTGAGGCACAGTCGGAAGCTGAAGCATGGTTTAGCTCCAACAAACTCCTACTTAACAAGGACAAGACACAGGAGATGCTTTTCACATTAAGAGATACCGGAGAGTATAACAACTCGACTGAGGTCAAATTTTTAGGGATATATCTTGACCCAACACTGAAATGGGAAGTGCATGTTGACAAAATATCGGGAAGATTACGGAGCTCTATATTCTTACTGAGAAACCTATCTGACTGTGTGTCAGAATCCACATTGTTTAGCGCCTACTATGCCCTATTCCACTCTGTCATGTCTTATGGCATACTGGCATGGGGGGGAGCAGCTTCAGCTGCGAGGGTATTCGGACTCCAAAGAAAAGCGATTAGGGTAATGGCGGGACTGTCATTCAGAGATGACTGCAGACATGCATTTGTTAAACTGAAAATTCTCACTCTACCATCTGTTTACATATTAGAAAATTTACTATTCATAAAAAAATTCGAACATAAATTCATCACCCATGGCAGTTTCCACAACTATGAAACCAGACAGTCTAACAATATTATGCCATCTCACTGCCGCCTGACGAAATGCCAGAGTCGCCCGGAGTATATAGCTGTGAAATTATTTAACAAGTTACCAACAGAAGTTAAAACCTTACCATTTAATCACTTCAAGAACGAAATTAAGAAACTTCTTTTAAGCAATGCACTCTATAGTGTTCAAGAGTTCCTAAAATAAATGTAAGTTTTATGCTTTATTCAAATACTGCAAATATGTTGTCTTTATTGTCCTATTTACATTTTCTTTTAAACATTGTTTGTCTTTTTAAACTCTGTGAAGTCTTGTAAACTTGCCTGTAGATTTTAATTTTAATTGCATTAAACGTAGCTAGCTAAGATAGTAAATAGTGTAATACTATATAGATATAAAAATAATAACATTTCATTTCAGAAACTTTAGATAATAAGATAATGACTTAAATGTAATACTTTTTTGACTTGTGTAAATACTTTACTGTATGCTAACATCAATAAACTACTTTACTTTACTTTACTTTACTTTACAGGTTAACAACCAGTAAAAGGGGTCCAAAGTAAAAAAATATGGAAACTTATATGTGCAATGTTGAAAAAAAATTCTAACTTAACAAGTTGAAGTTGCTACAAGATTTTGATTAATCCATCTTAAAGGAAGATTCCCACTCTATCGAAAAACATATAAGGCATTTATGGCTTTAGGGGTTAACAACCAGTAATATGGGTCCAAAGTGAAAAAATATGGAAATTTATATGTGCAATGTTGAAAAAAAAATTCTAACTTAACAAGTTGAAGTTGCTACAAGATTTTGATTAATCTGTCTTAAAGGTAGGTTCCTACTCTATCGAAAAAAGAGTACGACACCTCCATCTTTAGGGGCTAACAACCAGTAAAATGGGTCCATATTGAAAAAATATAGAAATTTATATGCACAATGTTGAAAAAAAAAAATCTAACTTAACAAGTTGAAGTTGCTACAAGATTTTGATTAATCCGTCTTAAAGGAAAATTCCCACTCTATCGAAAAACATATACGGCATTTCTGGCTTTAGGGGTTAACGGGTTAACAACCAGTAAAATGGGTCCAAATTGAAAAAATATGGAAATTTATATGCGCAATGTTGAAAAAAAAATTCTAACTTAACAAGTTGAAGTTGCTACAAGATTTTAATTAATCCATCTTAAAGGTAGGTGCACACTCTATCGAAAAACATATACGGCATTTCTGGCTTTAGGGGTTAACAACCAGTAATATGGGTCCAAAGTGAAAAAATATGGAAATTTATATGCACAATGTTGAAAAAAAAATTCTAACTTAACAAGTTAAAGTTGCTACAAGATTTTGATTATTCCATCTTAAAGGAAGATTCCCACTCTATCGAAAAACATATACGGCATTTTTGGCTTTAGGGGCTAACAACCAGTAATATTGGTCCAAAGTGAAAAAATATAAAAATTTATATGTGCAATGTTGAAAAAAAAATTCTAACTTAACAAGTTGAAGTTGCTACAAGATTTTGATTAATCCGTCTTAAAGGTAGGTTCCTACTCTATCGAAAAAAGAGTACGGCACCTCTGTCGTTAGGGGCTAACAACCAGTAAAATGGGTCCATATTGAAAAAAATATGGAAATTTATATGCACAATGTTGAAAAAAAAAATTCTAACTTAACGAGTTGAAGTTGCTACAAGATTTTGATTAATCCGTCTTAAAGGAAAATTCCCACTATCGAAAAGGGGTTAAAAACCAGTAAAATGGGTCCAAAATGAAAAAATATGAAAATTTATATGCGCAATGTTGAAAAAAAAATTCTAACTTAACAAGTTGAAGTTGCTACAAGATTTTGATTAATCCTACCTAAAGGTAGGTTCACACTCTATCGAAAAACATATACGGCATTTCTGGCTTTAGGGGTTAACAACCAGTAAAATGCGTCCAAAGTGAAAAAAAATGAAAATTTATATGCGCAATGTTGAAAAAAACATTTTAACTTAACAAGTTGCAGTTGCTACAAGATTTTGATTAGTCCGACTTAAAGGTAGGTTGACACTCTATCGAAAAACACATACGGCATATCTGGCTTTAGGCGCTAACAACCAGTAAAATGGGGCCAAAATGAAAAAATATAGATATTTTTTATGCGCAATGTTGAAAAAAAAATTCTAACTTAACAAGTTGAAGTTGCTACAAGAGTTTGATTAATCCGTCTTAAAGGTAGGTTCCTACTCTATGGAAAAAAGGATACGGCACCTCTGGCTTTAGGGGTTAACAACCAGTAAAATGGGTCCAAAATGAAAAAAAATGGAAATTTATATGCGCAATGTTGAAACAAAAAAATTCTAACTTAACAAGTTTCAGTTGCTACAAGATTTTGATTAATCCATCTTAAAGGTAGGTTCCTACTCTATCGAAAAAAGAGTACGGCACCTCTGTCTTTAGGGGCTAACAATCAGTAAAATGGGTCCAAACAAAAAAAATATAGATACTTATATGCACCATGTTAACTTAACAACTTGAAATTGCTACAAGATTTTGACGAATCCGTCTTAAAGGTAGATTCCCACTCTATCGAAAAACATATACGGCATTTCTGGCTTTAGGGGTTAACAACCAGTAGATAGATAAAATAGATTTTTTTTTCAACATTGCGCATATAAATTTCCATATTTTTTCACTTTGGACCCATTTTACTGGTTGTTAGCCCCTAAAGACAGAGGTGCCGTACTCTTTTTTCGATAGAGTAGGAACCTACCTTTGAGACGGATTAATCAAAATCTTGTAGCAACTGCAACTTGTTAAGTTAGAATGTTTTTTTCAACATTGCGCATATAAATTTCCATTTTTTTTCACTTTGGACGCATTTTACTGGTTGTTAACCCCTAAAGCCAGAAATGCCGTATATGTTTTTCGATAGAGTGTGAACCTACCTTTAAGATCGATTAATCAAAATCTTGTAGCAGCTTCAACTTGTTAAGTTAGAATTTTTTTTTTCAACATTGCGCTTATAAATTTCTATATTTTTTCACTTTGGACCCATTTTACTGGTTGTTAACCCCTAAAGCCAGAAATGCCGTATATGTTTTTCGATAGAGTGTGAACCTACCTTTAAGATCGATTAATCAAAATCTTGTAGCAACTTCAACTTGTTAAGTTAGAATTTTTTTTTAACATTGCGCTTATAAATTTCTATATTTTTTCACTTTGGACCCATTTTACTGGTTGTTAACCCCTAAAGCCAGAAATGCCGTATATGTTTTTCGATAGAGTGTGAACCTACCTTTAAGTAGGATTAATCAAAATCTTGTAGCAACTTCAATTTGTTAAGTTAGAATTATTTTTTGCGCATATAAATTTCCGTATTTTTTCACTTTGGACGCATTTTACTGGTTGTTAGCCCCTAAAGCCAGAAATGCCGTATATGTTTTTCGATAGAGTGTGAACCTACCTTTAAGATCGATTAATCAAAATCTTGTAGCCACTTCAACTTGTTAAGTTAGAATTTTTTTTTTCAACATTGCGCTTATACATTTCTATATTTTTTTACTTTGGACCCATTTTACTGGTTGTTAACCCCTAAAGCCAGAAATGCCGTATATGTTTTTCGATAGAGTGTGAACCTACCTTTAAGTAGGATTAATCAATATCTTGTAGCAAGTTCAACTTGTTAAGTTAGAATTTTTTTTTCAACATTGCGCATATAAATTTCCATATTTTTTCACTTTGGACTCATTTTACTGGTTGTTAGCCCCTAAAGACAGAGGTGCCGTACTCTTTTTTCGATAGAGTAGGAACCTATCTTTAAGACGAATTAATCAAAATCTTGTAGCAACTTCAACTTGTTAAGTTAGAATTTTTTTTTCAACATTGCGCATATAAATTTCCATATTTTTTCACTTTGGACCCATATTACTGGTTGTTCTTAAAGGTAGGTTCACACTCTATCGAAAAACATATGCGGCATTTCTGGCTTTAGGGGCTAACAACCAGTAAAATGGGTCCAAACTAAAAAAATATAGATATTTATATGCACCATGTTAACTTAGCAACTTGAAATTGCTACAAGATTTTGACGAATCCGTCTTAAAGGTAGATTCCCACTCTATCGAAAAACATATACGGCATTTCTGGCTTTAGGGGTTAATAACCAGTAAAATGGGTCTAAAAGTAATTTAAAATACAATAATATTGTTTTAAAAACTTTACGTTTACCAATTTTGAAACTAATTTGTTTGAAAAAAAACTGCCAATTTTGAAGAAATAAACAGACCCACTATTTACAAGTCTTTTTTAGTCTAAACTCTGATCAATTAATTAGTATTTTTTATTTAAATATTCAATCAATAAGAAATAAAACAAACCAATTAACAGTTTTATTAAATAATCTTAAATATCCTGGTATATTACTCCTTACTGAACACTGGCTAAATAGTGATGAACCCTTGTACTTACCTAAATATGTTATAGTATCAAAATTTTGTAGAACAAACTCCAGAGGAGGAGGAACTATTGCATTGATTAATAGATATATTTTTGAAACTCTGGAATTTGTAACATTTGACAAATATAACAACATGCTAATTGAAAAAGAATTTGAATTTACAATTATTTTTTCAAAAAAATTAATTTATACATTATCTGCTTATACCGTACTCCAGAAAACAATACTAACATAATTAATAATTTTATCAAAAATTTGGAAAGTTTATTATATAAATTTCCTTCAAAAAGTAAAATTCTTTTAACTGGAGATTTAAATATAGATTATTTAGATAAAAATAATAATTTTACATTAATACTTCAATATTTATTAGCTTCATTTAATATTAAAATGCATATTAGCTCTCCAACTAGAACAACCTCTAATTCATCAACAACAATAGACTATATTTGTACAAATTTTCTTGATGACCTTAGGTATGAGATCTCGGACCCAGGTTTCTCTGACCATAGCTATATTTTTGCAATATGCCCTATCAAAATTGACCTTGTCAAAAAAGAAAATAACATTAAAAAAAGAATATTTAGCAAAAGAAATTTTAATAACTTTAAACTCCACTGTCAAAATTTTCAATGGAACTTCATTAATAATTCGAATGACCCACTTAATGATTTTCATGATAATCTTTGAAAAGCTCCTCTTCAACATGTTAAAAATAAACAAAAAAGAAAAAACTGGATTACGTCTGGTATTCGTTTATCTTCAAAAAATTTACGTTTTCTTCATACCTTAACAAAATTTTATCCTAATACTGACTTCCTAATAAACTATTATAAAATATATAAAAAAACATACCGTAAAGTAATACATCATGCAAAAAGGAAGTTTTATGAAAATCGTATTAATAACTCAACAAATTTCCAAAAAGAATGTTGGTCTGTTGTCAATGAATTTACTAATCGAAATAAACTTTCAACTGACATAAGTACTGATTTATTACCAAATGATTTGAATGATTTTTATTGCTCTGTTGCAGAAAATATTACTAAAAAAATTAGCTGTAATGTTGATCCCATTTCATACTTTAACGATATCAAAATAACTAATGCGTTTATATTATATGAAACAAATCCTGATGAAATTAAATATACTTTCAATTTAATAAAAAATAAATCTTCTACTGGCATAGATGGTATTTCCTTAAATATACTAAAAGAATTACCTTTTATTGCAATTAAAACATTATCTGAAGCTATACATCATTCATTTTTATTGGGATATTTTCCTTCTTGCCTTAAACTTGCTAAAATAATTCCAATATATAAAGGAGGTGATAAAAATACACCATCTAATTTTAGGCCAATATCTCTTTTATCAACTCTTTCAAAATTAATAGAAAAAATTATCAAATCGCGTTTAGAATTATATTTTTGTAAAAATAATATGATTAATATTAATCAATTTGGTTTTCAGAGAAATAAAAATACAAATGATGCAATATTCTTTTTTATGAAACAATTATTAAACAGTATTAATGATAATGAACATACGGCTGCAATTTTTTGTGATATGTCTAAAGCTTTTGATTGTGTTAATCATGAAATTCTTCTTAAAAAATTATTTATTTATGGAATAAGAAACAATGCTTTAAGTTGGTTTAAATTATACTTATCTAATCGCCTTTAATTTGTGTCAATAAAAAATTTAAATTCAAATAAAAATAATATTCAATGTGGTGTTCCTCAAGGTTCAGTACTAGGACCAATACTTTTTTTGAAACAATTTGTCTGATAAATAAACACCTAAATTACTTTGAAATAAACCAAAATACTTATTCAACGAGACAAGTTAATAATCTTACATTACCTATACCACATTCATTTTTATTTAAAAAATCCATAATTTATAACGGTATAAAATTGTATATATATATATATATATATATATATATATATATATATATATATATATATATAATCAAACAACATAATTAAACCACTTATTGGATGGATTTATATATTTTATATTTTTTAAATGATTTTTTCTATTATTATTATTAGTTATGTATTTGCTTTGTCTACAAAGTTTTATTGTTTACCCCTAAAGCCAGAAATGGCGTATATGTTTTTCGATAGAGTGGGAATCTTCCTTTAAGACGGATTAATCAAAATCTTGTAGCAACTTCAACTTGTTAAGTTAGAATTATTTTTTGCGCATATAAATTTCCGTATTTTTTCACTTTGGACCCATTTTACTGGTTGTTAGCCCCTAAAGCCAGAAATGCCGTATATGTTTTTCGATAGAGTGTGAACCTACCTTTAAGTAGGATTAATCAATATCTTGTAGCAACTTCAACTTGTTAAGTTAGAATTTTTTTTTTCAACATTGCGCATATAAATTTCCATATTTTTTCACTTTGGACTTATTTTACTGGTTGTTAGCCCCTAATGAC
Organism: Aspidapion aeneum; assembly: GCA_963576565.1. Taxonomy (NCBI): domain Eukaryota; kingdom Metazoa; phylum Arthropoda; class Insecta; order Coleoptera; family Brentidae; genus Aspidapion; species Aspidapion aeneum. The sequence continues at coordinate 9,310,115 of OY755046.1, forward strand.
AGAGGTGCCGTACTCTTTTTTCGATAGAGTAGGAACCTATCTTTAAGACGGATTAATCAAAATCTTGTAGCAACTTCAACTTGTTAAGTTAGAATTTTTTTTTCAACATTGCGCATATAAATTTCCATATTTTTTCACTTTGGACCCATATTACTGGTTGTTAACCCCTAAAGCCATAAATGCCGTATATGTTTTTCGATAGAGTGGGAATCTTCCTTTAAGACGGATTAATCAAAATCTTGTAGCAACTTTAACTTGTTAAGTTGGAACTTGTTTTTCAACATTGCGCATATAAATTTCCATATTTTTTTACTTTGGACCCATTTTACTGGTTGTTAACCCCTAAAGCCAGAAATGCTGTATATCTGTGTGTGAACCTACCTTTAAGACGGATTATTCAAAATCTTGTAGCAACTTCAAATTGTTATTAATCCTATTTTATCGGCCTAACACGGTAAAGGCAAAATCGGCGAGCAAATTTTTTGATAGAGTGAGATTAGGAGAATGTGTGAAATTGTTGTAGCAACTTTTTTGTTTTAAAAACACAGAAAATTAAAATTTGATCCTATTTTACCGGCCTAATACGGTAAAGGAAGAACCTACGGTTTAGGATACGGTGTCAATTTGTTAAATTGTTAAAGAAATAAAAAAGTTGATTTTATTTTACCGGCCGATTACGGTAGAGCGAGAATCGGCACACACATTTTCTCTAGAATAAGAGCCGACGTTATACAAAGGTGTTTAAAAAAATATATCCTTTTTCTGTATAAATATTTGATAAAATTTACTTTTTGGATCTCTTTTAACGGCCTATTGATATAAATTGACGTTCGAAACAGCTATTAAAAAGTGTCAACCCTGTCAAAAAATATCAGCCAATGTTTCTTCAATACATTTTTTGAATTTATAACTAAATAGATTTTTTTGTGTTTTTCGATTTTACTGGCCTATTTTTCTCGCCTCTTTACGAAGAGGCCGGGGGGGACGTATGCGCCCCCCCCCCCCTAAAGGCCGCCTTTTTTAAAAGTTTGTTAGTACATCTAATACTTGCAAAACCGTCATAATTTATTTTTATTTTGGGCCCCCCTAATTTTTAGACCGTAGATCCGCCACTGTCTTTACCCAACCTAGGTTGGGAGATCAATTTGCCTTTGTTCTTAACGATAGGCTTTTATTTGTGCAAAAAATATTAAGTTAAACTCGAGTTATAGCGATTTTTCATTTCCGAGCATTATTTGTTTGGTCCACTGCAAAAAGTGATTATGATGATGATGGTAACTTCAGCCACATTATTGTCAGAGGTTGTTGTAGAAGAACAGTGTTACACTTTTTATTTATTTATTATATTTGCTATAGAAATAGAACAAAAAACCAAAATGTGACAATTATGATATGATATTGTTGATTGAAAGTGGTTTCCATAACTCATTTCTTAAAATTAACAAAAGTGTATGTACTGTAAATAAAGAAAATTTGTAACTGTTGCAACATATAACACTGTTCCTTGGTCTAGGGTACAGGTTACACATACCCAGGTTACAGTATTACAAAACATAATTTTCCTTTTTTTTGGATAAAAAAATATTAAGCCAAAAAACTGTAGTGGGATATAAAACAAAAAACTTTGTTTTTGTCTTTTACTAAATAGAAACATTAACAACTTGAACTTTTTTTTTAAATGGAGCACTTTACCCATAGTGTCTTATACTGTAACACTGTACCCTAGCTATTCCCAACTGATAATAAAACCATGGATTCTATTAAAATTAAAATCATATATATTTATCGGTTTCACAACGTTCTACCTCTTCCGATACCCAATCTCCACTCGTTTCTGTTTGCCCATAATTCATCATCTAGGCCTCTTATTCTTATTTCACTGTCTATTCCTTCTCTCCAGCTTCTCCTTGGCCGTCCTCGTTTTCTTCGGCCAGTTGGTTTCCATTGTAGTATTTGTTTAGGTAGTCTTTCATCATTCATTCTTTCTACATGTCCGTACCACACCAGTTGTTTTGTTCCTTATATCATCCACTAAGGTAAGTTCACCTACTGTCATAATTTCTCTTATTCTTTGATTTGTAACTCTTTCTCTTTTTGATTTCCCTGCTGCTCTTCTCCAATAGTCCATCTCCGTAGCGGAAAGCATTTTTTCTGTTCTATCCTTGATTGGCCATACTTCTGAGCCATATGTAATAATACTTTTTACAATGGTGTTATATATAAGCTTTTTGTTATGTTTTGATATACTTTGGTCCCAAATTAATAAAGTTATTGCTTTTCTTCCTTGTACGTTTCGATCTTTTATAGCTTTGTCTAGTGTTCCGTCAGCAGTAATTTTTAGACCTAAGTATTTATACTCATCACAGGACTGAATTCGCTGCCCGGTATTTAAGATTAGGTCCTGTTTTATTCAACCGATACACATATACTCTGTCTTATTGAGATTAACCTCTAGTCCCCACTTATTGTACTCTTCTATTAGTTTTCGTGTCATATATTCGAGGTCGTCATAATCCTGAGCCACTACTATCTGATCATCGGCGAAACATAAAGTATACAAGGTGGTTTCATTCAACGGAATTCCCATGTTTTGGCATTTTCTCTTCCATACTTTAAGGACTTGTTCCAAGTATATCTTGAAGAGCGTAGACGAGATACAGCAACCTTGTTTAAGACCTTTATTTACTTGAAAGCCCCTGGTTAGTTTTGCTTTTATTTTAACTTTTACCTTACTATTGCGGTATAACTCTTTGATGGCCTTAATTAGTTGTACGCTTATGTTTGTGTTTTCCAACGCTTTCCAAAGTAGATTTAGTGGTATACTATCATATGCCTTCTGCAAATCCACGTAAAGCAGATGCAGCTCTTGTCCGTATGCCATTTTCTTTTCACTAACTTGGGTTATACAAAAGAGATGATCTGAAGTCGATCTACCCGCCCTGAAACCAGCTTGTTCTTCTGCCTCCATGTCTTTATATTCGCTCTCTACTTTATTTCTTATTATTTTACCGTATATTCTGCTTAGCGTACTAGTCACCGATATACCTCTATAATTGTCACATATATCTTTCCTTCCTTTTTTGTGTATTGTGGATATATATGACGTTTTCCACTCAGTTGAGACTACAGTTCCATTTAAATATTTTTGGAAAAGATTCCGTAATCTCCAAAAGTTCGGCTGGGATATTTCCGGGTCCGGCAGATTTACTGCTTTTTAAAGTTGTGCACACGTTTTTGACCTCAGAGATTGTGAGGGGTACTGGAGATCCCATCGTTCTAATTATATTGTCTTTTGCGTCTTCCTTGAATTCTGCTCTATCTTCAGTTAAAAGTTTTTTAAAATGCTCATCCCATTCTTTGTCTGGGATTGGTGAAATGATATCTCTGCATGTTTCTTTTTTAATCGATCTTATAGTTTTCCAGCTTTCGGTACTTCTCCTACCTCCTAAGTAAGAATCTATTTTCTGGCACTTTTGCGTCCACGAATGATTTTTCTTATCACTGATCATTCTTCTCACCTTTGATTGCGCGATTTTGTATTCTTGTCTGCTTCTATCTGTCTTTTGGGATAAGTAGGTGTGATATAATTTCCTTTTTTCCTCTATTTCTCTTGCAATCTCAGCATCCCACCAGTATGGTTTTCTTCTTTTAGAAGTTTCTTCCACTAATCCTAGTGCTTCTTTTGCAGCTTGGTGGATGCTTAATGTAATACATTCGTATTCCTCATCTGGGGTTTCACCTGAACTTGTATTAAGTTTTTCGTTCAGTCTCTTTTTGTATAAGTTTTTTACGCTGTCATGTTCTAGGCTTAGTAGATTATATTTACAGTGATCAATTTCTTCAATCACTGTATCATCAAGATGTTGTTGATGCAGGCTTCGGCCTTGATAACGAAAGAGAGTTTTGGACTCCAGAAAATAGTGATCACTTCCGCATGTTGATCCACGCTTTGTTCTGACATCTTGAATTTTTAGTTTTGTCTTTTGTTTAGTAATAAGATAATCAATGACGGATTTCAGGTTTTGTGAGGGTTTGGTCCAGGTATATTTGTGTATTTCCTTATGTTGAAAAAAACCGTTTTGGATTTTTAGGTCTAATTGCTCACATACTGTAATTAGCCAGTTTCCATTGTCATTAACAACATTTTCTCCATATTGGCCAACTGTCAGATCATTAACTCTGTTACCGGTTCTACTATTTAATTCTCCCAATATGACAATTTCTCTAGATGTACTTACTGCTGATATTTCATTGTGTATTTCTTCAAAAAAAATTGTCTTTCACGGCTACATTTGCATCGTCGTTATACGCATAGATTCCAAAAATCGTAAGTCTCATTCCTTTTATTGTTATATTCATTTTAAATCATTCAGTATTTATTATTTCATTTCCGGGATAGAGATACTTACTAACCAAAATATCATGTTTAAAGTAAATAAAGACAATGGAAGTCTGAAATTTTGTTTCTACTCAATTATTGTCTATGAGTTTCAAGCAAACAGTTAATTGGAAATTTGGCAATATAATTTTAAAATATAAAAATTTAACAGATCTGGAGGTTTCCTAATCTATAATTATAAAAACCTAAAAAACTTGTGGCTTTATACAAGGAGTAAACATTTTTTTATTAAAAAAATTAAAGTAGTCATAGAATTAATGACTTTATACTGTGTTAACTCATTGTTTTCGGTTCCGAACCGACATCGTGGAGACAGAGCATGGTCTGGTTGAACTGTGACGAAATGTCTTTCTTCCTTATAGACTGGTGGACGTTTTCGTCCCACCATGGACTTGGTTTCCTTGGTTCGCTGTGATTCTTTCTTTCAATCGATACTTTCATCGATCTATGATATAGCAGTTTTACTCGCCTGCTGCTGTTTTAGTTTCTCTCGTACTTCGGTAGATGGCTCTCCTTGTGGGGGGTACATGGTTTCGTTTTCTCACTAGTAATGTAAGGTGAGAGACAAAACCCTGTACTTAACTTAGCAAGGGTGTCACATTGACCAAGCAGTGTCCTGAGGAGTCCCATAAGGATGAAACACTTAACTGTCAACACTTATTAGGTGTCCATTAGATCTTGGACCCCCGTGAGGTTAAGCTTTCGAGCTACCCACGGAAAAATACGAGTAGAGTAGTGTGAAGCTTTATTTGCCTAAATTTTTAGCATAATTGAGCAAATAGCGTCAGATTTAAAGTTTTTTCCCAAATCTAGATTATGTAAGATACTTAATTAAATTACACATCAAACTTATATATAAAAGCAAGAAATTAGATTGAAAAAATAAATACCTATGGCTTCAGTGTAATTTAAAATATTTGGCAACAAAATTTAAAACAGGTATATTTAAAAAGTATTTTTAAAAAAATCAATCTTTTGGGATTAAAAAACATAACAAATTTGAAATATTTGGTGACAAAACTTAAAACAGATATATTTAAAATGTTTAAAGTTTAAAAAATCAATCTTTTGGGACTAAAAAACAACAAAAATAGAATACAAGTTAAAATTTGGACAGAATAATACAGTTAGAAAAAACAATAATTTAAAATTGATCATAAAACTTTAAAATTGATTGTAAAACAAAAATAAAAATATACCTATACAAAAAAAAGACAGGGTACAGTTTTACAGTTGAGGAAATAAATGAGCCATGAATTCTGCAATGGTGTAGGGTTCTATTGCAATTATTTGAGCAAACACTTTGCTCTTAAAAATTTTTGGATTTTTTGATTTGTTGAATTGATGGTGGCAGTTTATTGAAAAATTTTACACATGCACAGAGTGGGCTGTTTCCAGTCAAGGAGTTCAGAGTTCTCGTATTGTAGTCATGGAATGGCAAAAGATGACAGAAGTGGGAGAAGTTTTTGAATAAAAACATAATGCACTCAAATATGTAAACACCAAAAAAAGTAAGGATGTTTAAAGATCTAAACTTGCCACGACAAGAATATCGTGCCCTCATACCGAGTAAAACTCTTACCACCTTCTTTTGCAAGAGCAGCACCTCAGAGGCTCCCGGAGCACCCCCCCCAGAATATGAACCCATAACGCATTATGGAGTAAAAATTTGCGTAGTAAACTGTGAGCAGAGTATTTTCAGCCAGGTAATGTTTTAAAACTCTTATGGAGTAACAAGCAGAATTTAGCTTCCTAGATACATGTTGGATTTGAGCATCCCAGTTGAGGTGTTGATCTATGTAGAACCCCAGAAACTTAACAAACTCTGAAAGTTGCACATCCCGGGAGAGTAACTCAACAGTCTCAGGGTACTGATCCTGGGATTGACATGTTCTGAAACTAACAACTACTGTTTTGTCATTGTTAAGGAGGAGCCTGTTTCCACTAAACCAGCTTTCTGCCTCAGTTAGTGTATGCTTTGCAATGTTGAATAGCTCAATAAGTGTTTTGTCCAGAAAAGTCCATTTGAATCGTCTGCGAAGTTTATCATGCTGATGAGTCATTGTTAAAAGTTTGAGGCAAATCATTTATGTAGACAATAAATAGAAAAGGTCCAAGAACACTCCCTTGCGGGACACCTAGGTTGATGTTAATTTCGTCAGAAAAGGATTTCGACCCTTCCATTTCCAAGCAAACCTTCTGAGACCTTCCTGAGAGATAAGAGCCTATCCACCTTAAAGCTGGACCCCGAACACCATATAACTCCATTTTCTTTAACAGCAGCTCATGATCTAATCTGTCAAAAGCTTTTGACAAATCTAAAAAGGCTCCTAGTGTTTTGTATTTATTTTCGAGATTATTAAGAATTTTGGAAAGAAGTTGCAGTTTCGACAGACCTACCCTTCAGAAAACCATGTTGACATTTACTGATTAGTTCCTTTGACATAAAGAAATTATTAAGCCTAGATAGCATTGCATTTTCAAATATTTTTGAAAAGAAAGAAAGGAGACTTATGGGATGGTAGGTTTCGATCTTAGAAGAGTCACCCTTTTTATGCAAAGGTTTTACTATTGCCAATTTAAGTAAAATTTCAGGACCTACCATTTTTAATAAGCTTGTGGAAATTTCATCAAAGCCAAAACTATGCTTGTTTTTTAGTTTTTGTATGATTTTCAGTATTTTATCTTCAAATATAGGTTTTAGAAACATGCTCTCAATATTTTTTTTCAATTTTAGGAGTAAAATTTTTACCACATTGGATTTTTTTGACCTCTTCAGGTGCTGCATTTGCTATAAATTTATTTATGTTATTGCAGAGCGATTTTGGATCCCCCTGCAACCCTGTTGTACTAGATTTTTTTTTGAGTTACCTTTAACTTCTTTTTTTATTTGCCATGATACTTTGGTCTTATTATCACTTTCATTTATTTTTTGTTAATAAAAAAGTTTTCGAGACTCGGTAAGTAGTGAATTGTACTTATATTTCTCTTCCTTATACACATCTTTAAACCTATGATTATTCATACTCATAGTATATAAGATGTCAAGTTCTGGTGTCTGAGACCATTTGTGTTTGTTCTGCTTTGGAATAAATGTTCTTTCAGGAAAACACTGAAAAAACAAAAACTGAAAGATGTTCATGAAAGCCTTCCACTGCAAGTCTATCTCTGCTTTACTGCAGCTATAAACAGACTTCCAGTTTGCCTCTCGCAACAAAAACTTGAAGTGCTGCTTGTTTTCTTTGGTAAACAAACGTTTTTTAATAGGTTTTTTATTCTTTGTAATGCAAACCTTAAATGATATTTTTTGTGCATGATGATCTGATGTATGGGGATTGAAGTTGAGAGATGTAAATTCATTTAGGTTAGTATAAATGTTGTCAATGCAAGACTTTTTGTCCCCATCTATGCGTGTGTACTGAATAACAGAAGGAACAATATTAAAGGAGAGAGAAACAAAAAACTCTTATTTTCTTTTACCCGATTAGCCACGAAAACTTGTTTGATTTTTAATTTACGGGTACTAAATTGTACATTTTTTAATATTTGGCTTTAAACTCCGTTGACAGAAGCGATGCCGACGTCTTGATAGCGGAACAAACGCAATTAGCGCTGACCTGATCTAGAAAGGCAATTGATCAAAAAATTGAATTTAATTTGCACATTGAAAATATTTGCAACAAAAGTCTATGAGTGTTAGGGTTTGTATCGCATACTTTAGAGGAATTCAATAACGTATATTGCTTTAAATTGTTGTACTGTTCTCTGGTGCGATCATTGATTGAGTATGCTAGTCAAATTTGGAATCCGCACTACTTTAAATATATAGATGTTAGAAAAAATTCAGCGTAGGTTTTTAAGGTTAATAAACTACAAACTAAAAATACCAAAAGATCATATTGACTACATATCTCTACAGAATTTATTGAGTAATCAATCTTTGGAAAAGCGGAGGTTTATGATGGATACCAGGTTACTGTTTAAAATTATAAATAATAATGTTGATTATCCTAACTTATTAGAAATGATCTCTTCACAAGTTCCACAAAGACAGACTAGAAATTATTCTTTATTGTTTGTGCAATTTCATAGAACTGCACATGGGATAAACTCTCCTCTTACTAGAATTGCAAATTCTTGAAATAAAATCAATTTAGATTTATTTAATGTAACTTTACAACAATTCAAAAGTTTGTGAAAAAATTTGCTCAATAATTATTACTACATAATAATGTTAGTTATAGTTGTGATTTTTCTTTTTGTAAATGGCATGACCTTTGAAAATAAAAAAAAATAAAATAAAAAAATAAGATATAGCAGTTTTACTCGCCTGCTGCTGTTTTAGTTTCGCTCGTACTTCGGTAGATGGCGCTCCTTATGGGGGTACATGGTTTCGTTTTCTCATTAGTAATGTAAGGTGAGAGACAAAACCCTGTACTTAATTTAGCAAGGGTGTCACATTGACCAAGCAGTGTTCTGAGGAGTCCCATAAGGACGAAACAGTTAACTGTCAACACTTATTAGGTGTCCATTAGATCTTGGACCCCCGTGAGGTTAAGCTTCCGAGCTACCCACGGAAAAATACAAGAGAAACAAAAAACCCTTATTTTCTTTTACCCGATTAGCCACGAAAACTTGTTTGATTTTTAATTTACGGGTACTAAATTTAACATTTTTTAATATTTGACTTTAAACTCCGTTGACAGACGCGATGCCGACGTCTTGATAGCGAAACAAACGCAATTAGCGTTGACCTGATCTAGAAAGGCAATGTGTGTCGTAGGTCATGGGATGGATTCTTTCTTTCAATCGATACTTTCATCGATCAATGATTTAGCAGTTTTACTCGCCTGCTGCTGTTTTAGTTTCTCTCGTACTTCGGTAGATGGCGCTCCTTGTGAGGGGTACATGGTTTCGTTTTCTCACTAGTAATGTAAGGTGAGAGACAAAACCCTGTACTTAATTTAGCAAGGGTGTCACATTGACCAAGCAGTGTTCTGAGGAGTCCCATAAGGACAAAACAGTTAACTGTCAACACTTATTAGGTGTCCATTAGATCTTGGACCGCCGTGAGGTTAAGTGATATATTTATGTTATTTAAGCTGTGTAATTATTTATGATTGCGCAAATATTCATGGATGAAAACAGACTTACGATAAAATACGTATAGACCGTAAAATGGTTCCGTAACGAGAGGTCGTCCCATGTGACGTCACTCCAACGCTGCTTTCTCATTGGTCAGCTGCGCGGCCATATTGCGTACATCACTAACCCTTTGTCACGGCGCGGGAAATTTAAATTCGTGTGTTTGTCGTTTCACTTATATGCAAACACTACATCCCTCCGCACTAAGACTGTTTTTCACCACTTCTCTTAAAGTTCACTAAACTCAAGTCCCTATAAAATTGTCACGCTCCACGAGAATTACCCTTACAATTCTATACGCATTAACTATGACTATGTAGACATATACAATTACACACATACTTTGAGACAAACAAATAGTTTAAAATCATTGATGTGTGACAGGACTAGGGAGGTCTATTTTGTGTCATTCTAGCCAGACTACGGGTAGTTCTTCTATCCTCTGACAGGTCAGTATTTATTTTCTTACTTTGGCTCTTGTGAGTCTTAGCCTGTCCTTTTACCTGGACTGTTGAATCCTTGCAAACCAAAGCTGTAGAAGCCTTTTTCGTGTTTACCCCAATTTTAGGGTTTGTATCTGCTTTGTTTTGTATTGTAACCTTCTTGTTATTCGAGAAGGATGTGCTGGGTTCCTCCAGACTTGTGTTTGGAGTGGTGAAAGTCATTTCTTCTATCGTTGAGTTGTCTTGGTTTTCAAAACTGGTTTCATCTTTCTGACTCACCTGGTCTTCTTCTTGCTCTTCACCGTAGCTCCTATTCCCGGCCACCTCTGACCTTCTGGGCTCTTCTGAGCTATAATTAAAACCTAGCAACTCTTATGTATTCTATTTTGTAGTCAAACCCTGACATGTATAAAGCCCACCTTTGCAGTCTATCTCTTTTTCTCTGGGGTATACCCTTGTTTTAGCCAAACAGACCCATCAGAGGTCTGTGGTCTGTGCGTATGGTAAATTGCACCCCTAAAAGATACTGTTCAAAGTATTTTAAACCAAAAATGATCCCACAAGCTTCTTTGTCCAAGGTTGCCATGCTTTTTTCATGAACTGAGTATGTCCTAGAAGCGCAGGCTATGGGTCTTTGTCTCCCATCTTTTTCCTTATGATATAAGACGGCTGATATACCATCTTGGCTTGCGTCAGTCACCATTATTATGGGTTTTTTTGTATCATAATGGGCTAAAGTAGTATCTTGAGATATTAATTTTTTTGCTATCTCAAATGCCTGTTGGCAATTTTGATTTCAGTCAACTTTTGCATGTTTTCATAGGTTTGTCCCAGACTCTTTTGTTAACAATTTGTAGATTGGACTTAAAATCTGCGATAAATTGGGGATAAATCTAGAATAATATTGGCATAAACCAGTAAATGACCTGACCTGAGTAATTATCGTTGGCGCTTGCGCATTCAATATTGCATCAACTTTGGTACTACTTTTTTGTAGGCCACTCGCTGAGATACGATGCCCCAGGTACTCCAAGCTTTCTTTGAAAAATTCACACTTTTCTGGACGTACAGTCAACCCTGCCTCATCCAGTCTGGTCAAGACAGCCTCTAAATTGGTCAAATGGTCATTTAAATCAGTTCCTCCCACACAGACATCATCACTAAAATTTACCACACAGTTTAAACCCTTGAGAAGTTGTTCAATGGTTCTTTGAAAGATGGATGATGCAGGTGTAACACCAAATGGAAGCCGAAAATTGGAGAAAAGACCGATGTGGGTGGTTATTGTAGTTATTTCTTGTTATTCGTCAAGTGGCAACTGTGCATATGCTCTTGTTAAATCTAATTTTGAGAAGATTTTTGACCCGTTTAAATGAGCAAACAAGTCTGTTATACGCGGTAAGGGATATTGGTCGCACCTGTCAAATTGACAGTTTAGTGTGCTCTTAAAATCTCCAACAATTCTGATTGTTTTATTAGCCTTTATAACCGGTACAGTAGGTGTGGCATATTTTGACGTTGGCATTGGTTTTAACACACCCTCCTTTACCATCATTTCCAACTGTTTTTCTATCTGTTCTTTGTATGCTAAAGGAACAGGCCTATGTTTTAAGAAAACAGGTTTAGAATTTTCTTTGAGTTTTAGAGAAACTTTACCAAATTTATAACAACCCAATTTATTGGAAAAAACTTGTGGAAAGCGACTGATTAACTTATTTTTTACGCTCTCCAAATTATAAACATTTGCAATATTTAAAGTGACATTAAAAATTGACAAAAAATCCCTACCTACAAGGCAAGGTGCTGAATTATTTACCACATAAAACCTTGCTAGCCTTGTCACACCTTTAACTGTACAATTAATATTAAAATAGCCAACAGGTTTTATTAAGTTGCCAGTTTAACTTCTTAAAACTATGTCATTATTTTCTCATTTAAAATTACCAAATTCATTTTTTTTAAATCTAAGTTTAAAACTGTTATACTAGCTCCTGTATCTAGATTCATTTGATACATTTTCTCTTGAATACATACTGGAAGTTTAAAATAATTTTCTTTTGTATCACCCCGCAGTGAAAATATGTCATAAAAATTACTAATTTCTACATTAGAATTATTTGTACTTACAGGCTCTAGAAGTGGTGCCTTTTTAGCTCACTTTTTTGCTTGTTTTTGCACACTGATTCCAGGTGTCCAGTGACATGACACCGGTTGCATTTTGAGTTTGCATAACGACATTTACCTCCATGTGTTTTTCCACAGCTCTGGCATTTTTCAGCATAGTGCTTTTTCTGTCCAGTGAAAGACCCTGTTTTTCCAAATTTTTGAGTCCTTTTGGGAAATCTGCCCATGTAGTTTACATCTTGCAATACATTATGCTTTTCTAGAGCGTATGCTTCTTTCTGCATGGCAATTTCTACACATTTAATTAGGGTTTGGTCATCAGCCTCTTCACATATTCTATCCTGGACTGATCATTCTTTGAGTCCTGTTACAAACTTCTCGCTCAGAATGAATTCAAATCGGTACCATACCATTCTGAAACAGTTTCAGATTGATTTTGTTTTGCCGTATGTAGTTTTATTCGCTCTCGCCACGTACTTACTAGAGGACTGAATTGTTTTTTTAATAGATTTTGAGTTCTTGGTAGGTCTTTTTGCCCGGCAAAATCGGGTGCGTCAAATCTCGTAACAACTTGTAAGTTGAACACCTTACCAAGGTTAATAGGATGGATACTCTATCCCCCTCGTTAGTTATTTTGTTAGCCTCAAGATATTGATCCATTCATTCACAGTAGATTTCCCAACAATCATTTGCAGGGTCGAACGCCTCAATTCTTTCTATTAAAGGCCCCCTTTCCATTTCAGTGTAAGTTAGTTTACGCCGCACTTATGGTTTTTTTTTTAGGTTAAACTTTTATTTTTATTTTTTTACAACGTTTTTAGTTTAAATCCATTTATTTGAATTTTTTTTTTCGTTTAAAATTTGTGAAAATTTTTTTAGTATAATTTCTTTGATCGGCACTTAATTTCCTTTATTTTTTTTTATTAGTTTTTTTTAGGTTATGGCTGTCGTCGATTTTTTTGCCGATCGGTCGTCGAAAAGTCAATCACGATTTTACGAGAAATTAACGAAGGAATTCAAAAAATATTTACGCCCGTACTTGGTCTTCGTCGCCCTTGAATATTTATGTTATTTAAGCAGCGTAATTATTTATGATTGCGCAAATATTCATGGATGAAAATAGACTTAAGATAAAATCTGTATAGACCGTAAAATGATTCCGTAAAGAGAGGTCGTCCCATGTAACGTCACTCCAACGCTGCTTTCTCATTGGTCAGCCGCGCGGCCATATTGCCTACGTCACTAACCGTTTGTCACGGCGCGGGAAATTTAAATTCGTGTGTTTGTCGTTTCACTTATATGCAAACACTACATTAAGCTTTCGAGCTACCCACGGAAAAATACGAGAGAAACAAAAAACTCTTATTTTCTTTTACTCCATTAGCCACGAAAACATGTTTGATTTTTAATTTACGGGTACTAAATTTGACGTTTTTTACTTTGATATACTAATGTGTATTCTTAATTGTGGTTAGGTATAATATGTCTTGTTAATAAATTGTGTATTCTGAAGCGTTATATTTAGCTAGATTTGTTATATATAATATTCAACAAATACGTTTATTTATTTTTTAAATTAAAAATATGAACTTTAAAAATTTCATAAGGCTGAATTAATTTTTTATTTACAGTTAGCTTCCTATAAAAAATAAGGAAATGAAATTTTATTGATATGGAAAATATTTGTGTTTGCACTTGCGCAGTATAAATATTAAAAAATATAATATGTATGCAAAAAGATAGACTAAGAAAACAACTAGCAAAACCAAAAAATATCCCTAAAATTTTATTTTTTAATGACAAAGTTACTTTTGACCACTTTCTCACCTAGCCAGATCACTGTGCGCCGCACATTAGATCAAGCCTATGTTAATGTTGGGACATAGGCTTCTCAAAGTGAAATATGAAAATGTAAAATTTTTGTAACACCTTTTTGAAGCATGTACTCTAGGGTTCCAGAAGAACCACAATATATATATTATTAATATATTTTTCATCATTCTACAACTAGGCCAAAAAATAGGGTATTTAAACTAAATAAAAAAATATCAAAAATGGATAAAAAATATCAATATTTTAAATACTTTATTATACTTTTTTAAAAATATAAATACGAAATATATAATATTATTATATTTTTTTGATAACGCTGTACATTGAAAATTTTTCAAAATATATATAGTTTGTTTTGTAACGGTCTGGTGGGGGTGAGGTATATGGGTGGCGGAACAAAGATCGAAAGACAAAAGATCGAATACAAAAGATCGAAAAACCAAAGATCGAAAAGACAAAAGGTCGAAATACAAAAGGTCGGAAAGACAAAAGATCGAAACCACAAAAGATCGAAAAACAAAAGATCGAACCTAAAAGTGATCGAAAAACAAAAGATCGAAAATGCAAAAGATCGAAAATACAAAACATCGAAAAACAAAAGATCGAAAGAAAAAAGATCAAAAGTACAAAAGATCAAAAATAGCGGGTTTCAAAAAATCGCTATTACATAGTTTTTTCAAAAAAAAACTTTCCTGTTTTCTTTTCCGGGGTCCTAGAGAGTGTGTAACTAAACCGAACCGAACCGGTTCGACAATGGGGTTTCTTTCTAACATACAAAAAAAAACTTTCTTGAAATGTTTCCCGGGATCCTACAGGGTGTAAAACCGAACCGGTTCGGTTCGTTTTGGTTCGGTTTAGTTACACACCCTCTAGGATCCCGGGAAAGAAATCAGGAAAGTTTTTTTTTAAATATGATTCAAAAAGAGACCCCTTTATCGAACTATATGATTTGTGTTAAGTATGACAAGCCATTGATTTAGTTAACGGTTAGGTAATTTTACCTTACCTGACCTTGCTTAAACTGTTTATGTGAATATACCTAAGCAAACATGATACGCGTCATTTTGTATATTTCGATCTCATTTACTTGCGATTTTTTTTCGATCTTTCAACTTCTGATACTTTGTTTTTCGATCTTTTGTCTCTCGATCTTTTGTACTTTCGTTCTTCTGTATTTTCGATCTTCTGTTTTTCGATCTTTTGTTTTTCGATCTTTTGTATTTTCGATCTTTTGCCTCCTCAATCTTTTGTTTTTCGATCTTTTGTATTTTCGATCTTTTGTCTTTCGATCTTTTGCCTTTTTGATCTTTTGTTTTTCGATCTTTGTTCCGCCACCCGAGGTATATATATTATTTTAATACTGGTAAATATTCATTGGTATGATACTTTTGTTGAGTTTAAAAAAAAGCGCCCAAAATAGCACCTACTCTTATTATTAATTGCGAGTGAAGGATCAACCCTTGCTACAAGAATCCCCATCAAAATTGGTTGGTTTTAAGTGGTGTCCGTTTGTAAAAAATCATCCTGTATTAACTGACGACTTGTATATCTAGATATGATACAAAAATCTTATCTTTTGGCAAATGCTCCAAATTAAGCACTGTGGCACACAAAATGTTTCTACAAAGTGGATCAACAATTACTAAATTAAGCACACGTCCGTCATCTTGGATTTCAGCAAATTTGAAATTTCAAGACAAAACTAATTTATTTTTTTTAAAATTTTATATTTATACTGGGACTTCCAATCAAGATCAATCAACCAGTTTCGCAAAGTTCGAGCAAGGTTAAAGCATTTTTTAAACAAACACAAACAACCAAGTACCTAGCCAGGAATCGAATCGGGACCGCCGCGCCGGTGTGAGAAACAAACATTGCTACCATAGTACGGGGCCTAAGAGGGCAATTTTGGGGTTTGTCTGCATTTTCGCGTACCGTAATGAAATTTGGCACAGACACCTAGAGATGCCATTTTAAAAGTGGTGCTCCGATGAAACCCAGTGCAGGGCCCGGATACAGGGGCGTACTTGAGGTGGGACAGAAAAAATGTATAAATTAAATATGAAATTCATTTCGCGTATAGTTTTTTGTTTGTTTTACCTTATAGCTTGTAAATCCAAAAAATTTACAAAAAATATAGTTGAGAAAACGGATTGTTTGAGGGGGGGGACAAAAGGAAGGAGGACAGACATTGTTAAAATCTTATTTCATCTAAAGTGGTCGTGTGGGGTATCGATTTCTAGGTGATTTTGTATTCTAAGCGAAAATATATATAAATTAAGTCAATACGTCAAACTGTTCACATGATATGTCAAAAACTGACACCTTAAATGTACCTGTTCTGAGATCTACGCCAAAGAATATTTAAAACAACTAACCAAGCCCAACTTAATAAAATTTGATAAATTAAGTAAAAGTGGAGTTTCTGGAATTTTTGAATTTTAATATACAGGGTGTTCAAAGTTAAGTCAGCACTATTACTTACTTCGTTAATATTAGAGCTACAGGGTCGGTTAAATAGGCAAAGTTGTGGTATTTTTTCCTCTGATTACGATGGTTCAAAATCAAATCACAAGTAGGTGTGTTATGATAAAAAGAACCACATTTTTTAAACGAGACACCCGGTATACAGCCAATATAAAGAACATTTGGGCTTAAACAAAAGTTATTTTGGGACTTTTTCTCTTAAAGTAAAAAATAACGAAGTTATTAACAACTTTCCTAATCATAGGGGAGATGGGCTGTGGTATTTAAATCTATCGAAAGCTGTCTTTGTTTAGAAAATATTTTTTGTAGTTTTGCCTTTAGGAGAAAAACAACTTTTGTTTAAAATTAAATTTTCTATCGATTAAAGGTACTATGTAACGGGTGTTTAAGCGTAAAAATTCTTTAAATTTTACTTTTTACTGTAACTCATGTACGCGTTTTTCGACTTTTTTTTGTTTCCAAAATTTTATGTCTTAGTGCAACTAAAATTTGTCCATGTCTGAGTGCAGTTAAATGGTACCAAAGAAAAAATATATAAATTTTACGTGTTTAAAATTTTTTATATATTGACAAAAGAAACCCTGTATTTTCTTACCATTACAAAGCTAAGTAACACAGTGCATACCACGTTAAAAGAACGTACCTCTAGTTATAAAAAGTAGTAAAATTAAGAAGGTTTCTTAAACTGCATTACCGGTATGAACAAAAATTTGAGACTACTACTTTTTACATGATTTTTTTAATATCACCCTGTATCTAAGCAAACTTAAATTTTTGTATTATAGCCTGTAATAAGTCGACAAACTGTGCCAAGTTTCATTGCAAAATTCCTATTAACGCAGTAGCTACAGTAGATAATGTAAAAAAACAGTAAAAATTACAGCAAAGTAGTTGTGTCCCAGTATATATGTTCAGAAAATGGTAATGATGTAGCGCTTAATACAAAAATAGTGTCCGATAAATGGTTTATAAAGGAGAATATAGTGATTTCAATGACATGTTTATTTGACATATCTAGAGTTTTTTTAATTTTTAGTACTAAAATAAAAAATTACGAAAACACTTTATTGTGTAGTTACTTTTTTACACTATGTACAAAAATTATTATTTAAGAAAATTAAAGCTGTGCTAGTGTTGTTTTAACGTGCTGACTTTGAGTTTTATATAGTGATTGGTAACGTCGTCATGAAAAAAACTACTTAAAATGATCATAAAAACTTTTCTTGTTTTAAAAAATCACTCGGTATCTTTAACAGTTTAACCTAGCTCTTTTTTCTTTTTATAAAATATACATAAGAGCTAAGTATTTTTTATTCGGTATATATAGAATTAGTAAATAAAACCACCCTGTACTTCGACCGTGTATATGTCACACCCGTCCAGCAATTTTTGTTTTAAAGAGAAAAATTGTTTATATCCACATTAAATTTTATCGCCGTATCCTGCAGAACTAAGCTCCTGTAATTTTTTTTCTACTCAACACCCACACCATAAATTTCTCAAAAAAAAAATATATTTTTTTTATTTCTAAAGACTAAAATCAATATATTTTTTTTTATTGCTTAAAATAAAAAAGCATATGTCCTTATAACCAGTGCCAAGTTTCATGGCTCTAGCTTTACATTTGAATTTTATACAGAATTTTAATGAGATAGATGCAATTAAAAATAAAACACCCTGTATCTTTGCTCTGCACTGGGTTCTGGATGAGCACCACTTCGTAAAATTATTTTATTTTATTTTATTTACACCACTTAACAGGAGTTAACCCAATTACAAAGTGGGGAAGAATACAGTGATTAACAATAACAGAATCTAAGGATAAAATGAAGTACAAAATAAAAGAAATTTACTACATCTACACTGAGTGAGCAGAAATAAAAATTATAAAAATCGTATATTTTTTAAAGTAGAGATACTGCAATTAAATATGTCACATCTGTCGCAAGTCTGCTTGCACGTGTTACAAGCGCGAATTATTGGAGAATTTTTGCAAATATTGGTGCGCTGGTAAGGAAGATAAAACGGAACAGTAGTGCGTGCTGATGTTCTGGGTATTAAAAAATTAATCTTATGCAATAATTCCTGGGAGTCGATTTTATTATGTATTAATTTGTAAATGAATTGCAACTCTGCCAACTTGCGCCGGTCCTCCAACGAAGATATACTGAACCTTTCACAAAGGACCTGGTTCAGAATACCAATCTCGGGATACACACCAAGCTTAAAAACAAGGTACTTCAGAAACTTACGTTGAATTTTTTCAATAGTATTAATGTGAGTATCATAATACGGAGACCATACTATGCACGAGTATTCCAATTTAGATCTGACATAAGCAAAATAGAGTAATTTTATACTAGAAATATTTTCTAGGTACTGAGAATTCCGTATTCTGAACCCAAGCATTCGGTAGCTTTTCTTTACAACATCCTGGATGTGGGGAACAAATGATAGAGCACTATCGAATGTTACTCCGAGATCTTTAAATTTTAAATTACCTGTTTTCTAAGGGTGAAAGACACTACATTGCATGTAGTTTTTCACAATCAGCAATGTTATTTATTCTACAGATAAGCTTTAAGTCATCAGCGTACAATAGGCAAATAACTTCTATGTCCTGAACTATGCTATTTATAAAAGCTATAAAAAAGAAAGGACCTAGTATAGAGCCTTGAGGAACTCCGGAAGTAGTCTTGATCGTAGAGGAGGTTTGTCCATAGCATTCTACATACTTTCCTTTCCTTTCAGTTAAGTATGAATAAAGAAACTTAGATAAATCATCAGAGATGCCAAAGGTTACAAGTGTACGGAGAAGAATACTATGGTCTAGCCTGTCAAAGGCCTTAGAAAAATCAGTGTAAATAACATCAATCTGAGCACCCGCATCCAAGGATTCAGCTATTAGGTGTGTAACAGTAATTAAATTGGTTGTGGTGGATTTGCGTTTCATGAAGCCGTGTTGACAGGAATCTATTTGACTGCTCAGGGGAAAGTAAAGCGATGTATGGAGAACGTGTTCAAAACATTTTGAAAAATTGTTTATTATGGTAATTGGCCGATAATTTACAATACGATCTTTTTTATGGACAGGTATAATTTTAGAATTTTTCCAAGTATCAGGAAATGTGCAGAATTTTAAAGGTAAGTTAAAAAGAACAGTTAAGGGGTAAGCAAAGACGTATGCACAATCTTTTAGTAAAAATGCAGGAATTTTGTCGGGACCGACAATGGCCTTGGGTTTCATGGTCTTTAGTGCTTGCAATACCTCAGATTCATTGAAGCTTTTAAGTGAAATGAAATTTGAGTTAAGGTTAGAAGAAATATTATTTTGTACTGAGGTACGCTGCTGAGATGGTGTATATGAACTCTGAAAGTAATCAGCAAATGCATCAGCTATGCGCTGGGGATCCGTCGTACTCTCTTCAGTGTGATCTGTCATGCACTGCGGCAGAAATTTCCAGGTTGAGTTGTCAGGTTCGCTTCAAGTCTAGCGCAATACTCGCGGTATGATGTTTCTGTATCGCGTTTTATTTTATTACGAAGTTCTCGAAATTTAAGTAAATCATTATCGCTGCGACTTTTTTTGTGTTTTTGAAAGTATTTATGTTTTTATTTAATCGACCGTATGATGAGGGAAGTAAACCAGGGAGGCTATTTTCTACGCCGTTTAGATGTTTTTGGCACGTGGGTGTCTAGACAGGACCGTTTCCAAAACACGCCAGTCAATCTCAGCTAAGCTCGCATATAGATTTCTCAGGTCAGATCTCTTGAAATTATAAAAGATGTCATTAATTTTGAGTTTGCTCACCTTTTTGTCACCGGCCATTTGATAGTCAATCTCAATAAAGAAGGATGGCACCTGTCCTCGTTTAGCAGGATGTCATGGCATCTCTGCACGGAAGTGAGGTTTTAGGAAGATGTTAATACTAGATCAAGCAGTCGATTATCAGAATTTTTGACAGTGTTAATCTGATGCCAATCAAGAAAATTAATAAAATTCAGCAAGTAAGTTAACCTACTGTTGGGAGGAGGATCCTTCTCCATGTAGGTTACGTATTCAGGGTAATTAAAATATCCGAGAAAGACTACTTTAGCACTATATAGGAAATTCAGGAATGACAGATATTCAAAAAGTTGTTCATATATGTATGAGATTTTGCCTGGCGGAATATATACAAGGAAAATATAAAGAGATAGTTTGTTCGAGAAAGATAATTTGATTCCAGCTATGTCTATTGTGTCACGGATTGATACAGGCAATTCAATTTCCAGGTTGGTTGTCTGTAGATTTTCCCTTACAGCCAACAAAACATCAGCCCCCAAGTTTTGTTCTACTTCATCGTAGTTTCTGTCATATCTAAAGATGCAATACCCCAAATGAAAAAGTTCTGTATCGTGAATACCCGGGTACAACCAAGTCTCAGTCAACGCTATGATATCAAATTCACAGGCGAGTGTGGAATTAAAAATAGTTTTTGTTTTTGTCCGACTGTAGTGAAATATTGTGGGGATCAACAGTAAACTCAGCTAAGGAGGGGGCTAGCGTGGTTGCTACATGGTGGACCCAAAAATTTCCGACCTGTATTTTTAGTTTGCCTTTTTATAAGCGTAACATGCATTATAATTCCAGCAAGCATGATTTATTTCGATGTTTTGGTCGAATTTGGTTATAAGATGCTTACAATTGACGCAGCATTTATTGGCAGAGTTGTCACACGCGTTTACCAAGTGTGGCCCAGCGCAGAGGGGGCAGGTGGGGTCTTTTTGACAATATTTTTTTGAGTGGCCAAAGTTGTTGCAGTTGAAACAGCGTGATATAGAAGTTGAATCATAAACGGTACAATAATCAAGACCAACTACAAGGCGTTTTTTATCAGTTAATTTTTTGTGTGTGACCATATCTACTTGCAGTAACTTCTGGAAAATGCTCGCGTTATTTTTGGTTGGCCAGACTTTTAGAATATTTATATCTGCTGAGTTATTAAAGAAAAAATTTTGAGTTTTTAGGTGGTGTAATAGTACGTCTTTGTCGTACTCGGCTGAGAGACCAACAATCTTGACCATCGGCGATACGGATTTTGATTCCCGAACCTCGTAATCGTCTACTAAGTTTTGGCTAAAAAGATCTTTTATGCGTTGGGCATCATTGTAGTTGGTGGACAGTACAGTACAGCCTCCGTTGGAAATGTGCTTTACACGATTGATTTGGATTTTTTCTTGGTCTGGCTTGATTTTATGGAGAATATCGCTCTTTGTTTGCGTATTGTTCTGATTTGTAACTTTCGGTTTGATTATAATATTAGAACGAAATTGGTTCTTAAGAACGTCAGAATACCTGGGTTCGCTGATTGTTAGAGGACTGACATCCTGGAGCTTTTGATCGATTTTTGTAAATAATTCCTCTACAATTGATTGTTTTACCGAGTTGAGTTGTGCTTCAATACGACCTTCCAAGTTAGCTGTAAAAGTGTCGGCAGGTAGGTTACGGCACGTGGGACATTTCCAAGTTAGCCCTGGTACACTCTGTATTACTGCTACTGAATCGTTTGGTATACGCAAACAATCTGCGTGATATTTTCTCTTGCAAACCCCTTCGCAAGAGAGAGATGGCTTGCGTGTTGACGTGTCGCAAACACCACAGCTGCGAGATGACATCGCGGAATTTTATGGCGGGAATTTCATCAAAGGGCCAATGTACAGTATTGTGGAACAGCTACAGTAATTTTTTCAACTCACCTGCTAGACCACCTGAGGGTATGGTTCTCAGAGCATCACAATTATCAAGCCAATAAATCACTAAAAATGCGATACTTAAGGATGAGTGAAGTGAAACACGTGCGCTTGGGTCGACGTGCAGAAACCACTAAATTCGTGCCAAGTATCATTATGGCTTAGGCTCCGAACTACCACTACACCACGACGGCGACTAAAGTCTTTTGTTTCCACAATGCCTAAAATTATTAAAATCGGACCAGTAGTTTTAAAGTTACATCCAATTATATCCAAGTTTCCAATACTTCGGTCCATTGTGCGCCGAAGCGCTCGGCAGCTCTTCCTCTTTTTTTAAATGGGTTGCATTGACGAGTGCTTCGGGGCGTCAAATCAAACGCTCGAACTTGTCAACACTCTGGGTCGGTGTCTACCTTATTCATATGCTTGGGATCTCTTTTTGGGGACCAGTAATACTTGTTTTTTTTTACATTTTTTAGATTTTGTTGCCTTATAATTTAGGTTTTATTTTTTTTTATTGATACTGTTATAAAGAATTGAATTGTAATAATTTGAAAAAATTTATTTATATGTCAACAATTTGACATATGTTATTTTTGACATCAGGTTCTGATGATTCAGAAAAAATCCTTTAACTTTCCGAATTTAAATGTGCGTCTCAATTACCCGGTACAATGCCAGATGAAATTTTTCTTAAATACGTTCTTTGTATGTTTCAGGCAATCAAATAGCAATTTACATGACTTGTCACCATTCAGTGTAAAATCAGAAGTTAAGGAGTTCGAACTGAAGATTGAAGAAATCAAACAGGAAGAGCTCATTCTAGACGACAGCTCATCTGAGTAAGTGTGTATTATACAAGGTGGCCTAGCGAAAACGTATCGGAAGCCACTTCGAGTGTTTAAAGTAAGTTTTTGAAAAAACCTTTAGACACGACATTATTTTGTTTCCAAGGGATACGCTTTCTTGAGATCTCAAAATATTTGAATCTATTAACCCTTGGCTTAGATAAGAAAGAAGAACTGATAAAAATGCTGGAGGAATTGGATACAGCCGCTAAAAATATAGGCTTGCGTATGAACTGCACTAAAACTAAAGTCATAACAAACACAGATGAGGATATCACGATCAGAATGAACCAAGAAAAAATAGAAGAAGTAGAGGAATATATATACCTGGGACAAATTATTAAACTAAAAAAGGAAAACCAAACGGCTCAAATCAAGAGACAAGTAAGATTGGCCTGGGCAGCATTCGGTAAATTAAGCTACATATTAAAAAATAAAAAATATCTTTAGTACCTCAAAACGAAAGTGTATAACCAACGTATCCTTCCTGTACTTACCTATGGATCCCGGACCTGGATACTTACAAAATCTAACATGGATAAGGTAACAAAAACCTAAAGATCAATGGAAAGACAAATTTTACATGTAAAGCTAACAGATAGAAAATGGAATGAATGGATAAGAAATAAAACAAAAGTAAGGAATGTAATGGGAGAAGTAGCAAAATTAAAATGGAAATTTGCCGGTCATAGAAAGACGATCGATGGAACAAATGTATTGTAACCTGTAGACCTTGAGAAAATAAAAGTAGGGGAAGACTGATGAGATGGGCGGACGATTTGAAGAGATATGCAGAAGCTAGATGGATGAACACGGCGACAGACATAGAAGAATTGAAAATATTGGGGTAGGCCTATGTCCAAAGATGGATCGAAGAAGGCTAGATAGATAGATAAAACCCTTGGCTTTGATTTTTTGATTTTTTATAAGGAATGTGGGTCAAGTGATACCTTGTTCGAAAGGTTTTTTAAATTCCTTTAAATTAATTATAAAATAAAATCAATTTTGTAGAATTTCAAAATAAAGTGATAACTAAAGCTCTGTAAAAAAAATATTGTTTCCGGTGTCGAACTGTCCAGCGCCCGGTTTGAGGTCGCCAAATTTATCATTTTAATTGCGGTTCTATGAAATATTCGAAATAAAAGCATATTTTTTTTCGACGAATAATATCAGACCCTGTACTAGGTAAGTTCATTTGATACCTAGCTTGAAAAAATAATACAAATAAAGTAATGTTTGAGGTACTAATTGTTAAAAATGTAAAAATCATAAAAAGGATGAAAAGAAAAAGTAGACATTTTCATTAAATTGGCAAGCATATTGCCTTTACAAAACGTAAGTAGCTTTACTAAAAAATAAAAAAGAATAATTGCCCGTAAAACTATTTTTTATGTTTTCAAAATGAGAATATTGGCAGTTAAAAGATTTGATAAGCAAATTGCTCGGGCCTACTTTTGGTAATTTTTTTTATATAACACTAGATTTGCTAGTAAAAGATTGCTTCAAACTGCCATTTTTGTTTTTTTTTATTTCAGAACTGAAGAAAATCCAATCCAAGGGTCTCATTGCGGTTATCAAACCAAATGGAGAGCAAAAACAGACAATTTGTTGCAGCAAAGTTTTGACGATATCAATTGCCTCGAATGTCATCATTGTAATTTTCAAACCAAACTTAAGAGTGACTTGATCACGCATTTGATGGAGTATAGAAGTTCTCATAAAACCAGTGGGTTCAAATGCAACTACTGCTACTACAAATTCAAATTGAAGTCCACGTTAAAAAGACATCAGTTACAACATAAAAGTGAGAACGAAATTAATTGGTTTAGATGCCACCAGTGTGACTACAAAACCAAGAATAAGTCGCATCTTAAAACACATTTCATTTGTCATAAAAGTCCAAGCGAAATCGATTGGTTTAAATGCAATCAGTGCGACTACAAAGCCAAATGGAAGTCCAGTTTAAAAACACATCAGTTACAACACAAAAATGCAAGTGAAGTCGTTTTGTTCGAATGCAACCACTGTGACTACAAGGCCAATATTAAGTCCAGTTTAAGGATTCACCAGTTACAACATAAAAGTGAGAACGAAATTGTTTGGTTTAGATGCCACCATTGTGACTACAAGACGAAGAATAAGTCGCATCTTAAAACACATTTGATTTGTCATAAAAGTTCAATCGAAATCGATTGGTTTAAGTGCAATCACTGCGACTACAAAGCCAAATGGAGGTCCAGTTTAAAAACACATCAGTTACAACACAAAAATGCAAATGAAGTCGTTTTGTTCAAATGCAATCACTGTGACTACAAGGTCAATAGAAAGTCCAGTTTAAAGATTCACCAGTTACAACATAAAAGTGAAATCGAAATTAATTGGTTTAGATGCCACCAGTGTGACTACCAGACCAAGTTGAAGTTGCATCTTAAAGGACATTTGCTTCGTCATAAAAGTGCAAACGAAATCGATTGGTTTAAATGCAATCATTGCGACTATAGAACCAAACGGAAGTACTGTTTAAAATCACATCAGTTACAACACAAAAATGCAAATGAAATCGATTGGTTTAAATGCAACCACTGTGACTACAAAACAATTAATAACGTTAATTTAAAATCACATCAATTGAAACATAAAAGTGAAAAAGAAATCAACTGGTTTAAATGCAACCACTGTGAGTACTGGGCCAAATGGAAATCCAATTTAAAAAATCATCAATTGCGACACAAAAATGCTTCCGATGCAACGGATGCGACTACAAGTGCAACAAGACCAAGAATAAAAATCGATTAGTTTAAATGCAATCACTGCGACTACAAAGCCAAACGGAAGTCCAGTTTAAACACACCAGTTACAACTCAAAAATGCAAGTGAAGTCGTTTTGTTTGAATGCAACCACTGTGACTACAAGGCCAATATTAAGTCCAGTTTAAAGATTCACCAGTTACATGAAAGTGAGAAAGAAATTAATTAGTTTAGATGTCACCAGTGTGACGACAAGACTTTATTTGTTATAAAAGTCCAAGCGAAATCGATTGGTTTAAATGCAATCAGTGCGAATACAAGGCTAAATGGAAGTCCAGTTTAAAAACACATCAGTTACAACACAAAAATGCAAATGAAGTCGTTTAGTTCGAATACAACCACTGCGACTACAAGGCCAATATTAAGTCCAGTTTAAGGATTCACCAGTTACAAGATAAAAGTGAGAACGAAATTAATTGGTTTAGATGCCACCATTGTGACTACAAGACGAAGAATAAGTCGCATCTTAAAACAGATTTGATTGTCATAAAAGTTCAATCAAAATCGATTGGTTTAAGTGCAATCACTGCGACTACAAAGCCAAATGGAAGTTTAAAAACACATCAGTTACAACACAAAAATGCAAATAAAGTCGTTTTGGTTGAATGTAACCACTGTGACTACAATGCCGATAGAAAGTTCAGTTTAAAGATTCACCACAACATAAAAGTGAAATCGAAATTAATTGGTTTAGATGCCACCAGTGTGACTACCAGACCAAGCTGAAGTTGCCTCTTAAAGGACATTTGCTTCGTCACAAAAGTGCAAGCGAAATCGATTGGTTTAAATGCAATCATTGCGACTAGAGAACCAAATGGCAGTACTGTTTAAAATCACATAAGTTACAACACAAAAATGCAAATGAACTCGATTGGTTTAAATGCAACCACTGTGCCTACAAAACCCTACTTACTACCCTACTTTTTGAATTCACTGGGTATAAATGAAATCAATTCGTTTAAATGCTACCACTGTGACTGTAAACAGGCCAAAGTGCGGGGCTCTCAACAACTTCATACTACTACTAATATGTCGGTTTAGGACGTTTTTCTACGTTGTCTGACGCCTATTCTCCACCTCCTTCGATCCTGATAATCATTCTGTTAGATTTTATTTGACTCATTGATCTTTGGATTGACTGTTGCCATTCCAGTTTAGGACGCCCTCTTTTTCTGTCCCCTATTGGTTGCCATTCTAGGACCCGCTTAGGTAATCTTTCGTCGTTCATCCGTTGTACATGGCCGTACCATATACGTTGTCGGGTAGTGATGTCCTTCTTTATGCTTGCCTCGATTCGCATTTATTTTATGATCTCATTTCTTATATGATCTGATATAAATATTCTCATTGATCATCTTATTGCATCCATTTCGACACTTTCCATTTTTGTTTTGTATTTTTATGTTACGCGACAAGTCTCTATTCCATACAATACCAATAACCTTTTTTGCTTTTACTATTTTTTTTCCAGTTCTTTACAGTCTGTTCCTGTCTTATCAAATGTGACACCCAGGTATACATACTCATTACATGGAGATATTGTTTGTCCATTGTCTATTACTTGATTTGTTTCCAATACATAAGTACTGTGTCTTGCCACGTTCACTGTTAACCCCCACTTTTGGTATTCTTCCGTTAACTTTCTCATCATATATGAAGTCTTGTTTATCATTTGCTACAATTACTTGGTCGTCAGTAAACTGTAGCTTGTATGTGGTAAATCGGTCGTTAAGGTGTATTCCCATGCCGTGTACTTTATGTTTCCGGTTTTTGACAGCTACTGCGATATATATTTTAAAAAGACTTGGAGAGATAGTACATCCCTGCCTTAAGCCTTTTGTTATCAGGAATTCTTTTGAAAGTCGATTCCCAATTTTAATTTTAGATTTTGACTCTTTGTATATAGTTCTTTTATCACTTGTAGCATTTTTATTTAACTGTATTAGTTACCAAAAGAAAAATGCTTCAAAATTTAAGTTAGTTAGCAAACCAAATAAAATAATAATTATTTTATTTTTCTGAGGTTATGTACTTCTGCTTTATTTTGATTTCAATTTGAGACTACAGCAAATTCTTAATTGGTCAGCATAGCAAATGATTTCAATTCGCCTACCAAGAATAAGCTGCCTGGTTGCACCGTAGTTTTAACGCCTGTTTGCACCAGACTGTTAATACCTGTTTGTACCTACAAAACTTTGTGCCTGATAACATAATTTCTCGTCCGTATAATTAGAGATCGCTTTCCAATTTATGAGGAATTTTATACTTGAGTTCTTTTATTTTTCTTCATATTCTTGTATAAATTATAGTAGTAGGTTCTCTTACTACTTACACTTTTCCTTGGGAAACGTGACTCGAATCTGAATTCTTTCTGTCCATCAACAGCCCCAACCGGTTTTATTGTCTGGTCAAAAGTGTAGGTTCTATTTGACAATACTGCCTGTGGCAAGACTGGTTTCCTTTCTTTTTCTGAAATTTTTGCTATGGTAAAATAGTGGAAAATTTTTACCTGTGATTACAGAGAGCCGCATGCTCGCCGTCACAAGCTACCTTTAGTACGCCTTCTCTACGCCTATAGTTGTCTTGGATGTCTTCGTCTCTAGTACCTTTTTCGACTAGAATGGTTTGCAACCTGCGCTGTGACTACTGGTCCGGCAGATTCAACCTGAATTTGCCCTAAGGAGCCCTAACTGCCTCAATGGTGGTAGCAGCACTCAGGTGGGATTACTCCATTTTTGTTTTTTCTTATTATTAAAAGATAATTTTGCTCCAATATTTCGATTTAAAACAAAAATATTATATAAAAGCGATAAAAAAACTTTACGAAGGGTCAAAATCTAAAATTAAAATTGGAAATCGACTTTCAACAGAATTCCAGGTAACGAAAAGCTTAAGACAGGGATGTTGTATCTCTCCAACTCTTTTTAAAATATATATCGCAGTAGCTCTAAAAAACTGGAAACGTAAAGTACACGGCATGGGAATACAACTTAACAACCGATTTACCATATACACACTACAGTTTGCTGACGATCAAGTAATTGTAGCTAATGATAAAGAAGACATGGTGTATATGATGACAAAGTTAACGGAAGAATACCAAAAGTGGGGGTTAACAGTGAATGTAGACAAGACACAGTACTTATGTATTGGAAACGAATCAAGTGAGTTTGAACTAGACAATGGACAAACAATATCTCCATGCAATGAGTACGTATACTTGGGTGTCACATTTGATAAGACAGGAACAGACTGTAAAGAACTAGAAAAAAGAATAGTAAAAGCAAAAAAGGTAATTGGTTGTCTTAACAGTATTTTATGGAGCAGAGAGATAAAAAAGAATCAAAATTTAACATATATGAAACAATGGTGAAAATCACGCTGTTGTATGGAATAGAGACTTGTCGCGTAACAGAAAAATACAAAGCAAAAATGGAAAGTCTCGAAATGGATGCAATAAGAAGATCAATGAGAATATCTAGAACAGATCATATAAGAAATGAGATCATAAAAGAAAGAATGGGAATCGGATGACATCACTAAAATACAACTGATATGGTACGGCCATGTACAACGGATGAACGACGAAAGATTACCAAAGCAGGTCCTAGAATAGCAACCAATAGGGCGCAGAAAAAGAGGGCGTCCTAACCTAGAATGGCAACAGTAAATCCAAAGATCAATGAGTCAAAAAAACCTGACGGAAGATGATTGTTGGGATCGAAGGAGGTGAAGAATAGACGTCGGACAACGTAGAAAAACGTTCTAAACCGACATAGTAGTAGTAGTAGTAGTAAAATAAAATTCTCCAAAGAAATTCATACCGATAAATAAAAAAATTATAAATGTTATATTGTAACTGCGTTCGCTATGTGGCCTCCTATCGGGTAAAGAGACTAGAATTTTTTATAAGCAATTTCCAATTGTGAGAAAAATATTTTGAAGATTAAATATAAAGTTTTGAATTTGTCATAGGTGTTTCTTTCAAGGTACATACTAAATAACAAATAGGTTGGAGTTTTCTCAACACAACACTTGGTAAATATTAATAAATATATTTCCTTTTTTCATATTTATTAAAACTCCACTCCAACCTTCCTAGTAAAAAAGGTGGTGCTCGATTAGCAGGAAAATTCAACGTCCACAACCCATTGCTTCCAGACGAAAGATCAGCCGTGTGCACTATGTATAGTATTGTTGGTTTATCCTGGCAACAGTATAAACAAATAATGCTACAAGCTTTTATGTGTGTATTATTGATATTAGTTTGCTATAACACTACACTAATTTTTCTACTGGAACGGTATCATATGCTTTTTGTAGATCCCTAAAGGTAATATGAGTCTATATTTCTAGCATTCCTTTTCTCAATTACTTGTTTAAGACAAAAAAATTTATCACTACAAGATCTACCTGCACGAAACCCACTTTGCTTTTCTTCTGCTTATTCATGAAAATCATTATCTATTAGATCTCTAAGAATCCTACCGTAAAATCTCCTTAGAGTACTGGTTACTGAAATCCCTCTGTAATTGTTGCAATCTAGCTTCTTTTCTTTTTTATGTATTGAGGATATGAATGCAATTTTCCAATTATCGGGTACTGGATGTCTGTTTATGCATTAATTGATAATATATGTGATATTTTCAGCCAGCTAATTAAGCTACATATTAAAAAATATCCTCAGTACTTAAAAACGAAAGTGTATAGCCAATGTATCCTTCCTGGTAAATGATAAGGTAAAAAAAGGCCAAAGATCAATGTAAAGGCAAATGCTACATGTAAAGCTAATAGATAGAAAAAGGAATGCATGAATAAGAAATATAACAAAATTAAGGGATGTCAGAGGAGAAGTAGCAAAATTAAAATTTTTCGGTCATAATATCAGACAGAAAGACGATCGATGGAACAAATGTATTGTAAACTGGGAACTTGGAAAAATAAAAGAAGTAGGAGAAGACCCCAAATGAAATTGTTTAATACATCATTTTATTAAAAATTTTAAAAAAATTTAGGCTGTATGCACAGGGTGGTCCCGGTTTTGAAGAAATTTAATAAATAAGAAACTTATGTTTTTACGAATCTCGTATATCAGTAAATCGCCTCTGCGCCACAGAAAAGTTAATCTTAACGAAGTAGGTTTTTGGAACCGTCGAAGGGTACTGTACATGTGTACAAAATTTGGTACAGAGGCACAATTATTCGGAAATCCTAC
The DNA here is from genome assembly GCA_963576565.1 of Aspidapion aeneum. Lineage (NCBI taxonomy): Eukaryota > Metazoa > Arthropoda > Insecta > Coleoptera > Brentidae > Aspidapion > Aspidapion aeneum. The sequence goes on from OY755046.1 coordinate 9,341,150, forward strand.
ATTTTTGCCTGGTCTAATAAGGCAGTTACTTGTTATGATTTGTTAAATTGGACTTCTTTCCAATTAGCCAGTTCATTTTTTTATACCTTGTCTCAAGTTGTTTTTTTTTAACATGTGGTTTTCAGCACAATTTGGCACCAAGTGTCATACCTAAATATTTTGCCTGATTTGAATATGGTACCGGAATGTTGTTAATTATAATTTGTATGTGATTTACATTTTTGTTTGTAAAATCAACATGAATTAATTTGGTTTTATTGAATTTTATTCGCCACTTTGTGGTCCAATCGAAGTTCAAGTGAACTTCATCCTGATTCTTTAAAAGATTACCGTCAATAAACCAGTATCACCAGAAAATTTTCTGGCTTTGGTACACCGCAAGTGAATAATAAGTATAAATAAGGACCTAGTACGCTATCCAGGGGCAATTCTTCTGGAGTTTCTCTTAAATTTAAGTGTGAATCTTCCTGTTTTACTCTAAAATGTCTATCAAATATGTACGATTCCAAAATATCAGAATATTGTTTTGGCAGAAAACGTTTTAGTTTACAATTAAGGCCTCTATGCCACACTTTGTCAAATACTTGTGCTGCTCTTCTAGTGCTTTTTCTATTACATTAGTAATTCTGTATAATTGTTCTATCGTGGAATGCTTGTCTCTAAACCCAAATTGATAAGATGGAATAATTTTTTGTCTTCCTATAATTGGTTTTATTCTTTTATATAGCTGGGCATGGTCCCGTTGTTTATACACAAATTTTTATCGGTGCCATTTAAAATAACTTATATAAGCTGCAAAGAGCAAAATAATTTTTAAAATTAGTGTCATCCTACTAAATTAAGCACTGTGATTTTAGTAGTAATAATATTTTAGTGATTGTTTGAGTTTTTTCGCTTAAAGTGTATAAAACATAATAATTATCATTTTAAAAGTTTAAACAAAGATATCGAATTTTGCTACTTAAATGAACCGCTAGTATGTAGCAGATAGTACGTTTTGAACGAAGCGTGCTCAAAGCAGCACCGGCGCTAAATCTTCACGAGATAAACCGCCGCGTCGTGCGCAACTTACAAGTTTTGCAGTCAAATTGAACACCTACGAAAGCACACCATTGATTTTCAAGATGATGTTTTTATGACAGAGCAAGATTTTGAAAATGTAATAGAAAAGCATAAAAAGACAATAGATATATTGGGTCTTAATCTTCAAAAATTAACTTTGGAAAATTCACAGTTAAAAAAATCAAAAAGGCGAATATCTAAAAATAATTGAAGAATGTTGCTGTAGGAAATATAAAAAAACTAAATCTAAATGTAAATGAAATGGATGAAATAATTAAAAATTATGAAACTGAGTTAAAAAATAGTAATTTGAAAATAAACAAATTAAATTTGGAGATAGATGAATTTAAATAATAAAAATATAAATTTAAAACAAGAATATGCTAATGTGAGTGACCTAAATACAAAGATTAATAAATATGAATGATATAGAGATCACTATCTGATAACAAATGGCATTTTTTGAACAGACATCGACAAAAACAAATAATGACTATTTATTGTCCAGCACCATATACAAAGATTTGACCCAAAATAATAAAAATATGGAAAATGAAATTAAAAAGTTGTCAGAATTAAGGGAGGAAGTAGAAGCCAAAACTGAAGACATTGAAAACTTGGACAGTGAAGTTCAAAGAATGCATCAAATTAACTGCAATCTTACCTATGACTTGGAAAATTATTTAAAGTCGATTGAACAACTTAAGAGAGAGATAGATGAGATTCGCAAAGCAGAAATGGTTAAAAATAACACCCTAAAAAATTCCGAAACACCAGAAGAGGAAGTTATTTTAACAAAAATGTATTCTCCAAGTATTAAAAGAGGTGGCGATGTTAAGCCTTCAGTTATTCTCTTATTCTCAGATGATTTCGGCAAGTTTTTATTTGAAACACTAAATAAATACTTGTGTTTAGAATACAGACTTCAGGTTATATGCAAGCCATTCGCTAAATTTCGGGATACAGTTATCAGTTACGATTTCGCTTGGAACCTTACTGATAAAGATTTTGTAGTTGTTTTGGCTGGGGCAAATGATAATATTGTTTCTAAAAAAGATGTGATGAAACTGATTAACAGATGCTTTTTTACTAACCTAATCATATGTCCGATTCCTTATAATAGTGTATCAAATGAAGATATTTCGAACAGAATAAATGTAAATAATAAATTAAAATATATAGCTATAAATATTAAACAGTATTCTCATCAAGTTGACTATTTAGATGTAGATTATTGATTCGGTGCATCTGAGTTCAATAAAAATAAAATGTATCTTAACAGAAAGGGATTACAGACAGACAGAAATCTCATTAAGTGAAAGTGAAACGTCTTTAATTGAGTTTATTGATTTAACTGAGGATTCATCATCGGTTGAGAATGTAGTCAAAAATGAGCAGCCTTTTTAGCAAGTGTACCTTTAATACAGCTATTGACTTGATATTTAACACTAATATCTACTAGGTAAACATAAACAGTATGCTTGCAGATGGAAGAAAGGATACATTAATAGAAACGGTAAGAAACTTAAATTCTGAATTAATCCTTTTAAGTGAAACATGTGTAACCGAAGATATAATGGATTGTGAAATGGACATTGAGGGATATAGGTCTTTAAGATGTAACTCAAATAGTCGACATACTGGAGGGGTTATTGCATTTATTCGATATGACATTAAGTGCGAGTTCATAACAAATGTGGTGCTTGTGGTGTTAATTTATAGGTCTCCATGTTCTTCGATTGCAATATTTTTGGAAGCTTTTGAGGACTTGAGTGCTTTTTATTGGGGATTTTAAATTGATTTTTCTTCTGACGATTTTTATACTAAAAAAATTAAAAATATTTTATCAATTTACGGATTGGAACAACTAGTTAATAGTTATACTAGAATAACTGGTAATAGTAAATCAATAATAGATCTAGTCATAACCAACTGTGATGACTTAAAATGCAATATTAATTCTAGTCCTAAAATAAGTGATCACTTTAGTTTAGTAGTAAATTTAAATAAAGATCGTAGTATTAGCAATAAAAGTGTACGGTCAAAACAAGTAAGACATTTTAACAGTTCTAATTTAGATAGGGTATGTCTCACATTGTTGGAATTCGATTGGCCATTAAATGGTGGCTGTGTTGACATGATATATGATATAATTTTTAAAATTTGTGAATGTGTCGTAAATTAAATTTGTCCACTAAAAATAGCTAAAATCTGTGGTAACCACTTACCATGGTATGATTGTTAGGTTCACTTAGCAGCCAGAAACAGAGATATTTCATTTAAAGAATTTTTTAAAAAACAGATGAAAGTAAAAAAAGTTTATTTTGGGAAAACTATAAACAAAAAAGAAATTATGTTGTAAATTTGTTAAAAACAAAGAAATCAGAATTTTTTGAACAAAAAATTGACGAAACCTTTAATAATAGTAAATTAATGTGGCGAACTTTAAAAAAATTAATAAAATCTAATGATAAAGGCTTTAATTACAGCTCTGTTATTTTCAATGTCAAGGGCAAAGAGATCTCTGTGTCTGGTGAGTTAAAAATTGCTAATAGTTTTAATAAATTCTGTGTTAATAGTGTAGTTGATCAGATGAGAATATCCAGAACAGATCATATAAGAAATGAGATCATAAAAGAAAGAATGGGAATCGAGGGAAGCATAACGGATGACATCACTAAAAGGCAACTGATATGGTACGGCCATGTACAACGGATTAGCGACGAAAGATTACCAAAGCAGGTCCTAGAATCGCAACCAATAGGGCGCAGAAAAAGAGGGCGTCCTAAACTGGAATGGCAACAGTCAATCCAAAGATCAATGAGGCAACAAAACCTGACGAAAGATGACTGTCAGGATCGAAGGAGGTGGAGAATAGGCGTCGGACAACGTAGAAAAACGTTCTAAACCGACATAGTAGTAGTAATAGTGTAGTTGACATAGTTAATAGTATTGATGGTAAGGAAACTTGGTCATCTAAAGGCTATCCCGAAATATCTAGTAGCTTGAAAACGTTTAAAAAGCTCATCATTAAAAGATCTTAAATATATTATTGCATCTCTTGATAATAAAAGTAAGCCCGCTGATATTTTAAAATCAAAGATGCTTAAAAATGTTAGCCGAGTGATAGGTCATGTGTTACTTCACTTAATTAATACGTCGTTCGAAACTGGTAGATTTCCAAAGTTGCTCAAAACAAGCAGAGTTATTCCAATCCCCAAAGTACCCAATCCAAAAAATGTCAGCAATTGAAAAGGTAATTTAAGTAGCAGCTTATAATCAATTAATGCACTACTTTTCATCTAACAGTATGTTTATCGAAAACCAGTCTGGATTTCGGGCAAAGCACTCATGTGAGACTGCACTGCAGTTAACTCTTACTAATTCACACCAAACTATAGAGGATGGTCAATATGTTGTACTAGTTTTCTTGGACTATAAGCGAGCTTTCGAGACCATTGATTGGGAGATTTTGTTAAAAAAAGTTAGAGTACTATGGGATTGGAGGAATAGTACTGCAGTGGGTTAGGGAATATTTAAATGATAGATCGCAGGTTACAGTTATTAATAATTCCATATCAAAGATAGGGTCTAACAACTTGGGTGTACCACAGGGAAGTGTATTGGGACACTGTTTTTTATAACATATGTGAACGATATTGCATTAAAACTTGAATGTGACCATATTAACTTATTTGCAGATGATACTTATGTAGGAACAAAAGATAAAGATCTAAATTCAGCTATATGTAGAATCAACAATCAACTTAAAATAATTTCTAACTATAATAAGGTAAATAAACTTAAACTTATACTGCTAAAACTAAAGCAATGATTCTATGTAAGCAGCATTTATATCGAAAAATTGATTTTGACCAAATAGATATATCTATCGTTGGAGAAAAAATCGAAATTGTATATCGAGACACTTATCAATCAAGTCAACTGTTACAGTATATAAAACTATAGTTCAACCGCACTTATCGTCAAAAATATTTTTTACTTATTTTTATTTATAAGATTCTTAATAACATGTTCATAAGTATCCAACAAGAAGCAGGTACAATTACATAATAAATATTCCTAGGGTAAAGACAAAAAAATATTCAAATTCGCTTTTTATTTAAGGGCTTCAAGAATAGAATGAGGGTTAATATTAATCTTAAAGTATTAAAAATTTTGAAATGGGTATTACATGTAAAATTATTTGGTTAAATCAATTTAAGTTTAGTGTTTTTTCCCTTTTTTATACAATTTAAGATTTGACTGTAGAGATTTGTTTGATATTCAACCGTAATAAATATGTGTTTTAGTTTCTACGTCGATTGAGGATTTTTGTAATTGTTTAGCTTTGTTGTATTAGGCATAACTAGAGCGACAAATAAAGAGTTATTATCTTATTATCTTAATCATTTTTCATAGAGCTTGGATATAATTGGCAGCATAGATATTGGCCTGTAAGATGACACGTCATGGAGTTAAGGTCACTATATAACGAAGTTCCTAGGAACTTCATTATACAGTGACCTTAGATGGGGTGGGTTTCCCGGTTTTGGAATCATGATAATTTCTGCAACTTTCGACAGTTGTGGTACATACCTAAGCCTAAAAGACTCATTAATTGGGTTGCATAGTTTTACGATAGCTTTTCTGGGGAGTTGTTTTATTACTTCCCCGATAAGAAAATCATAGCCTGGGGTTTTTGCGAATTAATATTTCTTTAGGGGGAGACCCCAAATGGGATGGCCGGACGATTTGAGGAAACACGCGGGAAAAAGTATTTTGCATATACCTACCCAGCAAACATCGACCTGCTGGTACTTTACTAATATTGTACTTTAACTGCTGGTATCGGCAACGATGTGCATTATTTTTATTATTTTTGTATTGTCTAATTTGCATATTTTTTAAAAGTGCAAAAAATGCATCATTTAAGTACTTTATTTTTAATACAACGAAAAGTTATACTTTATTTTTGAAAAATGCCAAGTGCAGCCAGCGTTAATGGCAAAAAAACATTTTAAAAGTATATTTAAACAGTTGCTTTTCAAGCACTTTATTTTAGTACAAAAATATTAAATATTATACTGTGAAAATAAAATATTCACAAAAAAACATTTTGAAGAAGGTACACTTAAAGTACATTTAATTTATTATTAAAAGTTTTACTGCAAAAGTAATATAACAGTGAAAAAACATTTTAAAAGTATTTTTAAACAGTTGCTTCTAAAGCACTTTATTTTAGTACAAAAATATTAAATATTTTACTGTGAAAATAAAATATTTACAAAAAAACTGACAAGTTGATGTTTGCCGTCCTTGCCACTAGATGGCAAACAGTAGTCAGCAAATCTTACAGGTACACTAAGGCATAAACTAATATAAAAGACGCCTGATCCAAAAATGGCCCCTGTTACCGAAATCTCATACCAGATGGCTATACGCGACGGTGTAAATATTAATTGCTAATTGTCTCGCCTGAATGAGTCGGCGGTGTTGCCATACCAAAGACAATACTACCGGTGTTGCCATACCAAAGACAATACTACCTATCTACTTTACAATTCTCCTACTTTCCCCAGATTGATTTTTCAATAGGTGGACAGTTAGTGAGTTCGCGTAGACAACCCGGGGCGCTTGGCAATTCTTCCGCTCTTTTGAATGTGGTGCATTAAAGAGAGAGAGCCTCTCGGGAGCCCCGGTGTGTTTGGTCGAACTCGATCATTATGAATAAGGTATTTAGAATTTGGTTGGTATACCGCGTAATTTAATCAAATATTATTCCTTTTCTAGCTACTGCCTATTTAATATGCTTAGGCGTTTACGTTTTCGACTTATACATATATAAATGTATATATACAGTATGTCCTCCTAAGTTGGAATCATATGGAAAACTTTTTTATTAATAATTTTAGAAAAAAAAGTTATTTTTCATAAAAAGTTCTGCATTATCTAAACCCTATAATACAGTCATCAAATATCAAATTTTTTTAATGGTATACGAGGTTTGTCAAAAAATATGAGTTTTGCTCAAGATTAAAGTACCTTTAAATTTGACAATATCGAAAAATGTTACTAAAAAAAGTTGATCAGAATTAAAAATTACGTTTAAAACTTCAGATTATTTTATTTTTTACTACTCTTTCTATTTTGAATGAATGATTTTGTGATTAGTTTTAGTTTTTCGATGTTTTCTAATAATTTTGAAATTAAAACGCGTAATAAGTGCATATTCATTTATTTTGCAAATTTAAAGGTACTTTACTCTTGAGTAAAACTCATATTTTTTGACAAACCTCGTATACCACTGAAAAAATTTAATATTTGATGACTGTATTCTAGGTTTTAGATAATGCAGGATTTTTTTTGAAGAATAACTTTTTTCCTAAAATTAATAATAAAAAAGTTTTTCATATGATTCCAACTTAGGGGGACATACTGTATATATTTCGCTTCCTTTGCGTTTTAATACATCCTGTATGTATATCAATATCGATCTTTTTGGGGGGTTTAGGTATTTCTAGGGGATATAGAAAAAAGTAAAAACCTCATTTTAATAGCCCTTTATAAGCTAAGTAGTCTACATTTTAAGAGGGGGTCTATAACTTTTTTATTAAAAAAAACAATTGATTGTAAATTGCTTTTTTATTTAAAAAAATATAAATAATCCAACTGTCAAATTAAATTTTATCTGTCACTTTTGGCTTTTAGTTTTTGAGATTGTATCCATATAGTTAGAATTTTTTCCATGGAATTTGCATGATTAATTTTATTAATAAAAAATATTTAAACCCAAAAATAAATAAATACAAAAATGTAAAAAACTACAAATAAATCAAGGGGTTAGTCCATAAAGAAATACATTTTATCTAATCTCCATCGACGTAGCTAGCCCAAGAATTCAGAATATAAAAAAAAATCATTGTAATATAATATATCCACAATGAACTAATTTTTTGGGGCAAGGTGGAGATATTTAACCCTACTAACTACTTTCCCCTTATTTAGGCCCTTAAGCTAGCCTAGTGTTTAAGCGAGGCTGTGGCCCATGTTTTATGTGATACACATATTAGGTATATTGTTTCTGTATTTTTTATTAGTAGAGAGTAGGACATTGCTGTAGCTAGGAGGCACGGGGGGCTTTCCCCCCTCTACTATAAAAATATCTATGAAAAAATAGATCTACGCCACGGCCCCCCTGAAAACTGAGGCTAGCTACGATGCTGATAGAGGCCTGATCTTGCGAGAGGCAATTCAGTCCAGCCACACATACTTAATAAATAGTAGCAATTATTAATATGTGTTAAGGTCCCACAAACAAAATTTTATGCAGTTTATGTAAATTTTTTACATAACTAGAGATTACTTGCGCGCCGCAGGCAAAACAATTTGCATTTTTGATCCATGAATTCAGGCTAAGGACCTCATTTTAAACGAATACTACTAAAATAGGTATAATTTCAGTAATAATAAAGCAAGTTTTTTGCGCTGGGGGCAAAAAAAACTGGGGGCATTTTTGTGGAAAAATTCTCACTTTTTACGAATCTCGGGAGGGGATAATTACCCCCATTATCCCCTTTCCTTGCATACGCGAATGGGCAGATGAAATTCAATTTATAAGTTGGATTGGCGGATTCAAAATCGAAGATTTTCTTCTTTACATTTTATAAATTTTAAAAATAAGTATAATTTTAGTTTTTAACAATCAATATTTAGTACTTTTTACTTTTTTTTCTATTACAAAGCTTGGTTTTAACGATCGAAATTAAGCGGTCCGTTCAATGTCGTTATAACCGATATTTACTGTAGTAGCACTACATATTAAAGAGTTTTTAAAATTTGTTAAAGAAAAAAAGAGATTTTTGGTAATAATTTTGAGTATTTCTATTTATTTTTAAATAATTTTGCCATTTAATTATTACCCCTATTGTCATGCATAATTTCAAAAAATATCGATTTTGTTGTAATTTTTCAGGAAGTTATAGTAAAATATAAAATGTGTGTGTGTGTGTGTGTAATATGGCCTTGATCGAGCCAACTGGCCAGCATTTCTCATTGTTTATTACAAGGGAGTAAAAAATATAAAATAAAAGCTGTTAAGTTTGGCACCCTTTTTCTAAAAAACAAAGAGGTTTGATGCAAAATATAATAAGAAAAAAATCCTTAGTTTGATCTTTTCTAGCGCCTATTAGTTTGCTATTATTACACCCTGATATAAGGGCATCGAAGAAATAACTGTTATTTCTTCGATAATAAGGGCAAAAGAAAAAAAATATGCCATCTATGTATATTTTATATTTATTGTGTCATACCGGGTGGGCAAAAAACCGGACAAAATGTTTATCGTTATAGCTTTCCAACTATAGATTTTACCAAAGCAAGCAGTAGTTTGCAGGGAATTGATCGGACAATTGTGTAAAAGTATATTTTTGTCCACCATCTTAAAATCCCAGATGGCAGACAGAATCAAACTTGACCTTGAAAGAGGCTCGTTTATTCTTCTGTTACGGAAATTTTAGATATATATTTTTGTTTGTCGAAAAGCTCTATCTTTGCTACGCACAACATGGTTCGGAGATATGAATCGTTTAAATCGGTTTAGGCCCCTAAAAATTAATTTTTGCTTTAACTATATTCTTTTACATACAGGTTAACGATTGATTGCTTTTAAAAGATCACAAACAAAATTTGCCGTCATTGTAAAATCCAAAATGGCGGACATAAAAACTTTACTTTTTAAAAAGGTTCGTTTATTTTTATATTCCGAAAATGTTTTGAATTTTTTTAGAAGTATAGAAAAATTTTACAGAATATGCGATTGCCTTGCCATTTCTATGTGCATTTATTTCCTCATAAATTCATTACTAGTAAACCGACAATTAAATAAAAAGCATCATGGCAAAGATCAAGTTCATTAAAGATCCGTATTTAAATTTTCAGCCATCTCTAAATATAATATGGCTTACCAATTCGAATTTGACCCTCCATAAAGGGTAGTTTTTTCTTATGTTGAGAGAAATTTTTCGACCTTTTTTGAATTTATTTAAAAGATCCTAGGTCCACCACGCACAAGTTAATCATAAAAAAATAAATCTTCGCAACATACAAATAAGCGATCCTTCATAGAAGGACAAATTTGACTTTTGTTCAATTTTAATAGTTTTGATCAAAGAGCAATCGGGTATCACCATAATTCTTTTTTTTTTTCATTGAAATCGATTCAGTGAGTTTATAACGAAATTATTGCAGACAGAAATTGAAATAACAGTTGCTATAACAATTCTAATTTAAAGAACCACTGAACCGATTCTAGAGATTTTATAGAATCCATTCAGTATTAATGGAAGAATGGATACAGAATTAAGGAATAATATTTCGGGAACCACTAAACCGTTTTAAAATTAATGTTTCGAGATCCACTAAACGGATTTTAATGATTCGTAACTAGTTGCATGAGGGTGGCGAAAACAGAGCGTTTTTAAGAGTTCCAAAAATCCGGAATACAAGAATTAAAAAGCCTCTTTGAAACGGGCAAGATTGATTCTCTCAGCCATCTTAGAATTTATAATATCAAATCTTTCTACTTGAAAGCCTAATCAATTGGTTAGTATAGTTATAACAAAAACATTTTGACCGGGTTTTTTTGGTCCACCCGGCAGATATGAGTACCGGGTTAAATTACAGTTTTTTTTTGATTAGTTATACAGACACACCCTATAATACTCCAAAAACTTTTTCAAGACTAATTTTTAACTAGTTTTGGGTTAAATCGGACAGGGTACACAAAACAGCGGCGCGCGGGCCTTTTGAAAAATTTGGATACGCAGTAAAAAATCACTAAAAGATTTTAAGTAGAACCGTTGTTTGATGGAGATCCATCAAACAACGGTAGAACCAACAACTTCGTAACTTTCATTTCCGATAAATTTAGAAAATACTTTTTAGGGCTGATATAATAGGGTGGAGTTTACTTATTGTGTGCTAATTGGCTAGTCTAGGAAGGTATCTTATCCGTCATGGATCCATTTATTATTACTTAATAAATAAAATAAATTTATACTAAAAACACCTTGGATATTTATTAAAGATTCTATTAAAAGTTTGCATTTAATAAGGTAAATTACACCAAAATAAAAAAATTTGTAAATAAAAAAGTTGTAGGCCACCTTCATAAAGTCAGACTTTTCATAATCCCCTCGTATGTCTTCATATTTACATAAGTTTTTATAAATTTCGACTACATCGAATTTGGCACACCCGGTAGTCCCTTTGCTACTCCGACACTGTTAATTTCTAGACAGAAAGAACACACAAAAAGAAAGGCGGGCGAACAGTTATTTGAGCAAAGAGAACTAAATAGAATGTAAGAGAAAAAAAAGCGCAAAGGTATCAAATTAAACTTTTGTTTGTTAATTATTTTTATAAGAGGTATTTCATATGCAATATATTTTTCCTACGACCACACATGAAAATCATGGGCTTCACACCATTTTCATCCTCAGAAAACGTTAGGTTTCACCCATGGGCAGAAATTTTTTGAAAAATACTTTTTGCACATGTGTTGCAAAGTATCTTTCCACACATGTGCGGAAAAGCAGTTTCATTTGATTTGTGCAAAATTGAAGAACCGTTTTTACAAAAATGAGTATAGCTCATCAGTGTTCGTAGGAAAGATAGCGTACACAACTCGATAGAAAGTAACTTTCTTACACTCGCCTGTTGTTTCACTCGGCTGGCGCCTCATTCTCAACATTCACGCTCGTGTGAAATTTGTCACTCTCTTCTCTTGTTCATATGTAATAGACTATTTCGTTTTTAACCTTACCATATGAATAATAAGGTTACTCGTTCCAGACCTTACTAACTAGAAACCACAAAAAGGGTCCACTTATTACAAAAAAAGAATGAAACTGCGCCTCCTTTCAAGGGTCAGTCCCAATCCTTTTTCGTTGTTTAGGGATAAAAACATAAAAGATAAAAGTGTCACTGTTTATCCCTGGGATGAACAGGGATAGATCAGGGATAAAAAATTAAAATCAGGGATGAAAAGTGACAGGTGAGGAATTACAAACCTGGTTTTTAGCGCATTTGATATTTTAGACAAGTCATTCTTATTTGATTAAACAATCGTTTATTAACACTATGTTTATACACCCCACGCTTTTACCTTAGTCTGTTAAAAGTCACGTTAGTGTACTTAAAATTTTTTAGTTTTTTATACAGCTGATGATTTCAGTTGAACCGTTTAACTTAAAAGTGTTTTACGTATTTTTGAATTTAATATTTGGCTAAATAAAAAGTTTAAAAAATTCAGACAAATAAATGTAAAAATAACTAAATGCAAAATTTTTAAGTAGGTATACTACTACAATGAAAAAAACACAAATAATATATAAAACTAAAAAAAGTTATGAAATATTCTTGAAGATCAGTTTCTAGTTAGTTAGGTATCTATTTATTTATTTAATTTAATTTTGGATAATTTTGAAGTAACCAAGTGCTTCTTTGTTTTTTAAAAGATTTTTTTGACCTTTTGTTCAGTTCAGATGGTAGCAGGTTAAAGAGTTCTTTTCCAATGTATGTTTTTCTGTACATTTCTCGAGTTTTTTTGAACATTTTTCGTGTTTTTCTGACTATTTCCCCAGTTTTCCAGGATTTCCGAAAATTTTCCCAGTTTTTCCGAGCATTTCGCGAGGTTTTTCAAACATTTCTAAAGTTTTTTGAAAATTGTCCGAGGTTTTCTAAACATTTTCCGAAAATTTCCCGAGTTTTTTCTAACATTTCTCGAGTTTTTTGAAAATTTTCCAAGTTTTTCCAAACATTTTCCGAGTTTTTCCTGACATTTCCGAAAATTTCTTGAGTTTTCCCAAAAAAATTCTGAGTTGTCCGAAAAATTTTAAAGTGTAAGGACTGTACATTTGCCTCTGGCCTTAACTCTTGGAAGTCAGAAAATATATCTACTTTTTCTTACCTACATATCTATGCCTACACTGGGCAAGACCACCCCTACAGAAGGTTGCATGTATACTGAAAGGAGTGACTGAAAGATTTTTCCAAATGATTTTGAATTAAATAAAATATCGGCAACACTGCACTATGGAGTAATCACAGGGGCAAAAACGCTTCCTCTCTCTTTTTTCCTATGTAAATTATTGCATATGAGAAAAAAGACAGAGCGAGCATTGGAGTTCATGTGGTTACTGCTATTACCAAACGAATAGCGACATCAGCGCCCTCACCGGTCGTCACCGGCTGATTTCAAAGGTCCTCAGTGCGTGAATTAAAGAGTATGCTATTGGCCTAATGAAAGCTGAGCGTCTATTATATTATTAGTTTATGACTAAGGAATGTCAAGCATAAGAATGTGAATGATTTTATTTATTTTTAAATTGATGTGGAATGTTCCATAATCCTTGGAAATATCCTCATCTGATATGAAAAGGAAAATATTTCCTTCCGTAAATATGAGACGTGAGTGACGTAATGTCCTTACAATATTTACAATTAAAGTAGTTTCTTTGTACTAATAAAAAAATTAATAAAATACAATGCTTTAAAAGTACAGGTTTTTTTAAAAAATGTATAAAAATTCAGTTTTTTTTGTATTTACTAAAAATACGAAGAAAATACATTACTTTAAAAGTACATGCTTTTGTGTACAAACAAGTTAAAAAAATGCATTACTTTAAAAGTACAGTGTTTTTTGTACTAAAATATATACTTGCTGGCCTGATGCAGCTGTTGTTCCAAATCAATACGAATTAAGTACTTCCTATAAACAACAAGTGAAATTAAAGAAAGAAAAATAAGAAAAAAGTTTTCTGCTTCGGCCGGGGATCAAACCCGTTGTAGTGGTAGAATGTTTGCCTAGATAGCAAGAGATCCCGGGTTCGATCCCCGGCCGAAGCAGAAAACTTTTTCTTTCTTTAATTTCACTTGTTGTTTATAGTTTTAGGTCCTTGCATTATTTGCAATTTGGTATTTGATAGTTATACTGGCAAATCGCCCATTTTGCGATTAGAAATTTTAACACACGAAAAGGTGATCTCATGTTTTCAGACGTTGATTCTTTACGTCTAATTTGATTATCATACCTTTGACAGTGGGAAAGAAGAATTTAGAGATCAGTTGGATGACTTGGTCAAGTTAATACATGAGTGTCTCTCGTTCTTGTATTGAGACACCGCGGCCCGCATAAGTAGAAGTTTTCCGAAAAATTTATGTGTGGCTTTGGTGGTTCAGTGGGAGAATGTTTGCCTAGATAGCAAGAGATCCCGGGTTCGATCCCCGGCCGAAGCAGAAAACTTTTTTCTTATTTTTCTTTCTTTAATTCACTTGTTTATAGTTTTAGGTCTTTGCATTATTTGCAATTTGGTATTTGATAAGTACTTCCTACTTAGTACTTTGCCGTTATGGGCAGCAGTGAAAGCCAGTACTTAAAAAGTACTTTTTTTGTAATCCATGTTTGCTGGGTACTATGGAAATACATAGGAAACGGGTGTACTGCTAACACTTTGGGGTTCGTATCTCAGCAAGGGTACTACCCAGAGAACTCAGTGATATCCCATTTATAGCCTATTATTCTTTAGTTTATGTTTTTACATATTTTCTCCAAATAAAGCAGTATCGAACCTAAAGGCCCCTAAATAAAAAAATTCAAAATGGCGGCGAAATATTCAGCGTCATAAATCGAAAACCATTCGTCTGACAAACAAACGTACAACAACGTTTTTGTAGGAAATTTTATTGTCTAAAACTTTTTTTTATAAAATGTACAAGGTCCAAGTAATTTTAAATAAAGCCTTTTCGTGTACGCTAAATCCAAGATGGCGAGGGAAGCCGCCCCCCCCCCTTAAGGTCGAAAACTCAATTTTTTTTAGGACTCCAATATGAACAACATATATCAAAATCGCGACTACACCATCTTTTGCAAGCGGGGGGTTTTTTTTTCGCTTTAATGACTGTCCTACAAGGTGTGTAAGATCCCCGATCCAGTCTTAATAAGGATGTGACCAATACAACCCTTTTACGCCCTAAAATGTGAGCAGTAAAGTGCATATTCAACGCACAACCGGACGTAAAGGTTTTGCTTAAAATATGTTCAGCCCAGAGAATTTTCACTTGACTTGGATTTCATTTTCGTGCACTCGTACTCTATCCGGAGTAAAGCCGGTATGTTCGCTTGAACTATCTCCCATTGTCTGCAGCCGCCATTTTGTTGTCGGTTTATGTCACAGAACACCAAAGGGAAGAAATGCAAACTACGTGTTAAACCGTTGGTAACACGAGAATAACCTTAACACGGTCCAGAAAGAGAGAAGACTATAGCTCTCTGTCTAGATCAAACATGTCGGGACACAGCTGATTTTTGTCAAAATAAATCAGCTGATATCACAGAACACCAGCTGAGCTGATATTTGTTAAAATAAATCTGCTGGTCAGTGAAAATCAGCTGTTGATGGGAAAAACGTTTGTTTTTGTTAAAATGTATTTTTTCAGAACCATCCCATTTAAATCATGGCATACTTTTTCCATTAAATTTGCACAAAAATATCGTCAAATAGTAAAACTTTGTGGACAATAATTTTTTTACAAAATTTATGGAAAATACCAAAACTTTATAGGAAATGGTTCTGAAAAAATACATTTTAAACAAAAACAAACTTTTTGTACCATCATCAGCTGATATTCAATGAACAGTATTATATTAATATTTAAAAATTAATTAATAAACATATTATAGTACTTACCAGCTTTTTTACTGCTAAAGATACATTTATATGAACTGTGATATTGTTATTTCAGTGTTGAGCAGATAGTAAACTAAAACACTTTCCGTGATAGACACAGTTTATTGAACTTAAACACTTTTCCGGATAGACAGTTCGCTCAATTAAAACCCTTCCCAGGACAGATCCTGCGCCGAGGGGCTGATCAATGCGCTTCGGACTAATAAAAATCAGTAAAAATTAGGTCCTGGCAGGACCTTTGG
Source organism: Aspidapion aeneum (assembly GCA_963576565.1). Lineage (NCBI taxonomy): Eukaryota > Metazoa > Arthropoda > Insecta > Coleoptera > Brentidae > Aspidapion > Aspidapion aeneum. The sequence goes on from OY755046.1 coordinate 9,357,204, forward strand.
TTTGGTATTATTCGTTAGTCATTTTTGTCTTTTTTTTATCACTTTATACCTAAATAAGACCAAGAAGGACTTACAGGACCAACAAAAATATGGATTATGTAAAGAACTGTACACAATTTTTGCTATTGATCAGCCTTTCTCCCTGCAATGAATTGCAAGACAAGCAGTGATAGAACCACCATACAGCAAGACCTTCTGCAGGGCAGAGGTGCTCCCACCAACTAAACCTTTTTAATTTCGCTGAAATCATTTTTTACTTATCACTGTGTGTGTGTGTGTGATCACTCCAGCTCTTCGGGCTCTCTATGGAGCATACGCCTCTCAGCAACCCTGTGCCTTGCTGCATTGTAGTTCTGCCACTGTTTATTTACATATTGAAATAAGTTTTTATAAAATACACATTATACAGGGTGTTTCATAATTCCATAACATAATTTTAGTGTTGAATTCCTTAAGTGGTTTCAAGGCAAAATTTTTATATAACCTTAAACGCCTTGTTTTAAAGTTTCTTTTATTTAGTTTTTATAGCTCTTGTACTTTTCGAGATATTTAGTTCAAATTTGGCATATTAAGCAATAGGCACTACACTTTTAGACATGTCAAATAATAGTAAACATGTACAGAGTGACCCTTTTTCAGGGGTCATGTCGCCTTTTCCCCCAGAATTTTTTTGTTTTAAGCCACTGGTAGGGAGCAGTAGGGATTTTAAAACAAGAAATAAAATCTTTGTTTCATTTGCAAACTTTTTTGTTTTTCTGAAATTTTTTTGCATCTTTAACCATTTTAGAGAAAATCGCTGTTGCACCAAAGGCTGCTATCATAAAATAAAAAATGCTCCAGTATGGTATGGCGAGTATATCAAAATAAACAAATTAATTAAAACCTATTTGACATGCCTTAACTTGTAGTGCCTATAAGTAAATATACGAGCCAAATTTGAGCTAAATATCACAAAAACTGTAAAAGCTATATAAAAAAAGTAAATTTAAACACCCTGTATCTCTACTACTAAGTGTTTGTAGACGTTTGTTTATATAAACTTTTTGTCTTGAAATCACTCTAGGAAATTATCTTTAAAAATATTTTATTGAATTTCACAACACCCTATATAATCCATTTTGGCTTACATGCATTACGAATAATGTTTCAATATTGCACTAGTGCTATAATACAAATCCTATTTATTTTTTTGTTGTAGTCTGCAGTTTTTTGTAGCGGTTGACAAGAATATGCCTGCATCCCCCATTAAAAAACAAGCACATTGAATATAATGCAAGGCTAAATCCTCTCCCCCTTGAGCATTACATATTTCAAGAATGTAGTCAAACTCATTAGGTAATATAGGCACACTATATCCCCAAATGTTAAATACAATACAATTGGGAGCTTTCATTGGAGCAATATGAACTCACTATTATATGTAATAAAAATAAGACAAAATGGGCCACTTGTATATACAGTTTGACTTATTGTATCTGATCCTCAGCACAGAAATCAAAAAATATGTTTTTACACAATACACAAGTCAAATTTTATGAATTTATATGATTTTGTGGATGTCCTGATATTGTATAGTTTTGAATTTTACACAATTGGGCTTTATGTTTTGTGTAAAAATATATTTTTTGATTTCGGTTCCGAGGGTCGGATACCATTAGTCAAACTGTAGATAAGATTACTTAACAAAGTAATGTGAACTTTCTATTTTATGCCTAATTTACCCATAACATAATGCACAATGGAAAGATTTAGTGTTTATACTTTATGTCTACAATACTAAGGAAATGGAAACAGAGATATTTAAATTAAGCAATGAGTTTGTTCATTGTACATTAAGTTTTTGGGTAAACCAGGCCTTACTTAGAAAAATGCCATGATAATATAAGTTATGTGAATAATGACCTGTTCTAGTTTAAAGATTTCTGAAGTTTTGACATGTAATAGAATTTGCAGACAAAATAACAACTACCTTTTTCAGATAGAACAGTTACACCCCCCACCATATTCAAAAGTTAAAAAAATATATATTTTTTTTACATGTGTCAACAAGTGAAAAAAAACATTTTTTGACATTACAATTGACATGTAAAAAAAATTATTTAGTTGTTTTCTTTTTTCACAAGCTATAAAATATTGTTTGTAAATAGGATCCTCTTTTGGGGGACCAACAAAAATTTTTATGTTAGAAAGAAAACCTGTCTAAAATAATTAAATAAAAATAAATAAAACAAAAAAAAACTTTGTAAAATTTTTATTTTAAAAGATTTTACAGTAAAAATTGCGAATAATAAATAATTACTACTATCACTACCATAAGAAATTATTTTTTTTTTACTTCACCAAACCAAACTTTCCACTAAGATTGTTAAAAAATTTAGATTTATTAAAATAAAACTAAGTGAAACTTTATAAAATACCTTAAAAAACATGACTGCTGAAGCTCCAATTGACACCTGTTCAAAAAACATAGCATTACTACCCTGATTACAAATTTAGCTTTGAGATTACATTGTCCGGTAATTATGCAGAATAAAATATTATTTTACAGCTTATGCAGTGTCGCATCCAGGAATATGTCTTGGGGGGGGTGGGGGGTGCGAGGCTTCATGATGTCGTATTTCATGCTATTTTTTGTGTTTATTCATGAAATATGTGGAAAATATATAAAAAAAAATCTTAGGTTTGGGGCCCCCCGCCTGGCTGCGCCCATGGCTTATTGCATTACAGATTTCTTGACATTAGCCCAAGATTTACATGGCATTATTAGCAAAACAGTACAAATTACAGGTTAGCTGTTACCACTTGGTTAGTACTATGTGAGGGGAACACAAAGCTGCCTTTGCAAAATTAAAAAACAGTGTGTTTTACTTAAAAATAAAACAAATTTTCATTCATTTCCAAACAAAGCATGCAACTTGTTTGTTCTGTCTCTCTTTAAGTAACATCATCTGAGTGAGAGAGAGGACACAAAAGTTGCATGCATGGAAAAGTTGCACAGTCCGAACAGGGTATTAGGCAATAAAAAATGCTATTTATAAAACTCAAGGATACTGTTTCAGTTCCATATTGACACATCTCTTTCTCCCCAGAAAAGAACAGGTATGTGCCATGATCAAATTGATACAGTAAAGTTGAGTTTATAGTTGGGGCTGTAAAGCTGGTTTGTCACTATGAAAGTTTCTCTAAAATGCATGTAACCATCTCATTCCAAGTGCCATCATCGGATATAGTGACATGGGTTTGATGCAGTCAGAACAGGGCTTAAGTCAAACTTATTAAGCAGGGAGGCAGGAATTTTAAAGCTATATAGCAATACCAATAACAAACAAAGCCATATTGCCATAAAGTAAGCAGTAAGATGCAACAAAAAATGTATTATCCTACAAACATGGGTCTACACAGTGGCATATATGTCAGGGGCAGCCCCCCCCAAAAGCTAAGTTTTTTCTAATATTTTCCACATATTTCATGAATACAAACATAAAATATGGCCTCATGGGGTACCACCCCCCCCCCTACCTATATTTTACAGATCAAAATTTTAATGACCTTTTTATACATTTCGATATTGCAGCGTATTGTTTGAGGTTAAAACAAACCCTAACTAATAAATCACAGCTGCTACCACTCCCAAACAGTTACCTATCTATCTATCACTTAGGTACAGATCAGGTTTACACTAAAAACCAACTACTATCCCCTTGGATTACCTTCTACCACCAAAAAACAAACTACTAGCAACTTTTGCTACCTTCTACCAGCAATAAAGTAACTACTTCCACCTTCCCCTAGCTTCTACCAGCAAAAAACCAACTACTACCAAGTTCCCCTAGCTTCTACCACCAAAAAACCAAATACTACAATCATAATCAAAGGAGGTAGTAGTTGGTTTTTTAGTGGTAGAAGATAAGCGTTGGTAGAAGTTGGTTTTTTGGTGGCAGAGACTAGGAGAAGATGGCAGTAGTTGGTTTCTTAGGGGTAGAAGCTCAGCGAAGGTAGTAGTAGTTTGTTTTTTGGGGTTAGAAGTAGGGGAAGGTGGTAGTAGTTGGTTTTTTGGGGATAGAAGCCACAGAAGGTGGTAGTAGTTGGTTTTTTGGTGGTAGAAACTAAGCGAAGGTGGTTTTTGGCATAAAACTGTGTCGCAGCTGAGTGATAAATCACTGTAACTCTTCAGAAGAAGTAACAACTTAGACTTATTAAGTTAGAACCTATTTGTTTTTATCATAAACAAGGCGGCCTTACTTAAAATAGAAATTTCCATTGTTCATAGTGGAAAGTATGAAGTAAGCCTAAATAAATGAACTTACCCCTTACCTTACTTTAACGAACAATAAATCCACCTTAAAACTCACTGGTATGGGGTCGTTGAATTGACTGCTTTTTATATGCTGCTCCTTGTTTTTTATACTGCTGCTGCTTCTTTTTTACACTGCTACTGCTTGTTAGACTCACAAAATATGCCGATCTAGTACACAATGATTTGATTTTAGATTTTTTTTTCAAAAATCAGATTGAGGGGAACCACCCGACAAAAATGACATTCACCACAGAATAAATTCAGGTGTGTCGCGTGTCTCTCTTTCTGTCTGTTCTGGTGGGCTCTCTCTCTTTCCCACAACAGCAGTCAAACCACAGAACAGGATGACACTGTCAAACGTCATTATGTTTAGTTCCAATTTAGTCCCTTGTCCAGATCGCAAGCGCTGTTCGCGCTGTTATATTCCGTATGTCATTTTCACGGGGGTGGTTTATGTAATAGCTGCCCAACGTAATGAAAAAATTTATTAGAAAAAACAAATAAAGATGTCGAAAGAAACAACCTCCTCAAAGGAATCGTTTCTTACAAAATTAGTAGTAGAAAACTATTTTCATCTGCTGACTAACAATCCCGAAGATGTTTCTAAAGAGCTAGATGAGCAGGCTACTGACCTTTTACTTACTTTAGGTTCACATATTAAAAAGGAAACATCCTCAGATTGTGGCGATCAACCTCAATGCAGCAAGTGGGATGAAAGAATAAGATTTCTGACATCTAGTTCAGACAGACAAATAAAAGTTAAAGAAGAGTTTTTGGAATGTGGTGCTGATAATCAGTAAGTAGCAAGAGCAGGGTTGCCAGATTTTTCAAATTAAAAAGCGGGACAAATTAAGTAAATGCGTAAACACAAAAATTTAAAATAGATACTAAAAATTTACATCGATTTTAACATAAAGTTAGTGTAGGAGTCTTTTAGGAACCAAATGGTGTGTTTATTTATTTACGTTTCCAAAATACATTCAATAATTTAATTTTAAAATTTAAATTTTATACCTACCTATTTAAATTTAGTGAGTTTTTTTTTAATTGAAGAGGTGAAAAACTTTTAAATTAAGTTGTGTTTCAAACTTCCATTATCTTCATTATATTTCGATTATCAAAATTCCATGTATAATAAAATATACGATCTTTAATTTCTTTTAGTGATTTGTGAATTTTTTTTAAAATAAACAAATATGAACGAACACATAAGATAAGTATGTATAGATAAGAAATAAAAAGTAAAACATTTCTCTTCAATTGTTGAAGTGTAAACTTCTTTAGGCGCGTTTAGCACTTTTTGTGGGTACTGAATTGAACTAAGCCATCACGCTCAGCTATGTAACACTCATTCAGGTGAAGTCGGCTCGAGTCGACTAACTGTGAGAGGAACAGTCAGCAGAGCAATATGATGATGCAGATGAAGGCCCCTCAGAGCAAAATTGACCAGGGTAATTTATACCCAATTATAATTAAGTAAATGTTAATACAATTATTAATTACACAATTTAAATAAATTTAATAAAATTTTTTGTTCTCATATAGGCATAAATTGAAAAAAATATTTTGTTGATGTATGTGTTTATTATGGATAAAAGAAGTGAATCTACAAAATAAAAAAATATACAAAATTTGCACTCTAATATCTTTAGGTACATATATTAGGTACATAATATTGTTAGTTACTTCAAATCTATACAAGTCTTTCAAAATTGGACATATCAAACCTAAGCTTTTAGTTTTTTAAGTTTTCTTTGAGTGTCATCATCTTTGTCTGAGTTCTTATTCAAAGATTTATTAGCAGACACTAAATTATTGTGCTTTTTAATAAACTTATTTAAAAAAACTTTACATGCCCTTAAATTAATTTTTTCAAGCTTTGACAATAGTTTTTCTCCACAAAAACACTCGCTAGAGTTATCTGAAGAAAAATTTTTAGTATAAAACATTTCACAATAATTTATTAAAAAGAAACAAGTGATTTTGTGAATAAGTGAGATGGTTTTCACATTCAATGAACTGAATGTAGTGGTTGTGAATAAATTTTTGAAAAATTACCCAGCACAAAGTTTAATATATATTTCATTAATGTGTAAGTTAACTACCAACTCATGTTCTTTTAAAAGCTCTATCTTACTTTTTAAATATTTCACACTACCAGAGAGATTACTATCTGTTAACAATATTTTACAAATCAGTTTTTTAATATTGTGAGGGTGCAGAAGACATATTACCTTAGAATTGTAAATTGACGTGTATGCACTGGATGACTGGATAAACAAAGATGACAATTATCCAAGATCTTATCTTTTACCACTTTTTTCCCGTTTGCAACTTTCATTTCAATAAACTGCAATAGCACTTCAAGTGTATCAGTGCAGTCCAAAAATAAAACTCCTGCTTTTTGGCAGTTTGTTTTTTGGAATGGACACATTGTTAACATTCACAAAAAATGACAAATCTCCCTCAACAACTACTGGTGCTAACAGTGATGTATTGTTGTTCAAAAATGTCATCAGACACAGGCAGACTGTGCCACGTTATTGGGTTAAAATCCAATTTTTGTTTGTTTTAGTATTAGAACAATAAAATTTTGAAATGTTGTCAATATTTGATAGAACTTTTAATTTCTTGTATTGCAATTTCCATTTGTTGCCTCTAGACATCAGCTTATCAAACAGTAGATACAGGTACATACATCTACTTAGTTATTTCGGGACATTTTCAAAAATCGTAGGTACAGCATTTTCTGTTAATTTGGGTTTTTGTCTTTTAAAATTTTTTAGCTCTCCATTTAAAACACACTTATCAAACCAAATAACCTGGTCGTTAGGAAAATGTTTGATGCAAACTTGTGGACGTTTTAAATTACTTAAATCATTAGGAATTTTTCGCAACCAAATTTCATGCACTGTTATCCACTGGCAAATTAAAAGTTGACAAATATTAGGTTTCAGTTTTATAGTTGGACAACACTAATTACACGTTCGCGGCATTGTTTACCTTATAGGTATTTTCTTTATAATTTACTCATTAGCCATTAATTATTTTAACGCAGCCCACTACAGTCTTTTTCGTGGGCTGCGTTATTTTAATAACTTTGATAAAATTCACATAAAATTCGTGCCCGAATTAAAAAAAAATCGACGTAAACAAACATTCCAAAACTAAAAACACACATGTTTTATAATGACAGCTGGCCGGGAGGCGTTCTTTTGTGACCCTCCTATGGTCACGTGATATTCCGCGCCCGGGCCGGTCTTTCTCGTGGGCTGCGCAAATCAATGTAAAAATACTTAAACAATTATAATTTGAGAACCACAGCAGCTGGCAAAATGCGGTTTTCAAATTTAGATTATGAATTGAATTTTCAACAAAATTTCTCATAACATGAAAGGCTACCTATGAGGGGTGATTGGCTGAGCCAAATTCGTACACTATCCTACAGGACTTTAAAATAAAATCTTGGTCCTGTAGTGTATTATAAGGTCCTGTATAGAGACCTGTATGGTCCTGCAGACAAAATTTGTACACCTACTGTGAGCAGCTGATCAAATTAAGTTTAAAATTCAAAATAAGAATAAAGTTGCCTTTTTGAAGGATCAAGTATGATTCTGTCCTACACCATAACTTTTAAGATTGCGGCAAATTTCGATTACAATCTTTAAAGAACAATCAATTCTCCCCATGATTTTTTTTTATTTCACTAAGATCGGTTCAGTAATAATGAGTTTATAAGGAAATTAATGCAGGCAGGATTGGCAATGCAATCGTATAATCTGTAAAACTCTGGCTGAAACAAAAACAGATTTTTTGAAAACCACCACACTGATTTTACTAATTTGTACCTTGTGTGGGGGAAAAGCAGTGCTTTTCTATAAATAAAAACTAAAACATTTTCAGAAAATAAGAATTAACATGCCATTTTGAAGAATCAAATATGATTTTGTCATGATCTTTAAAAAGCAATCAATTCTCACTAGGATAGATATTAAAATCGGTTCCGTAGTAATGAATTTATAAGGAAATAAATGCAGACATGATTGGCAAGGCAATTGTATAATAGAACAATGGTTGAAACAAAAATATATTTTTTTAGAACCACTAAACCGATTTTGCTGATTCATACCTTGTTGTACATAACAAGAATGAAGCTTTTTTATTGATTAAAAAAAAATACACAAGAATAAACGAGCATCTTTGAGGGGTACATTTTAATTTCGTCCGCCATCTTGGATTTTGAGATGGCAGACAAAAGTATATATTTGGTCAAAACTCTGATTAATTATCTGCCAACTGCAGTTTGTCCCATTAAAATTAAGTTCAAAAGTTACAATGTAGACGCAGGTCGCAAGGACCAAATAAACGGCTTTGCCCTAAAGGGAAGAAAACTAGAGATATCTCAAAAAATTACCCCAAAGTTAAATTCGCCCTGTCTATTGAGCTAAAAACAAAGGAAAAAAATCGGCAACACGCTAGAAGCTTACCTTTTTCATTTAACAGCAGTTTCACTTCACTCGCGGCGCCGCGGCTTTTCTTGTGGTTGGAATTTCGGTCTTAAACTTAAAACACGTGTGACTTCTTTCAGTGTCTTGTCGGAAGTGAGTTCTTCATTCCCTTGTCAAATACAAGGGGGCGCTTCAAACTCCCAGCGTGTGCAAATCGCGCATGATTTGTGCCAAAATGATCAGGTGATCAAAAAGAAAATAACTTTCAACAAAGAGAGAAATTATCACCTGATCGGAATTTTTCCCAAACCAAGAGTTTCTTTTTTGAAGGTTTTTGGTAAAGAGCCCAAAATTAGGTTAGGTTTTCCCAAAAATTCAAAATATTATTAAAACAAAAATAACTGTCAGCATTAAACATTCCGCCCACCATAAAAATTCCCAATTTTTATGGAAAAACCCAAAAAACTTAAAAAAAAGGTTATTCAATTACCCTAAACAATAAATTAGCATTTTTGCAACAATAATTTTATCGCAATAACTATGGACGTCATACTTAAGTTAATTCAAATAAGCATGATTCACGCTACACAAGGCTTTGAAGGTTGGTTACTGGCTGGGTAACGGACATACCTTTACCAAACTACGGTTAAGTAATCCTTTCGCGGTTTTTACTTGCACGACACGGGGGATTTTATCTGGACTCGAGCAAATTTTTCCAATTCTACCGAGCGACCACTTAAGTGGGGGTAGGTTTTCGTCCTTCAACGCTACTAAAGTTCCGACCTTTGGAGGGCTTTCGGGGATATTCCATCTTTCGCGTTGCAACGACTGAGGAAATGGACCCATAAAACCCATACACTCACATGGGAAAAGGGCTTCACCTGGGACACCCAAAATTTAGGAAGGTCACCCATTAATGGGTGCAATGGTTTGGGATTTACCCTGGCACAACAAAAACACTTGGAAATAACACTGTAAATGGCACTTTTCACCGACAAAATCCAAAACTGTTGATTTAGGAGGTACTCCAATAAGCGAGGACCTGGATGTCCATGCTCATTATGGAATTTTTCAATAATCAAACTGGTAAGCCTGTGACTACGAGGCAACAACATAGGGTGTTTTATCTCATATGCCAAATCAGTGTGACGTAATCTACCGCCCACCCTGAGGACACCATGGGAATCAAAAAAGGAGCTCACTTTCGAAGAGGCTTAGCACAAGTCTCAACTTTACATATCCTTTTCAAATTTTCAAAAAAACTTCTTGTTGTACAACTCGCACAACAATTAAGGTAGCATAATGAAGATCTTCCTCATTGAGGGCTTTAGTAGGAAAAGATAAACAAGGATCCTTTTTCACTCGAAAAGGTGTCAAACATAAGGCAACAATGCCTAATATTCTATGCAAAGAGGAGTACTTAGTGAGTAACACTTGTACCTCATCAAGGAGGGTTTCTGTCACAAAAACAAAACGATTTTCCTCAGGGGGTAGATCAGCATCAAACGCATCAATAATATGGTTTATAGGCCATGTTTCACTAGACTGGACCAACCAGGATGGTCCAGTAAACCAAAGAGGATGGTCTATCAATTGACTAGGGAGTAAGCTCCGGGATAAGCAATCAGCTGGGTTCTGCTTACCATTTACATGGTACCAACAGCTGGGGGGAACTTTCTCTTAAATAGTCGTTACACGATTGGCTACAAAAACCTTTTATTTTTATGGACACGATTTTATCCAAGCAAGGGTAACCCTGGAGTCAGACCAAGCAAAAATCTTATCAATCGGGATGCAATTAAGGTGATTGCCAACAAACTCCAATAGTTCTGCCAACAATACAGCGGGACACAATTCTAGGCGTGGAATAGAAATACTTTTCAAAGAGCACACCCTACTTTTCCCACACAAAGGGGAGATAGAAATATTTCCATTGGACTCAATTTGTCGAATATATACTGCACCACTATATGCACACATTGAGGCATCACAAAAGCCATGCAGTTCAGTGGTTACAGCATTTTGCTTCACAACATAACGAGGTATTGATATCGAAGATAACAATGGTAGTTGCGACACATAAAGTTGCCACTGTGCAACAATATGACTGGAGGGGGTATCATCCCATGACAGACCCTGGACCCACACACGTTGCATTAAACATTTAGCAACCAAAACAACTGGGGCTAGGAACCCGAGTGGATCATATATCCTTGCAATCTCAGAGAGAATGTTTCTCTTGGTTCAAGGTCTTTCCATGGGCATCACATCATAACAAAACGAATCAGATTTTGGACACCATTTTACTACCTTCACAACTGGGTGGTGTGGAATAAAGTATGAATGGAAGTCAGGGCTAGAATTGTCCAATTTCATGTGCCCCTGGTCTAGGTAATCCTGAAGAAAGTCCTTGTATGCACTATACAAAGCAGGATTTTTCAATAATCGGTTTTCCATCATATTGAATCTACGCAATGCTCGACCTTTAGAGTCACCAAATTCTTGTCGAGGCTCTCTGAAAGGTAAACGAACAACATATCTGCCAGACTCAGTTCTAGAATGAGTGGTAGCAAATATTTTTTCACACAAGTCCTCATCAGAGGGAAGAGGGATTGTTTGAGAGGTCGATTCTAGTTCCCAAAAATTTTGTAAGGTACTATCCAATTGAGATTCTATAGGGGAAGACAGTGAGGTCAACAAAGTAATGGGTTTTTGAGTTTTACGAGGACCATCAATACCAACAAGGAGTATCCAACCAAATATTGAATTAATGGCACAAGGTCCTCCATTTTCTCCTTTTTTAAAGCCAGGCACAAGCATCTGACCAAACAAATCAACATCAATTAAAATGTCTACACTACTAGGTTGTCCAAAATTAGGATCAGCAAAATCTAAATCCCTCAGGTATGGCCACTGAAGAGAATCATATTCTACAACACTCACAGGCATGGGTCCACAAATTTTAGGAAAAAGAATGGCATCACAGGAAAACAAACTATCAGGAAACTTGGAGGAGCCAATTTTCAATGTAACATTGCCATATGGCGTACTAGAAATCATGCCATTTATTACTTCAATAGGAGTTCTATTCGGAGCCACTTTAAGTCCTAACCTCTCACCCAAAGAGATGGTCACAAAGGACGCTTCACTAGCGGAATCTAAAATTGCCCGACAAGACACAAACATCTTGTTGGCATCTACAACTAAAACTTCGGCAGTTGCAAAAAGCACAGGTCTCCTCTTACGAGGTTCAACTTGGGGGCTCGGAGAGCTTTTCACAAAGTGCAACAGGGAATGTTAAAACACAATCGTTCACGCTTAACAAATTGATGGCGTAGACCTACTTCTAATTACAGAAATCTGTCACACTTCACAAGGGGGTGGTAGGACTGCTGCTGGCAATAAGTACAACCTTTATTACCAGACTGGCCTGTTCCAGTCACTAAAGCAGGATAAGGTGGTTTGCCACCCTTCCTAGGGGGTAGTGGAGGTGAGACCTCCTTCGGCTTATTCAAAAGAGAACTATTTTCCAAAGCCCGACAATATTTTTTAAAGAATTTAAACAAATCTTCATAGGATGGGATTTCCTTATCACTATACTCAATCTCAAACTGAGTTTTCAATGGGGTATCAACTTTTTGCAAAAGAAGAATCATTTTAGCAAAATCTAAAAGGTGTACATCATTATAGTTTGACAATACTTCCAAATTTTCCCGAAAAGTGGACAACAATAATCTCAAATCATGTGGGTTGCTCGATTTTGCAGAAGGGGCTTGACAAATAGACGTCCAATAATTTGTTACGAAAAGTCTTTTAGTATTAAAGCGCCTAATCATCACATCAAAAGCTACTCTATAACTATCCGAGGTTAGCGGTATGTTTCTAATCACAGATGCTGCTTCTCCCACCAGAGCGGTATTTAAGGCTTGAAATTTAGCTATTTCACTCATGTCAGCTTTATCATGAACAAGTGACTTAAACATATCAAAAAAGGTGGGCCATTTTTTAAGATTACCGATAAAATGGGGTACCTCTATTCTTTTAATTTCAAGACCCTTGTCCACATTTACCAGGGAATGGTTTAAAATTGTCTGTCACGACAAATCGATCTAATTGTGTATTTCATTTCATCAAATTCCTGCACTAAGGTTTCCTGAATTTCCTGTATCTGATCACTATTATTTAAGCTTATAATTTCAAAATGCAAGGCATCAAATTGACTTACCAAACTGGTTTTTAACTTTTTTGCCTTATCTGCATTGCCCTGGGCTTCGACGGCTTTATTGTAAGTCGTTTTTAATTTGTTAAAAACGCTTTTTTGTTGTTGTTTTAAACCTTTGGTTTCAGACATGACAAAGCTGTTTTTATCAGACACAAAAAAGTAGGTTTTTTCGCGACAAATTTGCTAACAAGACACGGGTAAGGTTCGGTAATAACGCGGCAATAACCTCGCGCTTAACGAAAGTAAAAACATGCGGAATCTAAAAAAAAATCGGTACAAAAAACAACAATGTTCGAATCTGGCAAAAAACGATAGAATGTGGCTGCTGCAAGAAAACTATAAAATTACCAATTTATTAACAAAAAAAACTGTACAATCCAAAGGGCTTTTTCATACATCCGGCTCGGCTTTTCTTGTGGTTGGAATTTCGGTCTTAAACTTAAAACACGTGTGACTTCTTTCAGTGTCTTGTCGGAAGTGAGTTCTTCATTCCCTTGTCAAATACAAGGGGGTTCAAACTTCCAGCGTGTGCAAATCGCGCATGATTTTTGCCAAAATGATCAGGTGATCAAAAAGAAAATAACTTTCAACAAAGAGAAAAATTATCACCTGATCGGAATTTTTCCCAAACAAGGAGTTTCTTTCTTGAAGGTTTTTGCTAAAGAGCCTAAAATTATCAAAACGAACTTTAAGGTTAGGTTTTCCCAAAAATTCAAAATAAAACAAACAAAATTAACTGGCAGCATTAAAAACAATGGAAAAAAATTGACCCACCCAGTATATTAGCCTTAAAAACAGTTTTTTGTAATTATCTCAAAAACTAAAGCTCCTACGAAGTTTTTGGTTATAACACGAATTATTCAGCAAAATATAGTCTACTATTTTCTGAAAACAGTGTATTGATATGATGCTCCGTTAAAAAGTTTGCATTTTTTAAAGTTTTTAATTGTCATTAGCATTAATAGATTTTGACCAAAGCTCTTAAGAGCGTCGAACACTATTTTACCTGAAAATTTTATGAAAATCGGTTCAGCGGTTTAGGAGCTATCGTACTACGGACAGAAATAATATACACACAGACAGACATCAGGACAATATTGCTAGGATAAGTCAAAATACATCCAAATAAAAAAATTTCCGTCGAAAATAACACCTTCTCTAGCCATTGCTATGCGGACTAGGAAGGTAAAAATTAAAATTGCTTTAAATTGGATTATTTAGACCATAGAAATATTTAGTAAGCTGGTGTACACACCTTTTAAAGACTATATTAAAATGTTATTTTGAATTCAACTGTCAAATTCAATTTCAACCAAGGGGTGATCAGCTGCCCACAGTGTGTACAAAATTTGTCTACAGGACTCCATGGGACAGGACCAAGAATTTATTTAAAAGTCATATATGATTCAATTCAAAATAAACTTTATTGTCTGAATATTAATACATTTAATTGACAAAGCAAATCCTGTAACTTTTTTTTAAGGGTGTAGTCAGTGCAAGCACTGGAACAAGTGTTCCATCAGGCCTTTAGTCGGTAGGTTTTTTATTGTTAAATCTGCTTCTAATAAAACAAAATGACAAAATAAAAGAATCTGTAGTCAAAAAGCCTTCAACAAATTTCAAAATATATGTCAGGGTGTAAACTGCACTGGAATTAACAAATCGCAGAAACCTGGAACTGACGGCTTTTCATAGAATTCTCGTGGATAATTTTAAACGTGCTTTAACTTTGAGATGGGTGAAGGCAAAACTTTTGGCTTAAAAATATCATCGGCTAATTTGTGAAATCTTAATTACTTAAGAAAATTTTTCTAGGAAGAATGGTTTATTTCATATTGCAATAAATACAGAAAACTACACAAATCATTGATTGAGGCAAAAATAAATTTTATAAGGATAGACCTTTTAAAGCAAAAAACAGTCAAATATTAAGGAGTATTACGAGTGTGGTTCAGATACAGACTTTTAGTGAAAGTCTCTGCGATCCATTTACAACTATCTTTAATAAATGCATAACAGAAGGAGTGTATCCTAGAGAATTCAAAATTACCAGAACTGTTCGTATTTTTAAAAAAGGTGATAAATCTTTGCAATCAAATTACAGGCCAATCTCTCTACTAAAAAATCAATTGTACACTCACTGAGAAAAATAATATTTTTGTTGAAGAGCAGTTTGACTTCAGGCCGAGCAGATCTGAGTCTGTGTGACTTCATAGTCGAGGGCTTTGAGGTAGAGCAGATTATAGGTAAATTTAGTGGGAATAATAATAAATTTACCTATAGTTCCATTGCAAGGACGTGATAAGTTTACCAAAAAGTAGAGCAGATTGTTTCTTCCACCTTCTATGACCTCTCCAGAGCCTTCGACTGTGTATCTCATAACATCCTTTTGGAAAAACTAGAATACTATGGGCTGGTAGTCTAAGGCTTTTGTCTGACTGTATGCAGATGACAAAGGTTTCTCTATAAAAGGTCAGGTCAAATCGCCTAAATTTAAACATCGAGAAAACTAAGCATATGAAATTCTCACTTAAAAATATTGAAATCCCAAATAATCCAGAGCGTCTTAAAATTTTGGGAATAACTCTGGAAGCAAAACTTACAATTGAACAACATCTTAATGCAATCTCAAAAAAACTATGCTCAGCTACTTATGTTCTATGTAACATTTCCAAAACCGTTGACAAAAAAACCATTAGTGTTGGCATATCATGGACTGCTCCATTCGATCTGTACATACGGGCTCCTTGCCTGGGGACACTCGTTGCATGCGTCTCGAGTCTTTGGCCTCCAAAGGAGGGCTGTTAGGATTGGTGCATGCATAGAATACCAAGATGATGTTAAACTTTATTTCAAAATACTACAAATACTCAATCTTCGATCACAATACATTTTAAAATCTACAGTAAAACAGTAATTTTTCAGTGAAAAAACAAACTTTAAATAGTAAGTGAGCAACGAAAATGATCTAATAAGCAAGCAGAAAAATCCCGGAAAAAATCGATGTTTTGATGGTATTTGGAATTTTTTCACTGTTATCAATAAAGAAGGTTAAAGACAAATATATATCAAAATAGTACGATACTGGTACCTACCACGTACGGCACAGCTGCAGCGTTGTCAACAGTAACAATTTTTCACACTATGGCAGACAATGAAGCAATTTCGATGAAGAATATAAGAGGCTTAATATTGTCAGTCAAATTCGATCTCGTCGAGGAAATCCAAGGGGTAAAGCTAGAGGTCCAAGACCATAATAAAAATTTATCAGCTGTTAAAGAGGACATTGAAACTCTTAGGCAAGAAAATGTAGATCTTAGGGAGAAAGTTCAAAGTTTTGAGCGTCAGCTAAAAAAAAAGAACTTGATTTTTTATGATGTTGATGACACATTAGAACCGGAAACAACAGTAATAAACATTGCAACAAAACAATTAAAAAAACAGCTAACACTACAAGATATTACAAACTGCTATAGACTCGGACAGAAAACGAAGAATAATAGACCTAGAACTTGTGTCTATTTTCAAGCGCAAAGAAAACTTAAATAATAAGTCAAAACTTAAGGGCACTAACATTTTCGTACGTGAGGATTTATCAAAAGAAGAACTATACCAAAGAAAAGTCATTGTTGAGACCCTAAAAGACGACTTAACAACTGTCAAAAAAAAATTAGAGGACCTTCCAAAATTGAGGTAGACGGCACACTCTACAGTTACCAAGATATTGCAGAGCAAAAGAGGCTACCGCCGCAACTGCAAATTGAGCCCCTTTCTCCCACTCCGCCAAAAGCGGCTAGCGCACCCGCTACACCAGTAATTTTTAAGGAAACAGACTTTGAGACAGAAGAAAATAAAAATATTGTCAACAATGATCAAAAAGGGATGCAAGTAGAACGTCAAACTAATCGAGGGGAACCTAGCAGTAAAATAGTTCAAAAAGACTGCACTGAAAAGCAAATAAAGGAAAAGAAAAAAGAAACTCAAAAAGAAAAACCCATTTCTCAGAAACCCCTTGGCAGAAGAAACTCTACTACTAAAACTCCTACGAGTTCGAAGGAAAATAAAAAATTTACGTACGAAACAAGACAACAGGCTACACAGAAGAAATCATTTTGTTTGTGCTATTTTGATTATTTATTTATTTATTTAATTTTTGCAAAGAAAAAACAATACAAGAGAAATAAAATTGTTTGTTTACTTTTATCATTTTAATAAGAACTTAAAACTTTTTTTGCTACATCGATTTTAAATATATAAATACAGTTTATAAGGTAAATAGTTGGGACACTTTTTAAGATGAGATGATTCTCTGTTGCTTATTTTAATGTTAGTTCACTTGTGGCTCACTTTTCGGAAGTCAAACAGCTTCTGAAGAAAGAAATCTATGATATTTTCTGTATGTGGGAGACGTTGTTAAGTTCAAAAATAGATAGCAAGTCTTTACAAATCCCAGAATACGGTTTGATTAGAAAAGACAGAGTTTTATTGGATAAAAATAACTATTTGGGACGGGGTGTAGGAATTTATATTAAAAATTGTATAGAACATGAAGTTTTACATACCATATCAAACGATAGCATAGAACAAGTTTGGATAAAGCTCAGAATAGATAAACAAACTTATAGTATTGGGTCATTGTATCGCTTACACAAAGGTGACTATGCTGTTTTTCTTGAAATTCTTGAAGATACACTCTCACAGTTTTCCATAACATCGGATAGAACTATTTGTGGTGGGGATGTCAATACAAATTTTTTTGATGTTGATAGTAACAATACTCAAAACTTACTTTCTTGCTTCGAAGTCTATGATTTAAAACAAATAATAGATCAGCCAACTAGAGTCACACTCAAAACAAGTACGCTTTTAGACTAGATTCTCGTTCCAAAAAGTTTAACAAATTTTTTACATACCGTGGGAAAACTTGAGAGAATCTCAGATCATTCATTGACTGTTTTATTGATAAAAATTCGAAGTGTGCGAAAAATCACGTAACCTTTAGGAACATTAAAAGAATAGACCAAAACCTTTTTCTATCACTTATTGAACAAGCGCCATTCTCTGATATTTTATATTGCAATGATATTGATAAAAAAGTACAAATATTAAATCAGGCAATTTTGGCGATATTTGATATAGTCTCTCTCTTAAAATCAGTCTTAATTTAAAAACAAAAGCCACCTTGGTTTACCGATAACATTACAAAAATTACTAAAATGAAAGAAAAAGCATATAATCGATTTAAAAATTCGGGTGAGCAGGGTCATTGGACGAATTACAAAGAAATACGTAATATGACAAATGTGGCAATTCAGAACGAAAAAAAAAGCTAACTTGACTTTTGCTCTAGAAACTCGGATCAAAAGCTTCTTTGGAAAAGCCTAAAACAATTAGAAATCGTAAACAACTAAGCTGGATGATCCAAAAGAAATAAATAATTTTTTTCTTATATTTTCTGGAGTTTTGTCCGAAGCCGATCCTGAAGTTTTGCAGTTTTATAATAAAAATAAAAAAACAACTTTTCAATCACTTCTTTCTTTTAGAACTGTCCCTGTAGATGAGGTACGCACACACTTAAGTAGCTTAAAATCCTTAGCAACCGGTCCAGACTTAATTATCTTAGAGATGTTACTTACGTGTTGTCCAAAAATTTTGCCTTTTATCAGAATATCATCAACTCTTGTCTACTAGAAAGTAAGTTTCCTGCCGAATGGAAAGTAGCGAAAGTTAAGTATACATCCCTGCATATCTAAGATTCTGGAGAAAATTTTGGATAAACAAATCAGAGAGCACATAGAGGAATATGAAATATTACCACAAAAACAATCAGGCTTTAGGCCAGGTCATAGCTGCGTGACTGCACTTGCTGATGTTACTAATGGCATACTGAGGGAAAATGATATGGGGAAGACCACAGCCTTCAACCTCCTGGATTACTCGAAGGTATTTGACACTGTCAGCCATCCACTACTTTTGGCAATACTAAACTTTATAGGTTTTTCAACAGCGTCAATTGAAATAAGCTACCTGGAAGGGCGTTACCAATATACAGAAACAAAAAATGGTACATCAGAAAAGGGGCAAATCAGGAGTGGAATTCCTCAAGGCTCAATTGTAGCTCCTTTGCTTTTCTTAATATAAACATGTCATATTTCAACATATATACGCCACTGTAGGGACCATAATTATGTTGACGACAGGCAGCTTTATTTTTCATTTTATTCTGAAAACTCGTAGGAAGCTAAAAATCTAATTGAAGAAGATGTAGGGGTCAGCTAACAGCTTAATTTTAAAAATCTACAATGGCAACTTAATTAATAATTTTACTCAGTTAGAGGTTGAACCGTAAAGAAAATTCATTTATTTTTAACACTCACTATTGTACGATATTAAATTAAAGTAACTCACGTTATTGTATTTAACCCATCACTTTGTATAACCACTGACTAACACTTGACAACACCTTACTTGTAGAGACTGTGAGCTTAAATTAAATAAAAAAAGAATAGATCCTAGCCTTTTTATCAACTCGGTTCGATGATGAAATATCCGCCAAATCAAGGTTCTAAAGCCTCGAGACAAAAACGGCGCCAACGCTAATTTTAATTAGGACCGCCAAACAAGGCAATGTTTGCATGGCTTTGCGCATTGCTAAAAATAAACGCGGACAGACCTCGAGGTTAATCCCACTACGCCAAACTTTGATATTGGTATGACCTTAGATGGTGAATAACATCACGAGATGTTTTTCCCCACTTTAAGACTTGTTATAAAAGCACGATCGGGATAGCAAAAGTCAATCAGTTCAAATCAGTCAAGTTATGATTTTTGAATCCAAACCAAAAAGTGAAAATAAGTAAATAAATAATAAAAGTGACTAAATGTGCCAAAGGTAACTGTAAAGCCACAAAACAAAAAAACTAAGTAGTGTTAAATATTAGTGGTGGCATTCTGGCTGTAATTATGGTGAGAGATTTATTTTGAACTTTAATCTATCGGTTGTTGCTTAAAAATTCGTGGACTATGAAAATTGACTTTGAATCATTTTGTTTTACCATACAAACTTTTGCTCACAAGAGCGTTTTGCTAATATGTTAACTGATAGACTATGGTTAAAAAGAGTTTATTGAAAAATATGATTTTAATGTTATAAATTTAACTTTTGTGTGACTTGAATAAAAATAACGACATGCAATACTTTGGAATATGTACTATATTTTATTTATCAATATATAATAACTTGCTTTAAAGAAAGTGTTTAATTTATATCAATAACACGGTTGCAAACAAAGCAATATACGCTAAAACGCTTACGCTAAAAAGATGGTAAAGATTTTGTAACTGCACCCGGGGTAACTTAGAAAAATATTCGCTCGGTTTTCACGAAACCCTGGGGCAGCTTCACAATTGGCGCAGTCGGTAGGATGATTTTCTGAGAGAGAGAGAGAGAGAAGTCCTAGAATAAGAAGAAAAAAAAAACAACAAACTCAGAAAAGTTTTAGGTCCCCTTTGGACAGTAAATAGCTTTTAATATGGCAACCGAAAACCCTTCAGCGTCACCCATAGTATTGCAAGTCCCGCCGCAGGTTCAAGTAGGCATCGAGTCGATTCCGACCTACGACGGACAAACCAGCGTTGATGAATTTTTAGCGCTTATCGAAGAAACCGCTTCACTAGGGAACTGGACTGAACAGCAAAGAGTGAGTGTGACGCGCCTAAAGTTACGCTTTAAGGCCAAACAGTTTCTTGACAGCGAACCGTCACTAAAGGCAGCAGGTATATCATGGGAGAATTTAAAGCAAGCTCTACGCGAACAGTTTATTCGACAGCATGTACGGGGGTCTGCAATGCAAAATTTTATTGAATGTCGCCAACGCTCCGGAGAAACATGCAGGCAATTTCTCACACGTCTAAAATTATTAGCTAACCTCACGTTAACCAGTGCCCACGCTAGCCAGCCGCATATCAAAGACAAGCTATATGAAGACATTGCCACGCAATTTTCGTTGGGTTTGCTGATGCCCATTAAGCAAAGAGTGCTGTCCAGTAACCCCACCACGCTCAATAAAGCACTGGAGATTGCAGAGCGAGAAGAAAGCATTGAAAATTTGTTACGACCACCGACTAGAGCCATACGCACAATGGCAGGTACGAGCAGCCGCACTTTTCAAGCAACTAGGAGAACTGACTATGCAGCAAGATTGAGAGAAAATAACAGAAGGGATGTTATTTGTTTTAATTGTCAGCAAAAAGGTCATTTAATGCGAAATTGCAATCGCTCAATAGTCTGTTTCAGATGCAGGGAAACAGGTCACATGGCTCGATTCTGCAAGAAAGCACCAGCCGGAAACCGAGCGAACCAGTCGGAAAACCCCAACGCAGCGGGCCAGCAACCCCGGGGTTCCGCTGTGGAAGAAGAGAGATGGGACTAAATACAGAGAGAGTAGGGATCTTTGCATGCACGCCCAATGGAACCCCGTTTAATGTAGTTGAAGTTAAGATTAACGGACGTGCATGTACCGCCCTTATAGACTCTGGGGCAGTAGTATCCCTAATGAAAGTCCATTTATCGGAGGGGTTCTCAAGACGCTTCGACGCCAAGCAACGATTAGTAGACGTACAAGGCAACACAATACCCACAAGAGGACAAGTATTGTGTTCGGTTACATTTGTTGAAAACTTAGAAGTGCCTCATGAATTTGTTTTGATAGACGCCGATAGTTTTGGAGCTGATATACTGTTGGGGTTAGATTTTTTGCACAAGTATGGAGTAAAAATAGACTGGGGAAATAATTTAATGTATGCTTTTGAGAGAGAAATACCCCTATTTGAAGAAAAAAGAAGTTCCGATAGTTTGTGCAATAAGATATGCAAGCAAACTTCCGTTCAGATTGAAAATTTGACAAGAAAAATAGCGGAAGTTCAAAAAGAGTTGGTGAAACTCACTTTGCCCCAGGAAAGAAGAAATAATCAAAGTTCTCATGTAAATCCCGTTACTGAGAACTTGTACACTGAATCGGCGGGATCCGGTCTCAAGTGTCATAACAACTCAAGGATTGATTCTTCGACCCAAACGACAGAGGAAAGGAAGACTGCAGCTTCCGAGAACAGAAACTCTTCAGTGAGAAAAAGCGAAAATTGTTTGGAACCAAGGATTAGGATAGTAGAGGAACCCCAGAAAAGTGAAGGTCCGACAGGTAGGCCATCCCCGGAGCAAGTAGTAGCAGTAAGCAAAAAAGAAAGAGGTTTACCTGTGTACTTAAAGGAAGATTTAATTATACCGCCGCATAGCCATGCACTTTGTTCAGCTACCATTCGCCACATATCCAAAGTTGATACTGAGCTAATGGTTTTGGAACCAGTAATGAACAATCCTACAGGGTTGCTTGTGGCAAGAGTCTTGTGCAAAACAGGAGACAATGTACCGTTACATTTAACCAACATTACAGGTGTAAAAATGACAGTGCCAAGAAAAGTGGCTTTGGCCAGAGCTTTTGAGGCAGAGCAGAAAGAAAAGGAACTAGGGAGAGGACAGGAAATTCGGCAAGTATGTGCTGAAGACATTTCAGAGATTCTGAAACAATTAAACCTAGACCAAATGCAGAATGAAGGCGAAAAGAAAGTAAAAAAATTAGTTTTGGAGTTTATCGACGTATTTCGTGCTCCGTCTCAGAAATTGACATGTACTAATGAAGTGACGCACAAAATCATTACGGAAGAGGTTCAGCCAATCTGTAAACGACCGTATAGAGTACCATATTACCGGCAGGACACCATGCGACAGGAAATACAAAAATTATTAGATGATGGGATCATTGTGGAAAGTCAAAGTCCTTGGAGTTTCCCGGCATTGTTAGTGGAGAAAAAACATCATCCTGGTGAAGAGGTGCAGTATCGCTTGTGCATCGACTACAGAGATTTAAATACGATAAGTAAAACAGATTATTTTCCATTACCATTAATCCAAGAAACAATAGACAAGCTTTCAGGCGCCAGTCTTTTCTCCACGATGGACCTGGCGTCTGGATATTTCCAAATCAAACTCGATTCAGCTAGCGAAGAAAAGAGTGCCTTTTCTACCCCAGATAATCACTATCACTTTAAGAGAATGTCTATGGGACTTAAGAATGCGCCTGCAACATGGAGTAGAATGATGCACCATATATTTTCCAAGATCCCTGGTGGACACGTTTTAGTATATTTGGACGATATCATCGTTTACAGCCCTGATAACGTAGATATACACATTGAACGTCTGCGACAAGTTTTTCAAAAAATGAGAGAATCGTCACTAAAATTTAAACCAACTAAATGCCATTTCTTGAAAAAAGAAACCGAATATCTTGGCCATTTAATTCGATCGGGGGAATTCTCGCCACATCCGGCTAAAACAGAAGTTATACGAAATTACCCAATACCTAAAACAGTCCGCGAAATACGCGCTTTTCTAGGACTCTGCTCCTTTTATAGAAAGTTTGTCCATGATTTTGCCAAAATAAGCCAACCATTAATCAACCTTACAAAAAAAGATGTACCCTATGTATGGACACCTTTAGAACAAAATTCATTCAATACATTAAAAAACGCTTTAATAACGCCACCTGTTTTAAAATACCCAGATTTTTCAAAACAATTTATTCTAAACACGGACGCCTCAGGGGTCTCAATTGCCGCAATACTCACACAGAAGCACAATGAAGGTTCTAAGCAATTGGCTTTCGAACACCCCGTCTCGTATTACAGCAGGACCCTAAACGCAGCGGAAAGACGCTACAGCACGATAGAGCGAGAGATGCTGGCAATTGTCGAAGCGGTAAAAAAGTTCAAGGTATATTTAACAGGGCAACATTTTTTAATCCTTACGGACCATCGTGCGCTAAAATATTTACTTAATCTAAAAGATCCCTCTAGCAGGTTGGCTAAGTGGCAAATTCAGCTACTTGAATACAGTTTTAGCATAGAATATCGACCCGGACGCATGAATCAGAATGTTGACAGTTTAACTCGATTACGAGAAAATTCACCAGATCCTTTGCCAAAAGAGATTAATGTTGTCAGAACAAACCATTTGACCGATATGTCGCCGATGCCTATGGTGATATGGAGCAAAGCCGAACTAAAAAAATTACAGTTGGAAGACGAACAAATTTCTGCTCTACGAAGCAGCCTGGTGGACGAAGACCCTTATTATTTGGATTCAGAGGATATATTACGAAGAAAAAGGCAGCTTGATGAGCGCAACGACCAAATTTACGCTCCTCTAACTATTCGACTTGAAATATTGCAAATGTACCATTGCAGTTTATATGCAGCTCATCCAGGACAAAAACGTACACAGGGAAGCATTAAGCAGGATTTCTACTGGCCTTCCCTTAAAAAAGACGTAAAATCGTTTGTAGAAAAATGTCATTCTTGCAATCTGCATAAAACTCACCCTCAACCCCCTACTGTATTACAAAAAATGACAGTACCTACCAAAGTCTGGGGTCGGATTTCATTAGACATTGTGGGACCTTTAAATATAACACAAAATGGTAATAAATACCTATTAACTTGCATAGATCACCTTACGCGATATCCTGAATGCATACCATTAAAGGACATCAAAGCAGACAGTGTTGCCAAAGCTTTTGTGGAAAATATCGTCACACGTTTTGGTATTTGCGATGAACTTTTATCAGATATGGGATCTCAATTTGTAGGTAGTTTATTTACCGAAATAAGTAATATTTTAGGAATTAAGAAACTGAGAACGACGCCCTATCGCCCTAATACTAATGGCTTGTTAGAACGATTTCATCGCACTTTAAAGACCATGATTAGCCACTTTGTTAGCAACTTTATGACTAGCTGGGATGAAATTTTACCTTATGCTTTAATGGCTTATAGAAACCAAATAAACACAGCTACTCTGGAGACTCCGTTCTTTTTAATGTTTGGCCGAGACATGCAGGTTCCCATTCATCTTACAACTAGGGATAACAAGGTGCGATATGATATGGATGAGAACTACGCCAGTGAAATGATCACGAGGATGCAAATAGCCCATGATAAAGCAAGAGAAAATATTCAAAAGAGCATAGATTACCGTTGTGACCGACATAACAGAAAGAAAACTCGTCGTGAATTTAAAATAGGTGATTTGGTATATCTTTATACCCCGGCAATTCCAGGCGTACGAAAGAAATTAGCTACGAAGTTTTATAGTAAATGGTCAGGACCACATCGTATCCTCAAGCAAACAGGACCTGTCAATTTCATAATTAAAGAACTGAATGGAAGAAAAGAAAGACTAGTTCATGCCGCACGACTCAAGTTGTACCAGGGAAGTCAAATGCCACAGCAAGAACCCATATTAAGAAAAGGAGAAGGCCCAGAAAGCGAATGCGAAGAAGAATCAGAGAAAGTACTACCCAAAGAAACCTCAGGAATCTCAAACGAAAATAACGAGGTTAGGCAGAACCAAATTGACGAATTTTTAGAACACCAGCCGCTTCCTGAAGTATGGAATGAACAAGGACCGAGAGAAGATGAAGATAGGGAAAGTTTACCTTCCGACGATGAATCCGACGCTTCAAACCCAAATAGCTCATCGCCGGATAGCGAACCAGAAAACCATAACGAAGGTCAATCACCCCTAGGACGAAGGACCCGCACCAGGATAATAAAAACCCCCGTGCGGTACCATGATTATCACATGTAAATAACAAATAAGAATAAGTAGCCAGAAAGCCACCCGATTAGATTAAGTTAAATTTTAATTTAATTTTCTATTACAGATAGAAAGAGATAGTCCGGAAACAGAGAACGCTTCAGAAAGATAAAAATCATGTGGTCACCAATAATGATAATCATTTTAATGCAGCATTATAGTTACGCTTTAATAGCCTATGACTGTAGAAACCCTTCAACAAATATTACCTCTGTATCACTGAGAGATGTCGGAAATTGCCCAGACCCAGAGGAGGGTTATATTGAAAAAAGGGGTTTTATTCAAGTTCTAGAAAAAAAAAGATATCAGTATGTGCAAGTAAAATCGTGTCTATTGCAAGTGACGCGACTTATCAGCCATTGCGGCGCATTTTCCCATGCGTCCTTTGTAGAAGATGGATATGGGACTTTCTTGCACCAAGTCGGAGCCGTAGAATGCGAGAAAATTCATAATTATCGTGAATATCGCGGATTTGGAAAAGTATTTTCTAGTTTAAAACCAAATTCAACAACAACGGTCTCTGTTGTCTTGGCCGGCTCTTTAGATAACAAGGGCAACTGTGAAGGGACAGATTATATCGAACAAAGTAAAAAATTTAAGAACGTGGTAGTCAATGCTGAGATTAAAGTAACCCTACGAGATTATACTGCCAAAGCAAGTTTAGATACAAACGAAATTAGATTATCCACCGGGGTAAGCTGCCCTTTTAACTCAGGATATTGCCTTGATTATACCATAGGAGAATCTATGTGGGAAAAGATTACGCCACAGGACTGCGATCAATTCAGCGTACTTTATGAAGGACCCGCTTCATTTATTCAAGAAAAAGTGGAGCCAAAACATAGATATGTAGTGGTAGAAGACAGAACTAAAGTATTTGCAATCCAACTGCAGAAGAAAATAACTATTTGTGGGGTAGGGATTTATGAAAGTGAACATCCCCGATTGCAGGTTATAGAAAAAACCGACCCTCAGCAATTGACCCCTTGGACTGTTAAGAGAGGACTTAACCCTCAGGCTGACCTGATTTTATATGTAAACACAAAATTTTTGTATGTGGAACAATCTTTTAAAAGAAGTTTGAACACCATGTTCACTGAGACCATACATAGACGCTGCTTACTTCATAGAGAAATTCTAAAGAATAGATTGGTAATGGCAACAATCGCACCAAATTTAGTGGCAACTCTTCTAAAAAATACATTAGGTTATGCAGCTAAAATGATGGGTGAAGCTTTATATATTTTACGTTGTTTCCCAATTATTGTGGAAATACGTAGAGAAACCAGCTGTTACGTTGAACTCCCAGTCACTGCCTATAATAAAAGTTATTTTGTCTCCCCGATCACAAAGATTTTAACAGAACATGGAGAACAAGTTGATTGTAATTCAATTATTCCATCGACTTACTACTTGGAGGATCGTTGGGTCTCATTCGATCCATACCCTAGTTACGGACATCAACCACACCAACTCCAACCAGATACCGAAGAAACTATTACTTTTAGCCCCATTCAAAATCTGGGATCCGGAGGAATTTATACCAGCACAGAAATAGAAAAAGCCCAATCGGCGATGATTTTTCAAATGGAGAGACCCGCTTTGAATAACATACTCTTGAGAAAAATTAGTAATTTACCCGTAAATCCCCAAGGATTCTCTACTTTGTCATTATTTGACTCAGACGAAATGGCAAAAATAGCAGACACGACAATAAGGAAACTTTATGGAGCCTTTCAGGTGCTTGGAAATGTGTCCAGCAGTTTAATTGGATTATATGTGATTTTCCGCTTGCTAAAATTTACCTTTGAGGCATTTTTAAACGCTGTGGCCATACACAAAATAAGTGGCTGTAGTATACATCTGCTAGCATCCTTTTGGGATACGTTGACCCTTTTTATTTTGCATCGCCAACAGCAAAACCAAAAACCCCAGCAAGAACAGACTCTTAATGTTTCAGATACATCTAATCAAGATAGATCCATTAATTACTGGATTAACCCAGAAAACAGTGAAATGTCATTGGAGACCCCAAAACCCTTAGTGACTCCTTGCGAAAATGTTGCTTCAACGGAAAATTTGCAACAAGGGATGCTGAAACATGCCCTTAGAAAATCAGTATCAAGTCCATACGTGACATTTCAGAAACAAGTACAGGAAATACCCCCAGTACATTGGAGTCTATATGAAAAGCACGAGACCCCAACAGCGCCACGAAAATAAGTATTAACTTAATTAATCGGTGCTCTCGCTGCACCACTTAACAAGCGAAAAAGGCTCAACAATCCTGCTTCAAATAATTTAGTAAGAGTCAAGATGTATCGCTCGTGTCAACCCGACTGGGAACCTAAAGCATGAAAGAGGTATTTTAAAAACTTTAATCTTGCTGCCGGACTAATAAAAATCCTTATAGAAATTTTTTACATGGGAGACTTTTAGCAGCAAAGACGGTTGTTTATATTAACAACAATCATTTTGCTGCCTCGACAAATATCATGGCATAGAGAATTTGGTCCAGAATCGATTGGCTAAAAGAAGAAATATGATCAATCCATATTCCAAATAATAAACAAAAAATCATTGGGTTAAACAAGGACAGTGAAGTGATTGTTATACAACGGATTGAAAAAGCAATATGAAGGAGGAGGAAGCAGGAATACAACCAAAAAAATCAAACGAAAAAAAGCCAGAGTAGGTTGTGTGGGGGCCACATAAAAGTAAAAAAGCCTGGAAACCATCTTCATTTAAACTTAAACAGCGTTTCTATTTAGTAATTTAAAAAAATAATAATAAGGAAAGAAGAAAGTGTGTGTAAAAAAAAAACAAAAAATAAAATAAATTTGTGATTAAATCAAGACAATTAAAAAATAAATAAATAGTGACTTATATTAAAAGAAAAACAATTAATCAAAAAGCAGGGGTTATAATAAAATATAGACAATTAAAATTTAAAAAAAAAATAGTGACTTATCTTATAAAAAAAAACAATATGTATTACATTGCTATTTTTTTGTTCTACATCCGACTAATTAGTCAGTTACCGGTAAAGGAGATGCTTTACCGAATAGCACTCTACCACTTATGGGAACTTCGATCCTATCACGAGGCATTCCCTCTTAGCACCCCCATTATGCCAATGATGGCGACCATTCATTTGTGGAGTGCTGTACTCCATTACGAATATGAAGTTGTGCGTAGGATTATGGCAAGAGACCAGCAATTAACGCCTTGCACATGTGCCCTATGTGTGAGGCCGCTAACGAACCTATTTACCCCAGCGCAGTACTGGGCGATTTGGAGAAGGGTAGCTGGACTAAGTTGTTATTGTCCAGTCTGCCTATTCCAGCATCCGTGTGAACGACTGCTGTTACAGCCATTTAGAGCTCCAGTACCACCTCCAGTCGATCCAGCAGATGAGCCAAATTCATCCATCCCGGCCACAGCAGCCCCTGTGGACGAAGAGATCGTGGTGGTACCAGACGACATCGAACATTCAGTACCCATGGAAGGGGTAGCGCCTGCCCCAGTACCTGGCCCTTCGAGAAGAATGGTACAGGTAGTACCCGAATTACCACTTGTAAGACCACCCCAAGTATTTCTCCCGCCACCACCTTACCACGAACGAAGAGTGAACCGCTTCGGTGTAAGGGTCAACCCTTTTAATAATGGGTTGAGACGAGCACCGTTACCACCTCTGCGACCAATGCCAGTACCACGACAGTATGTCATCCAGCCGCAAGACGACCCTCTCAGATTAATTCTGAGAAGAAGCGGAAGCCTGGACAGTGGATTGGGTGAAACCTGAATATATTTTAAGAATCATTTATTTTAATCGTTTATATATTACCTTTTTTTTTAGATCTAACAATTTTATTTTATAATTAATTAACTCTTTATACGATTTAATGGAATTATCTTAAGTTTGCTTAATTTTATTAATTACTTTTGTTTAAGAAATATTTTTATTATTATTTATTCATATATACTTATAAGCGATTACCTAATCTTACTCTCATGTTATTACCTATTTACTCTTTATATGATTTAATTGTTTAATCCTAATTTTGCCTAAATAATATTTTTTTATGTTAAGTTGTTTTCTGGAGTAGAATGTTATATTAAAAAAAAATCTGATTTTCCACAATATAGGGTTGAAATCAAATATATTATTAATTTTATTTGTGGTACCTACCTTACCTTTGAGCACAAAAGCACTAGTATAAATATTATAATTTTGAAAATGGTAATAAATAATGTCTCAATTGTTGCCATTTGAGTAATTCGCAATCAAATAAGTTGATTGTCGAGATTTTTTTGTTTTGGTTTTGTAGATTAAAGGCTCTTTATAATAGGCCAAAGTAAAATAAAATAATTAAATATTCAGCTCTTTGGAAAGCCATAAATCGTTTCTGTCAACAGAAAGTTAGGGCCTCATAAAAGTGGGTCAAATTAAAGCGATTCTCGCACACTTCCAAGAGGCTTTAAAGTAGGTAGGCGTTAACAGACGTTCTTAGACAACTGTATCAAATTACTAGGAATACTTAATAAAAATTATTGGTATACAATAATAGTAGGTCAAAAGAAAATATAGGTCAACATAAAAATAAAGTCACAGAGATAATCGTAATATTTTCTTTAATGATATTCATATTTAGTTCTTTTTTTACAATTTTTACTTAATCTAACAATGCACGGCAATATCTCTTAACTTAATTTAAAATAAAGTGTCTATTATCTATCAAGGTAAATATTTATATAAACAATAACTACTTAAATTTATGTCACAATAAAAACTATGCTATATTAAAAAAAAAAAAAAAATTCTTCATCCAATAAAAAGTACATAAACCAGATGTAAGCTATTTAAGAGCTTACATTGGTCTTGTAAGAAGGGAGGAATGTAGGGGTCAGCTAACAGCTTAATTTTAAAAATCTACAATGGCAACTTAATTAATAATTTTACTCAGTTAGAGGTTGAACCGTAAAGAAA
Source organism: Aspidapion aeneum (assembly GCA_963576565.1). Lineage (NCBI taxonomy): Eukaryota > Metazoa > Arthropoda > Insecta > Coleoptera > Brentidae > Aspidapion > Aspidapion aeneum. The sequence goes on from OY755046.1 coordinate 9,387,873, forward strand.
ATTCATTTATTTTTAACACTCACTATTGTACGATATTAAATTAAAGTAACTCACGTTATTGTATTTAACCCATCACTTTGTATAACCACTGACTAACACTTGACAACACCTTACTTGTAGAGACTGTGAGCTTAAATTAAATAAAAAAAGAATAGATCCTAGCCTTTTTATCAACTCGGTTCGATGATGAAATATCCGCCAAATCAAGGTTCTAAAGCCTCGAGACAAAAACGGCGCCAACGCTAATTTTAATTAGGACCGCCAAACAAGGCAATGTTTGCATGGCTTTGCGCATTGCTAAAAATAAACGCGGACAGACCTCGAGGTTAATCCCACTACGCCAAACTTTGATATTGGTATGACCTTAGATGGTGAATAACATCACGAGATGTTTTTCCCCACTTTAAGACTTGTTATAAAAGCACGATCGGGATAGCAAAAGTCAATCAGTTCAAATCAGTCAAGTTATAATTTTTGAATCCAAACCAAAAAGTGAAAATAAGTAAATAAATAATAAAAGTGACTAAATGTGCCAAAGGTAACTGCAAAGCCACAAAACAAAAAACTAAGTAGTGTTAAATATTAGTGGTGGCATTCTGGCTGTAATTATGGTGAGAGATTTATTTTGAACTTTAATCTATCGGTTGTTGCTTAAAAATTCGTGGACTATGAAAATTGACTTTGAATCATTTTGTTTTACCATACAAACTTTTGCTCACAAGAGCGTTTTGCTAATATGTTAACTGATAGACTATGGTTAAAAAGAGTTTATTGAAAAATATGATTTTAATGTTATAAATTTAACTTTTGTGTGACTTGAATAAAAATAACGACATGCAATACTTTGGAATATGTACTATATTTTATTTATCAATATATAATAACTTGCTTTAAAGAAAGTGTTTAATTTATATCAATAACACGGTTGCAAACAAAGCAATATACGCTAAAACGCTTACGCTAAAAAGATGGTAAAGATTTTGTAACTGCACCCGGGGTAACTTAGAAAAATATTCGCTCGGTTTTCACGAAACCCTGGGGCAGCTTCACAAAGACCTTCAACAATTAGTATCTGTTTCAGGAAAACACCAACTAAGATTAAATCCTGATAAAACGGTAGTTCTTTTCTTTGGAAAAGATAAAATCATCGTTAGAAATAAGATGAACCTTACAAGGTTAGGAAAAGAATTAAAAACCGAAGAATGTGCAAGGAATTCAGGATTAATGTTGGACACTGATATTATATTTCGCCAGCATGTAAATAATAATATCAAAAGGGCTTATCTATCTCTTAAATTACTGTACCCTCATAGACATTTCGCTCATCCGGAAGAAAACTGTCACAACTCAAAAACTTCTAAAATTATGAATTCCAAACATTATGTTCTATATGTTGTAGAAGAGTGTCACATTACCAGAGAAATGGCACTTGTGACATTTTACTACTAGCTCGCATGTAAGCACCACATTTAGTAGAAAGACACATTTATGTCACTCAAAGAATTTTTTGTGTCATTAACAAAAGACAAAAGTTTAAATTCATTCAGACAGAAGACAAATACTATTAAAAAACCTGTGTTTTATGATACATAACCACTTCTATACAAAAAAAGCAAAAGTATTGCTTAATAAATTAAATTAATTGCAACTTTAAATTTCTTCTCCTGAAAATTCTCCTTTTTTGAGTTGTAACAGTATTCTTCCGAGTGAGCAATTTGCTTACTATCAGTCAAAAAATCCAAGTTACGGATACACTTGTGTTAAGTCACTTCAACTTTGAAGACGTAGTACATGGAACCTGCATAGATCAAAACGACCAACGAAGAATACAAAAAGTTCATAAATCTTGTTTGAGATTTATATATGAAGACCACAGGCAAAGAAGGCACTATGTCAAAAAACGGAATACCAATATACAGAAACAAAAAATGGTACATCAGAAAAGGGGCAAATCAGGAGTGGAATTCCTCAAGGCTCAATTGTAGCTCCTTTGCTTTTCTTAATATAAACATGTCATATTTCAACATATATACGCCACTGTAGGGACCATAATTATGTTGACGACAGGCAGCTTTATTTTTCATTTTATTCTGAAAACTCGTAGGAAGCTAAAAATCTAATTGAAGAAGACCTTCAACAATTAGTATCTGTTTCAGGAAAACACCAACTAAGATTAAATCCTGATAAAACGGTAGTTCTTTTCTTTGGAAAAGATAAAATCATCGTTAGAAATAAGATGAACCTTACAATGTTAGGAAAAGAATTAAAAACCGAAGAATGTGCAAGGAATTCAGGATTAATGTTGGACACTGATATTATATTTCGCCAGCATGTAAATAATAATATCAAAAGGGCTTATCTATCTCTTAAATTACTGTACCCTCATAGACATTTCGCTCATCCGGAAGAAAACTGTCACAACTCAAAAACTTCTAAAATTATGAATTCCAAACATTATGTTCTATATGTTGTAGAAGAGTGTCACATTACCAGAGAAATGGCACTTGTGACATTTTACTACTAGCTCGCATGTAAGCACCACATTTAGTAGAAAGACACATTTATGTCACTCAAAGAATTTTTTGTGTCATTAACAAAAGACAAAAGTTTAAATTCATTCAGACAGAAGACAAATACTATTAAAAAACCTGTGTTTTATGATACATAACCACTTCTATACAAAAAAAGCAAAAGTATTGCTTAATAAATTAAATTAATTGCAACTTTAAATTTCTTCTCCTGAAAATTCTCCTTTTTTGAGTTGTAACAGTATTCTTCCGAGTGAGCAATTTGCTTACTATCAGTCAAAAAATCCAAGTTACGGATACACTTGTGTTAAGTCACTTCAACTTTGAAGACGTAGTACATGGAACCTGCATAGATCAAAACGACCAACGAAGAATACAAAAAGTTCATAAATCTTGTTTGAGATTTATATATGAAGACCACAGGCAAAGAAGGCACTATGTCAAAAAACGGGATTTCGAGAAAACCCGTTCTAAAATTGGAATTTTTTAGCCTGTTCGTCAATATTACAAATTGAAATTACTCCTGACCGAGCGCATTTATAGCCTGAACGATAGGATATGGTGAAACTTTTAAATTTTTTTCTAATAGATGTCACTAATAACTCAATTTCTTTAAAAATTGACATAGCGCCTTCTTTGCCTGTGGTCTTCATATGGCATCAGGGAGTTCTTACCTATTTCCCACAAACTTAAAAATGCGAACTGGCTTGATATGTCTAAATAGTAGAGTAAATTTGTAAAATAAAGCTGCAAAAAGGGTATATTTTTTTATATTTGGCATAGTAGTACCTAAACCCAAAAGCTAAATTTTCATTCGAGGATCCCCGATTTTCCGGCCTCAGAATCCAAGATGGCGGCTGCCAAAGTTAAGAAAAAAAATGATTTCCTTGTTTTAAGATAAGTTAAATTAATTTTAATAAATTTAAGTGGGACCTACTCAATTTAAAAATGTAAAAAAAATTTACACCTGTCACTGCAAAACAAAATGGCGGCTATATTATAAAAAAATTGTTTTTCTTCGATATTTTCTGTATTTTTTGTGCGATATTTACTTTTAATACCTCATATTAAACTGACCAGCTCTTTAAACATGCTTAAAAGAAATGATTAGTTTCCCAGCCGACACAAAGATGGCGCTTAATTTGTCCAAAATAAAACGGACCTTTTCAACCTGTAGACCAAATACAATTTTTATAAAAAAAAAATTGGATTTTATCAGCCGTAAGCCAGATTGTGTAAAAATTCATAAAAAGTTACAATTTGACATTTAACATTTTAAGATGGCGGCCGAAGTTCAGATAAAAAAGTTATTTTTTTGTTCTTTTTTGACAGTAGTGTTGCCGTGTAATATATTGATTTATACTAAATGGGGGTCGCCGAATTTAAATATTTAATAATAAATGACATACGTCTATTATTATCCAAGATGGCGGCGTTCAAAATATAAATACAACAGTATCTTTTTGGTTTGGTAATTTTTTTTACCAAGATATGTAGTTTTATATTAACATTAATTAGTTTTAAATTTTAATGTACAAAAAAAATATAATTTATTTATTTTTTAAAGATGGCGGCCGAAAAAGTAAAAAAAAACATTTTTGTTTATTTTTTCGAAATTTAACAAAAAAAAACAGAAAAAAACAAGACATCTCGTTAAACAAAACACAGATCTTTTAAAAATGTCAAAAAAGTTGACATATGTCACGTGCCGGGTGATTTGAATAAATTGACCATATTTTACTTAATAGCTATCTCCGTTAATATTGATCTAATAGTAGCGTTTAAATTAGCAGAGTTAAATAATTTTTCATAAATCATCAGAATCTGATGTCAAAAATTACATATGTCATACACTTGTCAAATAATTGACATATGGTTTATTCTTTTAAATAAAAACCCTGTATATATTTTTTTTATATTATAGGGCTTCTTTTTCTGATTTCAAAAATATATAATATTTTGACATTTAGTCCAGCCGTTGTTGAAATATTTGCATTTTAAAAATTATATTCATTAACAAAATGGCAACATCCTTAGTGTTCATAACTATTAAGTAAAATATGGTCAATTCAATCAAATCACCCGGTACGTGACATATGTCAACTTTTTTGACATTTTTAAAATATATATGTTTTGTTTAACGAAATATCTTGTTTTTTCCAGTTTTTTTTGTTAAATTTCAAAAAAATAAAAAAAATGTTTTTTTTTACTTTTTCGGCCGCCATCTTTAAAAAATAAATAAATTATATTTTTTTGTACATTATAATTTAAAACTAATTGAGGGTAATATAAAACTACATATCTTGGTAAAAAAAATTACCAAATCAAGAAGATACTGTTGTTTGTATATTTTGAACGCCGCCATCTTGATTAATAATAGACATGTCATTTATTATGAAATACTTAAAATTGGCGACCCCTATTTAGTATAAACCGATATATTACACGGCAATACTAGTTGTGTCAAACAAGAACAGAAAAACTTTTATTTGAACTTCGGCCGCCATCTTAAAATTTTAAATGTCATATTGTAACTTTTTATAAATTTTGACAAAACTTGGCTTACTGTTGATAAAATCCAAAAAAAAAATTTTGTCAAAATTTAATTTGGTCTACAGGTTATAAAGGTCTCTTTTATTTTTGACATATTGGGCGCCATCTTTGTGTCAGCTGGGAAACTTATAATTTTTTTTAGGTAGGTTTAAAGAGCTGGTCAGTGGCTTTAATATGAGATATTAAACATAAATATCGCGCAAAAATTAAAAAAAATATCGAAGAAAAATCATTTTTTTAAATATAGCCGCCATTTTGTTTTAAAGTGACAGGTGTAATTTTTTTTTCACATTTTTGAATTAAGTGGGCCCCACTTAAAGTAAATTTATCAAAATTAATTTAATTTCTCTTAACACAGGGAATTAATTCTTAACTTTGATATATATATATATATATATATATATATATATATATATATATATATATATATATATATATATATATATATATATATCTTGGATTCTGATGCCGGAATAAAGAATCTTCGATTGAAAATGTAGCTCTTAATGTTGGCTACCACCATGCGAAATATATAAAAAAATATACAATTTTTGCAGCTTGTTCTTGAAATACCCTACAAATTTACTCTACTAAAAAGAAGAAGGTTACACTGTCTCGTCTTTTATCATAAAGTAATTACACTAAAAGTACCAAAGTATCTATTGAATAAGATAAAATATAGAAGCGATATTAATAACATAAACTTAAGATTTAGGGGACTGATAACCCCACCACAACATCATACTGCGATACTCGAGAGAAGCTTTACATATAATGTATACAGCATTTTTAACAGACTTGCTGACACTCTAAAAAATTTAAAAATTGTCGCTTTTAAGAAAAATGTAAAACAGCTACTGATACAACAATCATAATAAAAAACCTATGAAAATGAATTTATTCAACACCCAATATAAGTTCCTACTCCTGTTTCACTAGGCAGTGTTCTCTTGTTTTCGTTATTTTACGTAGATTTATACAAGGATATTTAAGATTTTAGTCAGTGGAAGATATATAGCAATTAATTATTATAGATCTAGAGATAAAACAACAAGGGCTGAACTGGATCAATTTATTGCCTTTCAGTTCCCTTTTTGCTTTTGTATCTTTTTTTTACAATTGCAAATAAATTTATTATTATTATTATTATTGTATATTGTCACAAAACTCTGAAAATTATATAAGAGGTCGGCATGATATTCAGATAGAGTTCTTGCGCCTTAAGACTTCCTGGAATGCAACGCGTCATTATGCACCAGCGTTTTAGCTCACACTACTACTATACTATAGTAGTGTGAGCTATAGTGATCCTAATTTTTTCGAGAAAAAAAAGTTGCTCCGATTTCAAAAATTTTTATATATTTTTGCGTTTCAGATGATTTTGAAACTTTTTTGTTGCGCCGTCTGTCTGTCTGTCTGTCTGTAACGACCAACGCGCATAACTCAAAAACCGCTTGCCCGATTTTAATGAAATTTGGTACCTACGCTGGGTTTTCGGTCGAGATGGTCCCATTTAAAAATGAACAAAATCCACCAAACACAAGCTAAATAAAAGGGTGGGGTATATTTCAAAACTTAGAGTTTATGTAAAAATATGACGTGTGTGATATCAAACGAAAGGTAATTGGGTCTGGAGTTAAATAAAATACATTTTAGTTTTAAAAAAAAGGTGGGGGTAGATTTGAAAAATTAAAGTTTAAGTCAAAACATGGCTTGTGTGGTATCAAACGAAAGGTAATTGAGTCTGTACTTCAATAAAATATATTTCACTTTTTAGTTATATTAGCTCACACGTACACTATAACTATAGTACCTAGTGTGAGCTTAGGTGCTCATAGATTGGTCATAGAGTATTTTAACAGGTTGCCATTTTCGATAAGAAGTTTACCTCAAAAACCTTTTAAGTTTAAAATTCAACAATTCGTATTAAATAAGTCCTGTTATTCAATTGAATAATTCCTAAATTAAATAAATCTCTGATGGGGATCTTTGACAGACCTGTACTGTAAATTTAAAAACGACCTGTGTATTTTTTACACAATGTTTTCACCATTTTTAAGATGTTATTCAATTCAATATATATTTATTTACAGTTCTCATTTACATGAATCTAAGTTGATTTTTTTTCCCCGTTGACCGCAAATAAATATATTTTCTATGCATTCTAAAGTACAGGGTACTTGTTTGCAGACAAAAATATAATATTTAACGGGTCGTTATGAAACTGTAAATGTTTTTCAATGAAATATATTCTACTTTTACGTCTACTTCTGGCGCATTATAAATGAATTTCGGAGTAATAATAAGTCTACCCTAATGAATAAGGTTGGAGTTGACTGTGACACGTTAAATAAATTTTAGTAGTATTGCCGGCAAACTGACAAAAAACCTCTCCTCGGACATTGACCCACTGAGTTTTCTTTCTCGTGTTTCCTAAGTCGTCATTCCATTTTAATAGTGTGTCACCACAAGAATTAACTAATACCCTACAGGACATAAAAAATAAGAAGTCATGTGGTGAGGACGAAATCTCTGCTGAGATTTTCATGAAACTACCTGTTAGTGCTCTTCTTTCACTGTGTTCCTCCATTATCCTCTTTTGAGTTGGGTGTTTTGCAGGAGGAATGCCTTAGCCCTATCCTGTTTTCAGCATACATACCAGTATAAATATTAATAACCTCGGCGATTTGCTGACTCTTCTGTATGCTGATGATCTGGTCATACTGGCGGACTTAGAAATTGATTTAACATGAAAACTACATACTCTGGTATAGGGCGTCTGAATTTGGAATTTTTAGGGAATTAAATAAAAGTTTGCTATTTCACAAAAAGGTAGTTTTAATGCGTAAACATAGTATAATGCGTCTTACTTTTTTCCCACGCTAAAATGACATCAACGTCAAACATAACCTACTATGCTATGCAATAATTGGAAATGTTAAAAGCCTAGGTTTCACTTTCACAGGCCGGAGTACCATAACCTACTACACTGGAAAACAAAAGTTGTGATATTTAGTTGTGTGGCCTTTAGTATCCCGTGGGATAGTTGTGGAAGATATATCCTAGACCGATTGGTAATAGATCACACAATCAAGTCGCTGTTCATACTTTTCCCCGGCTACGTTACCTGAGTGATCCATCACCAATCGATCGAGGATAGTCTACAACTTTCGTGCTAAATCTTGAATTTTTATAATTTTTCTATTATTTAAAAAAATAACAATATCTTTTTTAGTTTTTGAGGTATAAAGCTTGTTAAAACGTAAATTCAATTGTTGTTCTTTTGCAAAGAAATCATAACCATAGAACTTTTCTGTAAAGTTGATGTGGCAAAAGTTATTACCAAAAGTTTGTGAAAAAACATGGAAAACATCGCAATATTGGATTTATGACGTCACACAGGTGCTCTTACTCAAAATTAAGGCAAATACCCATCGAAACCGTATTTTGATATATCAATCTGTTTTTGCGGTACGGGGGATTTTTGAAAAGTCTGCATTTTGGATTGGGGCCTATAACTTCTTTATTGCTCAAATTTTATTTTTGGTGTAAATGGTTTGTAGGGTTTTTAAAGCTTAATGCAACTGTCAAACTAAATTTTATCTGTCTCTGACATATAACACAAAGTTATGTTTTTTCTTATGGAATGTGGTGAGGTTAGGCCTTCTGTAGAAAATAAAATATACCGAAGGACCACTCGAGATAGCTCGAGAAAAACGTGGGGGAGTTAAGAGGGACTGTATCTTTCCACAGGGCTCCAACAGGGAAAAAAGAGCCTAAAAACTTAAATACTAAAAATAGCGCAGCAATGAAAAATTATCAAGAAACGACTTACCATAAGATGTCTTTTGTAGCTACTTGGCTGGCCAGCCCGATTATACGCGAAGTACCAGACTCTCCATTGTTCTATAGTTCAAAATGTTCCAAACACTAATATCTAATAAACTAAAGCGTAAAATTAATAGTTTCCACAATTTTAATATAAAATGATAGCGGTGCGGTGACTTTCCTTGCACGTGGCGCGTGGTTGAGTTTCTGTGTTGTGTTCGCGCAGACAATCGGCGTTTTCGTCTGCTGGGCCGAATTTAGCCGCTTATCTCAAATCCTTCATTGCTGGAAGAAGCGCGCGAAGTTTAAATCTAAAATATGGAAAGATATAGCGTAAAGTAAATCAAAATAATATTCTAAAAACGCTTGTAAGCGTAGAAAATGTAACCCAAAAATATTTAAAAACTAAGAGAGATAGCTTCTCTAATTTTAAGTGAAAATTAGAGAATATAATTATTTACAAAAATAAAAACAAGTTGGGAAACTTGTTCATTCGGCCCACCAAAATGAGCATCATTTTTCGGTAGGTGAATCTGGATCAATTGGAAGGGGGCAAAGCTTGACTAAAGGTCGTTTAATGATACCGGACGCGGTACGAACATTTGCCACCCTAGCGTGCCCATCAGGCCCTTTAAAAATTTCAATAATGCGACCTACCCGCCATTGAAGGGGCGGTGATAACTCGTCTTTGATAAGAACGAGGGTACCTATTTTTGGCTCTGCGCATGGTTCCAACCATTTATTTCGTACTTGAAGGGTATGTAAAAATTCTTGGCTCCAACGACGCCAAAAATCGGCTTGTATTCGTTGGACCAAGTTCCATCGCGATAACCGATTCTCAGGTTTACTTGAAAAATCTTCATCAGGAACAGAAACTAAAGGTCCATGTGTTAAAAAATGTCCCGGTGTTAAAACCTGTAGATCGTTACAGTCGGTAGATTGCGGGGTCAAGGGGCGAGAATTTAAAATCGCCTCAATTTGACAAAGAACCGTGTACAACTCCTCATAACTTAGAATTTGCGAGCCAATGGTACGAATTAAGTGAGTTTTTACTGATTTTATCCCTGACTCCCAAAGACCGCCGAAGTGGGGAGCTGATGGAGGGATAAAATTCCAGGAGATAGCTTGTTGCATGCAAGCATTTCTTGCAAGATCAAGCAATTCTTTGCTTGATTTAACGAAATTTGTGCCATTATCTGAAAAAAGAGTTTTTATGTACCCTCTTCGGGCAACAAAGCGACGTAGCGCAGCTAAAAAAGCGTCCGAAGTTAGATCTGACACTAACTCGAGATGTAAAGCTTTAGTATTTAGACAAATAAAAAGGCAGATATATGCTTTTTGTGTTTTTACACCTCTGTGTTTACTGAGAGTGATATGTATAGCACCACTAAAATCTACTCCACTAAAAGTAAAAGGCTTTTGTGGAATCAAGCGGTAGGACGGAATTTGTCCCATGATTTGCTCATAAGAATGCGGTTTGACGCGAAAGCAACGAACACATTTGGATAAAACCGTTTTAATTAAGCGTTTGGCAGATAAAATCCAAAAAATTTGACTAATGAGATATTGGACTGTTTGCACTCCAACATGCAAATATTTTTTGTGCATATATTCAATAAAAATATAAGAAAGTCTACTTTCCTTGGGTAAAAGAAGAGGATGTTTTTGTCCGTAAGAAATAGTCATGGCTTGTTGAATGCGTCCTCCAGCTCTTATAAGACCATCCTGGTCTAAAAAGGGATTCAATTTTTGTATGGGTTTTATGCACTTTTTCTGGTTTTGAAGGTTAAGAATTACTTCAGACAAGTATTTTTGTTGTTCGTGCTTAGCCAAACATTTTAAAGCGTTAAAGAGATCGATATAATCTATATTTGTCTTTTTTCTGACGTCTGCGGATAGTCTACAATTATTTATGAATCGTAAACTGCGGGCTACAAGTAGTTGAATAGCGTAAAAATCGGATTTATTATTTAAAAGCGAATCTAAAAAGTTTTCCGTTATTCGGTCACAAGAAATCAGAGCAACATTTTTTCGTTCCTCAGTCTCTAAACTGTCATTTATTTTGACTTGCGGGGTTTTTGTTGGCCATTTATCGAAAGATTCTTGTAAAAAACTAGGGGCGGCCCACCATAGGGGATGATTTAAAAGCTCACTCGGCGAGCAGCCGCGGCTGGCTACATCGGCACTATTGAGAAAGGTGGGGGTATATAACCAACATTCTGGATTAATATTATCTTGGATAAGACTAACACGATTTGCGACAAAAGTTTTCCATTTACTTGGATGGGATTTTATCCAGTGTAAAACAACCATTGCGTCCGAAAAAGCGTAAATATTATTTATTGTGAACCTTTTTATGAATATATCATATGTGTATTTTAAGACCTCAGATAAAAGAGTAGCGGCTAGAAGTTCTATTCTCGGAATACTAACAAATTTTTTAAGTGGAGCGATGCGACTTTTCGCAAGAACAAAATATATGTGATATTTAGCGTTTCGTAAAACACGTAAGTATATTACGCATGCGTACCCTCGTTCACTCGCATCACAGAAACCACAGAGATCGATGGATTCGGCGTTGGTGATGTCAATGTGGCGGGGTAAACTAAATTTTTCTAAAACTTGAAATTCAGATTGATAGAGTGTCCACTGACGAACTATTTCTAAAGTAGGCGTGGCGTCCCAGGAAATACCAAGTAACCAAATTTGTTGAATCAAATATTTTAAAGTGAATGTTACTGGGGTAAGATACCCATGGGGGTCATAGCAGCGTGCTAACAAAGAGAGAAGCGTCCTTTTAGTACAGCTTTGCTGATTAGGTAATATGTTAAATCGAAACTCGTCGTAGGAGGGATGCCAGCATAGGCCTAAGACCTTAGTGACGTCATCCGAATCGAGAGATAAAACTGCGGGGTTGACTAAGGAGGGATCTAAATGAGAGATCACTTCTGAGCGATTGCTAGACCATTTGTGTAATTTCAAGCCAGCGTTTCCTAATAACTCCGTAAGCTCATGCTGCAAATTTAACGCCTCTTGAACCGTTTTACATGAAGTAGTGACGTCATCAATATAGGTATCGTTAAGTATAACTTTAGCAGCGTGAGGGTAGTTATCATATTCGGACTCAGCTAAGTGCTGAAGGGTGCGTAAAGCGAGATATGGTGAACAGTTCACTCCGTAAGTGACAGTTCGTAGTTTAAAAACGGAAACTTTTTCATTAGGGTTAAACCGCCAAAATATTTTTTGGTATTTTTGATGATCAGGGTTGATATTTATACCACGATACATTTTTTGAATATCGCAGGTGAGCGTCACAGGGTTAAGGCGAAAATGTAATAATATTTGAATAATATCTTTTTGTAGTTTTGGACCCGATAATAATACTTGATTAAGCGAAATATGCGTAAAAGGGTCAGTAATACTCGCATTAAAAACTACCCTTGTCTTAGTAGTGATAGCTTCATTTTTAACAACAGCGAAATGTGGAATAAAATAGCTGTCTGAATCGTCTTCTTTTTCTGAGTCATAGTCCATATGACCCAATTCCAAATATTCATTCATAAATTTAGAATATTCACAATACAAGTTTTTATCGCGAAGCAGTTTTTTTTCTAAAGATAAGAAACGATTTAGCGCGACTTGTTTTATTGCAGGAAACTGCGGTGGATTTTCAAATGTGCGAAAGGGAAGGGAGACAGTATACCGGCCGTCTTGATTACGCGACACGCTCTGTTTAAAATAATTTTCACAAATTTCATCCTCTGGTTTCAAATGAGTTTTTTGGGGGACGCAGTCGGTTTCCCAAAATTTTGAAATTAATTGCGAAAGCGAGTCATTTTCATTTTGACAAAAAAGAGCATTAATTGGCGGGGTAGAAATTAAGGGTTGATTTATTTGTCCCATCAAAATATAGCCGAAAATAGTTCCCATAGCAAAGGGATGATTTGGATCATCGCTAGCGATTTTTTCACCCTGTATAATTAGTGGAAATAGATCCATACCAATTAGTAAATTTATAGGCGAAGGGTTGTAAAAAGTGGGATCTGCTAAGGGTAAATTTTTTATAAAATGCCAATTTTCTGTATTTATTTTTACTGACGGTAAATCAGTACAAACTTTTTGCAAAATAATCGCTTGCGTAGACACAAAAATATCTGGTTTTTGAAAATTACAAATTTTAATAAAAATCGATCCTAGATCAGAAGTAAGAGAGTTGCCTCCAACCCCCTGTATATTTGAACATAAGGGTTGTCTTGGAAGGCCCAATTGTTGCGCTAATTTTTGAGAACAAAAAGTGTTTTGCGAACCGCTGTCCATCACGGCTCGAACTGTTTGAAAGTTACCGCGGACATCTTGAATTCTTACTAGGATAGTTGACAATAAAACTTGCGATTGCGCAGAAATAAAACCACAATGCGTGGGGTTAGAACCCGAAGGAGTTGCGATTGGTACTTGTGAATTAGAAGACGTCGAAGTAAAATTTTGATTATTTTGATGAGAGGTACTTTCAGGGAAATTAGTTTGAGTAGAGTAATTTTGAAGCGGACAACCAGTAGCCGGGGATCTAAAACTTTGCTGGCTGGCGAAGTAACCACGTGGTGCGCTACTTGGAGACGCGTTGGGAGAAATATTAGAGAGATTTTGTGAGAAATTCACGTTAGCATCAAAATGTGATCTATTTTGATTTTGAAAATGAGAGTAATTAGAATTTCGCTCAAAATGAATTAATGAGTGATGTCTTTGATTACCAGGGCAATAGCGACATGAGCGTAGACTTTGATAAGAATTTGTTAAATGTATTGAGCTTAAACAATTTAAACATAGTTTTTTATTTTTAGCGTAAGCATAGCGTTCGTAGGCAGATTTACCTTTAAATGCGTGACATAAATATATTGAATGTGTGTTAGAATCACAAAAAGCGCATCTATCTTTAGAATGAGTATTTTCCGTACCAAGTAGCGTTTTTGTATAATAAGGCGAGGCGTTATTTTTATAAAACTGTTTATTATTTTTAAATCTATTTTTAGATTGGAGCGAATAAAGCGAATTACATTGAGTTTCAAGGAAATTATAAATTTCTTGATATTTCATTAGACCTAGAATTAGCTAGTTCAAATTATCTAGCAAAATGTTGGCGAGCGGAAAACACCATTGATCAGTGTCGTAATTTAGAGTTTTTAAAGCCTCAATGTTTTCTGAAAAAACATCAAGCAGCGTGCGCAGCGTTTCTGGATTGTCGTCTTTGAGAGCGGGAAAATTATACACGGAGCGCCAATAAGTTTGAGCCGATAAGCGGGGGTTATGATAGCGTTTTAGAAGCGTATTGTAAGCGATTATATAATTAGCGTCGGTTATTTGTAAATGTTTAACTACGTTTAAAGGCGGTCCTTTTAGGTAGGACAGTAACAAATTAAATTTAGCGTTTGTAGGAATACTAGGATTATTGTGTACAGAACTATTGTACATATCTAGAAAGGTTGGAAACTTAGTGATGTCGCCATGAAATTCGACAATGCGCAGTCTTGGCATTAAAGACGCCATAAAGCGGTCTGGATCAGAAGAATTTGAAACTTGCGTTAAGTTTTGAGGTTGAGGAGCTTCAATTTTCACCTCAAATAGTTGTTTTTGAATTCTTTTAATATCATAGAAGCTGTCGTCAAACTCAGTAAGGCGTTCATTTTCTTCTTCCAGTCTCTCCGGACTTGCCGAATAAGCCTCTATTATTTGATTTTGATAAATAAAAAATGATTCTTTCATTTCATCAAGGTCGATAAGTCGAACCTGTAAACACGGTTTTTTTGTATCATCCGTTAGGCAAGCTTTAGCTAAGTTATGAAGAGTATTAATGCGATTATGTTGCACATTACGGAGTGCTTCTAACTTCTTAAGTTGCGTACTCATTGTAATGTTTTTAAAAAACTCCGTTAAAACAGGTGAACGATTAGTTTCCGAAATTTTTAATATTTAAAAATTAAAAGCGTTTAAAAAGAAAAGAAAATAGACGTTAAAAATGTAAACAAGTCTCATTTACATCTCTAATATTGTTTACAGCGTATGTGTTGAAAACTTTTCCTACGTGCAGGCGACACAAAGCCAAAAAGAGGTAGGAAATGCGCGAAAACAATGCGCGTTCGGTACTTTTTTACTTGTTATTTTTACTGCTAGCACAGGAAAAAGATCAAGGTCATGCGTATTTATTAAAAATTTTATTTTTAACAAAATGCGATTTAGACTTTAATTTTTCCCGGGGTCCTGTTATCAGGCTCGAACCTGGACCAAATGGTGAGGTTAGGCCTTCTGTAGAAAATAAAATATACCGAAGGACCACTCGAGATAGCTCGAGAAAAACGTGGGGGAGTTAAGAGGGACTGTATCTTTCCACAGGGCTCCAACAGGGAAAAAAGAGCCTAAAAACTTAAATACTAAAAATAGCGCAGCAATGAAAAATTATCAAGAAACGACTTACCATTAGATGTCTTTTGTAGCTACTTGGCTGGCCAGCCCGATTATACGCGAAGTACCAGACTCTCCATTGTTCTATAGTTCAAAATGTTCCAAACACTAATATCTAATAAACTAAAGCGTAAAATTAATAGTTTCCACAATTTTAATATAAAATGATAGCGGTGCGGTGACTTTCCTTGCACGTGGCGCGTGGTTGAGTTTCTGTGTTGTGTTCGCGCAGACAATCGGCGTTTTCGTCTGCTGGGCCGAATTTAGCCGCTTATCTCAAATCCTTCATTGCTGGAAGAAGCGCGCGAAGTTTAAATTTAAAATATGGAAAGATATAGCGTAAAGTAAATCAAAATAATATTCTAAAAACGCTTGTAAGCGTAGAAAATGTAACCCAAAAATATTTAAAAACTAAGAGAGATAGCTTCTCTAATTTTAAGTGAAAATTAGAGAATATAATTATTTACAAAAATAAAAACAAGTTGGGAAACTTGTTCAGAATGACTCTTTTTTATATGAGTTTTAAAATCTTTAAAACCATAGATCACACTGTTGTATTTTTTTTTTTTACCTTCCTAGCCCGCGCAGCAATGGCTACAGAAGGTATTTATATTATTATTATTATTTTTTATTCTTCGTATATTTTTATAATTTTTTTATTTTTAACTTTTAGTATAAACTGCGCCAAAAAAAGTATATGATATGATGATATATAATGATATGATATGATAATCTAAAAATATTAAAAATGCACAAAAAAGAAACATATTGTATGATTCATCATTTTAAAGGAAAGTTGACAGAAATCATTTTTCGAAGATGAAGTAAAAAAATGGTCATTTCGTAAGAAAAAATATAACTTTGTGTTATATTGTCACGAATAGGGGGGCCTGGGGTTGGTTATAGGTATTGCCCGGTCGTTAATTACCAGCCACTACCTTACAACCCCAATACTATTCGTTAATAACAATTTGTTTAAATGATACCGCGCTGGTCGAATCGATCTAACGGAGTTATTTCGATTCGAGCCGACGGAGATCTTTGTTTAAAAACTAAGGGATGCAGATTAAATAACACCTGTTAAAAGGTGTATTATAAAACTAAGAACCGAATAAATAATACAGCAAATGTTGGGGAGTTGGCTAAGGGGGCGACACCCGGACTTACCTGGAAGCAACAGAATTTGCGGCCGGCTGGTTATCTAGAACCCCAGTTCACGCCCAAATTGTCGTCAGTCGGCTACGTCACTCGATGTGACCGCCCGCACTCACCCGGTTTAACGTTCAGTATAAGGAAAAAAGCCGAAACTTTAGTTCCGCGAGGCGACGCCTCGCCCCGCGGTATTTAGTGGTCCCGAATCTCTGTCACCAAAAAAGCCCGGAAATATGCATTGCCCGCGAATTGATAAACTATTTGTGCCGAATTGCAATAATAGTTATTGACGTCAATCGATTTATATCGACTTATAGGTTGTCCCAAAAGTTAATACATCTAGTAATTTATTAAGTTCCTTTTTAATTATTCGGGAAATATTGGTTTAACTTTATGTTACGCGCCCTTCGTGACAATATCACGGGAAATAGAAGCGACAGGTACAATTTAGTTTGATAATTGGAAACAAGTCATTTACATGAAAAATAAATTTTGAGAAATGAAAAAGTTAAGGGTAGGCCCCAATCCAAAATGCAGACTTTTCAAAAAGCCCTCGTAGTGTAAAAGTGTATTATTACATGAAAATGAGCCTTTCACCAAAAATCTTACCTTGAAATTTGAGGCTTGCAAAGGGCAGTTAGTTTTCTTCTCCCCTAGAAGTCAGAAGAAGAAGAATTCTATACAGTTTTCTTCAACTGCCCTATGTCGGGCTTTGTGGCGACTAAAACAAGACAATCTATTGCGTCAGTGATGAGCCTAATGGCAAAATCAAAAATTACCTCCTGGGAGGCTCGAAATAAACTGTATAACACAATTATAATAAACTCCATAATGTACTTCGTGCCGGCTTGGGAACTGCGATACGTTGCTGATATGGAGAAGGTTCAGGTGTCATTTTTTAAACGTCCCAGGAACACAACTGATGCTTTTGTATGGCTGGAAAAGGGTTGTGTGCATTTGGATGTGGTTTTTAAGCTGTGCCTTGGTTGGCTTAGGAGTTTTTTAAAAAGGCGTCAAGCATCATCAAGTTTTGATCAATTTCTCCAGTTACACCGGAGGCAGAACAAACAGGTTCGGAGTAAGTTCGCTAGTCTTAACATGCCCTAATTATGGAACAATTTGACTGAGCGATCGTTAAAACTTAATAAAGAATTACATTTATGCAGATATGAGTCTTTCTTTCCAACAAGGATGTGGATTTTTTATTGACCACATGTTATTCAGACTTCTATAGCCAATTAGCGATTACAAAAAATTCCAAACTTTATCTTAGAGCTGCTTTACCATTGTATATTACCAGAATTTTGGTCAAAAAAGAATTATTCTTTGCATTTAAGGGCTTTACTGGAACAGTGTTCGCTGTGCAGCCTGCAAACTTCCGAATTGTTGTATCGCATCTTTATTGATTGTATACGATAATTCAAGGCCGTGCGAGCTTTGGCATTATTGAATATATCCTATCCATCTAATTGACTTACTGTTTACTGATAACCTAACAACTATAAAAACTATAGCGCACTACATTATGTATATACTAAAATTTAGAGCAATGGTTATGGAGAAATAATGGCTCGCAGTGCCTTCATTTGGGTATATGAATAAGGTAGTTAGCAGAAGCACCGACCGAAGGTGTTCACGGGCTTGAGCGTTTTCTTTAACGCGCCGAAGCGCTCGACAGCTCTTCCTCTTTTTTTAAATGGGTTGCATGCTCTTCAATACAACCGATTAAAAAAAAAGAGAAAGATCTGTCAATTCTGCTAACTACCTTATTCATATGCTTTGGCTCTCTTTTTTTTTGTTATCTTTTTTAAATAATACTGTTTTCATTTGTACTGGGTATATTATCTATGTAAGATATTTACTCCTTGTTATATATAAATTTACATTATATAAAATAAATAATTGAATTGTATTTTAAATTTAAATAAAAATAATAATTAAACCTGTCAGTAAACTACATGCTTAGTTTTACATATGCTTTGGGTCTCTTTTTTGTAGACGAGTATTTTTTTTTTAATGTTTAAGTTTTGTTGCCTTATAACTTATGTTTTGTTTTTTTTTAATGATACTGTTTTCATTTTTACTGGGTATATTATGTATGTAAGATATGTACTTCTTGTTATATATAAATATACATTATATAAAATAAAAAATTGAATTGTATTTTAAATTTAAATAAAACTAATAATTAAACCTGTCAGTAAACTACATGCTTAGTTTAAGTTTTTTAGTTTTAGGAACGTTAAATTGTACAGCTTTTATTATAAATCATTTGAAAAAATTAACCATATCGATGGCCTGCAATTGATAATTTTTAAATTATTTGTGATTCAGGCAAAATGAGCTGGCTACTTTCATGGTGTATAATGATAAAAGACATATATGAGTGGGAAATCACAAATATAGCAAATACATTTTTTTATACCCAATAACCCTATATGTGTTACCTAAACTGTTTTTCGCTTCCCCTGTAAAGTTGCATTTTTTCAGATACGGGATATTGCAGTTATCATCCGGTTCTGATGATTCTGGAAAAATCATTTTACTTTCCGAATTTCAACGTTGCGGTCAGATCAATATTAACCGGTTCATATTGAGCAAAATATGTTCAATCACCCGGTACAATGCCAGATGAAATTTTTCCTTTATATGTTATTTGTCTTTTTCAGACAATCAAATAGCAATTTACTTGACTTGACATCATTCAGTGTAAAATCAGAAGATGAGGAGTTCATACTGAAGACTGAAGAAATTAAGGAGGAAACGCTCATTCTAGATGGCAGACCATCTAAGTAAGTGTGTATTATACAGGGTGGCCCAGAAAACGTACCCGGAAAGCATTTCGAGTGTTTAAAGTAAGTTTTTTCAAAAACCCTTAGACACGGCGATTTTGTTTGCAAAAGGGACGCTTTTTTGTGATCTCAAAATATTTTTATCTATCAGCCCTTAGCTGGGGTAGCTTGATTTGATATAAGGAACGTGGATCAAGTCAACATTGTTCGAAAGGTTTTTAAAACTCTTTTAAAATAATTATAAAATAAAATAAAATTTCAAAATAAAGTGACATTTAAACCTCTGTAAAAATAAATGGATCCCTTATGGATCTGATACCTTTCTAGCCCATTAGCACACTCCAATTGAACTCCACGCTATATCATATTAAGAAAAACGTGGTCTACTATATTTCGAGAAGTTAGCATATTTTCAATTCTGTCTAAATTAATAAAGTGACATTTAAACCTCTGTAAAAATAAATGGATCCCTTATGGATCTGACACCTTCCTAGCCCATTAGCACACTCCAAGAACTCCATGCTATATCATAATAGATAGTTTAAGTTGTGCTACGTATTTTTACGTAAGTATGAGATTTGACAGATACGCAAGCGCACTTCGTCACACCGTCGTCAAGGTCACGTTAGGAGCTTATATTTACGTTAGCTTACAACAGTCTGCGGGCACCTTAACGTTACCAAAGAATAGAATTGGTTGATTGACCGATCGAAAAATGAGGCCTAGACGATAATTTCCGCTTCCAGTACAAACGATTTTTTGCAAATATATTCCTACTGTAGTTGAAAAGAAAAAAAACAAAATTGTAACATCAAAAAAACACAGTGCCGCATTCCATATTCTTTGCTATTAGTAGACTTGTTATGGTAACGTAAACACATTCAACTTAAACTCAAATTTGGAACAAAACGTAGAGCGTTTATCGTGCAGTTTTACGTAAAAATACGTAGCACAACTTAAACTATCTATTGAGAAAAACGTGTGATGTACTATATTTCGAGAACCTCATATTGATGCGATGTTCCATTAAGAAGTTAGCATATTTTCAATTTTTAAACTGTCAAAAAACTCAATACCATAAATGGATTTTGACCAATATCTAATCAGCTCCTTAGTGTATTGTACATTTTACCTAAAAATTTCATGATAATCGGTTCAGCGGTTTACGAGGTATCGTGTTACGGACAGACGTCACGAGGATACCAATAGCAAAACAGTACATTCTCTAGCCATTGCTGCGCGGGCTAGGAAGGTACAAATTATTAATTTCGGCGCGAAACTGTCCGGCGCCGAATAATGCCTAGCCCGGTTTGAAGGCGCCAAATTTTTCCTTTTAATTGCGGGTCTATAAAATAGTCGAAATAAACACATTTATTGTCGACGAATAGTATCAGACCCTTCTTCTTATATGTACATTTACATTATAAGCAATAAAAAACTGAATTAAATTGAATTCCAATCATTTGAAAAAATTATCCATATGTCAAAAATTTGACAAGCGTTTGAAATATGTTATGTTTTACATCAGGTTGTGATGATTCTGGAAAAATTCTTCTACTTTCCGAATTTAAACGTTGCGGTTAGATCAATATTAACCGAGAAAGCTATTGAGCAAAATATGGTCAATCACCCGGTACAATGCCAGATGAAATTTTTCCTTTATATGTTATTTGTATTTTTCAGACAATCAAATAGCAATTTACTTGACTTGACATCATTCAGTGTAAAATCAGAAATTGAGGAGTTTGATCTGAAGACTGAAGAAATCAAGGAGGAAGAGCTCATTCTAGAGGACGGCTCATCTAAGTAAGTGTGCATTATACAGGGTGGCCCAGCGAAAACGTACCGGAAGTTATTTCGAGGGTTTAAAGTAAGTTTTTGAAAAAACCCTCAGACACGGCGGTTTTGTTTGCTGCAAAAGGGGCGCTTTTTTGTGATCTCAAAATATTTTAAAATAATTATTAAATAAAATCAATTTTTTAGAATTTCAAAATAAAGTGACATTTAAACCTCTGTAAAAATAAATGGATCCCTTATGGATCTTATACCTTGCTAGCCCATTAGCACACTACAAGTGAACTCCACGCTATATCATATTGAGAAAAACGTGGTCTACTCTATTTCGAGAACCGCATATTGATGCGATGTTCCGTTATGAAGTATATTTTTAAATTTTAAACTGTCAAAAAAATCCTTAGCATCAATGGATTTTGACCAAAATCTAATCAGCTCTTTACAGAATTGTACATTTCACCTGAAAATTTCATGAGAATCGGTTCATCAGTTTAGGAGGTATCATGTTACGGACAGACATATACATGTACACACAGACAGGCGTCACGGCGATAATACCAAAACCATACCTTCTCTAGCCATTATTGCGCGGGCTAGCAACGTAAAAATTATTGTTTCCGACGCCAAATTGTCCGGCGCCGAATAATCCCTAGCCCGGTTTGAGGGCGCCAAATTTATCCCTTTATTTGCAGTTCTATGAAATAGTCGAAAGAAACACATTTATTCTCGACGAATAGGATTAGACCCTTTACTAGGTAGATTTATTGGGTACTTAGCTTAAAAAGTACAAAAAAAAAAGTGATTTTTACTTTTTTGATATAAAAAGGAATATAAAACTAAGTAGACATTTTCATTAAATAAGCAAACATATAACTTTTACAAAACGTATGTAGTTTTATTTAAAATAAAACAAATATCAGTAATACTATTTTTTTAAATAATTATTCACAAAACATGGAAATGTTGGCAGTTAAAAGATTGAATAAACAAATTGCTCGGGCCTACCTAATATTTTTTATAACGCTAGTTTTGCTAGTGAAAGATTGCTTTAAACTGCCATTTTTATTTTTTAATTTTAGAACTAAAGAAAATTCACATCAAGAGTCGCATTGCGATTATCAAACCAAGTGGAGAGCAAAACAACACAAACTGTTGCGGCACAAAATTTTTGACGATATCAATTACTTTAAATGCCATCATTGTAATTTTCAAACCAAACGTAAGTGTAACTTGATCACGCATTTGTTGCAGCATAGAAGTCCTGATAAAATCATTTGGTTCAAATGCAACTACTGCGACGACAAATTCAAATTGAAGTCCTCGTTAAAAAGACATCAGTTACTACATAAAAGTGAGAACGAAATTAAATGGTTTACATGCTACCAATGTGACTACAAGGCCAAGCTGAAGTCACATCTTAAAGTACATTTGCTTCGTCATAAAAGTGCAAGTGAAATCGATTGGTTTAAATGCAACTACTGCAACCACCAATCCAAATGGAAGTACAGTTTAAAAATACATGAGTTACAACACAAAAATGCAAATGAACTCGATTGGTTTCAATGCAACCAATGCGACTACAAGGTCAATGTAAAGTCCAGTTTAAAGATTCATCAGTTAACACATAAAAGTGAAAACGAAATTAATTGGTTTAGATGCCACCAGTGTGACTACAAGGCTAAGCTGAAGTCGCGTCTTAAAAGACATTTGATTCGTCATAAAAGTGCAAAAGAAATCGATTGGTTTAAATGCAACCTTTGCGATTACAAGGCCAATAAGAAATATAACCTGGAAAGACATCAGTTAAAACATGTGCTACTACAAGGCCAGTTTAAAGATTCACCAGAAACAACATAAAAATGTAAACGAAATCAATTCGTTTAGATGCCACCAATGTGACTACAAAAGTGCAAGCGAATTCGATTGGTTTAAATGCAATAACTGCGTCTATAAAGTCATATGGAAGTCCAGTTTAAAAACACATCAGTTGCCACCACTGTGACTACAAGGCCGATAGAAAGTGGAGATTAAAGAGGTACCAGTTGCAACATAAGAGTGAGAACAAAATTGATTGGTTTAGATGCCACCAGTCTGACTACAAGGCCAAGCTGAAGTAGGGTCTTAAAAAACATTTGCTTGGTCATAAAAGTACAAGCTATAACGATTGGTTTAAATGCAATCACTGTGACTATAGTGCCAAACGGAAGTCCAGTTTAAAATCACATCAGTTACAACACAAAAATGCAAATGAAATAGATTGATTGAAATGCAACCACTGCGAGTACAGGGCCAAACGGAAATCCAAAATGAAAATTAATCAATTGGAACATTAAAATGCAAAAACAGAATAGTTTAAATACAACCAATTCGACTACAAGAGAAGTCGGATCTTAAAAAGCATTTGCTGCAGCATAAAAAGTGCACACAGAACTCCCATTTAAAAATTATAAGTGGCTACATAAAAGTGAATATGATATTAATTGGTTTAATCACTTAATCACATGCAGCATAGAAGTCCTGATAAAATCAGTTGGTTCAAATGCAACTACTGCGACGACAAAATCAAATTAAAGTCCACTTCAAAAAGACATCATTTAGATGCCACCACTGTGACTACTTGGCCAACTGAAGACGCATCTTAAAGTACATTTGCTTTGCCATAAAAGTGCGAGTGAAATTGATTAGTTGAAATGCAAATGCTGCAACTAACAATCCAAATGGAAGTACAGTTTAAAAATACATCAGTTGTTAGCCCACGGATAGAAAAAACGCTAATGGCAGTGGACTGTAAATATTTTAATTAATGATATCGCGAGCAAACATAAATGTATTGATATGAATTACGAAATAATCAGACGTCCATAGGTAAAATTGTTGGAACCACACAACGGTAATCAGATAAGTGCACTCACCTCCTTTGCAGCCAAATTCTCCTCGTTCCAAGGGGCCCCCGAATGGATCTAATGATGTCACCACGTAGCTGAAGGGCTGAAGTTTCTAGTTCTATGCTTCAGTACACAAAAATCGAGCACTTTCAGGAGTAGAAATTTGATATAGTTGGAGAACGAAATTAACACGCCTTTTTCTCTGGGCGATTGACAAGGATCTCACTGGTTGTTGGTGCGCATGTCCAAATACGCGGAATGCGCTTTGTCCTTCATACAGTTGTGTGTTTTTAAAAATATATATAAACAACCGCGAAATTTAGCGGGAGCTAACATAACTGCCCTCCAAAACACACAAATTTAGAATCTCAACCGGACAGATATAGATATAAGAAAAAGAATCGACCGATAAATATAAATGAATGAAAACAGATAAGTATCGTAAGTTTATTTAGATATAACGAAATCCCGAAAAAGGCAAAACAAAAAATTCAAAAAAAATTAAAAATAAAAAAACCTATTGTAATACTCGGTAAAAGGTAGAAAATTAAAATTACTTTTAATTTGGCAAGAGGCACAGTTTTACAACTGGCCGCTTATAAACACCGGTAACCGTTTTTACCGTCGCAACACGCACCTGACCGTCCCCGCCGGGATGCAGTTCGATGACCCGACCGACCGGCCATTTCAAAGGCGATTGAATGTGATCACTTGTTATGATAACCAAATCATTTAATTTGATATTTGGGGACAAATCAGTCCACTTGTGTCGCTGTTGTAGCGTATGCAAATACTCTATAGAATACCGTTTCCAAAAATCATTATGTAGTTTTTGGATTAGTTGCCATCTCGAGAGCCGATTTAGGGGAACCTCGGACAAATCTGACTCCGGAATTTCTGAATTAAGGGGTTCAAGTGTCAAAAAATGCCCAGGGGTAAGAGGTTGAAGATCGTGTGGGTCTGAAGAGGCAGGAGATAAAGGGCGACTATTCAGTACGGCTTCTATGCGACAGGTAAGGGTGGACATCTCCATGATAGACAACTTCTGGTCGCCGACGACTCGTACAAAGTGAGTTTTAAAACTTTTGACGCCAGCTTCTGCCAGGCCATTGAAATGTGGACTGAGAGGAGGTCCCAGATGCCAACGAATAGAAAGTCTGGTGGCAGCACTTCTTGCGTAATCCAGTAATTGGTTACGAAACCCTATAAAATTACTGCCTTGATCTGACCAGCATTGCGTCACGCTTCCGCGTCTGGAAATGAATCGATGGAATGCACCTACGAACCCTTCGGTGGACAGTTCCATGGTTAATTCCAAATGCACGCAATGTGTGGCCGTACAGACAAACACACAGACATACGATTTGAAAGCTTTACAACCACGGTAACGATGAGGAATCACAAAGAAAGGTCCACAAAAGTCGATAGCTACACTCGAAAAAGGTTTTAGTTGATTGATTCGATGAGCGGGAAGTGAACTCATTATGGGCGGTCTATAGGGTTTAGGGTTGATTCTAAAACATTGCAAGCACTTGGATATGGTTCTTTGAATTGCCCGTCTGGCAGATAATATCCAAAATTGCTGTAAAAGCAGATTATGCAATGTTTTAAACCCAGGATGAAGATATTGTCGATGAGCGGACTCGATAAGAAGAGTAGTTAAACGATGGTCACTCGAAAGTAAGACGGGGTGTTTTGCAGAATAAGACAAAAGGTCAGATTTTTGTAATCTGCCACCGACTCTAATGATATTATTCTCATCAAGAAAAGGTGAAAGTTTTCGCAAAGGTTTCGGTATTGGTTTATCCTTAGATAACGCGGAAAAAAGCTCAGAAAAACAAGAACCTTGCACGCGTTTGATAAGAAGGTGTAACGCACTTTGCATCTCACCGGTGGTAGGAAAAACAATATTCTCAAAAATAACTTTTTGGTCCGGCGGCTTAGTGGGTTTTTGATAGGAATGGTTTTGAAAAAGGTTAACTATTCGAAGGACATAACAAATGATACGTTGAATTTTTGATATAGAGGAATATTTGATAAGAAGCTGATCTAAGAAGTTCACATCAATTATCGCATTGCAACAGACTTTTGGCTTTTCCTCCAGATTAATATCTCCGAAATCAATCGGCATTTTTGATTTATGAAAATCGGGCCATTCGTTTTCGGGAGACCACAAAAACGACGGTGCGTTCCACCATATGTCATGTGACATGAGCTGTGAAGGGGTGGCCCCTCGTGACGCAATATCGGCTTCATTTAAAGCAGAAGGAATGTAGCGCCATGAGTTTGAAGGAATGATTTCTTGGATTCTACTGACTCGATTTCCAACAAAGGTTTGCCAGCGATTAGGAGGGGATGAAAGCCAGTGCAATACGACTTGTGAATCGCAGAAAGTAACGATATTTGTAAAAGTTATTTTTCCTTCATAGCTAGATAAAACGAAGTCAATTAATTCGCTTAAAAGAAATGCGCCTAGGAGTTCTAGCCTAGCCAAAGTTTGTGACTTTATAGGCGCGACCCTAGATTTTGCAGATATGAGAGAAACAGATATATTGTTTTCCTCTTCTACACGAAAATATACGACGCCTGCGTAGCCTCGAATTGAAGCGTCACAGAAGCCGATGATTTGACAGGTATTGGTTTTTGACAGTTTGATTTGTCGGGGTAATTGAAAATTGGAAAGAAGCGGGAATTCAGAACGAAGTTTGTTCCAAGAGTCGATGATAGAAGAATCTGGTTCTTCGTCCCAGCCTATTTTCGATATCCACAACTGTTGCAAAATAAATTTTGCTTGTAGCAACAAGGGACAAAGAAAACCTAAGGGATCGAAGATTGTTCCTATGATAGATAAAATAGAACGTTTGGTTGGGGGTTTGTCCTTCATTCGGCATTGATAAGAAAAAATGTCGTTTTTTGGATGCCATTGAAGTCCTAAAACTTTGATAAAGTGGGGTTCCTCCTTGTCGAAAGAGAGAGGCATTTGACGATCGGACTCTGGCAATGTTGCCAATAACTCAGGACAATTGCTTGCCCATTTTTTAAGTTCAAATCCTCCCGACTTCAACAAATCATTGAGTTCTGTTTGAAGGGAGAGAGCTTCAGAAAGCGAAGGGCTAGTTCCCAAGATATCGTCGATATAGATTGACGTTTTTAGAACAGTACTAGCCATAGGAAAACGTTCCTTTTCTCTCTCTGCCAGCTCATTTAAGGTACGCATGGCTAGAAAAGGTGAGCATGTCATGCCAAAAGTGACAGTAGAAAGTTCCCACACTGAAAGTGGGTCCTGTGGAGAAAACCTCCACAATATCCTTTGATAAGGACGGTGATAAGGATTGATAAGGACTTGACGAAACATCTGTTTGATGTCAGCAATGTAGGCAATAGGATTAAGACGAAACGTAAGGAGTAAAGAAGCAATATCTTTTTGAAGTTTCGGTCCAGATAACAATGTGTCATTGAGACTAATATTTTTTGGGGTGACTGCTGAACAATCCCAGACTACCCTTAATTTTGTACTCAAGCTTTCCGGCTTTAATACGCAATGGTGTGCTAAAAAACACGATACGTCGACCTTTGGTTGACTAGATAAAACTAAACTCATATGATTAGAATCGATATAGTCTTGCATGAAACTTGAATAGGCAGTGTACAGATCAGGATTTTTGATTAATCTATTTTCTAGAAGTAAAAATCTACGATAAGCTTGCGGATAAGTATTTCCTAGGTCAGGGTTTATTTTATCTTTAAACGGAAGATCTACCATGAATCTACCGCTCGGTTGCCGTACTACACTAGCAGTAAAAATTGATTCTGCCTGTTTTTCTTCCTTTGATAAGATTTGTTTTTTAGGCAAATGTTCGATTTCCCAAAACCTAGGGAGAATGACCTCTAAAGGAGGTGAATGACTCGTTAAAAAACAACTGGTTCGTTCCGTAAGACTACCTACTTCGTCAACCTTTCCCATGACGACCCAGCCAAAGATAGTTTCAAGGGCTGAAGGCTGCCCTACCTGTCCAAGAACCCTGCCCTCCTTGAATATCTGTGCGAATAGCTCGCAACCAATAACCAGGTCCACAGGTCTAGATTTGAAATAAGATGGGTCGGCAAGTTTAAGGTTTTGCAAGTGTTTCCACTGATTATCGTTCAAAGAGAATGTAGGCATATTGGAACATAGTTGTGGAACCACAATTGCTTCGAAATTAAGTAAAGGAGTGACTTGTCCTTGTGGCTTAATGTGACATTGAACGAGCCCTTTGGAAGTGAAAGAAGACATCTGATTTAATCCGAATATTTCAGTGGTGTAACTTCGCCTAGGAAGATTAAGACGCTGAATACACTTTTCACTGATGAATCCTGTCTGTGATCCAGAATCAAGCAGTGCCCTTACAGGTTGAAAATTTCCGCAACCGTCCATAACATCTATTATGGCGGTGCATAAAAGAAAGGTACCTGATGGTCCTGAGGCATTTAATGACACATGAAGATTATTGACAGGTGGTGTGTGAATGACAGGACTAGTATCTTGGCTTCCAGACTCTTGATTAGTTTCTAAGATATGAGTTAAAGTGTGGTGCCTTTTACTATTGCAAGTCCTGCATGAATATTTTGATTTGCACGTATCTACATCATGCAAGGGATGAAAACACGCTAGACATAATTTTTTCTGTTTGACGAAAGATAGGCGATCGATAGGTGAGAGATCAAGAAATGTTTGACATTTCGAAAGCACGTGACCTTGATTACACCGGAAACATTTTATTCCCGTACTCGAATTAGTTGAGGTGCCAGCCAGTCCTATAAAAGGCGAATTGGATGATTTATAGGTAGGCTTTTGCCCAAACTGATTTCGCATAGAATTTGAATTTTGATAGGTAGGCTTTTGCCCAGACTGATTTTGCATAAAATTTGATTTTTGATATATAGGCACCTTTTTGGGTGCTGTTGATTGAGGAAGTGATTCCAAAACTTTACATCTTTTTTCTAGAAATTGAAAAAGTGACTGAAAAGTGGGAATTTCGGTGTTAGTATTGGCGTGACTCATTTCGAAATTTGAACGCGTTGGAATATCCAATTTTTCTAATAAAATGAAAAAAATAATAAAGTCCCAACTGTCAACGTCAAAGCTAAGTGATTTTAAAATTTCTAGGGATTCAGAAAAGGTGTCAATTAAATTACGCAATTCTTTAGCTGACTCGTTTTTTAAGGTGGAGTTCATAATTGAGCTTAAAGCATCATTTGCGAGGTCTCGCTTGTTTTGATATCTATTGACTAATTTGTCATAAGCAATTTTATAATTTTGATCAGATAAGCTAATCCCTGATATCAATTTTAAAGGCTCATCCTCGAGATATGAAAATAAATATTGAAGTTTTCGAACGTTACTTAGACTTTGATTTTGATCTATAATGTTATTAAAAAGATCGAAAAAGCTTGGCCATAATTTTTTATCACCTCGGAATATGGGAATACCTAACTCTTTGAGTTTTGGAGTTTCAGATTCGTTTTGTCGAACATATGATCTCGAAAAAGATGGGGCCTCAACCGGAAATATTTTAGAGTAAACCCCCTTACACGCATAAAAATATTTACGAGCTTCTGAAAGGATCGCATCCTGCGTTTTAAATTCCTCATCGTCCGAGTCGTCTAGCAACATAATGACGTCATTATGTGCCAGCATGCATTTATCGAAGGTTTCATCCAAATCGGCATACCTCACTTGAAACTCGTTTCTCGCTCTTTCATCCTTTTCCGCGTTCTGTGACAACACATAACACTCGGTGATCGCAGATAAAAAACCCTTGCATTTTTGCGCGGCTTTTTTGACAGACATGATTTTACCTTTGAAATGACGAAATTGTCGGTAAATATACAATTAACGCTAAATTAATGCTTCTGAAATAGAAAAATGACGAATTGTCGAAAATATGCACTAATTTATCGTAATTGATGAAAATTATTTTAAATATCGAAATGATATGGTACACCACTGAACTTTTGTTTTGTTTGTTTTGTTTTGTTTTGATCCCTTCGCTTTGTTTACTGAATCATGCACTGAGCATGCGAAAGACACGTGCAGTCGTCGGTGCAGACGACTTTCTCTTACAATACGCTGCGATACAAGGTCGCCTTATTTGGCTGCAAATAATTATTAATACCGTCGTATGGATTTATTATTTAAAATAATTCGGTCGAAGGAGCACTTTTTGTTAGCCCACGGATAGAAAAAACGCTAAAGGCAGTGGACTGTAAATATTTTAATTAATGATATCGCGAGCAAACATAAATGTATTGATATGAATTACGAAATAATCAGACGTCCATAGGTAAAATTGTTGGAACCACACAACGGTAATCAGATAAGTGCACTCACCTCCTTTGCAGCCAAATTCTCCTCGTTCCAAGGGGCCCCCGAATGGATCTAATGATGTCACCACGTAGCTGAAGGGCTGAAGTTTCTAGTTCTATGCTTCAGTACACAAAAATCGAGCACTTTCAGGTGTAGAAATTTGATATAGTTGGAGAACGAAATTAACACGCCTTTTTCTCTGGGCGATTGACAAGGATCTCACTGGTTGTTGGTGCGCATGTCCAAATACGCGGAATGCGCTTTGTCCTTCATACAGTTGTGTGTTTTTAAAAATATATATAAACAACCGCGAAATTTAGCGGGAGCTAACATCAGTTACAACACAAAAATGCAATAGAACTCGATTGGTTAGAATGCAACCGATGCGACTATAAGGCCAATATAAAATCCAGTTTAAGGATTCATCAGTTAACACATAAAAGTGAAAACGAAGTTAATTGGTTTAGATGCCACCAGGGTGACTACAATCCTAAGATGACGTCGCGTCTTAAAAGACATTTGATTCGTCATAAAAGTGCAAGAAAAATCGATTGGTTTAAATGCAACCTTTGTGATTACAAGGCCAATAAGAAATATAACCTGGAAAGACATCAGTTAAAACATATGCTACCACAAGGCCAATATAAAGTTCAGTTTAAAGATTCACCAGAATCAACATATAAGTCAATTTGAATTTAATTTATTTGCCACATGAGTGTCTATAAAAAGACCTAAAAATTTTTGTAGATCTACTCTTTCAATGATAGAACCATTCATTGACCGAACAAAATCAGAAATCACCCTTCTTTTGTAGAAAACCATGTATTGCGTTTTTAACTCAATGACTATAAATTTATTCAAACGGCACCATTCTGCACATAAAATTTGATTGGTCTTTAATTATTTGCAGGTGTAAACTTGAAGTTGTATTGTTGTATCATCTGCATAGACAACTATTTTATCACCTGGCATTAAAAGGTTCCAAGAAAGTAATAAGGTCATTGATAAGAAGAATAATTTGATCATAACATTCTGATAGAACATTTCCAAACTTAACCTTTATCTTGCGCTCTGTCATTAAAGACTATAAGGCCATTTGTTCAAAAAGAGATCAGTTTCAAATTACAAGTAAAAGTGGAATCAATTTGCTGAACTTGGGGGTAGCGCTTTGAAATTTTGGACGTAGTTTCTTGGAACCATGAGAAAACATTTTGGCAGCCAATTTCTAAAAAATATAAATTGGTCGTAATAAAGAGTTCAAAATATTATTTCCGCGTATCTCAGCCATGCGAATGGTTTCAGGACGTATTTTTAGTGGCCATTATACCATATCAATACCCTAATTCTGATACGTCGTAACCAACAAAAAATCCAAGGTTAGTAAACGGTCATTCCCTCGATTTCTAACAAGTAATGCTTTTCTTATTCTGTAAAATTTTGTTGATTTGGGTTACGACGTATCAGAATTAGGGTATCGATATATTAACGTGCAATGGGATTTTTCTTAATGGCATGGACAAAAAATACATTGGAGATATTGAAAACAATATATATAGATATATATATATATATATATATATATATATATATATATATATATATATATATATCTTTCTATCATTGTTGCGTCCGTGTTAACGAAAATCCATATCATTATTGCTTCACCGACATTGTTGCGTCCGAATACCGGACGCAATAGTGCAATCTCATGTTATTTGCGAACAGAGAAGATTTTTACAATGACAATCAGACAGATTTTTAGATCTTTTAGAGAGCTATAATATGCTATGTCTTATTTTTTTCTACTTCAAAATTTAAAGCATTGGCGCCAAAAAAACCCGCAAAAAATCGGACGCAATAATGATAACTAAATAAAATCCGGTGTATATTTTTAGTTTGAGATAATTCCGGTAGAGGCGACACTCCTTTTTGTATACTTTTTTTGGTTTTATTTCTCTATCATTCTTGCTTCCACAGATTTGGCAACATTGCGTTTATTATTATTTAATATATACCTGCATTTTAGGAGTTTGCAATATCTAAACCCTTGACCAGGATTGAAATTGTTTTCTTATTTTCATTTAACGCCAATATACAAAAGATTTATGTTTAATGTTTAAACTTTGAGTTTTCTATCTATCTATATATTTTCTCGGTATATTTTTGATACCGGATTGGCCAACATTATTTTTGCGCCATTTCTTGGATATATACAGATATTTTGCGCCAAAATAATCAGTCGGATGTGTGAGTTCAAAGTGTCTACATACTGATGGATAGAGACGAACCAGTGAAGATGGTAAACTGGTAGAGGATTACCTGTCACTTAGCATGAAACTGTCTGTGTCATCGTGTGCTTAGAAAATGCATACCTATACATAAAGACAATCCTCTTCCTGATTCCGCAATAAACTGTCGCGATCATGGGATTGACAACTTGTGGAATGGAAGGCAAACCAAGCGATTTTGTAATGCTAACTCAAATAAAAAAAATTGCAATGTGGAAACGATCTACCTTTCTGAATAAGAAAGAACTAATTTCGTTAAGATGTTAATAATGACGTATGTCTAAGTTATTTATCGTAGACAGCCTAGGATTAATTAGATAATAAAATAGAATTCCACTTAGTTTTTTCTTTAAAACATATCTAATTACAATGAACCTTCTGGAGTTTTTAAATAAAGCCCAGGATTAAGTTGCCATTGGAAACAAAATTAGTAAATAACTCAAAGTATGTTATTAAATAAAATAAATAAAACTCGAAGACAAAAAAGTAAAATCAAAGGACTATAGCTAAATGGAACGTACAGGGTGTCTCATTATAGTTTTCCCACCCTTTTACACCATTAATAATTGATATAGGAATATAAAAGAAATTGTGTTCGAATTCGCGAAATTTTTACTTTTAAATTGCATCTTGACCTTATTCCTGATGCTTACCATATTTGACAGGCGCTCAAATTTATAGTTTTTGTAAATTGGATGCCCCTTATATTATTTAATTGATAGATTAGGCTTGGAACATATTTTCCAAAAATTCCCGATATGCCGTAGTTTAGAGCCATAGTTTCTGAGATATTAGCAATTATTTTTTAAAATGATAAAAAAATAACAGTACCGCTTTTGTGTTAATTTTAGTATCCTTATTCCAAATTATGTTAGTCCCCATGTATCAACAGTGACAATGACATTATGTGACACGACATATAAACTTTGTTGTCGTTACCGGTTGTCATTTTGAGCGTCATTTAAAAAAAACATTTGTCATTGTCACTGTTTATACATGGAGACTAACATCGTTGGAAATGACGGAAATGACACTGAAATTAACACAAAAGTAGTGATGTTATTTTTTTATAATTTAAAAAATTGTCGCTAATATTTCAGAAACTATTTATCAAAACTGCGCTAATCTATTAATTAAACATTATAAGGAGCATCCAATTCACAAAAACTATAAATTTCAGCGCCTGTCAAATACGGTAAGCATCAAGAATAAAGTCAAGATGCAATTTAAAAGTCAAAATATCGCGAATTCGAACACAATTTCTTTTATATTCCTATATCAATTATTAATGGTGTAAAAGGGTGGGAAAAAATAAAATGAGACACCCTGTACACGGAGTGAACCAAATGTTGGACATTATTGCAACCGAAGTGCAGAATAGTAAGATAGACATTATGGCACTCACAGAGATAAAAAGGAAAGGAACATGTACAAGTAGTGTCGGTAACTTTGTTCACAAAATAAAGGAGAGCAGCCAAAGGGGTATCTTTATTAATCAAGAAAAATCTCAAAAATAAGATTACAGACTACGAGTGCATTAATGCTGAAGATGCTTGGACATAATATAAGCGTAATAATAGCCTACGCACCATCAGATGACGAAAGATTAGCTACAAAACAAATGTTCTTCGACCAACTTGATGAGACTATCACCAAAATCGGTAATACCAGGGAAATAATTATAATAATATATTTTATTAGTCGAACTGATAGACAAACCCAATTGTGTGAACCAACAACTTAAAAATAAATAATGGTTTTTTTAAATATATGGATATTCATCTATATACCTGGATTCAGGCATCAACAAATCTAAAATCTAATTATGCTATAGGTGGACAACACTCGGAATGAAAGTGGTATGATGTGCGGTTACTTCGTGGTGAAACCTGTGGATCTGACGACCATTCGGTAAAAGCAAAAATATTATTCCCTTTCAGAAAAAATAGAGGTGAGAGTAGTAAGAGTAAAGAAAATCAAAAATACAACTTTAGAAGTCTAGAAATCGAACTCGTATGCAAATATTGTATTAGAAGCGATTAGATGAAAAATTTATAACTACAGAACACTCATTTAAAGAAACATATACAAACATAGTAAAAAGCTTAATAGAAGCAAGCAAAGAAGCTGTTGTGTACATTGAGGGTCTTTCTCTGTTTGCAGGGCCGTTTTTCCGAGTTTTTCATGAAAATTTGTCAATTTTTGGGTTTTGTTTCTGGACTCAGCAGAAACATAAACTCCAATTTCTTCTTCAAGGGTTGAAAAATCCAGAGTCCTCGAGTGTTAAAAAAATCAGCCTTCATGATGAAGTAATAAACAAATAAAGAAGAGAGAGAGAGAACTTAGTTTTTTCTTTAAAACATATCTAATTACAATGAACCTTCTGAAGTTTTCAAATAAAAAGTTGCCATTGGAAACAAAATTAGTAAATAACTCAAAGTTGTTATTAAATAAAATAAATAAAACCCCAAACAAAGCCTCGGAGCAATGGCCTGAAATTCTGGAAGACAAAAAAGTAAAACCAAAGGACTCTAAACATAGCTAAATGGAACGTACAGGGAGTGAACCAAAAGTTGGACATTAATGCAACCGAAGTGCAGAATAGTAAAATAGACATTATTGCACTCACAGAGACAAAAAGAAAGGAACATGTACAAGTAGTGTCGGTAACTTTGTTCACATATTTACTGGAGTCCCAAAATAAAGGAGAGCAGCCAAAGGGGTATCTATTATTCAATAAAAACCTCAAAAATAAGATTACAGACTACGAGTGCATTAACACGAAGATGCTTGGACATAATACAAGCATAATAATAGCCTACGCACCATCAGATGGCGAAAGATTAGCTACAAAACAAATGTTCTTCGACCAACGTGATGAGACTATCACCAAAATCGGCACTACCAGGGAAATAATTATGGTTGGTGATTTTAATAATCGAACTGATAGACAAACCCAAAGCAAAATTGTAACACCATTTGGAGAGGAAGTAAAAAATGATGATCGCTTCAGACCGATACTACAACTTAAAAATAAATCGGCATTCAGGCATCAAGAAATCTTAAGTCTAATTATGCTATAGGTGGACAACACTCGGAATGAAAGTGGTATGATGTGCGATTACTTCGTGGTGATACCTGTGGATCTGACGACCATTTGGTAAAAGCAAAAATATTATTCCCGTTCAGAAAAAATAAATAGAGGTGAGAGTAGTAAGAGTAAAGAAAATGAAAAATACAACTTTAGAAGTCTAGAAATCGAACTCGTACGCAAATATTGTATCAGAAGCGATTAGATGAAAAATTAATAAATACAGAACACTTATTTGAAGAAACATATACAAACATAGTAAAAAGCTTAATAGAAGCAAGCAAACAAGCTGTTGTGTACCAAGATAAAAGAAATAGCAATAAGATGTGGTGGACGGAGAAAATACAGGAAATGGTCAAGGAGGAAAAACGCCCATACTCGGAATGGCTCAGTACTAAAGACCAAAGAGACCTAGGAATCTACAGGGAAATCAGAAGACAGCTAATAAAGTTAGGAAGGGTTAGCGGGAAATAAGGACAACGTTAGAGATTTAACCCTCTTTATTTTCTGGCGACTTTTCGACGGTTGTTTTCCGTCTTTTTCAAGCTATAAAACAAACACAATAAAAATGTAGAATGACGTTAGAAGACAATATAGCAGTATTATTATATATTCATAAATATTATAATTATATAAAGCTAATAGGTTTTTTTTTTTTAATTCAATTAATAAATAACATTAATACATAAGGTATATTCTTCTGTTGTTTTTAAGTTTTTTTATCTATTTTATTTGTTATTACCATTTTTAATTTTATAATTTTTTAAAATTTTATTTTATAGATTTTATCTATTTAAATTCTTATAATTTTTTTAATAGCACCATGACATTAAAATCAATTCGATTGTAATAGTTTGTTAGGTAATATTGACATTAATTAGTTTTATTTTTTATTTATGGATCTACTGGTATGGATTTTAATTTTAATAACTTACCCTTAAAATTAATGGGTTAACACGTAGATCTTAATAAATAGGCACAAATGGGAACCTCAAAATACATCCGAATCACAGGTACAACAAGCACCTATACGCTATAGGTTCCCATTTATTTCTGGTTTGTCAAATAAAATAAAAAACCTTTTGGATACTGAGAATATTAAAATTGTATTTTATAACACTAAAACATTAAATTCTTTGTATACGAAATTAAAGGACCAAATTCCTATCATTAAACAATCGAATTGTATTTATAGAATACCTTGCTCTTGTCAAAAATTATATATTGGCCAGACGAAACAATATATTGAATCCAGAATAAGACAACATAAATACGATTGTCAATAAAAAAATAAATATAAAATTGAAAAAACCGCCTTAGCCGCTCATCATTTTGAAACTAGTCATGAATTTAATTTTAACAATATTAAGATTTTAAACCAAGAGAAAAATCGTGAAAAACGTAACATCTCTGAGATGTTTTTTATTAATTGTTACCATGACAGCACTGTTAATTATCGAACAGATGTTCAAAATCTAGCGGTTTATTACCTAACAAACTATTACAATCGAATTGATTTTAATGTCATGGTGCTATTAAAAATACTCTGCCAATATATGGACCCCTAAGCTCACACTAGGTACTATAGTTATAGTGTACGTGTGAGCTAATATAACTAAAAACTGAAATATATTTTATTTAACTCCAGACTAAATTACCTTTTGTTTGATACCACACAAGCCATGTTTTGACTTAAACTCAAATTTTTGAAATCTACCCCACCCTTAAAAAAAACAAAAAACTAAAATGTATTTTGTT
Source organism: Aspidapion aeneum (assembly GCA_963576565.1). NCBI lineage: Eukaryota > Metazoa > Arthropoda > Insecta > Coleoptera > Brentidae > Aspidapion > Aspidapion aeneum. Next base: position 9,425,341 of record OY755046.1, read on the forward strand.
AAACTCCGGACTCAATTACCTTTCGTTTGATATCACACACGCCATATTTTCACTTAAACTCTAATTTTTAAAATATACCCCCACCCTTTTTTTTTAAATAAATTAAAATGTAATTTGATTTTAACAATATTAAGATTTTAAACCAAGAGAAAAATCGTGAAAAACGTAACATCTCTGAGATGTTTTTTATTAATTGTTACCATGACAGCACTGTTAATTATCGAACAGATGTTCAAAATCTAGCGGTTTATTACCTAACAAACTATTACAATCGAATTGATTTTAATGTCATGGTGCTATTAAAAATACTCTGCCAATATATGGGCCCCTAAGCTCACACTAGGTACTATAGTTATAGTGTACGTGTGAGCTAATATAACTAAAAACTGAAATATATTTTATTTAACTCCAGACTAAATTACCTTTTGTTTGATACCACACAAGCCATGTTTTGACTTAAACTCAAATTTTTGAAATCTACCCCACCCTTAAAAAAAACAAAAAACTAAAATGTATTTTGTTAAACTCCGGACTCAATTACCTTTCGTTTGATATCACACACGCCATATTTTCACATAAACTCTAATTTTTGAAATCTACCCCCACCCTTTCATTTGGTTTCTGTTCGGTGGATTTTGTTCATTTTTAAATGGGACCATCTCGACCCAAGACCCAGCCTAGGTACCAAATTTCATTAAAATCGGCCAAGCGCTTTTTGAGTTATGCGCGTTGGTCGTTACAGACATACAGACAGACAGACAGACAGACAGACAGACGGCGCAAGAAAAAAGTTTCAAAATCATCTGAAACGCAAAGATATATAAAAATTTTTGAAATCGGAGCAACTTTTTTTTTCTGGAAAAAATTAGGATCACCATAGCTCACACTACTATAGTATAGTATATGTGTGAGCTAAAATTATAATAAGAATTTAAATAGATAAAATCTATAAAAATAGTTATAAAATAAAATAAAATAAAAAATTATAAAAAAAATGGTAATAACAAATAAAATAGATAAAAAAACTTAAAAACAACAGAAGAATATATCCTAATATAAACCTATTAGCTTTATATAATTATAATATTTATGAATGTATAATAATACTGCTATATTGTCCTCTAACGTCATTCTACATTTTTATTGTGTTTGTTTTATAGCTTGAAAAAGACGGAAAACAACCGTCGAAACGTCGCCAGAAAACAAAGAGGGTTAAATCTCTAACGTTGTCCTTATTTCCCACTAACCCTTCCTCACTGTAAATTCTGAGGACGTCAACTTTCTTCAAACAGCTAATAAATTTGATACGCTCGGAAAAAAATGCCACGATACAAATACACACGTAGGAGGTAGGCAAAGTATGGAAATTAATTTCTACGGTAAAAAACCCAACCAAAGAAAAAGTAAATCAGATCATCAAATCAGAACAATGGACGGAACACTACAAGAGACTGCTGCAGGAAACGAGACCGAAATATCTGTCAGCCTTCCCGATGAGAGACATAGAAGTACATGGAGAGGAAGAAGGAGAGGAAGAATAGTATTAAAAAGCTTAAATCCGGAAAAGCTAGCGGACCCGCGGGAATATACTGATTGGAAAATTCCATTCATATCCTCAATACATAAAAAAGGAAACAAGCTGGATTCCAACAATTACAAATAAATTTCCGTAACCATTATACTAAGTAGATTGTAGGGTAGGATTCTTAAGAATCTAACAGAGAATGATTTTCATGAACAAGAAGAAGAGCAAAGTGGGTTTCGTGCAGGAAGATCTTGTAGTGATAAATGTTTTTGTCTTACACAGGTAATTGGGAAAAGAAAAGCCAGAAACATAGAGACTCATGTTACCTTTGTGGACCTACAGTGGAAAAATTATGGACAGTGTAAGAGCAAACTAATATCAATCATACATACATAAAAGCAATAAAAGAACTATATAAAGAGTCAAAATCTAAAAAAAATTGGAAATCAACTTTCAAAAGAATTCCTGGTAAGGAAAGGTTCAAGTAGTAGTAGTAGTAGTAGCTCTAAAAAACTGGAAACGTAAAGTCCACGGTATGGGAATACCACTTAACGACCAATTTACCATATACACACTACAGTTTGCTGACGACCAAGTAATTGTGGCTAGTGATAAAGAAGACATGGAGTATATGATGAGAAAGTTAACGGAAAAATAACAAAAGTGTGGGTTAACCGTGAACGTAGACAAGACTCAGTATTTATGTATTAGAAACGAATCAAGTGAGTTAAAACCAGACTAGAGCAGAAAGATAAAAAATATTGTAAAATTTTACATTGATCGAAGGAGGTGGAGAATAGGCGTCGGACAACGTAGAAAAACGTTCTAAACCGACATAGTAGTAGTAAAATTTTACATACATGAAACAATGGTGAAAAGCATGCTGCTGTATGGAATAGACTTGAAGCGTAACAGAAAAATACAAAACAAAAATGGAAAGTGCCAAAATGGATGCAATAAGAAGATAAATTAAAATATCTAGAACAGATCATATAAGAAATGAGACCATAAAAGAATGGGAATCGAGGGAAGATGACATCACTAAAAGACAACTGATATGGTACGGCAATGTACAACGGATGAATGACGAAAGACTACCAAAGCAGGTTCTAGAATGGCAACCAATAGGGCGCAGAAAAGGAGGGCGTCCTAAACTGGAATGGCAACAGTCAATCCAAAGATCAATGAGTCAAAAGAACCTGACATATTGTCAGGATCGAAGGAGGTGTAGGATAGGCGTCGGACAACGTAGAAAAACGTTCTAGTATGTTATTAAATGTCAGTTTTGGCTAATAGTGTTTGTCAAGATGTATAAACTTAATATTCGGCGAATTATTTTTCCCATCCATTTATATGGTGCCTTTAAGCCAAATAAAAAAAAACAAAATAAATTCAATAAATATACACACTGTATATAGGAAACATACACACACGGGACAGTACCTAAATTTTAAATCTAATCAGTCTGTTGCTACAAAACAAGGAGTTATAAGAAGTTTGTATTTAAGAGTCGTGAATATGTGTAGTAATAATGAAGAATTAAGGCACAGAACTATACATTTAAAAGGACTTAAAACAGAATGGTTATTCCGAGAAATTAATAAACTCAACGATCTCTAAATTTAAGAAAAAAACAAATGTGGGAAATTCTCAAAATAATAATCCGTTGGGTGTTATTAACATTCCATATTATTAAGTTCAAGGGATTTCAGTAAACATAAGACGAAAGCCAAACACTATAATATAAAAACAGTTTTTTCATCGGGAAATATGATAAGGCAGTGGCAAGGCGTAAGGATTTTTTTAAGGTTGACAGAAGAAATAAAAAAAAAAATTACAAAAAAAAATATATTTTTATTTTACATAAAAAGTACAACAAATATTTATATTAATAGTGTACAGTAACTCTCAAACTGTCTTAAAAATACTAGTCTGCGTATTTTACTAGTAGTAAAATGGTCAATAACACTTTCCTTAAAATTTGGATATTAGAAATTTTATGTACACAAAAGAAAAATTAAACAATTAATTTTGTCTGGCGTCGACACCGACACATACGTATAGAAACCATATACGTAGTATTTCCATACTCCCTGTTACCCATTTACACAATGGCTGGCATTTGATGCAAACATTCAGAAATAAAGATACGAAAAATGCACAGACACCAAATTTACATAGATAGAGTTTTGTCAACTCTGAGCCGATGATTTGACGTGACGAATACAAGAATAAAATATGTATTCGTAAAAGTATAACCAATTAGGACATTTTATCTTAAGGGCCGGAAAAAGGATAGACTTATACCCACTGACATTGCTATTTCAAATATGTTTGCATTATGCATCATCAGGTACCGTAGGTATTGCCATAATTCGTACTATAAGGAAATAATATGCATATATGTTTGAAAGCAACCAATCAGGTCATTTTTGCTTAAGGAACGCAACGACTCATATTTGCATTATGAATTGGCAATTACCGTGGGTATTGGAATATTACGTATATGATGGAAACCCTAACTGCAAAAAAAGACGTCGATTTAAATCAAAACAAAATATACACGCAGAGTCGAGTATACTTACGCTCAGCAAAATATTGCGCTTCGATATAAATTAATTATATGCGAAATGCACGCACTATCTAGCTGGCCGACTACAGTAGACAAATAGCCGAATGTCTTTTCCACTCGCTCTCTCCCCCGCCAAATTGTCGCGCTTTTGCGTTGAACTGTACCAATGTTTTCATTGACTGTACCCTATAGCAGTGATTTTAGAATACAATTTTTAATACGTCTACATCATCTACACCGTGTTTTTTTCGAAGCGCACTTTAGTTGAGAGGGGCGGGCCGTGCGGCGGGACCAGGATTGTCATTATTTTTGGTTTTTAATTGTTAAATAATAAAAATAATAAATAATATACAAACAATAAATAGCATTAAGGAATATTTTTATGTAATAATAATATCCAAAATTTTGGGTAGGCACTGTCTACCTTGTCTACCCGTACGCTTAGCCACTGCGATAAAAAGTTTTGTAACTAAAACACAACCAGAAAATCCCTCATATAATAAGAAATGTATTTACCAACTCCCGTGTGAGTGTGGTAAATCATATGTAGGTGAAACGAAACGCCATCCTCAGGTTAGAGTAAATAAACGTTTAAAAAGTACCCAATTAGGAGATATTGAAAAATCCTGTTTAGCGGATCATGCATGGTCAAATGATCACAGGATTCAATGGCCTGACGGTAAAGTTTTGCATAAGGAGTCGCATTGGCGAAAATGGAAATTATTGAAACTGCGTTTATAATGCAGAATTAAGAAGTTTTCAGTCAACATGTGTACATAAGTAGTCAAAAGTGTACATATGGAAACCACTCCTTAAGGAAAACAAGCGCCTTAGGATAAAAAGGGGGCAGGCCATCACACCTGACTGCACACCAAGTAGTATAACTACATATTTCGTAAACAAAAGACAAATGACCAAAGAAATAATTAACTTTGTTTAGCTGACTGTTAATTTAAGCCATTAAAAGAAAATGTAAAAAATCGTGCATGATATGGGAGCTGCAAGTTTTAACAATTTTGTCACACCTGTGTTTCGAGCCTTCTGTCAATATACCAATCCAATATCGGGCAAGAAAATATTGATAAATGAAAAGAGGGATGAAGAAGAAACAACAGGGTAGGTAATAATTTTATTATTTGTTAACAAGGTGCTTATCAAACAAGGAAATTAATATTTTTAAAATAATACTTTACTACTATACTTATTACTAGCATTTGAAACGAAAATGTCGATTATAGCCTGGAATTCTTAGTTGTTATTTGGAATTTTAGCTTTAAATTAAAACATTTGAAAGCAAAAATTGATTGAATTGAATTCTACGTAGCTCGAATTTTTAGAACTAACAAAACTAAAACTGATTTGTAATAAATATCTGGCCGTTGCGTTGACTCACACAATTTCCTTTGTTTCCTTATTAACATAAAATTTGGCAAACGCGCTGACGCAACAATGATACCAAGCTAAGCAAAAATTATACGATGTGGACGCAATTATGATAAGAAAGTGTCAAAAATTATACAAGGGACGCAACATTGAATTGCAAATAATTGGAAGCAATAATGTTTGTTTGTACAGTTTTTCGTATATTGCTATTTTTAGCCCAAAAATTACGAAAAATAGACGACTAATCTAGAAATTTCAAAAACGGAAATATATATGATTAAAACCTTTAAAAAACAGACGTTTTCTTGGAGACGCAATAACGATGCGTTTTAAATGGAAGCAATAATGATATAAGGATCTATATATATATATATATATATATATATATATTTATATTTGTAGAGTGGCCGGGCTAAATGATTTAAGTGCCAAAATATACAAATTTTAGATTTTCCACCCAAAATGATGTATGTGTCAAGGCCAATACGGGGCTATAAAAACTAAGTGCAATTTCCCCACCTTATGCCCTAACAAGCATGTTTAAAATCACGTTATCCGTAAGTCCGCATGTATTGTACAGTTTTTTTTCCACTCTACATTTATAGATATATATATTTTTTTTTTAATTTTTTATTAGTAATAGTCGTCTAAAGAATATGTGTTTGTTTATTGTTGAATTTTTAAGAATGTTTCATGTAAATTGTGATATGCCTGTTTTGAATTTCTTTGTTTTGACCTATGTAATGTAATGAGTGATTATAAACGAGTGACTGTTCTGAAGAAGGTCTCTGACCGAAACGTCAATAAATATTTAAACTAAAAGTTGCTATTTAATTTATGGACCACATTCCCAAGAAACCAACTAAATTAAAAAAATATATAAAATATATGGTTTAAGAAAAAAGAAAAACCAAAAAAAAATTTTTTTTTATATATATATATTATATATATATATATATATATATATATATATATATATATATTTTAATGTATTTTGATCTTTTTACGTTTAAAAGTATAGGTCTATCAATTAATGATAATGAACATGCGGCTGCAATTTTTTGTGATATTTCTAAAGCTTTTGATTGTATTAATCATGAAATTCTTTTAAAAAAATTATTTATTTATGGAATAAGAAACAACGCTTTAAGTTGGTTTAAATCATACTTATCTAATCGCCTTCAATTTGTGTCAATAAAAAATTTTATTCAAATAAAAATAATATTCAATGTGGTGTTCCTCAAGGTTCAGTACTAGGACCAACACTTTTTTTTAATTTACATTAATGATTTACTAAATATTAAAATTTCTGGTTATTCTACAATATTTGCAGATGATACTACTATTCTTTGGAAAAATAAAAATATAGATGTTCTCTGGAATAATATAAAAAATGATATTATTTGTATAAAAACTTGGTTTGAATCAAACCAACTATCCCTTAATTTTTCAAAAACATATGTAATTGGTTTTAAAGAAATATCTCAACAAATTATAAATATAAATAATAATAAAATTAATACTACAGATAATATTAAATTTTTAGGACTTAACATAGACAAAAATTTAAAATTTCAAAACCATATTCATAATTTAAATAAAAAATTAAGTTCGGGTTGTTATTGTGTAAAAATTATTACAAATGAATTAGGTAAATCAATAGGCAGAAATGTATACTTTTCTTTAATTGAATCAAACTTACGATATGGCATTCCTTTCTGGGGTACATGTTCAATGTATTTATTTAGATCAGTGTTTATTCTTCAAAAAAGAGCAATTAGGTATTTATGCAATGTCAATTCTAGATATCACTGCAAATACTTGTTTATCAAAAATAATATTTTGACTCTTCCTTGTTTATATATTCTTGAAACAATTTGTCTGATAAATAAACATCTAAATTACTTTGAAATAAACCTAAATACTTATTCAACGAGACAAGTTAATAATCTTACATTACCTATACCACATTCATTTTTATTTAAAAAATCCATAATTTATAACGGTATAAAATTGTATAATAATTTGCCAAACAATATAAAACTTAATAATAACTATAACATATTTAGATATAAGTGCAAGGATTTTCTTATCACTAAAGCTTTTTATTCAATTAACGAATTTCTTGATCAGAGTTACAATTAAGGAATTATGTTAAACTTAAAATTCTCAATTATTATTAAAAAAAACAAGTAAATTAAAAAAAAAATATATATATATATATATATATATATATATATATATATATATATATATATATATATATATATATATATATATATATATATATATAATCAAACAACATAATTAAACCACTTATTGGATGGATTTATATATTTTATATTTTTTAAATGATTTTTTCTATTATTATTATTAGTTATGTATTTGCTTTGTCTACAAAGTTTTATACTTTATATAAGACAATAAAGCTTGATTTGATTTGATTTTGATTACTTAAAAAATTTCGTCGATTTTCATGTAAATTTTGTGGTGTTAGCGTGGACTGTGTAAAAGTTTATACACAGTTTATTTAGCCCTAGAACATGTATTTTGAAAAATATTTTGAAAATTATCACAAACGTTATTTTAAATATAATTAAAAATATTTTTTAAAATAGTGCAGAAAATTATTTTTCAATTTTTAAAAGGCCTATTAAAAAAATGGCAAAAAAGGCCAGTTGCTCACACACAATGCAATAAAATCCTGCCCCAATCTGCCATTTTAGGAGAGTTTTATTTTTTTTTTTAAATAAATGTCCGAAATAAAAAAGTGGAGCGTGTTAAACAATGGCTTCTTGATACTCAAAATATCAAAAATTATTTTCAAATACCAAATTGCAAATAATGCAAGTATCTAAAACTATAAACAACAAGTAAAATTAAAGAAAGAAAAATTATAAAAAGTTTGTCTTCGGCCGGGACTTGAACACGGAATCTTTTGCTCTGTACGCAAACGCTTTTTCATTAAGCCACCAAAGACCATACAGAAATTTTGGGAAAACTTCTACCCATGTATGTGTGTGGTGTCTCAATACAAGAACGAGAAACTCTCAGGGTATTAACTCGACGAAGCCATTCAACTGGCTTCTATAATTCTTCTTTCCCACTGTCAAAGGTATGAAAACTCAAACTAGACGTAAAGTATCAATGTCTGAAAACATGAGATCAACTTTTCTGTGTGTTAAAATTTTTGATCAATAGGCCATTGCCAATATAATTTTCAAATACCAAATTGCAAATAATATAAGGATCTAAAACTACAAACAACAAGTAAAATTAAAGAAAGAAAAATTATAAAAAGTTTGTCTTCGGCCGGGATTTGAACCCGGAATCTCTTGCTCTGTACGCAAACGCTCTTTCATTAAGCCACCAAAGACCATACATAAATTTTCGGAAAACTTCTACCCATGTATGTGTATGGTGGCTGACTGACTCTCAATACATGAACGAGAAACTCGCAGGGTAGCGCCAAGAACTTGTTCTTTAAGTGTATCCAAGAATTGCCAGTTGTTATTTTCCTCAGACATCTACAAGAGAAAATAAAGGCATTAAAGAAAGAAAAAGGGTAAATCAGCAAAAACATGCACAAAATTTATGCAAATTAAAATATCTTTAAACGTTTTTAAACTTTTGCGGTACGAACGGACAGAAAGGCCAGGCAATAATAGTGACGGGCACTATATTGACAGCTTTCCACTGAAAACTAACAGATGATCCTTCAAAATTGACATACGAAAGTCGAATTTATACATCCAGTCGTTTATGTTCCATTAATAGTGGCGGCACTATTAATTCCGGCTCTTATAATACACAAAGACCTTATTTTGAAAGAAGACAGCTGTTCTTATAATGCCAAAATGTCAACATAGTGCCCGGCACAATTAGTGCCTGGCACTATTGCAATAATCCCTATTAGGGACTTAAATTTTAAACCTTATACTTAAACCAAAACCTAGACTTAAACTTGCGCCTTAGTAAATACTGGTGTTAAAGATTTTCATTGATAAAGAAATAAATAAATGTCAGTTATAATTTACAAGTGTAGTGAGTTAAAAACAAATCGATGGACACCCACTGTTTTATCCAAAATATCTTGGTTTACAGTATCTGTCAAAAATATATCTAATCTTTTTGCCCCAGGACAGTTCTCACATATCTTAATCATACATTTTCAGATAGCATCATTGCATAGGGTCGCTTCAGTATATGTTGAACTTTTTTCGATTTTGACAAAACATACATGAAAGTTTAATGTTTTGATGATAAATGCAAACGCAAACGGTGTGAGTACTAGAACCACCAGCTAGTATGCACCACTTTGGTTTTAATTTTGAAAATCCAATTTCTATATTGGGTTCTGTTTTTTAAAATATACAAATATTTCTTTTACATTAAACAAAAGCAGCCGTTTTTGTTGTTGTGTTTTTTAACCATATTCATTTCTTACGGAAATGTCTTTGGCTTTAGAAAAAGAAATTTAATTGGCTTTGGCTCCCGGACAAAGCCGGCTATGTCGTCTTGTTGAAGAATTTTAGATAAATTTTGTGATTGCAGGTTTATCTTGACTGAAAGTTGTATTGCTAATTTTTGGTAAAATGCCATGAACTTTCGACAGGTCTCTTGCGGTTCGAACTGTTCGAAATGAAACATTGAATTCTTCAGCTACTCGTTGTGTAGACCATGATTTTGGTGTCAGAGAAAGAATATTAATTTTATTTTGAAAACTTAAAGGAGAAAATTTAAGCTTAAGTTCCTCCACGAGATTACAATAACACTGGTCTGCATGAAAATCGGCCCTGACACCATTCTTGCCGATTCTTATGTAAAATGACCTCCTGAATCCAAATATGAACTCCGTTTTTCCCCATCACTCCTTATTTTCGGGGGGAGACCCCCTACCTATTTTTACTGCTTTTGGATAGTTTGGTAGGATGTAATGGATTTTTTTTTGGCTTTAACATCATTATTTCTGAGAGACTGGAGAGTTTAGTGTTCTCAAACATTAATATTTGTAGGAAGGTGTAATAGTAAATGGACATTGTCGATTTTTCCGTTTTATATGCATTTTTTAATTATTTTTATAAAATTTTTTGCCAGCAGCTTAACTGTAAAGGTAATAAACGTTATAGCAAAGTATAAAGCAACATATTAGTATATAAAAGTATATATATATACAGAAACCACTGGCGTATTCAAAAAATCGCCTTGGAGGGGCTTGGAAATTTTTTCCACTTTTATTTATTAACATATTAAAAAGTAGGAAAATAAATAGTTTTAACATAATATATTTTTAGATTCTTGGTGGGGGCTTTAGCCCCCAACCCCCTCTCCCCCCTTGTATACGCTCAAACAGAATAATATATAGTTGCTTTCTTTGTGCATGGGACAAACATTACATTGTACGGAACTGGCCTTTGCGAGAAAGATTTACTCCCGGTCCGAAAAATGTCGCCAACGATCCTTATTACTCCCGCAAGATAATATTTACTTGCCGCCTTTGCACATCAAACTTGGATTGATCAAACAGTTTGTAAAAGCACTGGACAAAACAGGCATTCATATTTTTGAAAACTAAATTGCCTCGTCTTAGTGAGGCTAAAATCAAGGAAGGTGTTTAGATTAGACAACTTTTTCAAGATTCGACGTTTATTGAACACCTGAATCAAAAAGAAAAACGAGCTTGGTTTGCATTCCAAAACGTGTGTAAGAACTTTTTGGGTAACCATTTAAGTGATGATTATGTCGCTCAGGTCGAGGAATTGCTCTTAGCGTACAAGGCCATGGGATGTAACATGTCCCTTAAAGTGCACTCGCATTAGGACTTCTTTCCTGAAAATTTAGGAGCAGTTTCGGATGAATACGGGGAACGGTTTCATCAAGACATCGCTAAGTTGGAAAAGAGGTTTTTAGGGAAGTGGAGTGCAAGCATGTTGGCCGAGTACTGCTGGTTTTTGAAACGAGAGGGTTGTGCCTCAGGGTATAAAAGGAAAGCAAGCGCCAAGTGAAGGTAGGAAAGTTCTTATTTATCAGTGGCGCACCCAGGAATATGTCTTGGGGGGCCGAGGCCTCTTGGGGGGGGGGCCGAAGCCTCATGATGTCGAATTTTAAACTATTTTTTGTGTTTTTTTGTATGAAATATGTGGAATATATGTAATAAAATCTAAGGCTTGGATGGGGGGCCGGGCCCCGAGCCCCCCCCCCTGGTTGCGCTCATGTATTTATTATTGTTTGAAACTAAAATAACTCTTTTTATAATTAAACATTTTAATTTATGTCGATAATATTATTATTATTATCGAAAAATTATAAAAATAGGTAAAAGGGCAATGAACCTCCCTCAAAAATGGTGGGTGGTAGAAGAAAACGCAAGCTATTAAGGATTCAGGGCGTCGTCTTACTTAAGAATCAGCGGAAATAATGCCAGGGCTCAAGATATTTTTATTTTTTTGCAGACCAGTGTAATCAGAGCGTAGGGTATCTTTTATCAAACGTGAAGTTTAGTACCCCAAATACAAAAGACACTACCAGGTAGTTTCTTTTGTATTTATATATACGGTAATGCAGGCATTATTTATTTATTTCTCTTACCAACATCGTGAGATGAGATTCATACTCCTCTGCAGCTTTACAAAAAAGTGTCACATTGACCCTATAAGATAAAAGAAAGGTGGGCTCGGGAACCGAACCGCACCCACCCTTCAATGTCATTGCATTGACCATACAGTGTTCTGTAGTCTCTTAAGGCCGCTTGACATGACATAAAATCTGCAATCAAAATCAAAATATTTATTCGTTACTTAGGCCTATTAACAATAGAATGTAACAAGTCAGTAATTGTATTTAAATAGGTACAAGAGTACTATAGTAAAATTAAATTACATTGCGTTCTTACACTTGAACATGTCATATGTATATATGTATAACAAATGGTAGATATATACACAAATTACAAAAGAAAACACAGAAACGCTCACATACATACTTTTAATAGCACACAATAGGAGCTTTGTTACGCCAAATGTGATTTTGTTCATTTATTTTTTTGACAAAAACAATTTTAGTTCTTTTACTTTGTAAAATGTTTCAGTACAAAGAAGTTTCTTAAGTACTTTTTAAACTTATTTAAAGATAAAGGTTTGAAATCATTTGGTAACATATTATATAAAGAAATTCCAGCATATACTGGGCTCTTTTTAAAAAACTCATGTTTATGGAATGGTAAGCAGAAATTGTTACCATACCGGGTAGAGTAACAATGAAAAAAGTCATTTTGAGAATACATATGTTTAGTTTTATGTATATGTATTAATAATTTGTAAACATATAGTGAAGTAACAGTGAGAATACTGTTTTCTTTAAAAATTTGTCGGCACGAATCCGATGGTTTTAGGTTAAAAATTATTCGCAGGACCCTTTTCTGCGAGACCAACACTCTTTCCAAATCTGAAGATTCACCCCACAATATTATACCGTAGCTGATAATGAAATGTATGTTGGCGAAATATGCAGTTAGCAATGTCGACCTGCCTAGAGAGTTTTTCAAACATGTTATGGCAGTGGGGTATATAAGGGGGCAGTGGGGTATATAGGGCCTGGCCCCCCCCCCCCTCGAAGCTAAGATTTTTTTGGATATTTTCCACATATTTAATGAATACAAACATTAAATAGCATAAAATACAGCCTCATGAGGTCTCGGCCCCCCCCCCCCCAAACTGTCTCGGGCCCACCCCGAAACTTTTTTCTATATACGCCACTGTGTTATGGCATAGGTGTTTTTGTTAATTTTAGAGCACAATTGATTAATATGTTCACTAAAGTTCAGATGTGTATCAAATGTAACACCCAAAAGCTTAGCGGTTGCAGAAAATACAACAGGGACGTCGCCAAAATGTGTGTGTGAATACTTCCCTGGGGCGTGCATATCTCAGAATCATATGTATTGGAAAATTTGTTATTGATTTTTACTTTGAACTTTTTTCCCTTGATCAGTGAAGTTAGCCATTGATTGATATTACCTCTTATTCCCAGTTGGTCCAGTTTTCTTGAAACAAACTCCGGACAGATAGTGTCAAATGCCCGAGTCAAATCAAAGAGAACAGCCATGACATGCTCGCCAACATCCATATAACTATATATATTTTGAATAAACTCTACTGTTGCGGTTTCAGTTGAGAGAACATGTTGAAATTTGGTTAAAATTTTATATCGCCGCAAGAAAGAATTGAGTTGATCATACATCAGTTTTTCAAAAATTTTGCTAATGCAGCTTGTAATGGAAATTGGACGGTAATTTTCCAAGGATGGTTTGTTGCCTTTTTTAAAATTGGGGTGATGTTTGCCAGTTTAAGCTTTTCTGGAAATTTTCCCTGATTTACTAAAATATACATCAACTCTGCCAACGATTTCAGTATGTCTTCGTTACAGTTTTTTAATAAGTGTATTGGCACTTCATCAAAACCGGTTGATTTTTTATTGGGAAGAGACTTGATCACAGCTGAAACATCTTCGGGAGTTACAGGGAAGAAAAACATAGTATCTTGGTTTTTATCGCCAAGTGTGCAATTCTTAGAAAGCTGTGATCCAAAGTTTTTGTCTAGGGTTTCCCGCACTACACTTGATAAATACATACCAAAAGCACTGGCTATATCCTCCCCTTTTTCGACCCTTACGTTGTTATGTAAAATTGATTTTATTTGCGGCTTAGAATTACTCTTACCGCTCATTGGCTTAATTAAATCCCAGGTTTTTTACCTTTATTTTGGGCATTTTGGATTTGGTTGTCAAAATATATTTCTTTTTTAAATATAATTTGTTTATTAATGTCTTTTTTCATTGTTCTATACCTTTCACCCACACCATAGTCGCCAGTAGCCTTTCTTAACCAATTTAAATTTTTTAATTGAATCATTTTTTGGTTGAGATTATTACTAAGATTTATTTTATGAGTTTTTTTTGTTTACTCATTATGGATCTTATTGGAAAACAAATATTAAAATACCACATCAAATTTTCAAAAAACAAGTTAAACAAAATATTTATGTCATCAGTCAAAGTTAAATTTACGTCTCTAAACCTATAATTAAACTCATTAATCTGGTTTTTGGTAAATCTACGACAGTTTTTAATAGATATATTATTAGCTGTACTAGCATGACTACCAATAAACTTTTCTAGCTGACTATAATGGTCAGATCAACCAGGGTCAAAATTGGCACAAAGAAACATTTCAGGATTATTAGTAATGACATAATCTAAGCTTGACACAGATGTTTTACCGTTACTATCTGTAAAGATTCTTGTAGGTTCATTTACAAGAGAACATAGTTGAAATGATAATAAAGTGTCAGAAAGAATTTGAAAATATTTATCATTGCATATTTTATCAATGTTTAAATCTCCGCAAATTAGAACATGGTCAAACTTAGACAAAACTCTATCAACCAAACCTAAAAATAAATTTAAAAAGTCCTGCTTATCACCGGAAGTTGGTCTATAAACTAAAACTATGCAACAACCTCTACACTCAAAACCACAGCACTCCATTATTAACTCTTTTGTAAAAGTTTCAACAAAATTGATGGGTTTACACTTAGTCAGCAGACTTGACTCTACAAAAGCAACAACACCGCCTCTTAAGTATTGTTCATACTCGTCTTAGTCTTTTGTTTTTGATTAGTCTTTGTCCTTTGATTAGTCTTAGCTGTCTTAAACAAAATCGGCTGTTCATACTCGTCTTTTGTTTTTGATTAGTTTTAGTCATAACCCACTGAAAAAAATATCAATTTCAATAAAAAGGCCCTTTCAAAAGTCATTTTCTACTTCTACTAATCTGTGCACGAAACACAGACACGAAAGAACAAAAGCGAAAAAGAAAAAAAAACAAATAAAATTTTGAGGTTATGTTGAGATTTTCTGTTAAAAACATGATTAATGGCGGTAAATTCAAAATTTCGTACGCGCGCTTGCGCTCTTCAGACGCCCTGTAAAAAAAACAACAAATATCAGCTGATGTCTGTCACTCGTCTTAGTCGTTGTCCAAAGGATTAAAAGTTGGCAACTCTTAAGACAAAGACTAATCAAAAGCAAAAGCATTGTATGAACACTTCCATAAGAAACAGTGGTTTTAACTTTCTTATGACAAGACATATGACTAAACCAAGACAAAAGACTAGACAAAAGACGAGTATGAACGATCCATTATATGACTGGATCTACCAACCTTAAAAAAGTACTGGACAACCGTGAGTAACCGTATATATTCAGGGATTCCAGTTCTTCCTTGTTATACCAATGTTCAGAAAGACAAAGAAAAGGTTTAAAGTTCGTATTTAACATTTCAACTAGATTTATTTTCCTTGAAAGGCCCTGAATATTATAGTGCAAAAGAGACCATTTGGCTGAATTGGCACCTGGTAGAGCCGATACGGATATTAATCTTGTATTATTGATAGGGGATGTCGACATAAAAAATTGTTGCTGTCTATGTTTTTTTCTGAGCGCATGTTTGATAAGGATGTATGTTGCTCTAAGTCAAGGTTACAATGATCTATTAAAATGTCATCCCTGTTTTGTTGTACTACTACTGTATTTGGCGTAGACTTGATAAGTTTTTTTAAATGTCCTAGATTCTTTCCCTTATTTTTTAAAGTTATGTGATTCTCAAAAAAATTAAAACATGATAAGTTGAGAAAGGAATTTACGTTAACGAAACTGGCCATTGATTGACTGTTCTTAATTTCATCATGAACCGCGATATTGAAGTTGTTAATGAATTTATTGAGATGGAAATTAATTTTCCAGAGAGGTAGAGACAAAAAGATCAAGTTGGTCTTTGAGCCAATATGCTTCAACTTAGCTAAAAAGGTTCTGTCCACACTAATATTTTTCTGTACATTCATTAAACCTCCAAATATAATCACATAGTCCCTTTTATTAAAGTTTTTTGTGAATGCACTCAGTTCGCTGCATATCCCATTTATATCTGCATTATTTTTGACTACTGTGAGAATATTAAAATCATTATTGAAACAGCTGGAGAGTTTTTTAGAAATGCATTGCAGCAATAACCTGCAAGGTCAAAAGATTGCAAGCAATGATACTTGCAGGTCCATTGACATGATGCAAGTCTATTTTAATTGCAAAGGTTTGCCAACCACAATAAATAGGAAAATTTCAGCTGGAAAGTGTAAAGAAACAGCATATTAGTTTAAAACAGTCAGTGCACCATTCTGTCTGTCTGTACAAACTTCTTCAATGGAATACGCTTAAAGTTTCTAACCTCAAATATCTTGTTTTGGTTTTACAGTTTTATTTTGATTTCTTTCTCTATGGTTTTAATTTCAAAAATTTTGTCTGTTAAATATAAACATAAAAATAAATAAAGCTAATTAAAAAAAAGTGATCAGCGCATCTATCTATTTATTAAGCTTCTTTTTATTATTGCCTTCAACAAAATTATTTCTAAGGTAAAAAATGTGGAATCATTTGTTACCTTACCCACTCCAAAGTGAATTTCAGGACATAGCTCTATATTGCCAGGAAAATGGTTTTAACTTAAATTTGGGTAAATGCTTTTGTTTGTCATTTAGTCGTAACAAACACTTAATCGAATTTGCTTATACAATAAATAATGAGAACCTAGAGCGTGCATCTGAACAAAAAGACCTAGGTGTAACCTTCGATGCTAATCTTTCATTTTCATCACATATTATTTCTAAAATTAGGAGTGCCCAGAAAGTTGCTGGGTTTATTTGTAGAAATACTAAAAGTTTTAACATAGACGTAAGCATATACTTATTTGACAGTCTGGTATTACCAATACTGGAATATGGAAGTGTTATCTGGTCCCCCCAATATGACATTTGGATTGGTAGGATTGAGGGAGTTCAGCGAAAATTTTTAAAAGCCATGCACTTTAGAAAGTTTGGGATTTATCCACAAAGAGGTTGTGACAACAACATCTTATTAAAAATGTTTGATAGATTATCTCTAAACCAAAGAAGAACTAAATTTGTTTTAACATCAATGTATAGAATTCTCAAAGGGGATTTTGATTGTCCTAATATAGTTGAACAACTTCCATTTGCCATAAATCGAATCAATTCAAGGTCAAAAAATAAGTTTTATTTAGCTTATCCACGAACAAATCTATTTAAAAGCTCTCCTATCTACAATTTATGCAACTTATTTAACAAGTATGCTTCAGATGTTGATATTGACAATGTTAGCTATAAGAAATTCAAAAAAATTATAGATCAAAAAGTGCGCAGCAGTTAATCAATAAGTAATTATGTAATTTGATTTGTTTGTTATTTATCATCTGTAGAAGTGACGTATTGTATAAAATCTTTTTTTTTTAATGTAAGTAAGTATCTGTAATTGGCTTTTTGCTGTAGATACTGTTGAAATAAATAAATAAATAAAATAAATAAGCAGTTTGTTTGCTCTTGGATGATGGAATAGAAAGAGCTCAAAGACGATGGTAGGTCAAATATGTAGGCAGACAAAAGTAACTAGATTTGTCACCAGAATTCCCTAGCATTGCAGGCCTTTCAGCAATAGAAATCGCCCCAGACCTATAAATTTGCAATATTTGCAAGCCTTGCACTTTATCAGCTGGGTTGAAAATGCGCATGTCCAAAACAGAGTTTCTTGCAAATTGCAATGCAAGTCAAATTGCTCCATGTCAAGTGGGCTTTAACGACGGACCCCCGTGGGTGTACAACTTTCGAGCTGCCCACGGAAAAATACAAGAGAAACAAAATCTTGCTATGCCCGCTTAGCCACGAAAAATTGTTGTTTTTTTTATTCACGGGTATTAAACTTCACGTTTGTAGTATTTCTGGTTTACGCTCCGCTCGACATAAAACGTTGCGAAGGCGGAAAAAATGCATGAAGGACAAATCATGTCACGGTCATGAGTACTGTTTTTCGTTTCATCTGCCTATCCTCTATTTTTATTCTGATAGTTTCTTTTGTATTATACCCGGTTTCCACCTATGCATGCCCACCCCGATTCAAAAAACGCATCAGGTGACGCTGCCTTTGAAACCGGTGCAAATCCATGGGCTATCACGTGATGCGTTTTTTTAATCGGGGTGAGCATGCATTGGTGGAAACAGGGTATTGGAATGCAGGCATTATTTATTTATTTCTCTTACCAACATCGTAAGATGAGATTCATATACCGTCTCTGTAGCTTTACAAAAGTGTCACATTGACCATGCAGTGTTCTGAAGAGTCCCTTAAGGACGAAACAATTAACTGTCAACACTTAATAGGTGTCCATTAGATCTTGGACCCCCGTGAGTGTACAGCTTTCGAGCTGCCCACGAAAAAATACAAGGGAAACAAAATCTTTCTATGCCCGCTTAGCCACGAAAAATTGTTGGTTTTGTATATTTTATATTCTCTAATTCTTCATTATATTCATTCGTCTTCCGATTCGCTTAGCTCAAAAACTCTTAGACATTTTTTCTTAAAAGCTAGTTATAAATACATAAATAATAATAAATAAGTAAATAATTTTACGTTATTTACTTATTTTATTAGAGTACCTTTATATTTGTCCAAATACGTACATATATATAGGGGGATAGGTAAAAACTATAACGTAAAATAAAATCAAAATTAAAATAAAATTAAAAATTGAAATAAAATATTTAAATGTAAAAAATTTAATTTAAACCAGACTCGAAAGGGATCGTACCAAGCACCGATGCAGCGTTTCCTCTTTGAATTGCTAAACTTGTCCATTGAGTAATGAAGCTACGTGCTTTTGGGTACCATCCACCCGCTTTCCGTCATCCCTACATATACCAATCAGTTCTAAAACTGATGGAATATTAGCTGAAATAAGAGACCGCCTGTTAATCTGCCTATGGCGGGCCACACGACCTGCACTTTTTTTTGCAACTAAGGGCATGTAACCCATATTTATCGACTGTTTCGTTGCAAATGCAGACATGCGGCTCGCATACAGGCTGACTCACTCGTAAAGCAACGGACACACGGAAAGACGCGTTATCTAATAAGTTACCTAGTGTGGAAGAAGGCAAAGCACTTAGCCAGACGCCACTCTCCGGCTCTTGCAGTGCTAGGAATCTTGATTTGTCCACTATGGAATTTGAATTTAAAATAATATTGTCAATAATATTTTTTGTTAAGTTCTCAAATTGATCAATAGCTTCATTAAAAGCGGAGTCCGGATCAGAAAGAATATTTGTTGGTAAAATAGAAGGTAGGAAAGATTTAATGTCTGAAAGAGATCCTAGAAAAGCAGAAAAACATAATGTTGATGAATCCCTAATTCCTAAACCTCCCTTGACTGGTAGGGTGGAAAGTGACCAAGCTTTGTCATTTAGAAAACAATTTGTAATGCACTCTAAAGATGTTTTCAAAAGAGCATCAAAAATTTTTAAAGAATTAGGAACTCTCCAACAAGGAGCGCAGCGAAGAAGGTAAGTAATTCTTGGAATAGAAAACGAATGGTTTAAAAGGTAATATGCAATATGGGAATTAATTTGAATAAGATTTTTAGAAAATTTAGAGAAAGTTTCGGATTTCAAATTAAAAGCTTTTTTGATTTCACAATCAGAAAAAGGACAACCTAATAAGGTAATGTTAATTTTTGTAAAATTTTTAATTATAGAAGTGTAATTTGAACAAATTGGAGTATCTTTAGTTTTATTTATAACTGAATATTCACATTTTTTAAAATTTATTTTTAAACCGATATCTAAACAACATTTTTGTAGTTTATTAAAATCAGAAAAAACTATATATGGGTCACCAGCAAGGACGCCGTCATCGAGGTACCAAAAGTTTATTTCTGATTTTAAGTGTTGAATTATGGGGTGTAAAGCTAAACAGAACAAAGGAGGACCTAAAGGGTCTCCTTGCTGGACTCCTCTTTCTGAAAAAATGAAATGTTCTCCAAAAGACAAAATAAAGGGTTGTTGGTAACATTGTGAAATAAAAATGTAATATTCTGGTATATATTCGGCGACCCTTTTAAGTAATGTTTCACGGTTAACCATGTTAAAGGCATTGTAAAAATCAATTTTAATAACTACTTTGTTGGTATTATGTGGAAACATAAGGTAACGTCGAAAAGCATATGTGATAATTTCACATCCACTTTTGGTAGCAAAGCCTAGTTGATTTGGTCGAAAAACATTACCTAAAGAGTCATAGACTGACGAACAAACTATTTTTGCTACTAATCTTCGAAAACAAAGACCGACAGCTATTGGCCTAATACCGTTATCTTTCTTATTAAAAGCACAGAGTGAAACTCCAAAGAAAATCGGAGAAATTGGCTCAGGGATTAATCCTTGGAGAATGTGAAAAACAAAAGTGGATAAAGCCGATAAAAGATCTGAAGAAAAAACACCGAGATCCTCACCAATTAAATCCTTCAAATGCTGAGGTCTTAATGCATCAAGACCTCCTGCCGAGCCTGGTTTAAAAGAAAAAATTGATTTCATTATGTTGGTCTCTGATAAAAAATGTAGGTTAAAATCTTTGGAATAATTGGTTAAGAATGGAAAATTTTGAGCCTCGTCGTGTTTTGGATGTTTTTCTTTTAATTTTTTCAATGTTTCTGCATTTTTCGGCGCCAGTGTATCTTCGGATGAAATCAAAGGTATAGCTCCTCTAATGTCACCTTCTGAAATTTTTCCCTCTATTTTCTTGGCCAGATGTTTTTCATTATTCTTGATTGGGTTATTTTCTTTGGTTGTTGAAGATCTCCGTGAAGTTTGAAGCGATTCAATTAAAAGTTTTGTAGGCAACTGCTTCAAATCATTCCATTTTTTTAAATTTTCTTTAATAAGGGAGGACAGAGATTTCTTTTGTTTGCGCCTTTTTTCTCAGGAACTTGAAGAACAACATAGCAAAACAGTAATAAGTGAAGCCAAGGCTTAAGACAAGTGTCTGGTTTACAGCAATTTCTAAGTAATAATGTGAGTTCTTCCGCAACTAAAGAGCGTGCAGCTTTTGGAATTGTTTTTACTACTGGAATGAATGGTTTTAAATTACTTAAAAGTGAATTTATTTCTATAGCGTCCAAATTATCTTCGTCTAAAGAAGTAAAAGAGTCTTTATGCTTGATGGCATAATGTTGTTGTTTTTCTTATTTTTGCAATGTTTTCTGCATATTTCACATATTGAATCTGAATTTTGTGAAAGAGGAGAGTTATTGTAGTTAATGGTAGTTGAATTTTGCGAAGGAAAGTCTTCATCGGGATGCTTTTGTGATAACTGATTGGTGAATTTTAAGACCGTTGTCATTTTTAAAGGTTTTATTGCAAAATTTACATAAAGATTTTTTCATTTGGATTGTATTTTCTTTTTTGTCTTCCTTTAGTGGTTTTAAAAGATCGAAGTGTCCATGGTCCAAATTTCCAGTAAAAAGAAGTTGAATTGTTTGGTTACTATTAGCGTTTTCAATTTTACTTGATGAGCTTTTTAATGTTAAAAATGATTTTTCTAATATGTCGGTATTGGGATCAAAAACAAATATTTCAAAATTTATTAGTTGTATATTCGATAGGGCCTGGCATTCTAAATAAGTACCAAAAGTACCGTCCTGGAACATTAAATTAAAATATTTTTCTTTTGAATTTTGAACCGTATTTTCCAGAAAATTTGAAAATAGATCCCAATTATCTCTAATGTACGAAACAGCATGTTTTCTTAGATTTAGATGATATTCTTCGGTGTTGTAAAGAAATTTACTTACAGAGTTGAAGAGGCAATTTCCATTTCCAGTGATGGAGATTTTTGTGAATTTTGACATCTATAAAAAATTTCGAAAATCTTGACATTTTCTTTTCAAAACATTCCAAATATTTGGCAGAGCTTCTCAGGTTGATTCTTTCCGCTTGAATTGAGGACTTAGGGTTAAGGTTTGAGGTGATAGTTTTATTTTTAAAAAGTTGTTATTATTTCTTGCAAAAATGTAGAAAATTGTAAATATATTTTTTTTTGTTAAGTTGATTGACAGTTGATAGACACTGTAAATAATACATTTGATTCCACCAATTCCGTGATGCAAGGGAAAAAGATAAGTGTGAACCAGGCAATACATAGAAAAAAAGCGTTTAATCCAAAGAAATTCAAGGAACCCTAGAAGACGCATCCCCATTATATAATACGCAAATTCATTCATCATGCATGAAATCTCAGAAAATTTCGCCGAATCCTCGCAGGCAACACTGTAAGAGGTATAAAAGAGAAATCGATGAAAAACCATGGGCGTGCAGATTTTGTTGAAAATAAAATAAATAATTATATACATTTTCCTATAAAATTTTTGCACCCAAAATTATAAAATTTAAATAAGTGTAAAATATTACCGGTACACCTTTGACAGCCATTCTATTTAAAGGACTCTTTTTAAAGAATAATTTTTTTTATCGATTTATAATATTAGAAATCAATAACTTATTTACAGCTGGTAATATCCGTAGTTTTGATTTTTATTATTTTTCCCTAAAGATAAGAAATCTACTTTATATTATTTTTTCTGGATATAGAAAAGTGTTACTTTAATCCCAAAAATTTAAAACACAGGTAAAAGTGTTTCTTTTTATTTCAAATTGTCAAAGGTGTTTTTTTAGCTTTTTACTCTTTCACCTTGGTAATACATTGCTCTTAGTAAATTTTTTACAGTAAGTAGATTTGTTCTGTTAAAAAAAGTCAAAACTCCGAATTATATACTCAGACCTTGAGGATTTAAAGAGTCTATTTGATCCCCTAGTGTACAAGGTGCATTTTCGAAACTTTTGGGTGTTTTCGGTTTCTATGTTTATAATATTGATAGGCGATGTTTACCATCATTATTCTATTCAAATTAAAGCACAGTAAGGTGTAGTCGTTTTTTCTTCAATCTTCTCTAGAAGTTCCCGAAACCACCCAAATGATAAAAATGGGACAGCCTATACTTATAATATAGATTTTTTGTTATATTTTATAAGCAAAACTCTTGCCTCGAAAGAAAAAGCACTCATTGGTTTATTTTACCAAAATCCATTCATTAGTTTATTAAACTCTAGAAATTAGTTTTTTAGAAAATATTTGGTATGAGTCTGTGTTTTTTTACATTTGCAAATGTTAAAAAATATGACTTATTCAGTTTTATCAACAAAATACTTTTGATTTCCATAAAAAAATCTATTTAATATTTATTTACCAAATAAATAAAAATGAAAAAATTATTATTTATAATTAAGTGATTATTATACAGGGTGTTCCATAACTTAGGCGCCATAGTGCAGCAGGTGATAGAGGAGGTTATTTCCAAGAAAAAAGTTTATATAACATGGGGTCAACATTCATCTGTTTTTAAGATATAGAATTTTTAAAGAGGAGTGGGTGAAAACGGGTTATACAAAAAAAAATCTGTCACAGCCAGCTGAATACTCAGCCAATTGTAATTAAAAAATGTGGTACTCCTTTTTTGATAATATTACAAGTGGAGGAGGTACGGGCTGTCAAAATAACCTCGAAAATGTATAAAAAATAATAATTTTTAAATTAATTTTTGCTTTCTCTTTTAAAAAATATCAATAATATTTCATTATTATGTCTCGCTAGAGACTTGTTTTTATTAACAAAAAATATTTAAAAAACATTGCATTTAATATGGCATTCATAAATGTTCATACCAAAAAAATAGTATTTTCTAAAAAAATTGACTGACAAACTTTTTTCAAATTAATTTTTTTAAATTAATTTCAATTTACTGCTTTTGTTCTAATACAAGACTACGCAATTTCATATTTTTACTGCGTTTTTTTAAAAAGTTATTATCACAAAAGTTAAAAAAATAACAAGTTTTTGATCAGACATGACCTCCTCTATCACTTGTTGGTCTATGGCCCCTAAGTTATGGGACACCCTGTATATACAAACATTATTAAATTTGGCAAATATAAGAATTAAGAACAATATTTTAATCCATTTGACTCAAGGCTCTCTTTTAATTAATCACCAGGGACTATGCAGTAAGTAAGTGAAAAGGAAGTTAAAACTCTTTTTTTTCTGTGTAAAAGTAGGTATTACCTTTTTTCTTCTTATAGTTATATTTGTTAATTCTAACTACTTTTTTACATCATTACATGATGATCGAACATCAAAAACAACTAGTGAAATATATTATGTATACTTTATAATAAAAAGAGATAGTTGAATATTTAACTACTAACCACTAGTAATAAGTAGTTTTCTTAATTTGAACTAGTCTTTAACACCTGACCTTGGGCAAGGCATTTGGTACAAGATAGTGCCTACTAGGTGCTAAACGAACATACTGAGGATCAAAGTGGTCAGAACAAAGACATGCCCATTTTTTCCTTATTAAGGCCAATAATCTCCCTCCAAAGCTCTCTCTTGTTTGGATCAGGGGAACCTAGTAAACTCATAAATTTGAATATTTTTAAAATGTTTAATAACTGTACAGTAGCATGACATAACATAACATCACAGAGTGAAAATGGTTGTTTACATTGGAAATATATTTTTTAGAGTTATATATTATTGCCAGAATAAATTAAGAAACTTTTCCAAAAAAACCCAAACACTAGAGGTGGGAAACTAAGGGAATTTGCAACAATAAATAATGTTTCTTAAAACTTCTTTGTAAAATAAATCACTAATATTTTGTAAAAAAAGTTATAAACCACACCACTGCCTTACCAAATCGTAAACAATATGACGGTTTCTGGAAGAGATTCAAACTTACCGGTGAAATGATAAATCCAGCCACTTCTCGTCACTTTTGTCACACAGAATGCACTTCTTAGGCATTTTTAAAGTTATTTAATAAAAAAAAATCTTTATTTTGTGATAAATATTGCAAAAAACAACGAAAACGCAGGTTTATTCGGATAACCTCTCAAAGGCAACAACAAATGATGCAAGGGTGACGTTTGGTCTACATGGTTGCCGCTATTAATTTTTTTTCTGAAAAATAGCGAACAAAAATCAGTTTTTTGCATTTTACGTGAGAACGATAAGTCGTAGGGCAAAATTTATTGTATGAGAAATATTACCCATAGGATTCCCTACAATCGGTCTCCATAGTCTATAGGTACTACAACCACACGTTTAGAAGAAAATTTCAAAAAATTATGTTTTTTGCAATTTATGCAAAAACGGTAAGTCATAAAAAAAAACTTTATTGACATAAAATGATCAAGACACAATTCTCTACAATGCGACAATGACAATTTACAGCTCTACAACCATATGTGTTGAAGACAGAGGGTGCCGAAAATGACCATTATATACTTTTTTGCGTTTTACGCAAAAACCATAAGTCATAGAGCTGTGACTCACATAGGTGAATTGTAGAGAATGGCGTCCTGGAGATTTCTTGTCTATAGTGTGTTTGTCTAGGATCTACCGTTTTTGAATAAAATAAAATAATAGTTTTTGCAAATTTGGCGCCCTATATA
The DNA here is from genome assembly GCA_963576565.1 of Aspidapion aeneum. Taxonomy (NCBI): domain Eukaryota; kingdom Metazoa; phylum Arthropoda; class Insecta; order Coleoptera; family Brentidae; genus Aspidapion; species Aspidapion aeneum. The sequence goes on from OY755046.1 coordinate 9,451,283, forward strand.
TTCTACACGTAGTTGTAAACCTGTGGCCCAAAAGGAAAGAATGTAGAAAATTGTGTCCTTTAACATTTTATGTTTATAAAGTTTCTTTCTACGACTAAAAAAAACACAATTTTTGACAACTTAGCTGCCATCTACCTTCTAAACATGTTGTTGTAGACCTATAGACTATGGAGATTGATTGTAAAGACTCGTATGGGTAATATTTCTCTAAAATAAAATTCTTCTCTACGACTTACCGTAAAATGCAAAAAACTGATTTTTGTCAATTTTGGTGCCCTCTATCTTCTATACATGTAAGTCTAGAGCTATAACCTTTAAGAAAAATTGTAAAGGAATTTTTGAAGTGTAAACTTCTTTAGGCGCGTTTAGTAGTTTTTGTGGGTACTGAATTGAACTGAGCCGTCAGACTCGGCTATGTAACGTTCATTCGGGTGAAGTCGGCTCGAGTCGACTAACTGTGAGAGGAACATTCAGCGAGCAATATGATGCAGATGAAGGCCAGTATTATTAATTTCGCCTTGTTAAAGTTTACACTTCTGCCATGTGGTCTTAAGCACACACATTTTTTTTTTGTCAACAAAGGTTTTCTCTGCGACGTTCCATTTTCGCGTAAAATCAAATCAAAAAGCTTTTTGAGTTTTCCAGAGTTGCCCAGGGGAGTTTTGTAGACTAATTTTTTTAAGCTATATATATATATATATATATATATATATATATATGTATATATATATATATATATATACATATACATATATTATATAAAGAAGAGGTTTTTTTAACTTTCGTGATCAAAACATTTAACTTAAATTTATTTGGACTAAAAGCAAGAGTTATTTTTATACCGAAAACATTTGTAGTGAGAACAATAATTAATAGTTAAAAGTGCAGTTTAGTCATCTGGTTTTAATAACTTTTTAAATAACACCTAGGAATACAAAACTAATAAACTATTTATGAACTCTAACCTCACACCAAAGAAATTTAATTACACTTACTTTCAGTTGAACGTTTTAAACACTTAAATGGAGTCCCGTTTTTTTCAGAAAACCGAAAACCAAATCAATATTTTAAACTGCGCATTCGCTACCGTACTTTTTCTTCTCACATAAAATATCTCCCTCTCAGCTGTGGTCGAGCATATGTGAAGTTAGTAAGTGGAAGATAATTTTATGTAATCAGAAAGAGAGAGGTGCGCATGTGCAGTTAAAAAAAATTGTTTGCATTACAGAATATCGCCGCTAGTTATTTTGTGTTTTTGCAAAAAACAAGCTCAAGTTGGTTGACTGCACAAAAATTGCAATTTTGTGCTAATCGTTGTACGTTCTATAAAAATCGACAATCAACAATCTTCGAAAAAAACCAACTTTAGCTGATTATTTCTAATTTATACTTTCCTTTTAATTCAAAATAGATAAGAATTTAAACCGCCACATAGATCTATAAAAACAGGGACTTAAAAGCAAATGTTTTATGATTTTTGTTAAGTTTAGGTACCTATGTAAACAAAAATTTACCGAATGATTATTGGATAACATATTCTAACTTAAAAAAAAAACTTTTTTTCAAACATTTATATACATATGTGCATATAGTCACACAGACAGACATGCATACATACATATCTAGAGGTTATACTTACAACCTATAATTAAATTGTATAGAAAAACATTATTAATGATAAGATCTCAAAAAAAAATCAATGAAAACAATCCTTTTCTCACATAGGATGGTAAACATATTCTATTACAGGTACATGTATAGCAATCCAAAACGTAAGCCGAATTCAATAACAAAATATTCTTTTGAGTTTTATTAGTTACCATTTTACTTATGTACCTACATCAAAATTACAAGTTATAAAAGTACTGGCAACATTGTTGCGAATTTGAAAGAAATCCCCAGTATAATACTTTTTGTGTCTGATGAAGTTTAGGATTTCTATACGGGGTCTACCTTTAGTTGAATGTTTTTGGTTTAATCTCAGATGCTTTTTTTTAACTATCGTCACCATTTTAAATAACCGAATCATCACATTGCGGTAGTCTTCGTTGCTTTCAAATTCTTCTACTTCATGCAATTCATCTTATTTTTATTAACTTTGTATGCAGTTTGAGCATATTGCCGGGTATAAGGACTATTTTTGGGTTTCGTTTGCAAATATTAATACTAAGAACCTTCAAAAAAATTTTCATTGGTTGTGATTTCCAAAAGGATCAGAACACACTCTTCCAAAGTAACTCGTAGAGTATCGTAAATATCTATCTTTTTGGTAATTACATATTATATTTTTGATCGGCTGACAATGCAATACAGTGAAACCTCTCCTTGCGGACACCTCTATTAAACGGACACTCCCTTTAAGCGGACAAATTTTTTGGAACCAAGCTTTTCCCTATTTTTTTACATGTAAAATTCACTCCTATAACCGAACACTTTAATAACCGGACGAGGACAATTTTTTTTGGTTAAAAAATTCTGAAACCTCCCTTAACCGGACACGAAATTCTAACAACAGGACGGAGCGCTGCACGACATGCATATGTTGGCAACAACACACTCTGCAGCCGGGGAATAACCTCTTTCCGTTTTAATGCGACGACTACTTTATTCGACGGGGCGGGACTGCTGTGTTTTATTTTTGTTGTTCAATTGGGTGGTAATAGATCTCTTTGAAATAGTGCCTAGTAAAAACTTCTTAGTTTACGTGAAAAAATGGAAGTTGTTAACGTTTCGGAGAAGAAACATCTATCAGCACGAAAGATCGCTGAAAAATTTAATATCGGAAAAACTCAAGCAGTGGAAATCTTTAATAAATGTATATTAAAATTTCGCAGTTCCCTCTCATAAGCGGACACCTCCAATAAGCGAACAAAATCGACGGAACCGTGAGTGTCCGCTTATGGGAGGTTTCACTGTACTTGACTAGGTCCTTATCCTCTTCACTTAAAATATCTACCTTTAAATTGAAACACTAGTACTTTCAACCATGTGAGGGAGTACTAAGTATTTATAAAACAACAATCTCACTGCCCCTCAAAACAGGATCAGTGGATGTTCGGGTTCAATTCTCTTACGAGACTGCCTTTATGACTTGGTTCTCTAGGTGGGGATGCGTAGTGAAACACCAACATTAGAGTACAAAAAGTTTAATTAATCATGTTCTTGGCTAAATTTACATCTGTTGGATCTTATGGATCTTAACCTAATTTTACTTGGTTAGTTAAGGGTTAGTTACTTATGACCTAAGTTAGTAGTATTTTTTTTGTTGTTACATACGAGGTAGGTATTTAAAATAGAATCAGAATTGTCCCAAGTTTTCCTTTAAAATACTGATATCCGAGTTATTTTCTTATGTTTTTAGGTTAGGTTAGGATTATCCCTTTATGTTTCTCCTGATAGTTTATTCCATTTTTAAGTTAATTTAGAATTTAGTTATTCTGTTTCCATTAAAAAAAGGAAGAAAACTAAACTATTGTAAAGCTTTCATCAAGAGGTTATATCACAGAAAAAAAAAGTATAATACCACTTTTTAGAATGTTAAGACCACGTTGGTGCGCCAGTGAAAGAGTTTCAGTACCAACTAAAAGGAACACGTTTGGGCGCCAGTGAAAAACATTCACTCCAACAAAAAAAAGGCCCTGTGAGGGAGTACTAAGTATTGTTTTTATGTTTCTTTATGTTTTCTTTATTTTTCCCACTTAGCTGCTTCTATTAAGCCAATGCTGAAATGGCAGTCCATAGGCACTGGAGGATTCCACCGCTACCCAACCTTGGTCGCTCTACTCTGGTACTCGCCAACAGCTCCACAGTAACAGGAACTCGCTACAGGCAACAACCAGAAGAAGACCGAAAGACGCAGGCCAAGAAGAAGACCAAAGAAGAAGACCCTCAAAGGTCATGAGGGCCTATGCTTCCAAAATGGGGTAATCCAATGTACGGGTAACGTTCAAGTCTTACGTAGACAGCATGGCTTGGGGCGAATTCAAATTAATTCCGCGAAGCGGGGCTCGTCTTTAGTTTTTGTCAACCAAACACGGCTCCAGAACCAAACTATAGCCAAACTAAAGGCTCTCTCATGTAAAAACCGCCAACGGCGTCTCTACGGACACGAAATAAGCCCTCAAAAGCTCTCCCCAAAAACAGGCGTCCCGTCCCTTCCAAATTTTTCTGACAGAGAAAAAAAAGACGTTCCGCTCCAAAAATTGACAGGGAAATTGACAGAGACGCGCCAGTGTTCCCAACTACAACGAACAACCTATGTTCCCTCCTCTCAGTCTCATGCCAGTCCAGGGCTATCAAAATGGACGGGCCACGATCCTCCACTTTGTTGACGTCACATCCGGGGCTGATTTTTTTTTTGATGGTCACGTTACGACTCAGCTGATTGTCTTTAAAATATTGAAGTTGGAATGACGGTTCATGGATATTTGATTGTTTTTTAAATAAAGCCGTTTTTGAGATTGTTTTTACTTTATTCTGGCAGAACAATTTTTTTTTAATGTATAGTAAGCCCTAATTTTTTATAGCCGCTTCATTAGCTCACACAAAAATTAAGTTTAAAGCAGAAGCGAATGTGACAAAGTCAAATACATGTCAAATATAACAGTTGGCATGTGGTACATGGCGGGTAATTTGAATTCAAAATAAGGAATGCTAAATCTTGAAGATTTTAACCTTTTAATCATGTTGCTTCCTTACAAACCTTTGGTGGAATATCGGGATGGTGTCTGAGACTATTTCACTGAAATTTTGCTGAAATCTGTAGTGCCATTTTGAAAATATCATAAAAAAACGTCTGGCCTCCCATAAGACCCAATGTAAAATTCAGCCCCGGGAGAACAGCTGATTTTTTCAGGGTCGTGCTTTCAACCAATCAGCGATCGAATAGCAGCGGCCATATTGGATTTACGTAAGAAAAGTCCATAAGGTTGAACTTCTTACGCGTTATGTTTTTTTGTGTGTGATCGGCTTTAATCTGTCACCTGTTCTGTGTCATGGTCGATGTCAAATAAATGTCAAAACAAATATTTTTGGGGCAAGGCCTAGGCCCCCTTTTACCAAAATAGTGATAACTCGGTAAACAGTGCGACTCAAAAAAAGGCTAGTAGTCCAATCAAGCGGTCGTGTAACGTTCTAGTGAAGATGTTTTCAGTGTGCAGTGTCTCAGAGACGTTTCTTACCACACCCCATCGCTTCACTCATAAATCAGCAGGCACATGGGCAAGGCCCTATAAATACGACCATGAAAGATGTGAAACAACGACACTAGGGTCCGAGATGAACCACACGGCCCGACAGGAATATGAGAGAAGACAGGAGACACAACTCTAAAGGTAGGAAAGTACCATAAACTGATCTTAAATTTAGCAAGGATTTATTCCCAAAAGGCTCTATGATATTTTGAATATTATGACCCATCAGTAGTGTACCTACATAACTGAGCCAAATATAAGCTCAGGACAATTACAGTGTGTCACACAATACCTGTAAAGCCAGAAAGTAGAAAGTAACATATTCCCTTTTGTCTTTTAGTTACAAAGGAGTACCAGGGTACGAATTAACTAAACCAGTCCTCGCAGTTTATTCATCAGCACTTCTTCAACATCCACCAAGGTACAATCCCAGTATTAGCTATCTATAAGACTATTGGTAGTAATTTTGACTTGGATACATATGCCTTACTGTAAGTTTCAATTTTTAATATATAACAGTTGTTTCTTTCGCAGATATTATTTACCAGCCGTAAAGATAAAGTAGAAAAGTAAAAACAGATGTCACACATTTATTTTATCAATCTGGTTATCTCTCTCCTAGATACAGAAAGGTGAAAGCAGTCGAACGGGGTGATTTGAGTAAAACAACAGTTACTTTATAATTTATTTGTACGGGAATTCTGGACCGATACAAAATGTAGAAAAAGTAGTTTTGTGAGATGTACCATTAAAAAGTTTTCCGACATACCACAGGCATAGAATTTAAAAATGCTAAAGAACATACTTACCGGGTTCTAGCTTGGCTAATAAGCTCTCCTCACCACTGGAGGACATTTATGGCCAACCGAATCGTCCACATTCAAGATATTGTTCCCATAGAATCCTGCCAATATGTGCCTACAGCCTTAAACACGGCTGATTGTGCCTCTAGAGAGATATCTCCTTTAGAGCTATTAGAACATCCACTGTGGTGGCAGGGTCCTGACTTTCTACTCCAAGACTATAATAGTTGGCCATATCCACCAGCTATCATCTTGGATAAGCTTCCCGAAGCTGCGGCTAAAAAAAAGCCTTGGTTTTAATACTTCTAACAAGATTTTCATCTTTGCGAAAAATTCAACGCTCTATAGCATATTATTCTAGATTTTTAGATATCTATTTTAAACGCAAAACATTTGAGTCGCAAGCCATCTCTTCTTCTGAATAGTCAGAGCATATTATTTTAAAAGGCTTTCCGTTTTCGGTCTAGAAGCAAATAATATTACTTTTTGGCAATAGACCATTTCCCCCTAGTTGGACCTCGCTGAATCCGAATATCTCTGTTGCCAACTCGAAAAATCGACAGGGACAGAGAAAATCCCCCCCAAACCCCCAAAAACCTGTTTTTTTTCAGTTTTATGCAATTTTCTCGAAAACTAACCTTTTTATCAAAAATTGCAAAGAAGAGTTTTTTGTGGAGAATAGAATTTCCTTTCCAACGATGTATTAGTCAATAAGGTTAGGAAAAGCAAGTAGCTCTTCAGTGGCGTACGTAAATTGGGATTATTTAGAAAAAACATATTTATTATAGGTTTTTAAAAATTTTCTCAAAAACTACACTTTTTAGGAAAAAATATGTAGTATAGTTTATTGTAGAACATAACATTTTCTTTTAAAAACTTTATTAAAATGTCGGGTTGTTGCCACATTTAAGGCTTCAGGGGCGTACTAATTTAAACTTATTTTCAAAAATAACTGAAAAACCTCAGAAAATTAGGAAACCGTTTTATAATTGGAGGTGACTTTAATGCAAAAAATACCTACTGGGGATCTAGACTGACGAATTCTAAAGGAAAATAACTTTTGCAAGCTATTAGTGAATATCAATGTGAGCCGATATCAACTGGTAAGCCCACATACTATCCAACAGATCCAGGAAAAATTCCAGATCTAATTGATTTTTTTATAGTAAAAAATATATCTTTAAGTTTTGTAGATATAGAAGAAAGTTTTGATTTACACTCAGATCATTCACCTATTATTCTAACTCTTAGTAAAAACATAATAAAGAAAGAAGCAAATATCTCACTAGTTAATAAACTGACTGACTGGATTAGTTTTAAACAAAGTCTGTCAGAAAAAATAAACCTATCAGTACCATTGCAAACGCCAGAACAAATCGATAAAGAAGTTGATTATTTTGTTACAAATATTCAACAAGCAGTTTGGGAAAACAGTCCAAAACCAAAGAGAATTTTTAAGGGAAAAAACTATCCAAAGGAAATTAGAGACCTTATATTGGAAAAAAGGAAACTAAGAAGAAAGTGGCAACAAAGCCGTGATCCTCGGGACAAAACAAATCTCAACAACATGACGCAGCGCATTAGGCGAGAAATTCTAGTAATAAAAAATGAATCTATTAACCATTTTCTTAATGAACTTACAGATGATAAAAATACCGACTATTCCCTTTGGAAAGCAACCAAAGATTTTAAAAGACCAATTATCCAAATTCCACCCATACGAAAATCTAACAACCAGTGGGCAAGGAGTAACGAAGAAAAAGCAGATATTTTTGCAAGTCATTTAGAAAAAACATTTCAGCCCCATGAAGCACCAGATGAACACTTTCATTTAAATGAACCCCATCAAATCGAGGACCATATTAAGCTTACATCACCAAAAGAAATATTAACAGAAATCAAAAATATTAATTCGAAAAAAGCCCCAGGGTATGATCTTATTAACGGGGTAGTCATAAAACAACTCCCCAGAAAAGTTATCGTAAAACTATGCAACCTAATTAATGCGTCTTTTAGGCTTAGGTATGTACCTAAACTGTGGAAAGTTGCAGAAGTTATCATGATTCCAAAACCGGGAAAACCACTCCATGACGTGTCATCTTACAGGCCAATATCTTTGCTGCCAATTATATCCAAGCTCTATGAAAAATTATTGCTTAAAAGAATAAAACCCATCATAGAAAGACAAGAAATTATTCCATCTCATCAATTTGGTTTTCGAGACAAGCATTCCACGATAGATCAAGTACACAGAATTACTAATATAATAGAAAAAGCACTAGAAGAGGGAAAAGTTTGTTCTGCAGTTTTTCTAGATGTAGCACAAGCATTTGACAAAGTGTGGCATGAAGGCCTTAATTTTAAACTAAAAAGGTTTCTGCCAAAACAATATTCGGATATTTTGGAATCATACATATCTGATAGACATTTTAGAGTAAAACAGGAAGACTCATACTCAAATTTAAGAGAAATTCAAGCAGGCGTGCCCCAGGGTAGCGTACTAGGCCCTTATCTATACTTATTATTCACTTGTGATATCCCAAAGCCAGAAAATTGTCACTTAGCAACATTTTCCGATGATACTGGTTTATTGACGGTAGAAAAATCTATTGAAAAATGCATAGAAAAACTTCAGGATACAGTCACCCAAATTCACAGTTGGACCACAAAGTGGCGAATAAAATTAAATGAAACCAAATCAATTCATGTTGATTTTACAAACAAAAATATAAATCACATACAAATAACAATTAACAACATTCCAGTACCATATTCGAATCAGGCAAAATATCTAGGTATGACACTTGATGCCAAATTGCGCTGGAAAGCACATGTTAAGAAAAAAAAAAGAAGAACTTGAGATAAGGTATAGAAAAATGAACTGGCTAATTGGAAGGAAGTCCAATTTAACAATTCATAATAAGTTACTGCTTTATAGACAAATACTGAAACCAGTATGGACATATGGTATTCAACTATGGGGTTGTGCTAAAGAGAGTAACATTCTAGTTGTACAGAGATTTCAAAATAAAGTATTAAGAAACATTGTGAATGCACCTTGGTACGTTCGAAATAGTGACCTTCATCGAGATCTAAAAATCGAAACTGTAGCAGAGACTATAAAAAAGTACGCAAAAAGCCATGAAGATAGACTCCATCGGCATGTGAATGTGGAAGCAATTCAGCTTCTAGACAATACTATGCTAGTTCGACGACTAAAAAGAGTGAAGCCGTTTAAACTAAGTGAATTACACACAAAACAAAATAATGCTATAAACACAACACAATTGTGAGTTACAGACTAAACAAAGCGGGGAGAACTGTTGAGTTAACCCTAAGTTTAAATCTGACTTTTCTAGTAAATTAAGTTAAAACAAAATTGCTAATTAGTCTTACTGACTAGATTGTAATAAAAAAAACACAGTGTGTTTGACAAATAAAAAAAAAAATAAAAAAAATAACTGAAATAATCAGTTTTTTATTGAGGATAAGATAATTTCTTTTTAAATGATATATTACAACGTGAGGTTAATGTTATGATAAATACTTCAAAAAGTTTCGTAATTTATACCTACTAAAATAAAATGTTTCCAAATTAAAATAAACTGTTTTTTGATTAGATTAGATATTTTGAGTTATCTGAATAAGTATTTAACACTGCTTTGGAGTCAGTTATAAATAAATTAAATAAAAAAAAAAATAAAATTGAAATTGAAACTGAAATTGAAATTGTTGAAATTGAAATTGAAATTAAAATTAAAATTGAAATTGAAATTGAAATTGAAATTGAAATTGAAATTGAAATTGAAATTGAAATTGAAATTGAAATTGAAATTGAAATTGAAATTGAAATTGAAATTGAAATTGAAATTGAAATTGAAATTGAAATTGAAATTGAAATTGAAATTGAAATTGAAATTGAAATTGAAATTGAAATTGAAATTGAAATTGAAATTGAAATTGAAATTGAAATTGAAATTGAAATTGAAATTGAAATTGAAATTGAAATTGAGATTGAGATTGAGATTGAGATTGAGATTGAGATTGAGATTGAGATTGAGATTGAGATTGAGATTGAGATTGAGATTGAGATTGAGATTGAGATTGAGATTGAGATTGAGATTGAGATTGAGATTGAGATTGAGATTGAGATTGAGATTGAGATTGAGATTGAGATTGAGATTGAGATTGAGATTGAGATTGAGATTGAGATTGAGATTGAGATTGAGATTGAGATTGAGATTGAGATTGAAATTGAAATTGAAATTGAAATTGAAATTGAAATTGAAATTGAAATTGAAATTGAAATTGAAATTGAAATTGAAATTGAAATTGAAATTGAAATTGAAATTGAAATTGAAATTGAAATTGAAATTGAAATTGAAATTGAAATTGAAATTGAAATTGAAATTGAAATTGAAATTGAAATTGAAATTGAAATTGAAATTGAAATTGAAATTGAAATTGAAATTGAAATTGAAATTGAAATTGAAATTGAAATTGAAATTGAAATTGAAATTGAAATTGAAATTGAAATTGAAATTGAAATTGAAATTGAAATTGAAATTGAAATTGAAATTGAAATTGAAATTGAAATTGAAATTGAAATTGAAATTGAAATTGAAATTGAAATTGAAATTGAAATTGAAATTGAAATTGAAATTGAAATTGAAATTGAAATTGAAATTGAAATTGAAATTGAAATTGAAATTGAAATTGAAATTGAAATTGAAATTGAATGAATTGAAATTGAAATTGAAATTGAAATTGAAATTGAAATTGAAATTGAAATTGAAATTGAAATTGAAATTGAAATTGAAATTGAAATTGAAATTGAAATTGAAATTGAAATTGAAATTGAAATTGAAATTGAAATTGAAATTGAAATTGAAATTGAAATTGAAATTGAAATTGAAATTGAAATTGAAATTGAAATTGAAATTGAAATTGAAATTGAAATTGAAATTGAAATTGAAATTGAAATTGAAATTGAAATTGAAATTGAAATTGAAATTGAAATTGAAATTGAAATTGAAATTGAAATTGAAATTGAAATTGAAATTGAAATTGAAATTGAAATTGAAATTGAAATTGAAATTGAAATTGAAATTGAAATTGAAATGGAAATGGAAATGGAAATGGAAATGGAAATGGAAATGGAAATGGAAATGGAAATGGAAATGGAAATGGAAATGGAAATGGAAATGGAAATGGAAATGGAAATGGAAATGGAAATGGAAATGGAAATGGAAATGGAAATGGAAATGGAAATGGAAATGGAAATGGAAATGGAAATGGAAATGGAAATGGAAATGGAAATGGAAATGGAAATGGAAATGGAAATGGAAATGGAAATGGAAATGGAAATGGAAATGGAAATGGAAATGGAAATGGAAATGGAAATGGAAATGGAAATGGAAATGGAAATGGAAATGGAAATGGAAATGGAAATGGAAATGGAAATGGAAATGGAAATGGAAATGGAAATGGAATGGAAATGGAAATGGAAATGGAAATGGAAATGGAAATGGAAATGGAAATGGAAATGGAAATGGAAATGGAAATGGAAATGGAAATGGAAATGGAAATGGAAATGGAAATGGAAATGGAAATGGAAATGGAAATGGAAATGGAAATGGAAATGGAAATGGAAATGGAAATGGAAATGGAAATGGAATGGAAATGGAAATGGAAATGGAAATGGAAATGGAAATGGAAATGGAAATGGAAATGGAAATGGAAATGGAAATGGAAATGGAAATGGAAATGGAAATGGAAATGGAAATGGAAATGGAATGGAATGGAAATGGAAATGGAAATGGAAATGGAAATGAAATGGAAATGGAAATGGAAATGGAAATGGAAATGGAAATGGAAATGGAAATGGAAATGGAAATGGAAATGGAAATGGAAATGGAAATGGAAATGGAAATGGAAATGGAAATGGAAATGGAAATGGAAATGGAAATGGAATGGAAATGGAAATGGAAATGGAAATGGAAATGGAATGGAAATGGAAATGGAAATGGAAATGGAAATGGAAATGGAAATGAAATGGAAATGGAAATGGAAATGGAATGGAATGGGAAATGGAAATGGAAATGGAAATGGAAATGGAATGGAAATGGAAATGGAAATGGAAATGGAAATGGAAATGGAAATGGAAATGGAATGGAATGGAATGGAAATGGAATGGAAATGGAATGGAATGGAAATGGAAATGGAAATGGAATGGAAATGGAAATGGAAATGGAAATGGAAATGGAAATGGAAATGGAAATGGAAATGGAAATGGAAATGGAAATGGAAATGGAAATGGAATGGAAATGGAAATGGAAATGGAAATGGAAATGGAATGGAATGGAATGGAAATGGAAATGGAAATGGAAATGGAATGGAATGGATGAAATGGAAATGGAAATGGAAATGGAAATGGAAATGGAAATGGAAATGGAAATGGAAATGGAAATGGAAATGGAAATGGAAATGGAAATGGAAATGGAAATGGAAATGGAAATGGAAATGGAATGGAAATGGAAATGGAAATGGAAATGGAAATGGAAATGGAAATGGAAATGGAAATGGAAATGGAAATGGAAATGGAAATGGAAATGGAAATGGAAATGGAAATGGAAATGGAAATGGAAATGGAAATGGAAATGGAAATGAAATGGAAAATGGAAATGGAAATGGAAATGGAAATGGAAATGGAAATGGAAATGGAAATGGGAAATGGAAATGGAAATGGAAATGGAACTGGAAATGGAAATGGAAATGGAAATGGAAATGGAAATGGAAATGGAATGGAATGGAAATGGAAATGGAAATGGAAATGGAAATGGAAATGGAAATGGAAATGGAATGGAAATGGAAATGGAAATGGAAATGGAATGGAAATGGAATGGAAATGGAAATGGAAATGGAAATGGAAATGGAAATGGAAATGGAAATGGAAATGGAAATGGAAATGGAATGGAAATGGAAATGGAAATGAAATGGAAATGGAAATGGAAATGGAAATGGAAATGGAAATGGAATGGAAATGGAAATGGAAATGGAAATGGAAATGGAAATGGAAATGGAAATGGAAATGGAAATGGAAATGGAAATGGAAATGGAAATTGGAAATGGAAATGGAAATGGAAATGGAAATGGAAATGGAAATGGAAATGGAATGGAAATGGAAATGGAAATGGAAATGGAATGGAAATGGAAATGGAAATGGAAATGGAAATGGAAATGGAAATGGAAATGGAAATGGAAATGGAAATGGAAATGGAAATGGAAATGGAAATGGAAATGGAAATGGAAATTGAAATTGAAATTGAAATTGAAATTGAAATTGAAATTGAAATTGAAATTGAAATTGAAATTGAAATTGAAATTGAAATTGAAATTGAAATTGAAATTGAGATTTTAATGGAAATTGAATGAAACCCGTAACAAAAATAATATTTTTGGGTAATTTTTGCAATTTACGGACGCCCCTGGAGAGTTTTCTATACTATGGGTCACATTTTGTGACACACTGTTTAAAAGGACATTTTATTATCGGGCCCGCCGCCGAAGCCATAAAAGGTCGAAAGTACAAAAGGTCGAAAAAAAATCGACAAAACAAAATATTAAAAATACAGATTTACCATATCAAGTCGAATTGACCTGTCCAGTCAATGTGGACCCGGGCCGTACTTTCGATCTTTTGTACTTTCGATCTTTTGTACTTTCGACCTTTTGTACTTTCAACCTTTTGAACTTTCGACCTTTTGCTTTTTGATCTTTTGTATTTTCGACCTTTTGTACTTTCGACCTTTTGTATTTTCGACCTTTTGTACTTTCAACCTTATTTTTTCGACCTTTTGTACTTTCGACCTTTTATCCGCCGCTCTTTATTATCCACCGAAAAGCTAATAAGACCCAAAATTGATTAGTTTGGATTGATCTTAAATAATTTCTTTAAATTAAGAACACCACTGGAGCGGTAAATATAAAATAACTTCCACTTTGTTATACATCGTTTGAAAGGAAATTTTATTGGGTATGACGAAGTATAGAACATATTTTTTGATAAAGAGCTTGGTTTTTATGAAAATTGAATAAAACCTATGAAAAACATGTTTTCTTTGATGATTTGTTGAAATCACCCCCATTGACGGACGTCGTTTGCTATAAGTCAAACCCCACCGAGTTTCACATTTTTAAAAAGGGAATTTCCCTGTCTACAACAAAGTGTAGAACAAGTTTTTTCATGTTAAGCTTAGTTTTTGAGACAATTAGATAAAACAAAAATGGTTTATTTTCTGTTTTTTCAAAATTAATTTAATTGACGGATGCCCCGGAAGTTTTATTTATAAAAACCAATTTAATCATGTTATACATCATTTTGAAGGAAATTTTATTGAGTATACCATCATACCATCAGCTCTTGACCTATTAAGAGTTCTACACCGTACTTACGTATATAGAAAGTTTGTTGAACTCAAGACAATAATTTGTCATTAAGAAACACTAATTTTTTTAAAGAATATTCTTATTTGACTTTTTTTATTAAACACACTCTTGAATCCCAAATTTCACTTGTGCCAAGTAAGAAAAAATGAAAAAAGCATGGCACATTTCCTTCGTTTTTTTAATTTTTAGTTAAAAAAGTTTAATTTACATTTTTTTTTTGGACAGCAGTTAAAAGAAATGAAGTACAGAGACCAGAAAGCAACAAAGAACGGTGCCTACTTGCTCAGCCCTGGGGAACTCAACTTTCCTTCCCTGCCAAAATGACTGTGAGTGAATGAACAACAAACAATTGTTTAAACAAATACCAAATTGCTTATTTAAAAGAAACAAAAGGCAGAAGGTTAAAAAGTTATTTGTTGGTAAAATCTACTGATGAAATTATGTAGCATAAGCGAGGATCCAAACGATCTCACCCCTTTGACCCCAGGTCATTTCTTGACAACGGAACCTCTCGCATCATTCTCTGAACCTGACCTTACTGAGATCCCTCAAAATCGGCTTTGTCGTTGGCAACTTCTGCAGCAAATGCACTCTCATTTCTACGCACGTTGGAGTCAGGAATATTTGCATTCCCTGCAATCGCGCGCTTTTTTAAAGGAATAAAATATTACCTTTTTTAGTTTTCCTTTTAAAATGAATAAATTTCTATATATTTATGCTTGGGGGGGGGGGGGAGGGTTTGATTTCCTATAATTTTTTCATTGTTCCTATCAGTCTGCCAAAGCTCAACTCTCTAGCGTTTCTGGAAGTGGGCCATATCACTTTTACATAAATTTACATGTATAGCCCAAGTAACACAAACTGGACAATATAGTTTAAAAGCAAAAACTCTGCTGTGAAATTCTTGACATAACTTAGTTTTAGCTGTGAAAAAACTATAGAACTTTTCGGACGGCAGGTCTTTATGGGTAAAATAGCTGATGTAATATGACCCAGGACTTGTGCTTTAAAAATTTAGCTAGCTAAATAACATAAATTTTAGCTGATTATTACAAAGTTTTTGAACAGCCCCAGAACTAATTTTTTTTATGTTTGTCTAAAAGCAACTTTGACAGTTAAAGTTTAATGTCAAATTGTTTTAGGGTTCATCTACACTTCACTTCTTGTCGCTCACTTCTGTTTCCCTCTTTCTCTAATAGAAAAAGATAATAATATAAATTGTATCTTTATCTCTTTCTATTAGAGCAAGAGGGAAATCGAAATGAGCGGTAAGAAGTGAAACTCTGGATCAGGCCTAAAAAGATATGGTGCCAAAATCAGACGCGAGAGAAAGAGACAGTAGATTTTACCTACAAATAACTTTTTAACCTTCTGCCTGTTGTTTTCTTAAATAAGCAATTTGGTGTTTGTTTAAACAAATGTCCATTCACAGTCATAAAGGATAGTTTATTTGCCCATCTTTTAGAGCATCCCTTTATTTTTTGACAGGGAAGGAAAGTTGAGTAAACAGTGGCTTGCTCTTTAAAACCCTGGTGCGATCCCTTTCCGGGGGCCACACAATGGGGCCAATACAAGGGATTCCTGTCTGGTATTTATCAGTCCCTACTGGACCTTAAAAGTCCCGTCAAGATTTTGTTATTGGTATGTGCCCTTTTTGTGGGGGGAGCTGGTTTATATAACAACGTTTTATTATATTATATGCACCATGGACAAACACAATGGTTGATTTTCGTACATCGCTTTCATTTTTCTGCCTGCTTAGCATTAAAAGATGATATATAATTAAGCACTACCTTTATCGCCATTGTGCATTATGCAAGGGGTGATCAGCTGCCCACAGGAAGTGTACAAAATATATCAACAGGACCCCAAAACACTATAGGCTCAAAAAATCCTTTTTACAGGTAGCTAATATAACTTTCAAGAAGAATACAAAACTGCCTATGCAAAAATAAAAAACTTTTCTTTTGCCATGTTGGAAAAAAAATATTTTTTATAAAAGAAAACTATGTATTGCATAATTCATCTTTGTTTTTTTAACTCTATACAATGTATGTTCACCAAATCTAAATTGTCCTCCTTTTTTGTTGAATGTCTGGAACCCCTCAGTTGGTCTACTCACCAATGTAATACACAGTCGATACAAGGATGTATCGATGGGAAGGGGGGGAGGGCAAGGGAGAGTATCTGCCTCCCTTTCTTATTTGATTTTTTAGATTATAAGTATGCACCCTTAAGATAAGAGGCCATATGGTATTAAAACAAAGGCGTTTAATTCCCTGTCCCCATTCTGGGTGGCTTTCTGGTTAAAAAAAAACCATGCCATGCTTTTTTCATTTTCTCTTACTTGGCACAAGTGAAATTTGGGATTCAAGAGTGTGTTTAGTAAAAAAAAGATCAGAATATTCTTTAAAATAATTAGTGTTTCTTAATGACAAATTATAAAAACCTGTCATTCAGGGAAACTATGTTTGAATTCATGACATCGAAAAAATATTTTTTTTATCATATTGGTTTGAATGAGACTTTGTTTTTTTACTTCAAGTCAAGCGGCTTTAGTAGTCCGTTTATTTAGACTCACCTGGTTCCAAGCAGAGTGCACCAAATGTAATGTTAGGGCTTATCGATAGGCAACCACTTATACATACCCATGCTTGGGTATTTGACGTATGGACAGCTGTAGTTAGTTACCGTGTAGCATTCTAGGGGACTCATGTTAGCTCGTGTTTGAGTACAATAAAAATACACTAAAACGTTATTCTTTGTTACTCATTTCAACCCACGGACACCTGACGTTACATGGTGGCAGCTGGAGTTTTTTTTCGTCGCGACAGAAAATAGAAAACACGGATCCCAACCTCGAACCGAGAGTGATAAACAATACCACGCGTGGTTGCAGCGTTTTCATCTCGGAATAAACATCGCCGCGGCGTGTGTGTAAAATAAAAAGTTAAAGTTTACAGTTTGGTAAAATAGTGTAAACATGCCCGATACGGAAGATAAAGGGGCGAAGTCCCAAGAGGCATTTGCGAATGTTTCGGCACCGGCTGAATTTAATTTTAGTCAACCAAAGACATGGCCCCAGTGGAAAAAACGATTTGAGCGCTATCTGTCAGTGAGTGGGTTTACCAAGAAACCTGACAAAGAGAAGGTCGATATGCTGACATACGTAATGGGAACTGAAGCAGAGGAAATACTTCTACAACAGAAAATAACCGGTGAGGAAACTTTTGCCGAGATTTTGACTCAATTAGATAATTATTTCATACCCCGAAGAAATATAATCTTCGAAAGATTTCAGTTTAATTCAAGGGTGGAACGGCCAGGGGAGTCAGTAGACAACTTCAACTTATGGCACCTTGAAAGATCAATTGATTCGCGACCGAATTGTAATTGGCATCGCCGATAAAGCAGTCAGCGAGAGGCTACAGAGAAAGAAGAAAGCGTTTAGCGCTATTAAAAATCTATTGGAAAGTACCCGTAATTTGGCATTTTTCGATCCAAATAAAACAATAATTGTGAGCGCGGATGCCAGCTCTTTTGGCATAGGAGCTTGTCTTATGCAAGCAAAATCTGACAAAAGTCGGGAAATAGTGACGTTTGCGTCGCGGCTAATGAGTTCTGCTGAATCTAGGTACGCGCAAATCGAGAAAGAGGCACTTGCGCTTACCTGGGCCGCAGAATATTTTGCCGAGTATATTACAGGTGTTTCAAATTTAATTTTCGAAACTGACCTTAAACCACTACTACAGATCTTGCAAACAAAACACTTGGATGACTTAACACCTCGCCTGCAGCGTTTTCGTATGCGCCTTATGCGTTATAAATTTTCTGTCATTTATACCCCGGGAAAAAATTTAATTATACCGGATAAGTTAAGCCGTAGTCCAATTAAATCACATAAACTCGCAAATCAAGAACTTAAAGCTGAAGTAGAGGCGTATGTAAGATCTGTGATTCGTAATTTGCCCATTAAAGATTATTTTTTGGCCTTGATCAAGGAAGAACAGGAAAAAGATTTTATATGTCAAAAACTTAAGGAATATTCTGTTACTTCTTGGCCTGAGAAATCTAAACTACCGATTGAGCTTTTGCCCTATTTTTAATATCGTTTTGAAATATCCTATTCCGAGAATTTTTTATTGAAAGGAACCAGAATTATAATTCCAAAAACTTTACAATTAAAATGTTTAGATTTTATTCATACGGGCCATTTGGGAATAGTAAAATGCAGGGAACGTGCTAAATTAAGTGTGTGGTGGATCGGTTTGTCGACGAAAATCGAAAACCTGGTTAAAAATTGTCCCAACTGTGTGGAGCATCGAGAGAACATAAGAGAGCCGTTTCACAAAGATAAAACGGTCACAAGACCATGGCAGAAATTGGCGGTCGATTTTTGTAAATGCCATGATAAATGGTATATGGTAGTTGTCGATTACTATTCGCGATGGTTTGAAGTTTTCGCTTTAAACAATTTAACTGAAGACTCCTGTATCTCTAAACTAAAAGAGTTGTTTTCTAGATTCGGCCTACCGGAAATTTTAAGATCTGATAATGGGTCTCAGTTCTCGCAAAAGTTTAAAGATTTTGCAAGAAATTATAATTTTATTCATATCACTAGCAGTCCTTATTGGTCTCAGAGCAACGGAGGAGGTGAAAAAGCTGTATAGACTGCTAACCGCCTTATTAAGAAAAATAAAAACCAGGACTTTAGGACCTTTAGAAAATGGCTTCTCACCGGAAGAACTTGTGCACACTAGCTGGCATTGGAAACCAAGGATAAGTGTTCATGAAAATATTAGCAGTTTCAAAGCAGTAGTTCTCAAAGTTTGTCAAATTTAAAGGCAATTGGCAACACAGGGAAACTAATATTACCCAAAAATGATGAATTAATTCAAAGGAAACTTGTGTTATCACAGACAACCACACATCAAAAAGGTCTTGATTTTTAATGCAAAGTTCATCTAAAAGTAAAAAATAACTCCTTTGTTGCAAATAGTTGCAAACGGTTTTCAACAGCCTTTTAGCTTAAACTCTTTAAAAAGAATATTATTATATATCGGCCTGATCGGATCCTTGCGGATCTCATTTTGTAATTCAACCTAACCAAACAATTTTATTTATTTTGCCAGATTTCTGCTATATATTGATTTAAAACCAGCAAATAAAAAATATGTAAGCTTCTAAAAACTAAAGGTATATAATTAATCAATCTTACCTTCGTTCTCCATGGGTAATAAAAAAAAATCACTTTTAAATTAATATCTTTGGTACAGCGCCTTTTGAAATATCAGTAAATATTTAAAGAAAAAACAAAAGAATACTTTATTCGACGTATAAGCTGACTTTGCGCTGTCATCAAGCACAGCCTACTTAGATTTCAAATGTTATTATTACAAATATTGATGACTTGGTCATTTTAAATACTTTTGGTGGTAATTTTATAACTAAAAGGTAATCCTATTTTTTTCCTATATTGGCCAAAATTTGGATTTTTTATCCTATAGTGCACAGGAGACAAAAGCCAAAAAACTAGATCATCATCATCATTCTATCAAAACTTTCCTCACGGCATGTTTCCATTAAAGACTACCACCTTCACCAAAATTTTGAAAAATCGGCACAGAAAATACGCTCAACGAAGAGCCACGTTAATTCCAATTTAAGCGGATTTCATCTTCTAGGCTTCGTACTCTACCTGGAATTGACCCGGTAGCCCCGGATAAGGTGATTCTTTTGAATGCAGCCGCCATTTTGTTCGTAAATGGTTTTTGTGCTAATAGTTGTTTAGTTTGGCTTGTGTTTTGCTTCAATTTCATTGATGTTTTGTGGGCCTTTGGTGTTCTGTGTTGTGGGCTTTGCTTCCCTGCATCTCACAACATAATCAAAGGAGATAGAATTAAAGTAGGCAGAACAAGATGTCAAAACAAACAATAACCTCCGCAAAAGAATGCTTTTTTACAAAATTTCCACTAGAAAAAGATTTCCATCTGCTGACTAACAATTCACAAGATAGTTTTAAAGAGCTAGGTGACCAGGCTGATCTTTCGTTGTTAAGTTCTCATGTTAAAAAGGAAACATTCTCAGGTTATGTCAATCAAGCTGAATGTAGCAAGTGGGGTGAAAGAATAAAACATACATCTAGTTCAGACAAAATGATAGTAAAAGAGGAGTTTTCAGAATGTGGTGCTGATAATAATCTGTAAGTACAGAGTAGGGGAAGTGTGGAAAAGTTATTTAAACAACTAGTTTTGAAAACACTGGCCAGAGAGTTTGTTGACCAAGCCAAGGGTGAGGTCCACAGGTCTAGCAAGTTTTGAAAAAGGTTTTTCATACAAGTTGTTTTCAATGATTTTTCTACAACTGGAAAATGAAGCAATTAATAATTTATATTTATTAGAAACACAACCTGTCTTTACATCAATCACATTAAATCCTGTTGTCATATCAGGATGACAGTATCCAAATATAAATAACTACAGTTTGTTTTTTTTATTTTGGCGGTTATGTCATGACATATTTCCATTCACTTAAATGATAAAATGCCAATAACGAACTGCCATTATAAAAAATACTGACTATACTTAGTAGTGAGTATAAAAGTTTTTCTCTTTCACTTTTCTCTATTTTAGGAAAGTGCATATTTCCCTATTGATGATTGTCTAGCCCTTCAAAGGGATCTTAATGCAGGATTTATAAAAGCAGTTGGTGTTTAAGGTTGAGGTTAGAAGTATTTCAAGTATTTATTTCAAGTATTTATTCACAAGTTAAACATCAACTTACTGAAATGTGTACTTGCATTTATAAAGAAAGTTCAGGTTCTATTGAGGTTCACTTGAAAAGTTGGAGATAACCATATTTTATGTTGGAAGTCCATGAGGTTTGCATCTACCAATCAAAATCAACTATTTGATCACATGACCCTATCAGCTGTTTTAAGTCACTTCAGGTGGCATGTTGTTTGGTAATTATGGTTTTTTAGCATTTTCAGTTCATTGTTCCCAGTTTTCAGATTAATTCACATTTATTTTGTTTCTTTTTGTAAATTTGTTTATTTGTGGTGTTTTAACTAAACTTTTTAAAAATGAATGTCTCAGAAGAAATTAAGTGGAAGAAAACAATAGAAAAAACTAAAACCTTGGATATCACAAGGAATTATAAATTCAATGAAACTAAGAGATAAATACAACTTATTAGCTAAAAAACATCCACAAAATGAAAGGTATAAAATACTCTTTAAAAGATATACAAATCCAATTCATGGGCGCACCCAGGGGGTCACATTCTTATATAGAACTAAATTTCATTTTTTTTCACACCTAGCCTTTCATATTTGGCCCTTCACGGCCAAATCACACAAGCACAACATAATTTACAAGCAAAAAACCAAGTAAGTAACTTAAACATCTGTAACCGCGAGAGTTAAACGAAAAACGAACTTATGTGTGTCTCGACTTGTCTCAAGACATAGAGTCGCGTTTCGCCTGGCCCGCTGTGCATTTGTAAAATATCTGACCCTTCGTCGCATGTCAGTGTCTGCCGCGTTCGTCGCGTCATGGCTTCACTCTTTGCTACTTTAAAAAAAAACTATGCATCCGATTGACATTTTTCAAAAATCATTGTGATCCCTGATCTTTGATACACAAAGTTTACACAAGGTGTTTTTTTGATTCAGCAAAGGGTTCTCAAGTTATAACAAGTTATACATTATTATAAATACGCGTTTTCAGGGCGAGCACTTGTTTAATAGGGAACTCCATATAAAGGCATTGGGAACGATATTTTCAACATTGAAAAATAAATGTTTCTGATAGTAATATTACTATATGCTTTTGGTGGAGTCATGAGCACACTTTATAGAGTCAAAAAATGCAAAAAAAAATTTTTCTAAAATTTTTGGAAAAACTACCCCCACCACCCCCTGCACACGACGATTTTTGGACGACCAGTCGATTTTGCATTCTTAGGGTGTTAAGAAATGATTTAAATTGTGTCTTACATTTTAACCATGAAGTGCACACAAAAATCGGTTCTAGAAGCCTTTTACGCGCTTTTAAACTCTACTATTACTAGGTCTTGAGCTGATAACGCGGCAGCTACATATTCAGCTTCACAGGTCGATATTGCTACACAGGTTTGCTTTTTAGAGAACCAACTGATGACATTTCGAGAAAATAAGTTCACAGAACCACTAGTACTTTTTCTTGTAACTTTATCTCCTGCCCAATCTGCATCTGAATATGTCTCTAAACTTAGATCTCCTTTTCTATAGAATAAGCCAGTTTCTATTGAACCTTTTAAATATCTCAAGATACATTTACCGGCTTTCCATAAACAATTGTTTGGTTGATCTAAAAATCTGGATAAATAAGATACTGCATATGTCAGGTCTAGATGTGCAACTTAAATACATTAACGAACCAATTAATTTTTTAAAAGGTACGTCTAGTTTTGCTTCAGAATTTTCATCATTTTGAAAACCTTTGATGATTGGTGTGTCTACACTTTTCGAGTTTTGCATATTGAATTCATCTAGTACCTTCTCAATGTATTTCTTTTGCGTAATTTTTATGGTCTGAATGAATGAATGAAAAAATTGTCAGAAAAAAAAAACAATTTCATTGACAAAGCATGCTAAAACTAGTCAAGTAATTAAGCCTATTAACGTCAAAATAAAAGTAACAGCATAACATACAAATAAATACAAAAAACAAAAAAATCAATAATAGTTCATATATATATATATACAGGGTGTCCCAGAACTAATGGTACATAGTTAAACTGTAGATTCCCGGGGTCAAAATATTACGATTTAGCCACACTTACCTTAGTCCAAAAGTTCGTACTAACCGAGATACAGGGTGTTAAACTTTATTTTTTCAATTCGATTTTCGTTAATAACTTTTTTACTAATTAATATTTTTGCAAAAAATAACCAGCGTCTGAGTTTTTTTAAAATTGGCAAGACGATTCCGTTGAAAATTTGTATGTATAGTGTACAGGGTGTTCCCTGGACCACTAGCATTGCATAGAAATCAGTGACTTTTTTTGTGCCTCGGTGTATACCAGTTTTTATGTAAAATAATGGTTTTCCTATCCTTTTTATGTAAAAAAGTTATACTGTTTTAAAGTCGCTCAGAGCAACGGTTTTTGAAATTTTTGCATTTAGAGTTTTTGTTGCATGTGAGTGATATGCCTAATTTATGTATGATACTTTCTTTCAATTGACCCAGGGAATCTACAGTTTAACTATGTACCATTAGTTCTGGGACACCCTATATATATAAAAATTACACAATATTAGATTTCGACCAACTAGAATTAATTTAAGAAAAATCAAATTCCAAATAAATATTTAAAATAATAGGTGTAATTAAATAAATAAAAAAAGAGCTCCAATAATTAAAAAAAAAAATTAATTAAAAAAAATTAAATAATAAGAAAAATCTGATATAAGATTAAAAACATAGAAATTTTTACAAAATAAAAAAGTCTAGACAAAATCACAAAATAAAAATTATAAAATTAAAAATAAAGGCAAAAACAAAAACACATTATAAAGGAGGGTTATTAAAATATTCTTCCAAATCATAGTATGCTCTCTCCACCAGGACTTTTTTAAGATTTTTTTTAAAAGCTCTTAATGACACACATGATTTTATAGAGATTGGCAACTTGTTAAAGATTTTTCTGCCCTCATAGAATAAAGAATTTTTTATAAGTTGAGTTTTAGGAATAGATAGTGGTAAGTCAAAGATTCTTCGAGCAGATTGACTTGATTGAGACCCCCTTAATTGATGAAGAATGAGCACTGATTTCTAAAATGAACAATGAGGTAAGAGTAAGAATTTTGTGAGATTTAAAGTAAGGTGAGCAGCTTTCTCTTTGATGAACCTTTGAGACAAAGCGAACAGCTTTTTTTTGCAAAACAAATAAAAGTTTTAATAAATATTTGCTAGCTGAACCCCAAAAAGCTATGCCATATCTCAAGTGAGACTCAAAGAGAGCATGATAGATTGACTTTGCTACTTTTGGACCAAGTTCAGCTCTTACTGTTCGCACTGCCAAACAAGCAGAAGAGAGTTTCTTACTTAGATTAATAATGTGTTGATCAAATTTTAGCTTATTGTCAATAATTACTCCAAGAAATTTAGTAGCCTCTTTCTGCTCAAGTGGTTCATCAGCAAGAACAAGTTGAGACATGTCGCCCTTAAATGCTAATATATTTGTTTTACATATGTTGAATGCAAGTTTATTGGCATCACACCACAACTTTATTTTTTGTAAATCAGCAGACACTAATTCTTTCAGCACATCTTCATCTTTATTATGCCATAAAACGCACGTATCATCCGCAAAAAGGGTAAATAGACCAGAGATTTTAAGTTGAACTAGCTCATTTATATATATTAGAAAAAGTAGAGGTCCTAGAACAGAGCCCTGGGGAACTCCACACTTTACCTCTTGAGCTGACAAATATTGGTCCGAAATAGCAACCACCTGACTATGCTCATCAAGATATGATTTAAACCAATCCAAAACGACCCCACGAAAGCCATACTTTTCTAGTTTCTGCAGCAGTATCTTGTGATCCACGCAATCAAAAGCTTTTGATAAATCGCAAAACACCGCCGCTGTAGCCTGACGGTTGTTAAGCTGACTATAGATTTTTTTAAGAAAGTTAAATATGGCATCGTGAGTTCCCCTGGACTTTTGGAATCCGTATTGATTGCAAGTAATGATTTTATGTTTTTTAAGGAAATCCCAGACCCTACTCTTTACAATCTTCTCTATAACTTTAGACAGGGTGGGTAATAAAGATATAGGTCTATAATTACTGGGATTATGAACTTCCCCCCTTATACAATGGAATCACTACAGCCTTCTTTAAACATTTGGGAAAAGCCCCTTTGGTCCAAGAATCATTTATGGCATCAGTTAGTGCCAGAAACGCATCATCAGGAAGTTTTGAAAGAACCTCAGCAGACAGCTCATTATCACCGGAAGATTTTTTATTTGATATTTCTTTAAGAGCTTGAGTCTGACTCGTTCTCTTTATTTCCATACCAAGAAACTTCTTAATCTCTCCAAGATCTTTTGCAACTTCTTCAATCTTGTCATTATGACCTGTCAAAATCAAATCATCAACATAGACAATAAGCCATATGCCTTCCTTGTGATACATACAAAAATCATGTTGTGAATGTGTAAAATTTAATTCCATCATTATTTCATTAAATCGATTATTCCAACATTTTGGACTTTCTTTCAAGCCGTAAAGCGCTCTATTTAGCTTAAGCACATTTGACTTCGCAACGTTTAATCCATCTGGTACTTTTATATAAACCTCTGACTCTACTTTTCCATTAAGAAAAGCTGTTGGTATATCTAACTGCCGTATGTTCCCATCTTGGTTTAAAGCATGCACTAGAAATGCTCTGATAGTAGATATTCTAGCTACTGGTGCATATTGATATGTCATTGAATGCTCCTCCTGTTGTTGGAATCCTTTGGCTACTAAACGTGCTTTCTTTGTACCATCTTCTTTAGTACGAAATAGCCATCTTGTGTCTATGGCTTGTTTTTCCTCTGGTAACTTAGTCACGGTCCATGTCTGTAATTTCTCATGTGAGCTAAGCTCTTTATTAATAGCTTCTTGCCATCCTTCCTTTAGTACTGCTTCTCTAAATGTCTGAGGATCTTCATTAGATTCAAAAATGCCATATGTTGCATACATTTCATATTCACTAAGATGTTTTGGTCTTGTGACTATTCTTCCACTTCTAGTCCCTGTATTACCATTTTCATCTTCTACATTTTCTTCCTGCTCTCTCTTTTCATTTTCTGAGCATTGTTCTGAAAATTCGTTATGATCTATATTACTTTCTGAGCTATTTTCTGAGAAAACATCTCTTTCTTGCTCATGGTTTAAAAGATCATCAATTTTATCGTCATTTTCATCTGTTTGAATCATTACGTTTAATGCTTCTAATTTATTTTTAGAATTATCTTTTTCTTCTTGTGTAAGACTATTATTTTCAAAGAAAATAACATCTCTACTATAGGATATTTTCTTTCTTTCTGGATTCATCAACCTATAGCCTCTTACTGTGTCACCATAGCCAACAAAGTGCAATTTTTCAGATTTTGCATTCCACTTTTTACGTAATTGACTAGGTACATGTGCCATCGCTTTACAGCCAAACACTTTAAGGTATGATAAGTCAGGTTTTTCGCCATACCAATTCAGTTCAGTCTTCTTTTGTGGCTCTGCAGCAATGTGCCAGTCACTTGACAGTAAGATCACAGGATTGTCTGGCTATTTGCCACCTGAAATCTGTATTTCTCTTTTTGTTTTGTTTTTTTTTTCTATTTTTTTGTTCTCTTTTTCTTTCTTTTCTCTGGTTAGTTTTCTTTTCTGTGTGTACAGTTTCTTTCTTCTTTTGTTTCTTCTTAATCCAGGTTATATCTTCCTTCTTCTTGTTTTTTCTTGATGTTTCTTCTTGATTTCTACTGCGTTTTTCTCTATCTTGCTTCCAACGTTACTCTTTATTTTCTTTTTTTATCATTCATTCATTCCTTTCATACCACATTGAAACAAACATTTTTTTTAAAGGAGTCAGGTAAGTGATTTATTTTCTTTTTGTCAATTTCATTCTCAAGAATGCTTTTTTTTTTAAATTAATTAAAGTAAAGGGAAAATAAAAATACCCTACAGGAAGAAAAATTTCTAATCTAAATTGTTCTACTACCGTTTCATTTTTATTTTAAATTATAGTTTGATTTTATTAATTCTGAGGAAATTCATTATTGTTTTCATGTTTTTAAAGGTTATGTTACTAAGCACAGAAGTCATCGAAATTGGGGCCCCCATCCCATCCGCCAGGGCCCGGTACAGGTCAAGGTCTGTTAATTGATTAATAGGGCATTCCAAGAAAATGTGATTTAAATCCTCCAACTGTCCACACTCACAGAGAGGTGACTCCCTAAGGTTTAGTCTGTTCAAATGTTTGGCGGTGAGACAGTGTCCCGTCCGCATTCTTGTTATAGTGGTTATATGTCTTCTATCCAAGAAATTTGATTTGAAATACCATGATTTGGTCGGAAAACTTCCCTGTATGTTTGCATACCAAGAGCCCCTCCCCTGCACTTTAATTCTCCAGTCATGTTTAAAGGTTTCTAGTGTTCTGTTTTTTCCTAAATTAAAGATATCTTCTCCAATGTATTCCATTTGTTTGGGTATGCTCAATCTAACTCCTATGTTTGCCAGTTTGTCTACTCTTTCATTTCCCTTTATACCTACATGACCAGGGATCCAGGCAATGTAAATCTGTATGTTCTCATTGAATAGATTTATCATAGTTTTTGTATTCATTGTTATGTAGTCCAAGTTTGGGTCTATTTTATTTCGCTTTAATTTATCTATTGAACTTTTTGAGTCTGAGCAAACAATAACATTTTTCAAATTTTTTTTGCAAACACATTCTTACTCTTTCATTTATTGCTATCATTTCTGCTACACTGATGTTCATGTTGTCTGGTAATTTTTCTGAGTAATTTATACCTATTTTTGGGATATGCACACCAAAACCAACCCTTTCTGCAATCTTTGAGGCATCAGTATAAACAAAAAAGAAGTTCTTATATTTTTCTGTTTTTTCCAGAAACTCCATCTCCCCTGTGTTTGCATTTTTTTTAAAATTCAGTTCCAAAATCGGTGTCTTTTTAAATTGTATATTATATTCTTCTTCATAACATGGAAACACATTTCCCTTTTTAATTTTTTTAGATCTTCTTCCATTTTTGTGTAGTTTTCTAACAATAGGGTTGTTTTGTTTATATTTTTATTTGTAGTTATGTTTTTGTATTGTTCTAGAAGTTCAATAAGAGGGTTGTTTTTTATGCTGGCTGTTTTTATTAATAATTTTTGAGTAAGCATGTTTCTTCTAGTTACAATACTGTAATTGGAGTCGATCTCATGCATCCACTGATGATTCTAAGTCCTTGGTGGTAAGCAGTGTCAAGTTTTTTTAGATTTTTTTGCGTTGTTGGTTGCATAAAGACTGAGCTGAAGTCCAGGTGCGATCTGACCAGCCCGTTGAAAGCTATGTGAAGGGTCTTCGGGTCAGCTCCCCACCATGTTCCACAAAAAGCCCTTATCAAATTCATCTCTTTATTTGCCTTATTGATGTTTTTGTCTATCTGTTGGTCCCATGTCAGAGCTCTTTCCAAAATGGTGCCCAGATATTTAATATTTTTTTATACTGTATTTTGCTGGAGTCAATGTAAATGTCAGGCGGACTAGCCCTGCACCTCCCCTTGCTGAACCAGACCGCCTCACACTTCTGCTCTGCAAGTTTCAAATTTAATGTTTTCAAATGTGAATTTAATTTTTTCATTGCTTTATTAAGTGTTTTGTCATTTGTATGACATTGTCCTCTTTTACGAGAATGACCCAGTCATCGGCATATGCTATAATTTGTATTGATCTAGGAAGTATTTAAAAAATTTTCTTTATGTAAACATTAAATAGTAATGGACTTAAAGGAGACCCCTTTACTAGGCCAGTAGTTGCCACCCTAGGTCCCAGCAGATTCCCCTCCTCGTCTCTCATAAACAGTTGTCTATTGTTGATCAAAGGATATATTAAATTGCAAAGGGATGTCGGACATCCTCAACAAGCTGCTCATACAGCACCCGGACACAGACACTGTCAGATGCTCCCTTTATATCCAAGAAGACCCCCACTACTGATTGCCCTTGACAAAAAGCTGTTTGAATGTATGTGGTTACATATGCAATGTTGTTGTTAATGCCCATGTTTTTGCGAAAACCCATTTGATATTTTGAAAAATTGCTCTTATTCTCTAAAAACCAGTCTAATTTGTTTCTAATAATAGTTTCCATTAGTTTTACGATACATGAACCTAATCCTATTGGTCTAAAATTTTCGGGGTTTAGATGGTAATTATTGGGTTTTGGAAAAGCTATAATGAGTTTTTGTTTCCATGTGTTAGGTATTGAGCTTCCTGCTTTAACGTGGTTAAATATGTTTAACAGAATTGTTAATGCATTTTGTGGTAAATTCAATATCATTGCATAAGTGATCCAGTCTAATCCAGGAGATGTGTCTTTCTTTCTTTCCTTTATGCAACTTTCCATTTCCTCCATTGTAAAGTCCATGTCTTTATCATATTGGCTTTTTAGATTAAAGCTAGGGTCTATATTTACTGGTGTTAGGTTTTCAAGAATTTTTTCTGCCATTATTTTGTCTGGGATTTGTTCTTTATTTGTGTTATTTTTTATGTGTGCAAATTTTCTAAAGGTTTTCCATACTTCAGCCAGATTAGATTTTCTGTTGATTGTTGAACAATAGCTTTGAAATTTAGATTTTTTCTTTCTTTTAAGGTATTTTTTTGTTAATGCAATTGTTTTTTGTAGGTTTAAATAGTTATCCATGCTGGGGTTCTCTTTGAATGTCGCAATGGCCTGTCTTCTTTCTCTGATTTTCTCAGTGCATTCATCATCCCACCATGGGTTTCCAATTTTTTGTGTTTTACTCTCTTTTTTTAGGGGCAGGGTTTCCTCAGCTATTTTCTGCATTGTTTCTTCAAATTCTTCATATGTCTCTGATTCTATTCTTTGAAATTTAAATTCAGCATTTGATCTGTATAATTCCCAATTGGCTTTTTTTAGGTTATATTTAAAATTGTTTTTTATTGTTTTATTGATTTTAGTTGTAAAATTATTGATTTCTATGATAGTTGGGAAATGATCGCTTTCCCCCAAATCCTGAATTATGTCCCATGATATTTGCTTTGAAAGGTTATTTGAAACAAGTGTAAGATCCATGTCTCCCACCTGGATAACCATGGAGTGAAACCTAGAGTTAGCATCTGATATGTATTTAATTGTGAATTTGATATTCTTTTTTATCAGTGTTGCTATTCCTTCATGTCCCCCTTGCCTGTCAACTCTCACCACTTGGAAAGAGCCCACATGACACACGTAATGAGGTTCCAGCCATGTTTCGTTCAATAAAATAATGTCGGGTTGAAATTCCCTCACAAATGAAATCAAGTTTGCCCTGTTATTATTGAATCCTTGCATATTCCATTGAATAATTCTAAGTTTTTTTGTATTATTATGCATTGTAGATTTTTATTTGGTAATGTGTTTTGGAACTTTTAGGGCTTTTGTTTTACATAATTATTATTATTTTTTCAATGCTTAGAATTGACTGTTATCATTTACTATTACTGAATTTATTTCATTTAAAGTTTGTTCTTCTATATTTTTTTCCCTTTTGCTAACTCTCGTTCCCTCCATGACCTCCACTTGAGAAAAAAAATTCTCAGGAGCCAGTGGACAGGTCCATCCTACTCTCCACACTCTTGGGTGTGCAAGGCAGGGGGCCAAAATTCTCCTGGATCCTTCCCGATGGAGCCAGGAGTGCCTGGCTATGCTCTTCTTTATCGTACTCTCTATTTATTTGTCTTTTCTTTCTTGACGGCTGTTGTCCATCTTCTACCGTTCTTTTGTTTGTTTTTGGGGTCCTGTTATTCAACGTCTCAAAATGACCCAAGCCACCCTCCTTCTCTCCAATCCGTGGAAAGTCCCTTGGATCATACTGAAAAGCTGTTTCCTTTTTTTTTGGGAATCTTATGCTAGCTTCAAAGAAAGTAATTCTTTTCAATACCATTGTCTTCTTTATATCTTGTTGCCTTTTGTACTCGGGGCACTGTCTCGATGTTGATTTATGTGTTCCATTTTTGCAGTATATGCATAGTGTCACACAACTTTCAAGCTCCTCCTGCCCGTGTTGACCCCCACAGTTCTGACAGGATTTTTTCGATGCCTTACATAATTTGGCTGTGTGACCATACCGCAGGCACGAGAAACACTGCATTACCGGGGGGATGTAGGGAGACACCCTCATAGGCAGCCCAAAAATTTCTACCTCCCTAGGTAGTGTGAGATCCTCAAATGTAAACAGCATGGTACCTGTTTTTACCCATTGATTAGTTTCAGATTTTTTATCTTTTCTGTTAAATCGTCGTATGTTGACAATCTTACAGAAAGTACGACTCGCCGCTTGGATCTCGTCTTCCTCGAACCCGACATCCACCCCGCGAACCACCCCCCTGCAAGTTATCAAGTTGAAGGGTATGTAGGCATTAAGAATGCCTTTGTCTTTTTTCGTTTTCACAAATTCATTAGCTCCTTTATCTGTTTTAAAAATTACGCCCACGCGGTTGCGTCCTTTGACCTTGAACTGTAGAACCTCATCCAGCTTAGGGTCCAGGATTTTTTTTGCTATTTTTAATAAACTCCACTTGCCTATCTCCGCGCCCTCCACGAAAACCATGTAGGGACCCAAACTCGACTCCTTGTATAAAAGAATGTCGTTATTTCTCTTCCTATCAGTATTTTTTTTCCAGCATGGCCGCCGCATTGGCGCCAATTGTCTTAATAATTTCGTTATTATCAATCATATTTTAAATATTTAGTCAATTTCTTCTTTAAAAACAGAAAATAGTCACTTACCCTCTTAAAGAAAGGATAGGGGTGATTTTTTTTTTAAAATTAGGGACGGAACAAGACGGTACAAAAAAAAGACGTGGACACACTTTCGCTCACCCACACAGAATCATACCAAACTTCATATGGTGTTTTTCCTTTTACTGACTTAGTTGGTGCTCTATTTTTTATATACACAGAGGTATTAACCGCTTCAGCCCATTACTCTTTGCTTAAATCAGCGTCTAAGAGCATACAACGTGCTTTTTCAACTAAGGTTTGCCCTCTCAGCAACTCCATTTTGTTCGGGAGTATACCGTACTGTCGTTTGATGTGTGATGCCTTCATTTTTCAAATATCTTATTAACATATTCTGCACCATTATCGGTTCTAAGTTTCTTCATCTTTTTATTTGTTTGTTTCTCTACCATATTTTTAAATTCTTTGATCACATCTACAACTTCACTTTTCTCTGCAAGAAAATATACAGCTGTGTATCTTGAAAAATCATCTATTAGAGTAAGAAAGTATTTACTTCCACCAACTGACTGTGTTTCCATTGGCCCACATAGGTCGCTATGAATCAACTCTAAAATATCTTTTGTCTTAATTCTACTTGACTTAAATGGCGTTCTGTGTTGCTTACCTTCTACACATGGTACACATTGTTGCGGAGTTAGTACAACATTATCTATACCTGTTGATATTTGTCTTAGCAAATTCATATCTCTTCTATTCTTGTGTCCAAGCCTTCTGTGCCATACATCTGATTCATTCATGCATGCATACACTCTGTCATTCTTTATTGCGGTTGCTAGCTGATAAATGCCATTTGTCTCAAAATCTTTGGCTATTATGTCATTTGACGAATCAATAATTTTTGCTCTGTTCTTGTCAAACATGACTTTGTTACCTTTTTCAACAATTTTACTTATTGATAACAAATTAACAGCGGCTTCCGGCGCATACATAACTTCTTTAGCTGGTATTTGATTTGTCTTGCTATTTAACGAAACATCTAATATCGCAGTTCCTTTCTGTATTATTTCTATATTGCTATTATTTGCAGTTTTAATTCTTGCATTAATATCTATTAAATCTTCTTTCAGAACTTCTTTTTGATTTGTTATGTGTACTGACGCACAAGAGTCCAAGAACCATCTTTCTTCATTAAAGTTTCCTGAGGTCATCATGCCCAAAAATGCTGAACCTTTTTTTTCAGTCTGTTTCTTAGTTGTTTCATTTTTCTTGGATTTGTTACTTCTACATTGAAACTCATAATGCCCAAGTTTGCCACAACCATAAGATTTAGGTCCCCTCTTTGCATTTTTATACCCTTTTGTATACATTGCCTGCTCACTTGTGCTTGATTTTGGATCACATTTTGCTTTTACGTCTCACTACTTTCTATTCCCATAATCATAGGTTTATATTCATCTGGGAGTCCCGCCAACAATAATGTTCCTATCCATTTATCTGCCACTTTAAAATCTGAATTTGAATGGTTATACTGTTTGCGTTTGAATGGTGAACGCATCCAACAATGTGCGACTCACCTACTCACAACGAACCAATCTTATACGTTGTGACCACATAACCTTACAAAAAAATAATTATAAACCTGTAAACAAATTGAATTAAACTAGGCAAAAAATTTTACATTTTTAAAATATTTTAAATAATATAATGGTTGTTTAATATAAATAAAAAAAATATATTAATAATATATATATATATATATATATATATATATATATATATATATATATACATAATGTTTGTTGAGAGGACGAGTGTGTTGTCTTGCGACAGTAGTCTTATGGCAAAACTCTAAAAAAATTCTGACGTAATTTAAAAAAAAATTTGCTGTGATTTAATTTCTTTAATTTTATGATTTCAGGTTATCTCTTTAAATGGGGGTTCGGTTTTTGATCATAGTTTTTATTTCATGTGTTCTATTCTAGGGTTGAAAAAGTCTAGATTATAGACAAAACGTCCCAAAGAATACTAGGAGTTTTTTCTTTGCCCATAACCCACGAAATACCTTTCATTATGATCCAGGGATACGAACAGCAAACGAGATTTACAATGTTTGTGTTTTTTTATACCTTTTTTTGATGGTATAGGATAAAGCCTACAACTTTTGCATTTATAATTTATTTCCATTTCTTTGAATAATGGCAGTATACGGAAACACCTTATACCTTGTTGTAAAATATGCTTTAAAAAATGTGCCTTGTTTTTATTTGGCCATACCCCATCCAGGCCTAATTCAACTTGAAAATGTTTGTTAATACTTTTCTTAATAAATAAAATTAAGAAATATATATTTTTGCTTAGTTAATGAGTTCCTAAAAAAGAGTTGGGTTTGATATAACAAGCCATTTGGTAGAGGACCCAAAAAAAAACTTAATTTTTTATTCATATTTCCTTCATATTTTGTTTTCTTAATTTCATATTTTTCATAATTTTATTAAAAATGTGCATATTTTTCATATTATTTTGCTGTTTATCTGTTGAGAGCCCTGGAATTTAATAAATTTTTTATAAACATTGGTCCCAATCTTGCCTCAAAAATAGACAAAAAAACACAGATAACCAATAATCAATCAACCAACCAAAATACTATCATAGATGAGCATCTTACATGGACACCAATCACAAGTCAAGAAATTCTTTATATAATATCAAATTTAAAGAACAATTCCAGCCCTGGAATAGACACCATAAATACAAAAACGTTAAAATCTCTTAAAAATATTTCACCTATACTAGCCCATATTTTTAATCCATGCCCGAACCAAGGAAAATTTCCTAGCCAACTAAAATCTTCAGTTGTAACACCAATACACAAATCTGACTCAAATCTATCTTGTGACAACTACCGACCTATCTCACTTATCAATATCACAGCTAAAATCCTTGAAAAATGCATAAAAAAAAACGATTAATGGAATTCCTAGAAACTAATAATTTAATATATCCTCATCAATATGGATTTAGACAAAATCTGGGAACAGAAAATGCAATTTACAAATTGACAAGTGAAATTACTTTAGCACTAAATAACAACAAGAAGGCCATTGCTACTTTCCTAGACTTAGAAAAAGCCTTTGACACTGTTTCACATGAAAATCTTATAGAAAAACTAAGCAAAATCAAATCCAATCATCAACTTAAAATATTTAAAGATTACTTGCAAGATAGGGAACAAAAGGTACAAATAAATAACATTCTTAGTGAGGCTGCAAATGTTAAATGTGGAGTACCGCAAGGTACTGTGCTTGGCCTCATTTTGTTCTTGATTTATATAAATGACATACTCTTAAATAAACTTCCAGGTGTATTAATTTCTTATGCTGATCACACAGTTTTAATTGTGGTAGATGAAACATGGGACGAGACCATTAAAAGATCTGAAGAGGGTTTGACAATTTTAAAACATAGCCTAGATCTAAACCTTTTGAGTCTTAATCTTAAAAAACCTAATTTTATGATATTTTCATGTTATCAAGACACCCTTCCTAACATAAATAATATACTCTCATCTCAAATGGCCAAAAACACATAGAAATAACATGTAAAAAAATTAAGATGTGTAATATTTAAATTAAGATTAATCTCAAAAATAGTAAACACAAAGCTAGCAAAAATATTTTATTTCTCGTTATTCCACTCAATTCTCACTTATGGTATCATTGGGTGGGGAGGAGTCTATCATAATATTTTACGACCTCTTTTCTCATTGCAAAAATATGCCCTAAAAATAATTTTTCGAAAAAACTAATATCCTTAAAATGCTCTATTTAAAAATAACAACATTTTACCTTTCAGGATACTTGTTTTTAAAGTTGCAGTAATATATCTTGAAACAAACATAAATAGTTTTTCATCACTAATTACAATAAATCATAACTATCAAACAAGAGCCAATAGTAAACATAATTTCTGTACACAAACATTTAATCTTATATTACCAAACAATTTGAGAAACCTTGCAACTTTTGTTTAAAAATTATGACATGTTATTGGAACTTCTATAACTTATATAAAGTAGCATATGTGATTAATTTAGTTAAAAATGTTTGTACAATTTAAATTTTAAAAAGTTCTATTACCAAAGTTTTTAAGTAAAATTCAACTTAATTTTAAAAAATGAGTACCTGCTAGATATAAGAAAAAGCTAAACGAGAATGAGAATGTAGTAGAAACTTTAACCAAAGCATCAAAAAACAATATGTACCCTAATAGAAATAGAATAGTATATAAATTAACTAACAATATTTTTAAATATGCGTAGCTATATTTTTATTAATAATACTTTTAAAAAAAACTAAATTATGAACTAGAAATTTTGTATATTTTTATAGCAGTTTTTTTTTAAATTTGATCAATTTAGACGGAAGCAAATTTATAATAAACTTTAATCACTATTAACTTTTAATTAAACCAAATATTGTAGAATTCTATATTTATTAAGTAGATAGATAATAGTGCAATTTATTGTAAAAATACATTATCAGTTTATATCATTTAATTTAAGCAGTTCAGTACAAATTTTAGATTTAAGGAACTGCTTTTTGTAAAAAATTGATATGCAATAACAATAACATAACTATAATGTAAAATTCATATACTTTTGAAATAAAATCTTGAAATCTTGAAAAATCTTATGTGGAACAGGGAGTTATCCCTACAACTGGAAATGATCCAAAATTTCCCGTTTTTATGTGACTTAAGTCACAAGGACTATAAGAATAACAAGAAGTTGCAGGCTTGGGCTGAAATAGCTGAGATCTTTAATTTAAGTGGTTTTGAAATATTACAAAAATGGCAGTTTGAAGAACTTGTTAATTATTTTAGCAGAAGAGGTCCAGAAAAAGTGGTGTGTGATAGCTTCAGGAAAGAAAAAAGATCAAGGCCTGCATCAGGATCAGGCCTTCCAGATCTAAAGTGCCCATATTTCGACAAAATAGCCCTATTTTACGACCGCTGTTCTTGATCAAGAAAGTAGCTAGCATCCAGGACCCAGTGTTATTATTGTGTCTTTACACACTTACAATCTCACATAAGTTTTTAAGAAGAAAATATCAAAGAGTACCAACCTATTACACAGTTATTTAGATTAGGTTTGAAAATCATTTGTTAAAATTACTTTTTAGAACATCAACAATATTAAGCACATCTCGGCCAAGCAGCCAGCAGTCCTCAAGACCTTCGTCAGCTGGTTCATCGCCATGGAACACCATGGAGCAAATTTTCTCTCCAGCGTCACAATATAGTGAAGATGATGAAAATATGGCTGCTGAGGCAACAAATGAGACAGTTATTGAAGCTGGTGGAAGCCAAGCCACCCCAAAAAGAAATATTGAAAAACGTAAGGAACTGAACCTAGTACAAAATGATAATTTATGTGATTTCCCATATTCCACATGTTGTGGATATCTGAAGTTTGGTGCACAAACCAAACCTACCTTCAGATTAAGACTTTTAGTATGGGTACATAGAGCTGTCTTTATTTTCAGCCCCAAGAAAGCTCTCAGGAAAAGCAGTGGAAGATAGCTTCTTAGCCATAGCTAAAGAAATAGCTGAAAGCTTAAAAGAAAAAAAAGAAGATACGCCGAATGCTAACCGCACTTGTGTGGAGTACATATTTAGCTGCCTGAAAGGGATGACTAAAGAAGAAGCAAAAAGATGTCGCCGCAGAGTGCTTCAGGCCCTGGATGAAGTTTAGTTTAAGTTAAAAGTACCTAACTGGCTATTTTTTTTGTAATGTTAATTTTTTTTTAAGTTCCCCTATGTTAGAAAATACATATTTTTCAGTTTCTGTATTAATATAAAAACAATACAAATATTAAATATTGAGTGTGATACTACTAAGTTTATGCTAATTTCAAAAATCAATTGTGAAAAAACATTTTATAAGAACAATACCAACTTTATGTAATATCTCAAAAATTAAAAGTGACAGATAAAATTTAATTCATCAGTTGGATTCTTTATAAAAAATACAGGGTGTTCGGCACATTAACCGTCAAAAGTTTTTGGGATATTGTTGGGGTCATTTGCTACCTTTTCAACCTTGGAACTTGGGTCCTTAGAGGCACGGCCAAAGAGATATAAATTTTTTAATTTTATTTTCTCAAATTACTCAAAATCCCATCTTTAAACCCTCGTAAGCTTTTTAATAATGTCTGGAAAGGCACCATTTTTTTTATAATTCTGTAATCTTATGCTACTTCAATTAATTAATAGATGTTAAAATTTATGTACCAAAGGGACATACCCATTACAGAATTATAAAAAAAAGGTGCTTTTCCAGACATTAATAAAAAGCTTACAAGGGTTTAAAGGTGGGATTTGGGTACTTTAAGAAATTAAAAAAAAAATCATATCTCTTTAGCCGTGACCCAAGTTCCAAGGTTGAAAAGGTAGCAAATGACCCCAAAAATATCTCAAAAAATTTTGACGGTTCATGTGCCGAATACCCTGTATATAAAAGAGCAATTTACACCGAAATGAAATTTTCATAAATAAAAAAATTCCAGGCCTCTATTGCAGACTTTTCAATACCCCCTTAGCTTAAAAACGGCTTGCTGTATTAAGAGGCGGTTTTCACCTTTGATCATCTCTTGGACGGGTTACTGTCGATTAAGAGTACCCATGCACAGAATGGGAATAACAGAAGAGACCGAATGTAGACTCTGTATGGAGGATGATGTACTGTGCGAATGTCCGGCTATTGCACGTTTACGTCAAAACCCTTTCGGTAAACCTCAGATTGATTCAGAAGATCTGAACAGTGTCTCACCCAAACTGATAGCTAACCTTTTTGGAGGATTAGGCATACAGTGGTGAGAAACCACTCAAAAGTGAGCCACAATAGACCCACTAGTGGTCGCAGTGGAAGGGCTGCAAGGCCCACTCAAATATGAATCATCATCATCTCTTGAAAATCGAGGCTCGCAAGTGAGGGGTCAGTTTTTTCTATCGCCTCTAACAAACACCTAAAACAAATGAACGCCACAGTATTATATCTTCGTCGCCA
This sequence comes from Aspidapion aeneum, assembly GCA_963576565.1. NCBI lineage: Eukaryota > Metazoa > Arthropoda > Insecta > Coleoptera > Brentidae > Aspidapion > Aspidapion aeneum. The sequence goes on from OY755046.1 coordinate 9,490,294, forward strand.
TCTATTATATCTGCATTTTAGCTTATTAATTATTATATTTATTTGTTACTTTAGTTTGCTATAATTATTCATTATTTATGTATTATTTATTCTTAAAATTATTGTTTAATAAAACCTATTTAATTTAGACACAGGACTTTTTATTCATACAATAACTATTTAAAATAAAATAGGTGTACAACCAATCTAGACCCCAAAGCAGACTGAGGCTTTTAGCCACCTCCCAAGTTCGCCTGTGCGATTCTTAGAAAAAGAAGGGTCTTCAATTTCATTGGTGCGATTCATTGACATTGTTGTCAATGCAACTTATTATTCTTAAGTTACCACACGCAGAGTTTTAAAAAACAGAAACATGGTAAATCTCTTACAGAACATTCTATACATTAAACTTGTAATGATTAGATCTTTTTTTCTGAATTGAAAAATATATGAAGCAACATGGCCCAGCCATTTATCAAATATTAGCATTTTAAGAACCTGAATAAAGAAAGATGTTGCCATGAGTTTCTTAAAATTTTAATTAAAAACATAGTTATAGAATTAGTGACGAATCAAGGGGGTATAGGACCCACTGCCTTTCCTTCTCCAACAAAAAACCCTATTTTTTGAGTTTTTGTAAAAAAATAACAAATGCATACAAACCTGATTTTTTTTTCACAAACGTTTAGATTATTTAATATTATTTTTACTGTTTTTTATTTTTTGTCATACTCCCTGTTTTTTATAATTTATCCTAGGAACTCTCTTTTATCATGTTTGGGTGTTTTTGTACAGTCGAGGACTTTTTAAATTGCCGTTTTTTTCTGTCAAAATCATTAAAAATTTTTTTTTAAATATATATGTATACAGACAGAGGTAAGGTTCACAATTTTTTTGTTTTGGTTTAAACTACTTTTCCGAATTTCAAATAGGAATATTTTTTATTTTCGAGGGCGGCAATTTAAAAAGTCCCCGACTGTACCTTTGCGACATTTATTGGTTTTGTTAGAAAACATTTTCTGGCGATTTAGGAGAAACACTACAGCTTTTGCATTTATACTATTGCGGGCTCTCAACAACAATTAAAACGAGCAAATGTTCAAAACAATATGTCAATTTATTTCGACAACTCAATCAATTTAAAATTTTTAGTTTTGTTAAGGGTGAAGATATCACATAGGAGGCTGTCGAGCAGTTTAATATCATAAAGCCACAGAATAATAATCCTTTTGTAAGCTTGTCGTTTTTAGATAATAATATGACAGTAACTATACTTAAAGCAAGGCAGACATTAGGAAAAATAAATTCAATCATGTGTGGACTGGAAGGACCTGCTAGGGATATCTTTGTCAATGAAGAGCTTAACAAAGATACTTATAAGTTACTTAAAGAAGCCAAAAAGTGCAAAGATAAAGGATACAAATATGTTTGGTGCAAAAATGGATCGACTGTTTATGCCAAAAAAAATGATACTAGCCAAGCCATATGGGTAAGAGACATTAATCACGTGCAAGACCTCTTGCAACAAGCTGCCTAAACACACCATGATATTTTTCATTGTTTCTGTAGATAAGTATCTTTAAGATGGCTTCGTACTACAAAAATCAAAAAATTGCCAATTTTAATGTGCGCTCCTTGGTCGCACATTTTGCTGATATTAGAGATATGATATTACAAAATAATTTTGACATTATCTGTATGACAGAGACATGTCTAAAGCCTTCTACCACCTCCTCTGCTGTTCACATTAATGGCTACAACCTAATTAGAGAAGATCGAATTAATAGAGAGCGTGGAAGTATTGCTGTGTATGTGCGAAACGAAATTAAAGCAAAGCGGTATGTTTTTAAAACCTGTGAAAGTGGTCCTCTTGAAAACCTAATAATACATTTTGAACTTAAAAAGGTAAAAATAATTATTTGTACTGCATATCGATCAGCTACCGGATTGCACTATTCTGCAGTCCATTGACTGTTATCATGCAATTTTATCCGAAATTAATTTGGAAGCAGACTGTATATTGGTTACGGGTGATGTAAATGTAAACATGCTTGATCCAGGGAATCCTTTAAGCGAATGTTTTGATTCATATAATCTAACACAAATTATTACCAAGCCGACGAGGATTTCACGGACAGTAATGAACCTTCTTGATCCAATACTTAAGTGATTTGTCATATGATGAAACTCACGATGTTTTAAATATGGATCTGATCTCAGACCATGATTTGGCCTATTGCGAGCTTGCAATCTCGGCAATCTGCGCTGGGCAAAGGATGTATACATATCGTTGCTTTAAATTTTTCAATGATCAAGTTTTTATGAGGATTTGAACAATATCCCGTGGGACTCTATCTTCTACCTTGCAGATTTGGATCAAAAAGTCGATTTTCTTGCATCAAATATTTTAAATGCATTTAATTTGCATGCTCCTGTACGCACAGTGCGCTTAAGTAGGGCGCCAGCTCCATGGCTCACTCCTACTCTTAAATTAATTGTTAGGGATCGAGATAGAGAATTAAGTAAATACAAAAAAAACAAGAGTTTAAGAAATTGGGCCAACTTTAAAGATCTAAGAAATATTGCGATTTCCACACTCAGGCGTGAAAAAGCAGCCTATTTGAATTCCGTAGACAACCAGGATGCTGGTGCCCTATGGAAGCGCCTCAGAAGTTTACAAGTGGCTTCTAAATCAAAGCGTGAATTGCCAGAGAACATGCAGAATTGCAATGCTATTAATGAGCATTTTTTATCGGTATTCAGTCAAACAAAAGCTGATGCACAGTTAATTAATTATTTTCATACAAATAGTCATAGCTCAGCTCGTTTTAACTTTCGGCTCCTTTCACCAGAAGAAATTACAAAAATAGTATTTGGTTTCAAGTCTAATGCGGCAGGAACTGATGAAATATCTTTACTTATGCTAAAAAAAAGCCTTCCAATTGTCCTAAATCATATAACACATATAATTAATTCTTGTTTAGAAATTGGATATTTCCCACAGGCATGGAAAACAGCAGTTATATGCCCAGTTGCTAAAGTCAGCTCTCCTGAGTCATTTAAAGACTTGAGACCAATAAGTATTTTACCTGTGCTGAGCAAAATTTTGGAAAAAGTCGTTTATTTACAACTATACTTCTATGTAAGCAATTGTTGCCAAAAAATCAATCGGGTTTTCGTCCTGGACATGGTACAGCAACAGTTTTGCTGGACGTTATGGATGAGATAATTAAGGGGTTGGATAATCAACAAGCGTCTGTGCTTATATTGCTGGATTTCTCACGTGCGTTTGATTGACTTGCTTACCGCAAAACTACATTACTTTGGACATACCGTTATCATTTTTTAAATCCTACTTATATGGTAGAAAACAGCAAACGCGAACATCATTGGGTCTATCAAGCTCGGGTGAGATGACTTCAGGAGTACCTCAAGGATCTATTTTGGGTCCCTTGCTATATATTCTTTATACATTTGACTTAAGTAAAGTCCTGAAATACTGTACCTTGCAGGCCTATGCAGATGACAACCAAGTAGCTCACATATTTGATCCATTGTATTACAGAGAGGTATCTGCTAATGTCAATGAGGACAAAGTATTTCGGATTATAGTAAAAAACATAACCTTCAATTAAATGCAAATAAAACTAAAGTGTTGCTTTTTGCGCCTGCAAAGTATACAGAATCTTTGAAAATAAACCTGCATTTTGAATTTGATGGCAAGGCCCTCGAGTTTGCTACCTCAGCAAAAAACCTTGGGGTGCTTCTGGATACATCTCTCAGATTTACTCAGCATATTTCTAATCTTAGCCAGCGATCTTACATAGCATTAAAAACTTTATATGCTAATAAACACATATTAAATTTCAAAGTCAGGAAAAAATTATGTGAATCTTATATCATTTCAACATTATCGTATTGTCTTGTCGTGTATTATCCCTGTCTTACCGCATTGGATTGTCTGCGTTTGCAAAAAATTCAGAATAACTGTTGTTGATTTCTTTGAAATCCGTAGATATGACCGTGTTTCAAGTAAGTTAAATGAATTGTCATGGATGCGAACAAAAAATCTATATAAATATTTGCTTCTAGTTCTGATCTTTAAATTACTTAAAACCTCCACCCCGCCGTACTTAAGAGAAAAATTAATTTTTCGTAACGAATTACATAACGTTCCAGTAAGAACACATGCTCTTGCTATGCTTATGCACAGGACAAAACTGTTTGAACGCTGTTTTACATTTAATGTAGTTGGTTTGTACAATAAATATCAAAAAGATTTTAAAATAGACTCAATACAGTCTTTCCGAAAATGCATTAAACATAGTTTATTAACGGATCAAATTAACAATTGTGAACTAAGAATTTATTAGAAAATCTATGATATATTTCGAGAAACTGTATTAATACTATGACACTGTTATATGAATTCTATACTATATTGGTTTTTAATTTATCCCTGGAAATTTATTAAATAATTGTCTAAACATTTAATTATTCATAGTGTAATTTATCTTATACTACCTTTAAACGGGTTAATGTTGAGTAGCTGATTTTATTAGCTAGACTTCGCCCTTTGAGAATTAGTATATTTTTCTAAATTTAATGTACTGTTATATTATAAACTGTATTATACTGTTTTTTCTAATTTCTCAATAAAGACAAAACATAATAATAATAATAATAATAATGTACAAAAAACAACACTTAAACAAACTAATGACTCACTACTCAAATCGGCTTATAAACTTCGTGTTAATATCTCGCGATTTCTACAGCTCGTTATCTCTACCTACATCGGATTAATCTTTTTGATCGAAATCGTTCGTTTATTCCGTCTAGATCTAGGTGAGGTAGATCTGAAACGTTCCGTAATTCTGCTCAGAGTGGTCGGACGTAAATCTGGTTGCTCCGTGCATTTTGACCGACAAAACAGATTAATCCAAGATTGTGACGTTATGTTAGGTATTACTTTTGTTTACAAAAATATTTTTTTATGCAAAATGTTTGAAATTGAATTATTTGATGTTGAAAAGGACAAATTATATTAATTTCCGACCTCACAGGAAAATTTTGTCAAAATTATAGCTGGGCTTAAGTTGCAATATGTACATAAGATTTTTGGTTATATTTAAGGTTATAGCCATTTATAAAAATTTAATCGATTTGCTCCGGATCGTTCGTTAATTCCAATTTGTTCAGAGTAATCTGTAATTACGTGACCAAAAATCCGTCGCGTCTGAGATGCAAATACCGAACGCGGCTTCTGACTCGTCAGGCGACGTCCGCTCGCTTATATACCCTCTTCAATCTTTCGCGAACTATCCATCCCCCTTCCGCACCAGAACATTCGCGTATACAAGCGAGCGTGAGTCATAGATAACGCAACTAATACCTAGACTAATAATACAACCATAAAGTAAACTATCCTAATACTACAGTAAACCTAAATAAATTCTAACCATAAAATTTGTAACAATACTTTATCGCTTATAATAAGCGTAGTAGACCTATACAGAAGCACCCTGTGCAATACGAGAACAAAAACAAAACTCCACCCTAACAAATTACGAACATCCATATAACACCAGACGAGAAGATCTCACATATAAAATTCTAAGTTAGAAAAAACTATAACTCAAAAAAGTTATTATTACTTGGCACCTAAAATTTATAATTGTATCACAGACAACACTAAACAAATTGAAAATATGAAAAAAATTAAGAACAAATTAAAATAATGGTTGAAAACTAATCCAAGGAAAAAGGTACATAGCTGGATTGACCAAAAAAAATACTACTTCTAAAATCTAACAAATAAGATAAACCTATTAACTTGAAAACAAACAGCAACATATAAACGCTCAAAAATATATGTTAAAAATAAAAAAGAAAAGATATACAGGGTGTCCTAACTAAAAGGTAACAGACGTGTTTTTGGGTATTTTTCGTGCGAATTTGAAAAACGCTCGGACACGTCGATTTTGTTTGCCAGAGGGACACTTTTTGGCTATCTTGAAATTTTTGTAGCACGCACCATCTTTGAATATTTTGAATAGGGTAAGTGGGTCTAGTGATACCTTGTTTTGAAGGCCTCTTAAATGTCTTTACAACCGTGTAAAAGTTTCAAAATCTATTAGTTTTTGCGATAATTGCTTTCAAATTTAACATAAAATAAAAATTTAATTAGAATTTTATATTTTTAGGATTAATTATTTATTTTATCATTCCATGTAAAATTTGAAAATTTAAAAGCAAATATTTCAAAAACTAATCTATTGATTTTCGAAATTTTTATCATTCTATGTAAAATTTGAAAGAAAATATTTAAAAAACTAATTATGGATTTTTGAAATTTTTACACGGGTGTAAAGATATTCAAGAGAACTTCAAAACAAGGTATCATTAGACCAACTTTCCCTATTCAAAATATAGGGGTAAAGTATACCCTTCGAAGATGGTGCGTGGTACAAAAATTTGTCCCTCGCAAACAAAATCGACGTGTTCGGGCGTTTCTCCAAAGTCGCACGAAAATTACCCAAAAGCACCTCTGCTACCTTTTCGTTGGGACACTCTGTATATATATATATATATATATATATATATATATATATATAGAGAGAGAGTAGAGTATATGTTAAATTATTAAAGTAACCATTGTCTCGATACCATTTTAAAAATTGTTGATTTTGTGATAAGTAATTGTGAGAAATATAACAAATTTTATATTAAGTTCCAGATCATGATCTGAGCAATTAGGAACAGATAAGGTACGTCTAAAATATATATTATATATTACGCAATTCTGTAGTGAAATACCTTATCTCGAAATCCAGTACTGACAATAAGGGTGAAAATGGCCTGCAGTTCCATGTAGTCGCAATAAGGATCAAAATTGTAGGAAAAATTTGACAGACCCAGACACGCGCACACCACTTTGAAGCAAATCTGATCGATTTTTAGACCAAGAGCGAACAACTACAAGCGGAGAGAAAATAGCTATGCCTCTAGGAAATGGAGTCACAGAAGCACTTACAACTACCCACTTTACAGAAATCATGAACGCCATTCATGGTAATCGCGACACGCTAAAATTGGAAATTGATGGCGTCAAAGAGTTACTGGAAACCAAAATTGAAGAAACCAATTCTCTTCTTACAGAAAAAATACAAAAACAAGACGAAACCATAACTAAATTAAATAAAAAGTGTGAAAAATTGGAAGCAAAATGTTTACGCTATGAAAGGGAACTTCGAAAAAACAATCTTATTTTTTATGGTTTAGAATCAGAAGTTATTACTGCTGCAGCGAGTCTTCTAGAAATTAACTAACAAATTTCCGATTTAAGTAACATTTCACTAATTAAAACCGATAAAGCAAATTTAATAAAAGTTGAATTTATCAGTCTCTTTAAAAAGATTGAAACAAAAAAATCTGCATTTGAGCTAAAAGAAACCAGATATGCTTTATCAAACGATCTTTGCTTTGAAGATAGGCAGGATAACAAAGTTCTTGCCAGCCATTTAAAGATTGCAAAAAATAACAATCATGATGTAAAAATAAAAAGCGGAAACTTATTCTTAACAACGAAACATATACAGTTGAACAACTTAAATAAATAAATGATCTGAAAAACGGAACTCCAGATAAATAACGAGGAAGATAGTTCAGAAGAAGAAAGCGATACAGATAAAAACGAAAATATTTCCAATACGAAGGAAATTGAACAAAATTTAAAAAAGTTTAAAGAAAATAAACAAAAAACCACGGACAAACATTCACAAAAAACCGAGTAGAAAACCTTAAGATCTGGAAGCATGCGCGGCGATAAATGTGCTTAAATTTTGTGTATATACATTATCTATTTACCATGTTCCTAAGTATTACTAATAATCATTATTCCTGTTAAACTTTAGTCTTATAAACTTTAATTAAAAATAAATAATAAAAAAAAATTTAATAAAAATTTCCTACATTATACATATATCTATAATTTATAGCAATTTTCTCTCAAACTATTATAAATTTTTTTATTTTTTTTATTTTAGATTAAGGCGCATCGACCACATAGGGTCATTAGCGCAAATTAACGTTTGTTTAACATGATATAACCTTATTATTTTAAATACATTGCAAAATCTTACAGTCTTTTAAAAAGGCTAGGACACTGTTTGAATTCTTTGTTTCATTGTTTAATAGAACACCAATGTTTGCTATTAATTTATGTTTTTGTCTTTCGTTTCTGTAAGCTACACAATCAATTAAAATGTGTTTGACCGTAATAGGTTCTCGGCACTCTGTACATACGGGAGGATTTGTTTTGTTAAAAATATGTTCATGTGTAATTTTCGTATGACCTATTCTAAGCCTAGACAAGTAAACTTGCACTTTTCTTGAGTTGGATAAAAATGGCCACGATTTAACAGAGGTCTTAATTGTGCGTAATTTAGAGTTTGATGTATTCCACTGGTCTTGCCATATGTTTAGCACTTTACATTTAATGAACACTTTAAAGTCACTATATACAGTTTTGTTGATAGGTGTAGAGTCAATATAGTCACTGATTGCCAGTTTGGCCTGTTGATCAGCCGTTTCATTTCCCGCGATACCGACATGTGATGGAATCCACATAAAAGTTACTTTAAGTGAGAGTTCTTGCATCTTGTATAGTATGTCTTTAATCATATGAATTATGGGATGTTTTGAATAGACTGAGCAAATTGACTGGATAGAACTTAGGGAGTCTGATAAAATTAAAGTTGATTTTAGTCTTTTGTTAAGTGTATATTTTAGTCCTTCATAGATCGCATAAAGTTCTGCTGTGTACACACTGGTGTGCTTTGTCAGTTGAAACTTGAGTATTTCAGTATCTTTTATTACGACCGCTGCTCCAACCCCCTCTAAAGTTTTTGATGCATCAGTGTATATTTTGACATGATTCTTCATAGTTTCTGTTATAGTTGCTAGTTCATTTCTAATTAGTTCTGGGTTATTGCTGGTCTTATCAAATTTGAATTATCCAATATTTGGTAAAACAGTACGTGCGCCCATTTCAACTTCAAGTTTATTTAGTTATTATAAATTATTATTTACTAAGTTTCAAGTTAGGTATTAGTACAGCAGAAATCAAGAAAAATATTAATTAGATAAAAATGGTAAAATCACAACATGAAGAGGTTTTAAATAGCATTGAGGAAACAGATATAAAAGGAAAGTTAGTAGACGCAGACACATTACAAAACTTAATTCAACTACAAAATAAAATGTTATCAATAGTCCACTTCAATATAAGGAGTGCCAATTGCAATTTTACTAACTTATTACTAATATTAGAGTCTTACAAAATGAACTTTATAGACATAATAATATTAAGTGAAACTTTTCGCGATGTCTCGCTGGAAAATTGTCAGTTAAAAGGGTACACCACATACTTCAATCACAGCGACTTTAATAAAAATGATGGTTTACAATAAATTTCCACAATCAAAAGCAAGTGTAGGTAGATTAATTTTAAAAAAGAATAATTTAAAAATTGGAATAACGAGTGTCTACAAACCGCCGCCTATTCCCAAAGCACAATTTCTAGGAGATTTGGAGCAATACTTGGAATCTATAGAAACTACAGATATAGAAATATTTGCTGGGGACACCAATTTTGACATACTAGACACGACCAACGACCAAAATTTTGAATATATATCTTAATGACTGAATTAGGTTATATCTCCCATATAAATTCAGTAACAAGATGGGAAACCATGACATGCCTAGATCATATATTTGTCAAAACTAAAAAAAACAATCCATTTTCAATCGTTCGTTGTAGATAGCCATCTAACGGATCACGCACCAATTATACTAAACATTTATGATAAGAATGTAAATAATATAGAAATAGAAACCATTACAAAATATAAAATTGATTACACAAAACTAATACAACTTCTACGGGCTCAAGATTGGACATTTTTAAAAAGCGAAAATAACTCAGAAACAGCAACAACGAAATTTATATCAACCTATAATAATTTAATTAAGTCATCTACAACAGAGGATACATATAAACAAAAAAAATTAAAAATGGATGACTAATGCTCTCTTGCCATCCATAAAAAATAGAGACAAATTGAAACGTCGGCTTCTTAAAAATTACAGTATAGAACTAGAAAATCAATATAAACAATATAGAAATATGTTAAAAAAGCTAATAACCAAACAGAAAAATGACTTTTACATAAATGAAGTTAAGCAAAACCACAAGAATATGAAAAAAATGTATGAACTCATTAAAGACGCTGCATGCGAAAACACTAAAACCCATAAAAAAACTCGAAATCTTTTAAACAGATGGCAACTTATTTGAAAATCAGAATGAAATGAATAATTATTGCAACGACTACTTTATAAATATCGGAGTTGAGATGGCAAAAACGATACCAAAACCTGATAGCCCCTGCGTAATTCAAAATCCACAAATTCAAGAATCATTATATCTTAAACCAGTAACCAAAAACGAATTAATAATGCATATTTCAACCCTAAAAAACAACAGTGCCCCGGGAATTGATGAAATTTCTGTAAAAACAATAAAAACTACACATTTGGAAATTCTTGAACCTCTGCAGATTATATTAAACCTTATTTTTAAAACTGGATCTGTTCCAAAAATATTCAAAACATCTGTTGTCTGCCCTATACTTAAGAGTGGGGATCAATCAGACATAAAAAACTACCGTCCAATTAGCCTTATTACAAATCTAGCAAAAATATTTGAAAAGTGTTTAAAAAAAAGACTGTTAAGTTTCCTTCAAAAATATAATATTATTTCAAAACAACAATATGGCTTTTTGGAAGGGTTAAGCACGGCAGACGCCCTTCTGAAATTTGTCACAGAAATAACAAAAAAATTAAATAATGGAAAAAAATGTTTGGCCGTATTTATTGACTTAGCAAAAGCGTTCGATACTGTACCCCATGATCAACTATTAGAAATATTTAATCTTTATGGCGTCAGAGATACAGTATTGGACCTTTTCAAAAATTATTTAAAAGACAGGCTACAATACACGAAAATTAATAATACACTTAGTACAGAAAAAAAGATTCTAATGGGCGTTCCACAAGGCACAGTTTTAGGACCAATCTTATTCTTAACTTATATGAACGCAATATTGGCCGACATGGGTGATATTATTCTTGCATTTGCTGATGATGCAAATCTAAGATTTATAGGAAACACTTGGGAAGAAGTAAAAGCAAACGCAATTCAAGGACTCAAAAAAATTAAAGCGTGGATGCAAACCCTAAAACTATCACTAAACATTAGTAAGACAAACTATATCGCTTTTTCATTAACCAAAGTAAAGAGACCAAATTTTACATTGATTGAATTTGAAAATTACACAATCTCAGAAGTCACCCATAAGAAATATTTAGGAATAGAGATAGACTCATATTTAAAATGGAATTACCATATTGAGACGTACTCCAATAAAATACGCAGGCTCATACATAAATTTTATACATTAAGAGAGTTCTTGAACAAAAAAACCTTAATTGTAATTTATAAAGCTTTCGTAGAATCTCTCTTAAGATATGGAATTATAGTTTGGGGAGGATGCTATGAATCAACCCTAAATAAATTAAACATAACTCAAAAATATTTACTAAAAATTATTTATAAAAAAGCCAAAAGATTTCCATCTGAACTACTATACAATTATGAAACTGTAAATATTAGATCTCTATATATTTTGTCCATTTGTATTAATATGCAGTTTAAAGAACCCAATAAAAGATACATTAATCATGGTCACGAAACGAGAAACAAAACATCAAATCAATTAAAAACTACACTAAATCTTAATACTCTGAATAAAAACAATATTCATATCTGGCCCCTAAATGTTACAATCTATTAACGGAAAACATTAAAATATCTCAGAAAAGTTCAGTTTTTAGTAAACTATGTAAAAAATATATCTTCGATAACTACAAAAAATTCTCAATGCTATTTCAAACCAATAATGAAATGTTATAATTCAGAAATTAAAACAAATATATATTTATATGTATATTAAGTAAATAATCGAAAATAAATACCAAATATTTAAATTTAATAAATTTCTACTGTACTAGTAAACTTATAAATAGACATGTATCACTATGTATATAAATGCTTGTTTTTTCTTTTACTTTCTGGTAAAAGGATTTATTTGAATAAAATTTTTATTTCTCTTTGCTCGTATTAAAATTATGCATAAATATTTTTTTTCTCTTTATATAGATATAGGTAAAACAATATTGCAGGTATTTAGTTAGCAACATAAAAACTATAACTTTGAAAGAGTGAATCCACTTATTGTCGCATACAGGAGCAAAAGCATATAAAGCGATAATTTTTGGAAACCTTCAAAATGGTGGTTGAACTACTAACTGACACATACAGGTGGCTATCCACCTACGTACCTTAGGTCACCTTTAACACGACATACTTGTAAAAAAAAATTTTTTAGGAATTAGATTTACTTTATCTTAAGTATTATCCTATTGTAAAAATGTTAAATAAATAAATAAATATATAAATAAAAAAGAAATCAAAACCTCCCGAACTTACTACTTTTTACAGTAGATTAGACATTTATTTTTTGGTATACATTTTTTATGCTATTATCTATTATCACAGTATGTTATACTATAGTAGTAGGAAAAATAATAGAGTTAGTTATTCGTGTAGCATAGAAAAATCCGCCAACCGTTAGATTATATTAAAACGCATAGAAAATATATTTATTTGCGGTCAACAGGAAAAAAAAACAAAATAGATTCATGTAAAGGAGAATTTAATACCTCATTAATTATTTTTAAGATATTTATTTCTTTTTTTTTTGCAGGCAGCCAGATGATAATTTACTCGACTCGTCATCAATCAGTGTAAAATCAGAAGTTAAGAAGTTTAAACTGAAGACTGAAGAAATCAAGCAGGAAGAGGTCATGCTAGACGACAGCTCATCTGAGTAAGTATATTACACAGTGTGTTTCAACAAAAACTTAACACAGGCCTTTTCAGGTATGTTTTTATGGAATTTGGAAAAACACTTGGACACATCAATTCTGTTTAGGAGGGGGGCACTTTTTGGCTTGAATTTTTTGTAGCACTCATCCCCTTCGAGGGGTAAGCTTTACCCCTATTTTTTGAACAGGGAAAGAGGGCCGAGTGACACTTTGTTGTGAAGGTCTGGTGAATGGCTTTTCAAATCTGTAAATATTTCGAAATTATATTGATCATAACAAAAACATTTCACGTAAAAAAAGGTAAGTACGCGAAAATTGTATTACGTAAAAAGAATTGAAATAAAAGTAAAGCCAAGTTTCCCAATACAAATTTCAAAATGAAAGATTCTGACTAGTTTGAAAACGTTTTTTCTAAACTTTGCTATTACAGCCAAACTTCAATTTAGCACTGTGCCTCAGTCATTTGTAGCCGCAATAGCCAAGTAGAAAAACATTTCCAAACTGAAGAAGCTTTCATTTTGAAATTTGAATTGGAAAACTTGGCTTTACTTTTATCTCAATTTTTTTACGTAATTCCACCAAATGTTTTTGTTATGATTTCACTCCTTTTCTAAAGGATAATATTTAAGTTTTAAAGTAGTAAAATATGCGGAATATTGTTCCAAACTTTTGCAATGCCTTTCAATTTTGAGGTTTTTTATTTTTCTTCATGGTTTTAACATAGTTTCTATCAGCCTTCCAAAACTCAGCTTTCTAGCGTTTCTGCAAATGAGCAATGTTTTACATAACTTTACATTTATAAGGGAGGGAAGTAAATTAAAATTTTTGGCTTTTTAAATGTTTTCCTTTAGTTTTATCATAGTTCCTATCAGTCTGCCAAAGCTCAGCACTCTAGCATTTCTGGAAGTGGGCAATCAAACAAGTTTCGTGGCTAATCGGGTAAAAAGGAGTTTTTGTTTCTCTCATATTTTTCCGTGGGTAGCTTGAAAGCTTAACCTCACGGAGGTCCAAGATCTAATGGACACCTAATAAGTGTTGACAGTGGGCAATGTTACTTTTACATACTTTGTATAAGTTATATACATGTATAAGGGAGGGGAGCAAATTAGAATTTTGAGGTTTTTTTAATTTTTTCCAAGGGTTTGCCAAATTTCACCTTTGTAGCATGTCTGGAAGTAGAATCGAATTTTGATGATCTATACATGAGTCGGTGAGTGGGAATATCGACGTTTTTGAAATTTCGTAACTACTTTACTACCTCATGGATGTTTATGAAACTTGCAGGGGTTCTTAACTTTATGAAGATCTACACTAGACTGTGCAAAGTTTGAGTTTCTTAGCTCATTCTGAAGTAGAGTTTTAGATAGGTCAAATATGGGCTGAAATGTTTCAAGAAAAGATGGTACAGCAGTTTGCGCTCAGATTAATTTTTGAGGGATTTATCTTGAAATTTAACATGGACTGAGAAAATAAAAATTACATTAGAATTTATATATTTTCTTAATTTAATTTTTATTTTGTCAGTCCATGTTAAATTTGAACATTTGAAGGCAAATATCTCAAAAATGAATCGATATACACGGTTATTAAGATATTTCATAGACTTTCACAAGACCCACGATTCAACATGTAAAGGATAAGTTTACCCCTCGAAGGGGGTGCGTGCTATAATAATTTCAAGATAGCCAAAGTGTCCCCCTCGCAAACGACGGATTTTCCAAGTGCTCTTAAGAAATAGCCGAAAAGCCTCTGTTAAATTCTTGTTGAAACACCTTGTATTAAAGACAAAGTATAAGCGCCAAGGGGCTTCTCACTGGCCAAAATGTGTACAGGTATTTCCCTAGTATTGCACAGGAATTTCCCCAGTATTAATGTTTAGGATTTCGTCCTGGGGAATGCCATATTTATTTGTACGGGGTACAGGTAGACTTCACCTAGAGGTCTATCAGGGGAAATGAATCGACCTCTGCCTTCCGTAGATTCCAGGTACTCTCTGACCTGGAGGGTTAGCAGCTGTTTAGGGTCCCTTTCCCAGGGATACGGGAGAAGACCACACCGGTATGAAAGGCGGAGAGGAAGGACCTCGGTACCACCAACACGCCTGGCAAGCGTGGTGTTTTAATGCCACTACCCCCCAATGGAGAAATCATGGCAAATTTAAAAACGAAAGGAAATGGTCCCCAGGTGGGAAGGAAACACTCCGAATCCCACACCTCTATGGTCTGCCTCACGGAATCTGGGGGAGGCAAAAATTCGCTTATGAAACATTCAAAAACAAGACAAAAACAAGTGAAACTAACAATAGCAACCTATAATATTAGATCGATGAAAACCGACGAAAAAATTGTTGAACTGGAGGAAGAGCTGACAAGAATAAAATGGGACATTGTAGGCTTGTCAGAAACCCGGCGAAAATCAGAAAACCGGATAAAACTGAACTCCGGTAATCTACTATACCATAAAGGTAGTGAAGATAACAACAATTTCGGAGTAGGATTCATAATAAATAAAGCCATTAGTAAACACGTCCAAACTATTAAAGAAATCTCAGATCGCGTTGCCTATCTTACACTAAAAATGAAAACAATAGTAATGGGAGATTTCAATGCAAAATTAGGTAAGAAAATGAACATAGAGGAAAATAAAATAGGGGATTTTGGATATGGCGAAAGGAATGACAGGGGCACAACCTTAATGAACCATCTAGAGGAAAGACACCTGTATGCAATGAATTCGTTCTATAGGAAGAAACCGCAACGAAAGTGGACATGGCCTAGCCCTAACGGAATAACAGAAAACGAAATTGATTACATACTGACTACTGAAAAAAGCATCGTAAGAGATGTAACAGTCCTAAATAGCTTTACAACAGGCAGTGATCACAGGATGGTCAGAACAAAAATCTGCATTGATAGCAGTTTCGAAATGAAAATAAAAATTAACAATAACAACTTACAGAAAATAAGGCTATATACAAAGAAATGTTAAAGGAACAGCTAACCCAAAACTTAAGATGCGAAAACGAAAATATAGATGAAATAAATGATACGCTGATAAGAACTATGACCCAAGTCGGAAAAGATATCGCACAAAAGGGTGAAAAGAGAGAAAATTTTATATTAGAAGAGATAAAAAAACTCATGGAAAAATGGCGGAACCTGGAAAAAGGAGGAAAGAGAAGATCAATAGAATAGACAGAAATAAATAAAACTATAAAGAAAATAAAAGAAAGAGCCAAGAAATAAAAGTTGAAAGAGTTATAGAGGATTACAGGAATATGAAATGTCTAAGACCGACTCTAGGTAGATATGAAATAATTAAAATAAAGGATATGAACGGCTTAGAAACTAACATTAAAGAGGATATTATAAATATCACACAGCTATTCTATACAGAATTATACCAAACAAAAAGGGAACCATCGCGAGAAACCATAAAGAAACTCCAAACAAAAATAAAGAACTTAAACTCAGAACTACAACCCGAAATAAGCAAAACGGAAATAAAGAGAGCATTAAAGAAAATGAAAAATAACAAATCACCTGGGAAAGACGGAGTAACGGCAGAAATGCTCCAGTACGGTGGTAAAACTGAAGTTAATACCCCAATCTTAAATTTTAAGATGGCGATAAAATTTGATCATGATCTTTAAAAAGCAATCAATTCTCACCAGGATGTTTTTTATTTCATTAAAATCGGTTCAGTAGTAATGAATTTTTAAGGAAATAAATGCAGACAGGATTGGCAAGGCAATCGTATAATATGCAAAACAATGGTTGAACCAAAAATATTTTTTTTAGAACCACTAAACCGATTTTGCTCATTCGTACCTTGTTGTGCTTGGTAAGAATGCAGCTTTTTTATTAATTTAAAAAAATGATTAAGACATGTTCGCAACACGAGAATAAACGAGCATCTTTGAAGGGTACATTTTAATTTCGTCCGCCATCTTGGATTTTGAGATTGTGGAGAAAAAAATACATTCAGTCAAAACTCTGATTAATTCTCTACCAAGTGCAGTTTGTCCCATCAAAATCGATTGTATAGATCAAAAGTTATAATGAAAAAAAAATTGTCCGGTTTTTTTTGGCCCACCCGGTATATATCTGGGACAAATTATTAAACTAAAAAAAGAAAACGAAACGGCTGAAATCAAGAGACGAGTAAGATTGGCCTGGGCAGCATTCGGTATATTACGCTACATATTAAAAAATATCCTCAGTACCTTAGAACGAAAGTGTATAACCAATGTATTCTTCCTGTGCTCACATATGGATCCCAGACCTGGACGCTTACAAAATCAAACATGGATAAGGTAACAAAAGCCCAAAAATCAATGGAAAGACAAATGTTACATGTAAAGCTAACAGATAGAAAAATGAATGAATGCATAAGAAATAAAACAAAAGTAAGGGATGTCAAAGGAGAGGTAGCAAAATTAAAATGGAAATGTGCCGGTCATAATATCAAACAGAAAGACGATCGTTGGAACAAATGCATTGTAGACTGGAGACCTGGAGAAAATAAAAGAAGTAGGGGAAGACCTCAAATGAGATGGGCGGACGATTTGAAGAAACATGCGAAGACTGGATGGATGAACAGGGCGACAGACAGAGAAGAGTGGAAGATATTGGGGGAGGCCTATGTCCAAAGATGGATCGAAGAAGGCTAAATACATAGGTATATAGATAGATTTATTTGTTATTATGAATTCTCCAATGATTTCCACCCAAGTGTACATATATTTCCTCCAGTAAAAAGCCCCGTGGTTATTTGGATGATCAGTAGGTCATCTACCAGAAAATGATGTCTCTAAAACATCACTTTTTTTTATAGTCCAGGGCCTAAGCCACTTTTGTCTGCATTTTTGCGTACCGTAATAAAACTTCGCACGAATATAGTACGACACTATAGTATTATTTCACGAAGTGGTGCTCATCCCGAACCCAGTGCAGAGCAAAGATACAGGGTGTTTTATTTTTAATTGCATCTATCTCATTAAAATTCTTTATAAAATTCAAATGTAAAGCTAGAGCAATGAAACTTGGCACCGAAGATAAGAACATATACACTTTTATTCTAAGTGATAAAAAATATACTGCTTTATTTTCTTCCAAGAAATACAAAATAAAAAAAAAATTTGAGAAATTTTTGGTGTGGGTATTGAGTAGAAAAAAACTTTCAGGAGATTAGTTATGCAAGATAAGGTGTTAAAATTTGATGACATAAACAAATTGTCTCTCTTTAATATTAAAATTGCTGGACGGGTGTGACATATACAGGGTCGGAGTACAGGGGGGTTATAGTTAATAATTCTAAATTTAAAAAATCTGAAAAGATGGACAAGTATGTGGATTTCTTAGACATAAGGATATTTTCAAAAAATATAAAATATACCCAATAAAAGACATTTAGCTTTTATTTATGTTTTACGAAAAGAAAATAAAAATTAGTTTGAACTGGTTAAAATACAGGCTGTTTTTAAAAATAAGTAAATGTTTTATGATCATTTTAAGTAGTTTTTTTTATGACGACGTTACAAATCACTATGGAAAACCGAAAGTCAGCACTTTACAACAATACTAGTACAGCTTTTATTTTATTAAATAAAAATTTTTATACAGAGTGTTAAAGAGTAAGTAGACAATAAAGTTTTTTCGTAATTTTTTGTTTTAGTGCTGAATATTAAAATAACTCTAGATATGTCAAATAAACATCTCATTGCAATCACAATATTCTCGTTTATAAACCATTTATCGGACTCTATTTTTGTAATAAGTGCTACATCATTACCATTTTCTGAACGTATATACCGGGCCACAACAACTTTGCTGTCATTTTTACTGTTTTTTTACATTATTTATTGTAGCTACTGCGTTAATAAGAATTTCGCGACGAACTTGGCACAATTTGTCGGCTTATTTCAGGCTATGACACAAAATTTAGGTTAGTGTAATTGTGTAATATGCTGAAAGATACAAGGTGATATTATAAAAATTGTGTAAAAAGTAGTAGTCTTAAACTTTTGGTTATACCGGTTATGCAGTTTAAGATACCTTTTTAATTTTACTACTTGTTATAACTAGAAGAATGCCTTTTTTACATGGTGTACATTGTTTTACCTAGCTTTGTAATTGTAAGAAAATACAAGGTGTTTCTTTTGTCAATATATTTTTTTTTTAAATACGTTAAACGGTATTCCCAGCACTTATAAAATTAGAAAATATACAGTAGAAAGTTAAAATATTAATCATCTATGTAGCTGTTAGTTAGAGACTTTAAAACATACAGGGTATTCAAATTAAAGTCGGTAATATTGTTAACTTTGTTATTACTTACCAAAAATACAAGATCGGTTAATTAGACAAAATTTTAATATTTTTTCTCTAACTAAATTGGTAAAACAAGAACAAAATTAAACGACACGTAGGTGAGTTCTGGTAAAAAATGTTTTTTAAAAGATACGCATAGTATACAGTATCAGCAATCCATAAAAAATGGATATTTAAATAAAAGCTGTCTTATGACTTTTTCTTCTTTAGTAAAAAGTTATTAAAATATTTTTACATAATGTGCATTATCATTATTTCTCAAATATCTACTTAATTATTACTTCTGACAACCAATCTCAAAGAGGATGCAATTAGGTAATTTTATTAAAAGTGTATGCTTTGGTACCCAAGAATTGGCAGATTTGTTGTTGTTTTTGTTGTTGAATTATGTTAAAAATTAAAAATTCTAGAAATTTGATTCCACTTTTACTACACTACACTAAGTTATCAAATTTTATTAAGTTAGGCCTGGTGAGGTATTTTTAATAATCCCTGACAGATTAAGGTGTCAGTTTTTGACATATCATGTGAACATTTTGTAGTTTGTATTAACTCAATTGATATTTATTTTGGTTTAGAATACTAAATTACCTAGAAATCGATACCCCACATGACCACTTTAGACGAAAGAAGATTTTATCAATTTATCCTTCTACCTTTTGCTCCCCCTCCCCCTCAAAAATAAAACCTTATTTCCAACCTTAAATTTTTATAGATTTTGAAATTTAGAAGCTACATAGCTATAAAGTTAAAGAAACAAAAAATGTTCGCGAAACTAGCTTAATATTTAATTTATCAATTTTTCCTGTCCCACCTTAAGTACGCCCCTGTATCTTGGCCCTGCACTGGATTCCATCGAAGCACCACTTCTAAAATGGCATCTCTAGGTGTCTGGTACCTCTTCTAGGTATCTGGTACCTCTGTGCTAAATTTTGTCACGGTACGCGAAAATGCAGACAAGCCCCTAAATTTTCCTCTTAGGCCCCGAACTATTATGTTATGGAATTTCTAACGTCTTCAACACGTCATCTATTGGTCACTACACATGCAGCACACTTTGTCCCAGGAATGTACATTCATAAATACATAGATGGTGCCCCAATCAACATCACATCGGCATTATACAAGGCGAGCCTTCGGTCCAAGGTAGAGTTGGACGATGCACTTTTGTGTCGGAAGAGGTTTTTGTTGTACTTGTAATCTGAACTTGCTACAAGGGCGAATCTGTTGCAGGTCTTAGTTCTAGATATGTTAAATATCGTTACTTTTAAGTATTTGGATCCATGGTTACTTTTTAAGTGTACGAGGGCCTGACCAAAAAAAACAAGGAATTCCAATTCAATTCATTTGCTCCAACGATTCTCTAGCTTCTGGATACCCTCATTAAAATACGTTTTTTTGAGTCCTGCAAAATGTACTGTGGTTTCACCCTTTACCTCTTCATTTGAAGTGAATTTTCGCCCCATGAGCCATTTATTCAGATCTGGAAAAAGGCAATAGTCTCTTGGTGCTAGATCAGGTGAATAGGGTGCGTGTGGAAGCACCTCATAGTGTAACTCGTGCAGTTTCGCAGCAACAATCCGTGAAGCATTAGTAGGAGCGTTATCGTTGTAAAAAACACTTTCTTTTTGGCCAGATGTGGACGTTTAACCTGGATAGCCTCGTTTAGTTGGTCCAGTAAGTTGACATAATATTCTCCAGTGATAGTCCTGCAATGCTCTAAAAAATCTATCAGCACCACACCATGAGAATCCCAGAAAACCGTAGCCATAACTTTTCCTGCAGAAGGGGCAGTTTTAGCCTTTTTGGGGGGCGTTTCACCACCACCACCAGTCGATCTGCTTCGGCTGTTCTTTTGTTTCTGGTGTGTAGTGTTATAAACCGTCGAAGAAATTCAGATGGATTGCGTTGATATAGGTCCAAACATTGTCAGTAAACGCGGCACCCATCTTGCCGATAGCTTTCTCATACACAAGATGTCGTGCAAAATATAGTGCATTCGGTCTAATGAAATCTTTGCCATCTCAGCTAGTTCACGCACCCTTAATCGGCGGTCAATCAGTATAGCATTGTGAATTTTTGCCACGTCTGATGTAGCCGTTTTTGATCATCCTGAACGCTCATCATCTTGTATCGATCGCTTAAACTCTGCAGCCCAATTTTTTATTGTGGAAAATGAAGGAGTAGATTCCACTAATGTCTCCCTAAACTCACCTTGTTATTGATTTTCGCTTGTGGCGAAAATCAATTATTTGAGCCGCCTCGGCCGTAACATTATTTTTATTATTATTAGTATTCCGTACCTAGCTTCCCTACTGTACCGCGCTCGAATTTTGACGATTACTCGGGAACGCTTTGACTTAGACGGATGAAACTTGGCATGCTGATTAAGAACTTACGGGAGATCAAAAATGTCGATTTTAGGACAAATCGAAAAATTTGAAGTAGGGGAAATAGTGGAAAAACCGTCAACAAGTGACTTTTTTTGATGTACCTCCGTTGGCACACCATAAGTGTCCAGGGCATTATTCTAGAAACTTGAGATTTTGCACAAGTATACTCTTATGTGTGTTCAAGTGTTTTTCAGCCAGATCGGAAAAAATCAAGTGCCTCATTTTGGGGCTCTTCTGAATCCCTGCAGTGACGCATTTTCACTACACAATAAAATTGGTCAGAATTTGTTTATTTGCCGTTTTTTTAAATATATCTGATCATTACTCCAAAACTGTTTATCCCATTTTAACCAAATTTTAAACATTTGCGGATCCAAGGCAGTGTTCGGTAACCGTATAGTTGGTTTGTAAAATTAGTTTTTGGTTTTTGAGTTTTGAGGATTTTTCAAAAACTATGCAAGATTTTTGCAGTCAAAAATACTGAATCGAAAAAAAATTTTGCCTTTACACTTTTTGACAGTTCTCGAAACTGCTATCTTTTTAAGAAAATACCAGAATATGTTTTAAAAAAAGTTTGACTTTTCTATGTTGTACCGTTTTTGAGTTAAAAAAATATTAAAAAAGACGCAAAAATCTCAATGGAAATAACACGGTCCAAAATTAATAAAAATCTTATAGAATTCACCAGGGGTCGTGGAAATTTGTTCGAAAACACGTTGTTCGAAAACCATTTGTTCGAAAGCAATAGTTTGAATACATTTTCTTCGAATGGAAAATTGTTAGAAAACATTATCGTCGAATGGAAATTCCTTTGAAATCATTTTCTACGAAGGGAAATTTGTTCAATAGCATTTTCTTCAAACGGAAATTTGTTCGAAAAACACTTTCATAAATTAGCTTTCCGGTCTTCATTTTGGGAGGTTTAAATTTGTGTTATTCTAACCTTTAACAATTGAGCGAAATCGTAACCTGTGACTTGGGGAAATTTTTTTTGGTGAAAAAAGTCAGTTGGTATCTTGACCGACTAGGATACGTTTGCGATCAATTGACAAAGGTTAGACAGGGGAGCTAATTCAAGAAACTAATTTGGTTCGGTTTGGTTTTGAACCCTCTAGGATCCCGGGAAAGAAGTCAGGGAGTTTATGTCTTAAAAAAATATGTAAATAACTGTACCTACAAAATTATCCAAATTGGAGAGGATGAATTCCCAAGCCACCTTTTTGGGAAGAAAGAAGTTTTCCGAACATTTATGTATGGCTTCGGTAGTTCAATGTTTAGAATGTTTGCGTACAGAGCAAGAGATCCAGGGTTCGGTTCATTACTTACAAGAAACAGTCATGTTTCTGCAATGCGGACTAGGACTTTGGTTGGAGCAGGTAGGGGAATCTGTCCACCGCGAATTTTAAATCATTTGGAATAGGTATAAACAAAATTCAATTGTATGCAAAAAATCTTTTAAAGGCTGTAACAGAATTTTCATCAAATCTTTGCTAAACAGAGGCTGCTCAATTTTTCTTAAGATGTTATTTTGATATTTCTACGGAAAAGAAAAACATTACTTTTTTATAGAATTATATTTCTGTGTTAATGCAATTTTAATAAAATAATATTATTTATAAATTTATGTATAATTTGTTAACATTTGAGAATCATGATTTTTTTATACTGTTTAATAAAATACAATATAAAAGAATCTTTATTTATAAAGCGCTATTCTAAAAAACGATAAAAACACACAAAAAACGCGAAAAGGAGCAGGCTCGATTTCAAAATTAGTAGATATATATTTAGGACGGTGTCCAGAATTCACATATGTTGGTAGTTTTTTCTGTCACGAAAGTGAAACCTGCGGACCACCAATGCTCTGTGGCAAATGGTAAAAAACACGTTACGATTTTTCCAACAATTTTGTTTTTAAATTTCAGAACTGGACAAAATACACATCAAACCAAGTTAAGAGCAAAAAACGACTACTTGTGGGAGCATAAAAGAAGTCCAGATGATATTAATTGGCTTATATGCCACCACTGCGATTACAAGGCCAAGAACAAGTCTCAATTGAAAACTCATTTTCTCCGACATACAAGTGCAGATAAAATCATTTGGTACTTATGCAATCAGTGTAACTACAAGGCCAAGATGAAGTCCAGTTTAAAAACACATCAGTTGCAACACCAAAGGGCAAGCGAAATCAATTGGTTTAAATGCAACCATTGTGACTACAAGTCCAAGCGGAAGTGTCATTTGAAAGTACATTTGGTACGGCATACAAGAGCAAATGAAATCAACTGGTTTAGATGCAACCAGTGTGAATACAAGGCCAAGCGGAAGTCTCATTTGAAAGCACATTTGGTGCTACATACAAGTGCAGATAAAATTAATTGGTTTATATGCAATCTGTGTAACTACAAGGCCAAAAGGAAGGATAATTTAAAATTACATCAGTTAGTACACAAAAGTGCGATAGAAATTGATTTGTTTAGATGCAGCCAATGTGACTTCAAGACTGTTAGGAAGTCCAATTTTAAAGCACATCAGTTGCAACATAAAATTGCAAGTGAAATCAATTGGTTTAAATGTAACGAGTGTGATTACAAGGCCAAGCACAAGCCTAATTTGAAAAGACATTTACTGCAACATACAAGTGCAGATAAAATTTATTGGTTTATATGCAACCAGTGTGATTACAAGAGCAAGCAGAAGTCTAAATTGAAAGCACATTTACTGCGACATACAAGTGCAGCTAAAATCAATTGATCTATATGCAACCAGTGTGATTACAATGCTAAGAGAAAGGCTGATTTAAAATCACATCAGTTACAAGTATATAAAAGAGCGAACGAAATTGATTGGTTAAGATGCATCTAATGTGACTACATGGGTAGTAAAGAGTCCAATTTAAAAACACATCAGTTACAACATAAAAGTGCAACTGAAATCAATTGATTTAGATGCAACCAGTGTGATTACAAGGCCAACCAGAAGCCTCATTTGAAAGCAGATTTGCTACTGCATACAAGAGCAAATGAAATCAACTGGTTTAGATGCAAGCAGTGTGCATACAAGGCGAAGCAGAGGTCTCGTTTGAAAGCACATTTGCTGCGACATACAAGTGCAGATAAAATCAATTGGTTTATATGCACCGAATGTGCCTACAAGGCCATGCAGAAGTCTAGTTTAAAAACACATCAGATACATCATAAAAACGCCAATGAAATAGATTGGTTAAAATGCAGCAATTTTGATTATAAGGGCAAACTGAAGTCCTATGTATAAGGCATTTGCTAAAACAAGGATAGATAAACAAGTGTTACCAGTGTAACGACAACAAGGTAATATCTATCCAAGAACCAATTAGTTACGTTATAATTAACTATTTTTTAAGTTTAGTTTATTTTTCAATATTATAGAAATGTCAAAATAAACTAATTTGACTAAAAAAGAGACCGGAAAAATAGATCTTCCGGTCTTCGTGTTAATATATTTTGAGTTATGAGCGTCGGTTATAGCATTTTTAAAACATACAAACCGACAGGCGATGTTTCTGATATGATATAGTGAGGCAGTGTTATGCAATACAGTATTAAAATACCAAAATTTGCGTATTACTTGCCACTGGTGTAACTATCTGTAAATGAAAATCATATCCCATAAACTATTTAATGTATTTTGACAAAACTTGTCACCTATTCTAAACTGAACCTAGATTGATAGATTCTAGATAGAGAAAAATCAGTCTAGCTCTTTTTAGCCAGTGGCGGTACGGAGATTGGGGTTTTAAGAAAAAAGAAAATGAGGCGCATGTTATGATTATGATTAAAGAAAACAGGAATGTTTCCTAATTTTCGAAATAACTTTTTTTATGCCATAACATAGCAAGCAAATATCAAAGAATTGCTTGCTTTGGTTAGGAAAGCATCGTTTCACTTCGAAATCCTCATAAAAAGACAATGTAATATCCAGTTTCAATGCGCTAATTGAGATAAACATATCCAAGGGGTATATTCATTTCATAATACCAATCTCTAAGAGTGCGAAAGCATTCGAGCAGCCATTGTGTGTAAAAAAGAGATGGATGATATATATATATATATAATTTAAGTTGGTTTAGAATTTTAGAATATTTTGTTTATTTGGGATTTTTCTACTTTTATACATAGAGACATTTTTAAGAGATAGTGCTTTTAAAATTTGTGGGTGTGTATTTAAATATAAAAATATAGACGGTAAATATAGTACAGTATTGCATAAGTCTATTGATATTTTTATTAAAAAATAAATTGTAAAATGGTACAAGTAAAATTATATATTTTTTTATTTCTATCAATGTGTAAAAATTATAGTTCATTTTTACATTACTCATAATAAATTATAATATAATATATATCTTTTATGTAAGGAAATATATAGAAATAAAGGAAAAGGAATCTGCAGAAGTCCGTTTGGACTTGTACGCAGATGTTTTTTCTTTTTTTCTCAATTTATCTATATTTTTTCTTTATATTTATTAGATACCTTTAATTTACTTTTATTATTTTATGCTAAGTTTTTACTTATTAAATTATAACCTAACTAACCCCTATGCCTATAACTAAGTACCGTTCAACAGTTAAAATACAATTATTATTTGGGTCTTTTATTTATTAAATTATTAAAATAATGTATGCTTTTATTAAAAATCAATTTTTTTAGATAAATCTTAAATTTAGCTCACACATATACTATACTATAGTAGTGTGAGCTATAGTGATCCTAATTTTTTCGAGAAAAATAAAGTTGCTCCGATTTCAAAAATTTTTATATATCTTTGCGTTTCAGATGATTTTGAAACTTTTTTGTCGCGCCGTCTGTCTGTCTGTCTGTATGTCTGTCTGTCTGTAACGACCAACGCGCATAACTCAAAAACCGCTTGCCCGATTTCAATGAAATTTGGTACCTAGGCTGGGTCTCGGGTCGAGATGGTCCCATTTAAAAATGAACAAAATCCACCGAACACAAGCCAAGTACAAGGGTGGGGGTAGACTTCAAAAATTAGAGTTTATGTGAAAATATGGCGTGTGTGATATCAAACGAAAGGTAATTGAGTCTGGAGTTAAACAAAATAGATTTTTGTTTAAAAAAAGGGTGGGGGTAGATTAAAAAAATTAGAGTTTACGTAAAAATATGGCGTGTGTGATATCAAACGAGAGGTAATTGAGTTCGGAGTTAAACAAAATACATTTTAATTTTTGTTTTTTTTAAGGGTGGGGGTAGATTTCAAAAATTTGAGTTTAAGTCAAAACATGGCTTGTGTGGTATCAAACGAAAGGTAATTTAGCCTGGAGTTGAATAAAATATATTTCAGTTTTTAGTTATATTAGCTCACACGTACACTATAACTATAGTACCTAGTGTGAGCTTAGGGGCCCATATATTGGCAGAGTATTTTTTAAATTTGTAATATCTTTGACATTGTGTGAAAGCACCAGAAACAACTACTCCGAGGGAGTTGACATTGTTTGGGAGAACTCTGTATAAATAGGGTCCTAAAAAAGAAATCGTTCTTTGTGCAATACATTTTCTGGTTTTAGTTATTGTTATTGAGATTTTGACTTTATGTTATGTTCGGTTCGGTTTTTTTTGTTTTTATTCTGATATATTAATAATTTGTATATGTAAATTTGGTTAATATCCATTAGCTTACTTTCCTAAAAAGTTTTGTCACTTGAATAACAATAGTTTTTATTCAATAAGAGTCTTAAAATTATTTTTTGATAGTCCTCAGCTGAGAAAAGTAAAGAATTTAAAAATTATAACACATAGCTTGTTTGTTAGATTTTTTATGTGAATGTCCCATTTTAGGTGTCTAATTATTTCAATTCCTAAATATCTTATGTGATTAGTTTCTGTGATAATTATTTGCTACAACTAAAAGTAATGTACTTTGTTTTGTCAAAATTAATTGTTAGGGACATTTCATCAATCTTTTATTTTTGCTAAATCTATCTCTGTTTTATGTTTAACTTCATTCCAAGTATTTCCACTGTAAACAATGACAGTGTCATCGGGAAATGAGATAATCAAACCTGTGCTATCGATTTCTAGTAAACCATTAATATATAAAGTACAAAGAATTGGACCTAATACAGTGCCCTGAGGAACACCGTATTCAAGTATTGTTGGTTCACTGACAATGTTATTGATCGTTACAAATTTTTCAATTTATTTAAGTTTGCCGAAGTTCCACGAAAGTCAATGTGTTTTAGTATTTTAGTTAGTAGATACATGAAACAAAAACTGTATCATTATCATTGGCCATTTTGTTTTGTCTTCAAAAATATACAATATGTTCATACGGCGATAAATATTTTCTGAGATATAACGCATTGTTTCTTCATTAATATCCTATACATTCTATTACTTGGTTTTACTAACCTTATTCAAATGATTTTACCATAGAAATATTTACAAATCTAAATGCGCTACTCTCACAAAATAGTTATCGCAGCGTAGACATATCGTCGCTGAAAAGGCGAAAGGGACTGATTTCTGAGATACAGTTGGCGGGCAAGGGGTTCCCCCAAAATACGAATACATTGGAATTCTTTTGTAAAACTTAAACTTTAATACAAAAAAGTGATACAAATAGTTGTTTCTTATATTTGATGACCATGCTAGATCAGGTGACAATTTTTGTGTACAGGGGGTATTAATTCATACTTTTATTTAAAAAAAAACACATTCACTAGAAAAATGGAAACCAAAGATAGGTCAAAGGGTATCTACTAAATCAAAAGGAGTTAATTAAATATTTTGCAGAATTAAAGTATATTTCATTTTCTTGGTTAATACTTATTTGTAAAATTTTCAATGAGAAATTGAAGTTCAGCCCTGCACTTTTTTGAAATTCTTCTAATATCTGCATTTATCAAAAAATTACAAAGCTCTCGTTGTAAATATAGTTATTAAATATTTGTCATTTTCGGAAATGTCAAAGAACTGAAAATCTATTTTGACATTTAAATTATGCGGTTTCTGCATCTCCATGGAAACAAAGACCACTTTGTTTCGTAAAATACCCAGCTCACTTTGATTCTGCAAAATACTTAATCAACATACCTTCCACTGAAGACCGATCAACTCCTTTTAATTCAGTACAGACCCTTTGAGCTACTTTTGGCGTAGTATGAATTAAATAGATATATTTTACTTTTTAAGCACACCCTGTACATAAAAATTTTTGGGGAAGCCCACACCCGCCACTGTATCTCGGCGACGTTTTGAGCCTATAAGAACTTTTAATCAGGACATCGAGATCTAGAACATACTAAAATTTCATCAAAATCGTAGATTGAATATCCCATTTAAGGTGTGTATAAAAATTCTGAATTACATTTTTAACAAAATTGATCCTAGCGTCAAAGTTT
The DNA here is from genome assembly GCA_963576565.1 of Aspidapion aeneum. Taxonomy (NCBI): domain Eukaryota; kingdom Metazoa; phylum Arthropoda; class Insecta; order Coleoptera; family Brentidae; genus Aspidapion; species Aspidapion aeneum. Next base: position 9,519,418 of record OY755046.1, read on the forward strand.
GCCAGTCACAATTTTTGGAAAAAGGAAATAGAATATATGTACATATCTACATATGTATCATAAAAACGACAGAAACTCCAGTGACGTAGTAGACAAATTAATTAAAAATTTTGTTTACAACAAGAATAAAACAATTAGTGTCTTATGGATGGCTGTATGTGCCTACTGGCGCCAATTTTTAGATTCAGTATCACTCTCAAAAAGTTTAAAAAAGACAGGTTAATGAAAAGTAAACCACAAAATTTCCCCATTTGGAGATTAGTTCTGCAGTCCCTAAGAAGCCACATGTAGAAATTTTACGTTTTGCGAAAAACGGGTTTAAAGTTTTATACTTTTTTATTATCTTTTAGTTTTGAAATAAAAAGTAATGCGATTTTATTTGTTTTTACTTTTTGTGTCAAAATTATAAGACAATAAAAAACATTAAAACTTTAAACCCGTTTTTCTCAAAAAGTAAAATTTCTACAAGCGGCTTTCTTCTTAGGGACGACAGAGTTGCTTGGAAAAAATATGTTAAATAGGTTTATTTTAACAAGTTGGCTGCCATTTTGTCCAAGGCTATTGGCTTGTTAAACAACTACCACAAAAACAAACAGGCAAAACTGCGGGGTCAGATTAAGTTAACCATTTTTTTGTTTTACAATCAACCTTTGGGTGTTGGCAATTATTACTATCTACCTGATTCCGTATGTATTTGGCCAAAATGGTCTATTGGTGCAGTTTTTTAATTTTCTGAAAAATGTAGCCTTCCCCAAATAGGTAGATTATTTTATCGAAACAATCAGCGCCGATTTATGGGCCTACCAAGCACTAGGCACTGGAGGTAAAACGGCCCCCCTCCACCTTCACAAGGCAACAAAAGATACAGGGCAAAATGTATTCGAGTCCAATTCATAGACAACATGGATATTCAATATAGAAGCTGAATTTTACTGTACAAGGACTAAAAATCTTGTACCTAATGTTCATAGGAACAACAATTTTAAAATTTTCCTGATTTTGATTGAGCAGTTTTTTCAATAGATTTTTGAAAATAAAAAAAATTGACAATTTTGCTTAAACATGTAGATACTAATATAAATTCAGATATTTTGAGAACTAACTAAACCAGTGTAGGATGTAAGTAATCGTCACAAAAATAAATTCAACTTTTTTTTAAATTTTATAAAAATTTTGAGTTTTTTTGTTTTTTAAAAAAATTACATTATGTACTCGTAGTAGCTTATTGAAACGATATTTTAAAGATCTTTCAAACAAGCCATAAATCACAGTTCTCGATATATCTGATATCTTCCTTGGGTACCGATACCGATAACAGCTAAATATTTAGTATTATACTGTCAGAACCGTAGCTTTTTTTATACTAAAAAAAAATGGTTTACAAATGTTGCGATAAGGACTGTCCGTCACACCCGGTATATATACTTAGACTGTACAAATAAACAAACCATTAAAATAATGTTTTTTCAGACTGTCGAATATAAAAACAAGTTTTTTATGATTTCAATATTTATTAGTATAAATAATTATATTATAAAATTTAGAAAACTGTTGTGGGATTTTCTATCATTTAGTAAATGTCTTTATTTACTTAAGATAATAAAAGTGTACGTTTAGTCCTTTTTTTCACGCTCTAAGATAGTATTTTTTATCCCCAGCATGTAAACCAGGAATACCTATTTGTGGGTGAAATTTTCGACATTCTGTTGCATCATTTTCGGTACTCTGCAAGCTGCTTTCTGTAGCTATGGCATCTTCAATGTCTATCTTAAAGTAGATATAGGCTTTATTCTTTGGTCCCTCATTTGTTCAATCTTCAAGAAATTTGATTCGAAATTTTGTCGACTAAACCTATTAAGTTTTTTATGAAATAAATATTATTATACTTCATTTGTTAGTGTCTGATTAACTTTTATTTAATGCCATGCCATAGCAACACTTTCAAAGCACACCAAATTTTGAGTAAATTTCACTGACCATTGTATTATTATATATCGGTGGTTATATCCCAAAACTAAGGTATCGTTAAGTGGTTTAATATTTATTACTTTTATGATTTATTATTTTAAGTAATAAAGTTTGGCATTAAGTTCCTTTTAGGCATTTAGAAAATTATAGCCCTTCTTCCGGTCAGGCTTGAAAATTCTCGCCGCGGAATTAAAAGTGGCACTGTAGTCCCCAGGTTTATCATACGCGTATACCTACTATTACTTTATTATGGTGTCCAGAAAAAAGCAGGCGGCGGATAAACTGTCGAAAGTACATAAGGTAAAACACATAAAAGGTCGAAAGTACCAAAGGTCGAAACAGAAACAACGAAACTACAAATGGTCGAAAATACAAAAGGTCGAAAATGAAAAGATCGAAAAACAAAAGGTCGAAAGTGCAAAATATGGAAAGTAGCGACACTATAATGATTGCAAAATTGCAATACAAGACTTTGCTACAAAATAGCGCTATTTTAAAATAGCGCTTTGCCATGTAGCGCCTGTTCAAAATAACGCCTTTCAAAATAGCGCTTTACAAAATCGCGCCTTACAAAATAGCGCTTTTTTAACATATAATGTACACACTGTGTTCACTGCAAAAAAAAACTCCGTAATTTAGTCTAGCCTAACCTAACCTGACCTAATTAGCAGTTTTCAAAACGAATTTTATACTTCACACAAAGGTATGTGTGCCTAACTTGCGAGTGTCAGAAGGAGAGGGAAGAGTTGATTTTGGTTGTTTTCGTACTTACACAAGGTTGCATCTCTAGACGTACGTTTCTGTGTGTTTCACGTCATCAGTAGAGAACAGCAAGCCCAGGTAAGCCAATTTTAACCAAAACCAACTCCTACATATGAAATACTCGCGGCGGTGCAATGCGAGTAAATTCCAAGGTGTAGCGCCATCTGGCGGACTGGCTCGAGCACTCGAAAGTTTAAGCACACTGGCATCGTCTTGTCTGAGACGCCGAAGCGCCATCTATGACAAGTTTCGTCCATTAATGTGGTATTAAAACCACGTAGCAACTAAAAGGCCGTACTGCCCAGCATTTTTGTTGTTTGGTTTGGTTATGTTAGGTTCGGTTTGGTTAGGTTCGGTCAATTATTTTGTATTGTCGAGTTTTTTCGACCTTTTGTGTTTTTAAACTTTCGTCTTTTCGATCTTTTGTACTTTCGACCTCTTGTAGATTCGACCATTTGTATTTTCAACCTTTTGTACTTTTGACCTTTTATCCGCCGCCTGGTTTGTTTGGACGACTAGATTGACCACACCTCAATTATTTTATGTCTTTTAAACGTTCTGAAGCCGTCTTTTGTTCTTTACGGGCCCATAGCTGTATAAAACAGGGACAAACAAATATTTGATTATTCTATTTTCTAAAAAAACTAAACTCTTAAACGTATTTTATGAATAAATACTGGCAAGTTAGTGGCAGAAAAAATAATTATCGTGTCCCATTATCTTTTTTTTCAATTTCTAAATAACTAGTAGCAGTTGATAACATTAATTTTATTAATTAAATTAAATAAAAGTATTTTGAATAGTACAATTTTAATTGGCTGCGAAATTCTTCCTGAATTTAAGCAGTTGCTAAAAGCCCTGAAGACAAAATTTTGCCTTTGCACATAAAAATTAACCGCAGAGTTTAGCAATTCTGTATAGTAAACACTTCAAAAAACATATTATTTTAAAAGAAATAACGTTTTATGCTTTTTTTTAAGACAAAATTACAATGAAAGCAAAAAATTTGTACTGAAGACAGCAACGACACGTGACATTTTGTTGATACATACGTCTATATTTGAGCCAGCAGAAGATCGATGAAATTACTAATTCGATTGTCCAGCCTGCTTCCGATTATTTTGCTCTCCAGTGAGTCAGCCAGCACCCTACAGGCCATTTTAAAAAGACAGCTCAAATCGTCGTTGATCTTACAAACTGACGTATCTCAAAAAAATGCAGTTTTGAGATGACCATAATACAACCTTATTTGTGTCGTTCTTTCATCTTACAAAGTGTCGTAACTCACAAAAATCCGTTAAATAGCAACAAAATCATTAGATCCAAGAACATTTTTAGTGATATAAATCCAATATAAACTTTCCCTAAAACTTGAAATTGCTCTCTTGTAAAATTACAATAAATGAGTTACGTCAGTTTGTAAGATCAACGACGAAATATGCCAGACATCTTGTATGATTATACATGTAAACGTTCAATTATTGACAAATAAAGTTAAAAAACTGGAAATTGTAATACATGACAAAAAACCAGATCTCATCTGCAGTAGCGAAGGTGTAAGGACTCTGGGATGGATTCTCTCCATTTACAAAACTACAACATAGTTTCATATTTTTATAGACAGCAACGAGAGCATGGAGGTGTGTTAATATACTGCAAAAACAATCTTTCATGTAAAGCGATACCTAAAGTTCAAGACTACTGTATAGAAATGATATTTGAGTGTTGTGCTGTTTCTCTCAAGATGGACGGCATCTCTTACTGTATTATGTGTATATATAGGTCTCCAAATAGCAATTCTGAAATTTTTATGTATAATTTATTCTTAGCTGTAAGTTACTGCTACAACAAATATGATAAATTAATAATATGTGGTGATTTAAATATAAACTGGTTAGTTACATCCAATGACAGGAGTCTGTTGCAGGATACAATAACGAGTTTTGACTTACAAATAAAAAATATGTTGCCAACCAGGCATTACATACATGAAGGAGAAGTTCGCTCCAAAAAAATTGACTATTTCTTTACAACTATATCTAATGAAAATTATGAAGAGAGTGTTGAAAATCTACATATTGCGGATCACTTGGCAAATATTTTTATCCTAAAAACACAAGAAAAACTCTGTCCTATGTACAAAACCATTAGCTACAGAAATACATCGGACATTCAACTAGCACAGCTAATTATCATTTTAAAAAATTAAAGCTTTTTAGATGTGTACTGCACGGACACTGTCGATTTGGCATATTCTAGGTTTTTATATGCACTTTCTCATCACATAGATATAATCTGCCCTAAAGTAAGTAAAACTATAAATCTGTCTCTATCATATAAAAAACACTGGCTATCCCAAAATATAATTAATATGGGAAATCAACTTAAAGATCTTTTTATAATAGCAACAAATAGTCAAAATTCGGAAATTTTGCAACAATATAATGAGCGAAAAAAACATTACAGATTAGATATAAAATCGACAAAACGTGACTATTTTCAAACTAAATTAAATAATTTGGCACAGGCTATTTGGGGCATAGTTAGAGAAAAGACCGGAAAGCAAAAGTTGAATACCGAAATAGCATTAAAAATTAAGAATAAGATTGTAACAGATAAAAAAATCATTGCTAATCAGTTTGCCAGCTATTTTTCTGAAATAGCTACTAATAGTTTAAATAGTCATTTTCAAAATAATTTAGAAGAAATCAGTTCTTGCACTCTAACATACCGCACCCACACTTTTTTCTTTTCCCACGGTAGTACTGAGGATATCGTAAAGGTGATAAGCAATCTTAAAAACACACACTCAGTTGGCATTGATTGTATCTCAACCAAAATTTTTAAAATATATAAAAAACTTTATTGCTGAACCATTATCATACATCATTAACTTATGTGTAAAAAAAGGTATATATCCTAAAGATTTGAAAGTAGGGACTGTAACACCTATTTTTAAAAAGAAAGATCCGTTACTTATTGAAAATTATAGGTCAATAACGGTGTCCTCAGTGCTGGGCAGAGTTGTTGAAAAGTGCATTTATAATCAAATTATGTCTTTTTTAAATAAATACATTATCGGAAAAAATCAAAATGGATTTTACCCGGGTAGGTCCACCGAAATCGCAGGTCATGATCTTGTCTCTTACATATGCACCGCTAGTCAGAGCATATTATTTTAAAAGGCTTTCCGTTTTCGGTCTAGAAGCAAATCATATTACTTTTTGGCAACAGACCATTTCCCCCTAATTTGACCCCGCTAAATCCGAATATCTCTGTTGCCAACTCGAAAAATCGACAGGGGCGGAGAAAATCCCCCCCAAACCCCCAAAAACCTGTTTTTTTTTCAGTTTTATGCAATTTTCTCGAAAACTAACCTTTTTATCAAAAATTGCAAAGAACAGTTTTTTGTGGAGAATAAAATTCCCTTTCCAACGATGTATTGGTCAATAAGGTTAGGAAAAGCAAGTAGCTCTTCAGTGGCGTACGTAAATTGGGATTATTTAGAAAAAACATGTTTATTATAGGTTTTTCAAAATTTTCTCAAAAACTACACTTTTTAGGAAAAACTATGTAGTATACTCTATTGTAGAACATAAAATTTTCTTTTAAAAACTTTATTAAAATGTCGGGTTGTTGCCTTATTTAATGCTTCAGGGGCGTACTAATATAAACTTTTTTTTCAAAAATAACTGAAATAATCAGTTTCTCTTGCATATTTAAGTCTATTTTCTAAGATTTTCAGAAAAAAATGTGCCTTTATTCTTTATTGAGGATAAGACAATTTCCTTTTAAATGATATATTACAAAGTGAGGTTAATGTTATGATAAATACTTCAAAAAGGTTCGTAATTTATATCTACTAAAATAAAATGTTTCCGAATTAAAATAAACTGGGGAGGGGGCATAGGGGCCATGGCCCCCCTAAGCAATATTTTTGTGCAGAAAGTAACAGTAGTAACTTTGACACCGGTGGTTTTGGTTATTTTTTAAGCATATGGAACTAAAAATAAAGTGGTGAATCTTATGCAATGGTTTGGGGGGGGGGGGCATAATCATAATTAGGTACTCATACTTTCGACCTTTTGAACTTTCGACCTTTTGTTTTTTGATCTTTTGTACTTTCGACCATTTGTACTTTCGACCTTTTGTATTTTCGACCTTTTGTACTTTCGACCTTTTATCCGCCGCTCTATATTATCCACCGAAAAGCTAATAAAACACAAAATTGATTAGTTTGGCTTGATCTTAAATAATTTCTTTAAATTAAGAACACCACTGAAGCGGTAAATATAAAATAACTTCCACTTTGTTATACATCGTTTGAAAGGAAATTTTATTGGCTATGACGAAATATAGAACTCATTTTTTGATAAAGAGCTTGGTTTTTAAGAAAATTGAATAAAACTTATGAAAAACATGTTTTTTTAATGAAATCACCCCCATTGACGGACGTCGCTGGAGAGTTTGCTATAAGTCAAACCCCACCGAGTTTCACTTTTATAAAAAGTGAATTTCCCTGTCTACAAAAAAGTGTAGAACAAAGTTTTTTATGTTAAGCTTAGTTTTTGAGAAAATTAGATAAAACGTGTAACAAAAATGGTTTATTTTCTGTTTTTTCAAAATTAATTTAATTTACGGATGCCCCTGAAGTTTTATTTATAAAACCGATTTAATCATGTTATACGTCATTTTGAAGGAAATTTTATTGAGTATACCAAAATGTAATACATAGTTTTCTGTAAATATCAGTTTTTAAATAAATCTTGGAAAAAACATAGGTATTTTTTAAACTTTTTTTAATTACTTCAATTAACGGACGCCGCTGGAGAGCTTGTTATTAGTCTAACTTTATTAAGTTATACCATGTTGAGAAGGGAATTTTATTGTCTACAATAAAGTATATTATACATTTTTCTCTTAGAAGATTAGTTTTTAAGAAAATTTGAAAAAACCTTAAACTTTCAGATTTTGGGGGGTCTGGGGGGGTTTTTGGAGGTTTTTGCAGCCATTTAAAAGAAAATAATCTGTTATTATTTTTTAATTATACAAATATATATTTTGAATGTACACCTGTGACAATTTAAAATTCCGCCGCCATTTTGGCCGCCATCTTGAATATCTCAGCCCCTGTCAATATTTCGAGTTGGCAACAGGGATATTCGGATTCAGCGGGGTCAAAATAGGGGGAATTGCCCATTTGCCAAAAAGTAATATAAAATGCTTCTAGAAAGTGGATTTTCCCGAATCTTGCCTGAACTACGCATTAGATAAGGGTAAATATGTGGGAGCACTGTTTTTTTACCTGTCTCGGGCTTTTGACACCCTGGATATAGGCATGGTTAGTAGAAAACTTTATGCAATTGGATTCAGAGGTGTTTTCCTATCTTGTATCGTGTCATTTTTGAGTCACCGGAAAATATATGCTAAGGTTGAAAACGAAACATCGGACCATTTTGACGTTGATCTTGGAGTTCCGCAGGGCTCTGTATTGGGCCCATTAATTTTTCTATTTCTATCTACTGCGATGACCTAACTGCTGCAGGATCAGCTGACAGTCCTGGAGAGCTTCAGGATCATTTGAATGGTTATGCCAAAGAATTTACGGATTGGTGTACCAGAAATCGTTTAATATTGAACTCGGATAAGACTGTTTGTATCCAGTTCTATAATCGTAATGCAATTAATACTGATTTCTTTATAACAGTCAATAACAGCCATATTGAACTCTCAAACTCCACGAAATTTTTGGGCACTATGATAGACAGTGATATGAGATGGGAAATCAATATTGAGCAGGTTTGTACAAGAATCAGTAGGGGTTATTACGCAATATTGCAGCTAAAAAATCTTTTAGATATTGATCAACTATTAAATATATATTACGCTTTAATATATTCTCATATAAGCTATACTTTGGGGTTTAGCCAGTAACGTCAACAGAGTGTTCATAGGTCAAAAAAAGATAATTCGACTGATGTTTAACTTAAAAACGGCTGATTCTTGTAAACCGTATTTTAAACAATATAATATGACACTAGCCAGTTTGTACATATATAAGTGCATTTTGTTTGTTAGAGATTACCGTAACACATATGAAATAAACTCCAGTTTTCACTGGTATTCTACTAGAAATAGACAAGATTTCATAAACCAAAAACTTAAAACATCTTTGTTTGAAAAAAGTCCGGACTATATGGGATGCAAATTATTTAACTATCTACCTACAATTATAAAAACAGATACAAATCCTATCAAATTTAAAAAAAAGCTGAAAATGTTTTTAATCGAAAACTGTTTTTATACCACTATCGAATATTTTAATTCTTATAAAAATAATTCATGATCTCAATTTTTCTAAATTCTTTATTGTATAAACTTTTAAATTAATATATTTGTTTAAACGTTAATAATTGGTCTATATAAATATTTTACTGGCCTAACAGCCTGAATTTTAAATAGCATATAAAGCAACAATTTTTTGTGACTTTATATTTATTAATTATTATCGACAATTTGTTTGTGTGTTTGTTAATTTTAAGATAAAAATGTTTTCTTTTTATGGTTCTTATTGTTTCGATAGAAAAAATATGTTAGGTACCTAGTATAGAAATAAGATTTTTAAGACCTGTCCTATGTCATTGTAATGATCTTTAAGGATGAATAAAGAACTTGAACTTTTGGACAGCCACATTCTACCTAAAAGCGAAGGGCTGATCAATGGCAAAAGTGTTGTACAGGTCTTTACATATATTACGTCCTTATTGTTCCTGTTAAGGTAACTGATGACCAACAAAAAAAAACAACGCCTAACGAAACCTCGAAGTTCCTTATGGGTCCTGCCAGGTCCTAATCATTACTAGTCCTAAGTGGTCCTTAAAAGTCCTGTCGAGATTTTGTCCAGATCTTTACGCTTTGATCGTGCCCTCGCCCAAAAGTGCTTACAAAATTCAAAGTAACCCCACAGAAATGAAGGGTAGCTATAGTTTTAAATCTAAAGAACTTTAAAAATACTGTGTGTTATTTTAAAAACAAAGACTTTCTGTGGTCAATGTGAAACACAAAAATAAAAGTTTTGAAATATTTTTTTAAAAATCACGTTTTTGCATAAAGTTTACCTGATTGGAACCACGCAAAATCATAGAAATATGACTAGAAACTATAACAAATTTACAAAAAAGGCAAAATTTAGAGTAATCCCACAGAAATTATATTTTTTATCATATTGTAAGTAATTAATATAACTAATAATATATATCTAATAATAAAAGTGTATGCATGAAATTGTTTTGTAGGTTTTTTTTGTATTAATTTACATTAAAAAAAAAATTTGGTCAAAAACTTAAAATATAAGTATTGTCTGTTAATTTTTTAAAAATATTTTACATACTATAGGTACTTTACAAATTCCGAGATCGCTTGACAGACTTCTAGAAACATTGCAGGTACTTCCGAGATTAATTTACAAAATTGTAGAAAAGTTACCGATCCTTCTTTAAAATACAACACTGTCGAAGGCTGACATTTTCATTATTTTCTTGTCAGCCTATATTTTTTTTCTTCAAAATAGTAAAAATTTTAGATCTGTCAGCCTTCGAAACTGTTGCCATTCAAAGTAGGATCAGGCTTGATAATTTAAGGGGGCTGTGCTCTAATTATTTCGTGGTAATTTGACGAGTCGCCCATGGAAATTCTGAGGCAGGTCACGAGCTTGTCGCTAGCCCTGGAGATTTAGACTTCCAGGATGCAGTGGCCCTAAATAAACTAGGCACCAGCGCATCCTATCGCAATCATAACGAGGGAAATTTAGCAGTTAGTAATGCAGCAGTAAATTTTGTAAAAAATTACGGTTCCTGTACAACTACAGGAGGCCAAAAAAAAGGACAATTTTTTTTTTATAACTTTTGAACTATATACAGTGAAGTTCGCATATAGCGAACCCGTTATAATGAACACTCGCTTATAGCAAACCCTGTTCAAAATACCGAAAATTTTTTTTACTTAGGTATACAATAGTCTATATATCTCTATCTATCTTCTTATAGTAAACCTCAGATATAGCAAACAGTTTCCGTGCAATCTTCCAGTTGACTATATCCACACTTTACTGTAATTGATTTTAATAGAACAAACTGCACTTGGCGGAGAATTAATCAGAGTTTTGACTAAATATATATTTTTTGTTCCATATCTCAAATCCCATATCTCAAAATCCAAATCCTTCAAGAATGCTCGTTTATTCTTGTGTTGCGAACATGTTTTATTTATTTTTTAAATTAGTAAAAAAGCTGCATTCCTGCCACGTACAACAAGGTATGAATTAGCGAAATCGGTTTAGTGGTTCTAAAAAAAACTGTTTTTGTTTCAACCATTGTTCTGCATATTATACGATTGCCTTGTCAATCTCTGCATTTATTTCCTTATAAATTCATTACTACTTTAATGAAATAAAAAACATCCTGGTTAGAATTTATGTCTTTCTGAAGATATATATATATATATATATATATATATATATATATATATATATATATATATTGATATATAATCAAAGTTTGTCGCCATCTTAAAATTTAAGATGGTGAACAGAATCATACTTGATTCTTTATAATGGCGTGTTTATTTTGATTTTCGGAAATGTTTTAGTTTTTTTAAGTTATAGAAACCACTACTTTTCCCCCAAACTACGAGATACATATTAGTAAAATCGGTGTGATTTTTCTCAAAAAATTACTTTTGTTTCAACCATTGTTTTACAGATTATACAATTGCATTGCCAATCCTGTCTGCATCCATTTCCTTATATCCAATCCAATCAGTTTCACTAAAATCGGTTCAGTAATAATGAATGTATAAAGAACTAAATGCAGAGAGGATTGGCAATGCAATCGTATAATTTGTAAAACAAGGGTAAAACAAAATCAGATTTTGTGAGAATCACTTTACCGATTTTATTATTTTGTACCTTGTTAAGCGGGAGAACAGTCTATAAATTCAAAAAAAAAACTTGAAAAATAAGAATAAACGTGCCTCTTTGAAGGGTCAAGTTTGATTCTGTCTGACATCTTAACGCTTAAGATGGCGGCAAATTATATTATTATACATTTTACAGTAGTGTCACGACAGCCAATTTAATTTTTAATGAAATATCTTTATTAGCTTTGCTACATAATACATGTAAAAAGTAAGTTTGGTCTCTTTTGCTGCAGTTCGGCACCTGACGTTTGATGATTTATATCTACGGCAAATGGGTGCTTGGCTGCCAGGAAACTGTAAAAAACTTCTTGACTTCTTCTCTCTCAAAAGGGTCATTTTAGAGTACTCGAAGTAACGCCTGATCTTCCTGAGCTTGACTTACTTTTGGCCTGCCAGCTCATTCTTGTTTCCTTTCAAGTGATTGTTCTTTTATTCATCATTGATTTATAGAATAAACTTGTTCGCTTACGTTAAAATCTTGTGCTACCGCTGTAGAGCTTAATAACAATTTGGGCTCTTTAGTCATATGTATTATTTTTTACTTGGCATTGACAGTTTTGATAGTGTTAAAATACTGAGATTTTGATAAAGCTGATATGGCTTAGACTACACTGTTTAGTTTTGGAAAAAGTACTTTAAAGAGTCATAACAAACAACGACAATATTGATTGTTGGATTGGCGCAGACTTTCGAACTACTCTTTGTCTAATGTATTTATACAGATGTAAATGTTGATGTCCTTTTTGATAAAAAAATGTTTTATTAGGACATAAGTATCTAAGTACTAAACTAAATAGAATTATAATAGAATAAGTTTTATAAGTTATTTAGAAGAATTTTAAGAAAACAAAACCTGACAAGGTCTAATATCCCGACAAGCTACTAGTGGCTCAGGGATGCTAGACTAAACTAAACTAAAAAATTTAAATGCTGCTTTTATAAATAAATACTTTGAATTTGATTAAGAACTGATTTAAAAAGAGAGGTTCAAGATAATACAACAAAAACAAAAATGCCATTCAAAAATAACGTTCGAATTGAGTTCAAAATGGTCGCATTACTGGCCATGGTCCAGATCTGCGGAATTTTTTTTTCTTCTGGTTCCAAATCTTAAGCCGGGCCCAGAACGAGCAGAGAAAATAGAAAGACTCATGTTTCAAAACAAAGTTGCGACAAATCGATAACATTTTTGTCTTGTTTCTGTTTTGTACCAAAATTCTAAGACTTTGGCTTGTTCCGCTTGTCGGTATAGATCAAAGAGTCTCTGTTTTGTCTGTATTTTCCGCGACAACTTGTTAGCACAGTATGAACGGCGATGCGCGAAGCGCATTGTTTACGTGTTGGCTTGCATCCCGTTATGTGTGAGTTCGAAAAATTTCGGGCGAAAAAAAAAAAACATGGAACACAGAGAATACATGTAAACTGATAGAATTGTATAGGAAACATCCCCTGTTATGGGACCCCGGTAAGAAAGAGTACAAAAATCGCTTCAAAAAAGCAGATGCGCTCTGCATTAAAAATCTCTTTTGATGACACTGAGAAAAAATTAGACACTAGATGGGAAGATTGCATTTAAACTAATCAACGAAGTAAATGCTTTTTATGCGACTTCAGCTTGGTCTTGTAGTCACACTGGGGGCATCTAAACCACTCAATTTCACTCTCACTTTTATGTTGTAACTGGTGATTCTTTAAACTACACTTAAAATTTGTCTTGTACTCACACTGGTTGCATTTAAACCAATCAAATTTATTTGCATTATGTTGAAACTGATGTAGTTTTAAAGCGAACTTCAATTTTAATTTGTAATCGCTAATCGATTTGGCTTGCACTTTTATGACGAAGCAAATTTGAAATATTTAATTTTTGGGTGATTTTGATATGGCATCTTATTTAAGGAATCCATAAGAAGTTAGGAAAAAACAGTGCTTTGCTCGGCGTTGCATTATAGGTAGCATCGCGACGCCCTAAAGCTTAGGATTGATAGTAACCTACTTTTTGTCAAATATCTCAGAAACAGTAGGACAATTTTGTGTTCACTTTTATGCAGCCAGTTGATGTATCTTTCTACACTGTAGAAGTGAGATTTTCACCAAAATTTTTGAAATTTTTGGTTCTTTTTAAAACTGTTTAATGGTGATTGTGATTTAGTATAACAATTAATGTATTTTTTAAGTTACCCTATCACAATGTGCTTAAAATTAGCAATATCGCGTTTTATTTTTTTTAAAAATTGCACTTAAGATTAAATAATTTTTTTAAAATACTACTTCTTATTTATTTATTTCTATTTTTTGGTTAATTATTATTAAAACTAAACAAAATTAAAAAAAAATATTACGTTAAACGAAAAATAGTCGGGTATCTAATAAAAAAAAATCAAATTTAAGTAATGCTATGTAAAAAACATTGGATACTACTACTATGTCGGTTTAGAACGTTTTTCTACGTTGTCCGACGCCTATTCTCCACCTCCTTCGATCCTGACAATCTTCTGTTAGATATTTTTGACTCATTGATCTTTGGATTGACTATTGCCATTCTAGTTTAGGACGCCCTCTTTTTCTGCGCCCTATTGGTTGCCATTCTAGGACTTGCTTTGGTAATCTTTCTTCGTTCATCCTTTGTACATGGCCGTACCATATCAGTTGCCTTTTAGTGATGTCATCCGTTATGCTTCCCTTGATTCCCATTCTTTCTTTTATGATGTCATTTCTTATGTGATCTATTCTAGATATTCTCATTGATCTTCTTATTGCATCCATTTCGACACTTTCCATTTTTGTTTTGTATTTTTCTTTTACGCGACAAGTCTCTATTCCATACAACAGCGTGCTTTTCACCATTGTTTCATATATGTTAAATTTTACATTCTTTTTTATCTCTCTGCTCCATAAAATACTGTTAAGACATCCAATAACCTTTTTTGCTTTTACTATTCTCTTTTCCAGTTCTTTACAATCTATTCCTGTCTTATCAAATGTGACACCCAAGTATACGTACTCATTGCATGGAGATATTGTTTGACCATTGTCTAGTTCTAACTCACTGGATTCGTTTCCAATACATAAGTACTGTGTCTTGTCCAAGTTCACTGTTAATCCCCACTTTTGGTATTCTTCCAATAACTTTCTCATCATATACTCCATGTATTCTTTATCATTAGCTACAATTACTTGGTCGTCAGCAAACTGTAGTGTGTATATGGTAAATCGGTCGTTAAGTTGTACTCCCATACCGTGCACTTTACGTTTCCAGTTTTTTAGAGCTACTGCGATATATATTTTAAAAATAGTTGGAGAGATACATCATTTTTTTTTATTTAGTCGGTTTAGAACGTTTTTCTACGTTGTCCGACGCCTATTCTTCACCTCCTTCGATCCTGACAATCATCTTCTGTCAGATTTTTTTGACTCATTGATCTTTGGATTAACTGTTGCCATTCTAGTTTAGGACACCCTCTTTTTCTGCGCCCTATTGGTTGCCATTCTAGGACCTGCTTTGGTAATCTTTCGTCGTTCATCCGTTGTACATGGCCGTACCATATCAGTTGTCTTTTAGTGATGTCATCCGTTATGCTTCCTTCGATTCCCATTATTTCTTTTATGATCTCATTTCTTATGTGATCTGTTCTAGATATTCTCATTGATCTTCTTATTGCATCCATTTCGACACTTTCCATTTTTGTTTTGTATTTTTCTGTTACGCGACAAGTCTCTATTCCATACAACAGCGTGCTTTTCACCATTGTTTCATATATGGTAAATTTTACATTCTTTTTTATCTCTCTGCTCCATGAAATACTGTTAAGACATCCAATAACCTTTTTTGCTTTTACTATTCTTTCCAGTTCTTTACAGTATATTCCTGTCTTATCAAATGTGACACCCAAGTATACATACTCATTGCAAGGAGATATTACTTGTCCATTGTCTAGTTCTAACTCACTGGATTCGTTTCCAATACATAAGTACTGTGTCTTATCCACGTTCACTGTTAATGTCTTCTTTATCATTAGCTACAATTACTTGGTCGTCAGCAAACTGTAGTGTGTACATGGTATAGAGATACAACATCCCTGTCTTAAACCTTTTGTTACCAGGAATTCTTTTGAAAGTCTATTTCCAATTTTAACTTTAGATTTTGTATAGTTCTTTTATCGCTTTTATGTATGTATGATTGATATTAGTTTGCTCTAAAACTGTCCATAATTTTTCTACTGGAACGGTATCATATGCTTTTTGTAGGTCCACAAAGGTAACATGAGTCTCTATATTTCTGGCGCTCCTTTTCTTAATTACTTGTTTAAGACAAAAAACAGTATCACTACAAGATCTGCCTGCACGAAACCCACTTTGCTCTTCTTCTTCTTGTTCATGAAAACCATTCTCTATTAGATCTCTAAGAATCCTACCGTACAATCTACTCAGAGTACTGGTCACTGAAATTCCTCTGTAACTGTTGCAATCCAGGTTGTTTCCTTTTTTATGTATTGAGGATATGCATGCCATTTTCCAATCATTAGGTACTGGATGTCCGTTTATGCATTGATTGATAATATATGTGAGATTTTCGAGTATTTTCTCTGATCCATATTTGAGCATTTCAGCATATATTCCCCCAGATCCGCTAGCTTTTCCGGATTTAAGCTTTTTAATACTATTCTTTATCATTTCTTTTTCGATGACTACGTCCTCTCCATGTACTTCTATGTCTCTTCTCGGAGAGGCTGCCAGATATTCGGGTCTCGTCTCCTGCAGCAGTCCCTTGTAGTGTTCTGTCCATTGTTCTGGTTTGATGATCTGGATGTTTACTTTTTCTTTTGTTGGGGTTTTTACTGTAGAAATGAATTTCCTAAAAAGGCAGCTTGAAAATTTAAAACAAAACTTCACATACCCCATAGTATAATAAACCACTATGTATTCACGAAACTGTAATTTCACTATACACAACGAAAACTAAACAGAGGCATCGACTGAACGGTGTGTTTCTGTCGGTCGCAAAGTTAAGAATAACTAAAAAGATTTGAATTAATTTTGGGGATAAACTCTTTGAGATGAAAAGCAGGAAATCAATTAGCATAAATCTATCAAAAGTGACATGATTATGATGCCTTTTCCAGGTAAAATGAATTAACTAGAAGTCCAAATTTGGTCATGTTATCGTAAAATAGGAAGTGAATTAGCATAAATCTATCAAATGTGACATAATTGATGTCTTTTTCCTAGTAAATTTAATTAACACAAAAAGCGTGAAAAACGGAAGTCAATACATCAATACATATAAATCAATCAAAACAGACATGAGTTTTTACAGGAAATTGAATTAGTTAAAAATCTTTAAAAAGGAAGTCAATTCACATAAACCGATCAAAAGTGACATAATTGATGTCTTCCTCCCGGTAAATTTAATTAACACAAAAAGCGCGAAAAACGGAAGTCAGTACATATAAATCAATCAAAACAGACATAATTAATGAATTTTTACAGGAAATTGAATTAGATAAAAATCTTCAAAAAGGAAGTCAATTCACATAAACCGATCAAAAGTGACATAATTGATGATTTTTTCGAGGAAATTCAATTAGCGAAAATCTAAGAAATAGTAATAAATATGTCACAAAAAACATATGTATGATGATCAGTATCCCTTCTACACCGGGATTAATACGCTATAAAAGGTTTTTTTGGAAAACAAAACAGTCAGTTTTAGATAGTTTTTAGTTGGAGTTGAACATAGATAGTCGTCAGTGACAAGTTTATAGTAAATTGAAAACAGTAAAAGTGTGAAATAACCGTATGGTCTATAAAACTTGAGTAAAAGTGACCCAGTGAAATTAAAATGAAAAAGTGCTAAAGGGTAAAATAGTGCCTAAATTAGTTAAAAGAGTTTTGCAGGTGGCTCCTGGCTTTAAGGGTGAGAATTTTAATATGTAGAACTGTACCTACCTAGAGTCTATCGAAAAGTCGAGACTAATTTATAAACTATGTGGAGGCTGAATTTTTATAGGCCGTTCGTAAGCTCGGCTTCATAGACTCTATGGTGTTTGTTTACGGTATATTTAATGGATGTGAATTTAGAGACAATTTTGCATACATTTGGACTATTGACTATGTAACAATGAGACGGTATTTGTTATAATATAAAGTTTTAATTTGGATAAAAGGTGTTTAATTTAATGATTGATCCTATACAATGAAGATAGTTATAGCTCTGCACGCTATAACCCCTAGCTCCTACCATCAAATAAATTTTATGTAGCTGTAACAAGGAACGACTCTTTTATTATTTTACGCTCGACTCAAGCTTAATAGCTAGTCCTTGATACAGGGCACTAAACCGACTACAAAAACTTGAATTATTTGCTGTCAAAATATTAATATGTTTTATGCCTAAAAATGCTTTGAATTTATAAAGAACTTTAGAACCTACGGTATAGTAGAATAACTGAAGCCCATAGCAGGACCCTCCCTAGATATTTAGGCACCCTGGGCGAAACAGTTGGTTGACCAGAATTTCAAAAGTTGTGGTGATTTTGATATAAATCGTTACGATTTTAAACTTGAAGACATTTACAAAGATAATATTTTTTTTGAATAGTTACGACAGTTTTAATTTCACTCTTAGGCAGACAATGAGTGTCACTTTCTAACAAGATATCACACTTTAGATGCGTGATTAAGTTCCTTTAAATAAAAACTTAGTTTGTATCAATTTACATTTTTGTATTTTTCTTTAATTTGGGTTTATCGAAACTAGCCTCAAAACAATTAAATTCTTTGGAGCTGTCAAGATTTGACTTAATATTATGTCGATTAAGCCCATAAAAATATACTGCTTACAAAAACTTAATTGTACGGATATTTTACGAACCTGTTTGCTTTTTAATTCTGGTTAACATCAATTGCTATTGCCCGCTTTCCCCTTTTTTTGAATTTGCATAGGGGTTAAAATTCCTCGCAACTAAAAATAGCGATCCTTCATAAAGAGACAAATATCATTTAGTCGGCCATCTTGGATTTAAAAATTGACGAAAGTTCCTATGGTGATGTTCAAAGAGCAATCGATTCTAACTATGATACTTTTCATTTAATTGAAATCGGTTTAGTTTTAATTAATTTATGAGGAAACGAATGCAGACAGAATTAGGTAATTGTATAGTTTGTAAAACATCTTTCTTTGCGATAAAATTGGTTAAAATAAAAATTAATATTTCCAAAACTGCTAAACCAATTATCGTCGGCGAAACCCGAAAAATGTGTAACTAATTTATGTCCTAGGAAAGTAGATTTTTTAAAATTAATAAAATAGAAACTCCAGTCAGCAGTTATCCAATTTTTAAAAATAGTGTTTTTGGTCTCTCCTGTAAATTTTGTCAAATCTTTCAACCTTGTTTTGTGCGGCGAATTAAAAAAAACGAATAGTTTCTCGAAGCATAAGAATAAACGAGCCTTTTTGAAAAGTTTGATTCTGACCGCCATCTTGGATTTTAAGAAGGTGACAAATTTCGATAGTGACCTTTAATCAATGCTTGATGGTTTGTATTTGAGGAAAATCGGTTTAGTAATAATTAATTTCTTAGGAAATGAATGGAGAATTGAAAAGGTAGTCGTATAATCTGTTCAACAATGGTTAAAACAAAAATTGATTTTTTTGGAACAATCCAGCTAATTCGTACCTCGTCCGTGCGTGCTGAAATAGGATTTTTTTATAAATTAAAAAAAAAAACTAAAAAAGATCTGGAACATAAAAATAAACAAGCAAATTTAAAGGATTTAGCATGATTTTGTACGCCATCTTGTAATTTCAAGATGGCAGATATTTCTTTTTCTAAAAATCATTTCCTGCAAACATCAGCTTTTTTCAATAAAATCGGTAGCATACTTCAAAAGTTATAACGAAAAAAATTTGTTTTTTTTCCCCGTTTTTTTTTGCTCCACCCGGTATTTTAATATCCTGGATGATATTATGTGGTCAGCACACCCACTAATTTAAAAAAAATGAATGCTTTATATACTGGAAGTACAAAAATTTCTATAGTTTAGTTCAAGTCATAGATATATAGCAAGTGGATAACGGTAATGACTTGTTTTTATGGTATTTCATAGATTCTCTAAAAATAACTATATTTGAGGGCAAATGGCATGAAAACTTCAATATAGTTTTTGGAGATTCAGACAAATTTTGAAAGCTTGTTCCTTTGGAAAGCTAATTCTGCTGGAGGTACAAGATCACCCCGGAAACACGAATGAAGAGATGCTAAAATTGAATTAAAATTCAAAGATTTTTAAGCATCATTTCTTGTGTTTGGATTGAATTCTCAAGCTCCCTGACAATTTTTTTTGAACTGCAATATATTTTTAAAAATATTCTTTAAATTCTAAATCATAATAATAAAAACAAAAAAAAAACAGTCCAAAATAAAGTTTAGTAAACAAATGTTTTTGTTATGAGCGAAATCCATGGATTTTACAAAAAAACTGACTTGACTAAATTCAAAAATTTTTTGCATCATTTTGTGCAAGTAAAAAATCTAAGTTATAATACATTCTTAGAGATAGACTCAAAAGAAACCTTAGATTGCAATTGAACTCAAAATCACCCTTAAAACCACTTAACCGAACCAAATAAACCAAAATTAGGGAAAAATACAAAAATTTTAATTTTGATAAAAACTAAATTTAACAATTTTTATTTAAAGGAACTTAATCACGCTTCTAAGGTGTGATACCTTGTTAGAAAAGGACACGCACTGGCTGCCTAAAGGTGAAATTAGAACTGTCCTAGCTAATGTAGGTATTTAGTTATTTCAATAAATCTGAATCAATGTCACGTCACATTTTAAAGTGTCGCGACGCCGTATACATTACGTCGCCGAAAAAAAAAAAAGATTTTTTTAAATGTCTTCACATGTTTATTAATCGTACTAATTTATATCAAAATCACCACAACTTTTGAAATTCTAACTAATTATGTTGTAACTGGTGAGTTTTTAAACCAAACTTAAAATTTGTCTTGTAGTCGCATCGGTTGTATTGAACCAATTAATTTCGTTTGTACTTTTATGTTTTAACTTATGCCTTTCCAGGTTTTGTTTCATATTGGCCTTGTAATCACACACGTTGCATTTAAACCAATCGGTTTCGTTTGCACTTTTATGACGAAGCAGATGAGTAATTGCACGCCAAATCATCCAAAGGGGGTAGCTGCCATGTCACGAAAAAAATCCAAATTTTGATAACATGTATTACTGTCCTTAGGAATACCAAATTAATAAATTTTAATTTTTAATGTCGCCTCCTGTATTTTACAGACAACTTTAAAGGTAAAATAAAGATGAAAAACAGTTGCGACCATAATTTATTTTATTTTGATTGCATTAAATCTAATGTAAAAACAAATTTGACGGAGGAAATCTTTAATATTGGTTGGATGATTCTATGCAGAAAAAAAAATAACCTCACTTTTTTGAGATCGCAAAAATAGTTTTAAAAAAATAGTAATTTTATGATTTTCTCAATTTTTAATTATTTACACCGGTGCGGTATATGGTCCATCAAAAAAAAGTCTATGCGCACATTAAAGCTCAGTGGCTTGACTATCATAGAAGGTAAAAGAAAAATTTCTAGGTCTATTGGATTCAGCAAACTAAATTTTTAAAAATTGGAAAAACCGCAAAAACCTCATAATTGGCAACTTTTGACTAAAAAAATTAGCACGTCTATCTGTCTATTGAAACTTCGCTTGTAGCTTGTTTTACTTGACAATATATCATTTATACTTTACACTTTATTAGCTATAAATAGCTCTTAATTATTATATAAAAGTTAAATAAAAAAGTTGGGTCTATCATTTTAACATCAACTTTTAGGCTATTTGGTTAAAGCATGTAAAAAATCACATTTTTTAATTCGGTCACAAAAAAAAATTATATATAAAAATCATCGTCAGGGGGTCTTATTTATACCCACATACTGTTTCGCGTGACATCCTAGTTTGTGGGTTCAAGTACCATCTTCGTACACTGTTGGATATTTTTTTTTAGTTTTAAGAATAAATTTTGGGTGAGACACTGACATTAATTAGTTTGTCTCTTTGGTGAATGAAATGGTTCAAGTTTAACAGTGGCGTACGTAGGAGGAAGGGGGGTTGGGAGTTAATCCTTCCAAAGCCATTGAATAACTTCTCCTAAAGATTTAATTTTTCTGAAAGAAGAATAAAATGGTTTTGCAGGACTTTGCTTTTACTCAAGCCCCCTCTCCCAACCCCCTTGGAAAATTTCTGCATACGCCACTAGGCATTAAAAAAAAACTAAGTACAAAACTAACGCATGGTAAAAGCCCATGTGCTGCGTTTGGAGGTACTGTGAAATGGTTTGTTTTACATTAAAATCTCAAACAAACAACAACTGGACACCATTCTTTCACTTCTCTGGATGATTTAACTATAGATGCTAAATTTACTTCAAGCTCAGAAAAAAATTTGTTCGGTTTCTGAAATTATAGAACTCAACTTCTTTTCCGATTTTTTAAATATGACAGTAGGTAACTACTAAAAAAGTAAATAAACTTTTAAAAAATTTGTGTAGGGACCTTATGAAGAGAGTTTAGATCATAATTTATTGAACAGTGCTCATATAAATAAACTTTACCTTCTGATAAACCTTAATTTGCAGGGGTGGATCTAGAAACTTTATTTTGGGGGAAAATATCATAATAAATATTTCACAAAACTATTTTGCATAGTGACCAGGAGGTGTGTTCTATGTGTCAAAACTGAGTAAAGTTTCAGATCCCCCCCCCCCCCCCGTAGATCCACGCTTGTAATTTGTGATGCAATTTAACATCACTAAAAATATTAAAATAACAAAAAAATGTGTAGTGACCTTAAGGATTACAGACCCAGATTTTTTATTCTTGTTTCTAAAAGTATATGATACAGTGAAAAATTTACCCTACTTGATTACCACCAGCACCCCGATAGACAGGGTCATTTTTGATGCTGAAGTTGAGGGATTTCCCAGACATTCTTAACTTCTTCGGGGAACTCCAAGGTAACGTCTACTTTTTAAATATGTTTTATACAAGGAAGATATAGTCCTTGAGTATGGCTTTCCAACACTGTATCAAAAATTTAAGAAAACATTACATTTATACCCCAAAAAAATATGAAAACTTCGAAAATTTCTGCGTTTTTTGGATATTCTCTAAATTACTCTAATTAAGCCAGTATAAAAAATGTTGCTAAACATCACATTTTTTTAAAAACTACTTTTATGCATGTTTTCAAAATTATAGGTTAATTTTTTTTAGATGCTGTTTAGTATGAGCATAATTTTTTTCTTTAAAGTCCCATTTTGACTGTTTTTAGACTTTTCAAATGTGTGTACAACATACTAATTAAATTTAAAAATCTAAAATTATGCAAAAGTGGTTAAGCATAAGCTGTTTCATTTAATAAGCATGATTAAAGAAAAAAATAAAATGTCACGGCAACACTTTTTTTGTAAATTGGATGACTTGGCGTGGAATTGCTCAGTTGTCTTTTAAGATTCGACTTCAGCTTAGCCTTGTGGCATCTAACCCAATCAATTTCGCCCTCTCTTTTATGCTGTAACTGGTCTTTAAACTTTACCCTTTAAATTTGTCTTGTACTCACACTGGTTGCATTTAAACCCATCAAATTTATTTGCATTGTGTTGTAACTGATGTACTTTTAATGTGAACTTCAGCTTTGATTTGTAATTGCAGTGATTGCATTTAAACCAATCGATTTGGCTTGTACTTTTATGACGAAGTAAATACTTTTTAAGGGGCGGCTTCAGCTTGGCCTTATAGTCACAGTGGTGGCATCTAAACCAACAATTTCACTATCACTTTTATGTTGTAACTGGTGAGTCATTAAACTACACTTAAAATTTGTCTTGTACTCACACTGGTTGCATTTAAACCAATCAAATTTATTTGCAATGTATTGAAACTGATGTAGTTTTAAAACAAACTTCAATTTTGATTTGTAATCGCAGTGATTGCATTTAAACCAATCGATTTGGGTGCACTTTTATGGCGAAGCAAATGCTTTTTAAGGGCCGGCTTCAGCTTGGCCTTGTAGTCACAGTGGTAGCATCTAAACCAATCAATTTCGCTCTCACTTTTATGTTGTAACTGGTGAGTCTTTAAACTACACTTAAAATTTGTCTTGTAATCGCATCGGTTGCATTGAAACCAATTAATTTCGTTTGCACTTTTATGTTTCAACTGATGCCTTTCCAGGTTTTGTTTCAAATTGGCCTTGTAATCACACTCATTGCATTTAAACCAATCGATTTCGTTTGCACTTTTATGACGAAGGAAATGTCTTTTAAGATGCAACTTCAGCTTGGCCTTGTAGTCACACTGGTGACATCTAAACCAATCAATTTCATTGTCACTTTTATGTTGTAACTGGTGAGTCTTTAAACTTGACTTTCTATTGGACTTGTAGTCGCATCGGTTGCATTGAAACCAATTAATTTCGTTTGTACTTTTATGTTTCATCTGATGACTTTCCAGGTTACACTTCTGCTTGGCCTTGTAGCCACAGAGGTGGCATCTAAACCAATCAAGTTCCTTCTCACTTTTATGTTGTAACTGATGTCTTTTTAACGTGGAGTTCAATTTGAATTTGTTGTCGCAGTAGTTGCATTTGAACCAACTGATGTTATCAGGACTTCTATGCTGCAACAAATGCGTGATCAAGTCACCCTGACGTTTGGATTGATAATTACAATGATGGCATTCGAAGCAATTGTTATCGTCAAAACTTTTGTGCTGCAACAAGTATTGTTTTGCACGCCATTTGGTTTTATAATCGCAATGTTGATGTAGATTTTGTCCAGTTCTGAAATGAGAAAACAAAAATGTCAGTTCGAAGCAATCTTTCACTAGCAAATCTAGCATTATATATTTTTTTATTAAGGGTTTGTTTATTTAACAGTTCGATTTTGGGAACACAAAAATAGTTTTAGGGGTATTTATTAATTTACAACTAGTCAAACTAACAATAGGAACATATAATATTAGGTCAATGAACACCGACGAAAAAATTAATGAACTGGGGGAAGAACTGACAAGAATAAAATGGGACATTGTAGGCTTGTCAGAAAACCGAATAGGGCTGAACTCCGGTAATATACTGTACTATAAAGGTAACGAAGATAACAGCAACTTCGGATTCATAATAAATAAAGCCATAAGTAAACACGTCCATACTATTAAAAGAATCTCAGATCGCGTTGCCCATCTTATAATCAAAATAAAAAGAACATCACTTAAAGTTATTCAAGTATACGCCTCTCCGATGACGAGTATATCGAAGCATTATATTAAGACATCTCAAAAGCTATGGAAGAACACGAAACCCATCTTACACTAGTAATGGGAGATTTCAATATCAAATTAGGTAAGAGGATGAACATGGAAAAAACTAAAATAGGGGATTTTGGATATGGCAAAAGAAATGAGAGGGGCACAACCTTATTGAATTATCTAGAGGAAAAACACCTTTATGTAATGAATTCGTTCTATAGAAAGAAACCGCAACGAAAGTGGACATCGCTCAGCCCTAATGGAATAACGAAAAATGAAATTGATTACATACTGACTACTGAGAAAAACATCGTTAGAGATGTAACAGTCCTAAACAGCTTTATTACAAATTGATAATAACAATGAACAACTTGACTTGAATAAACTTACACAAAATAAAGCTATATACAAAGAAAGGGTAAAAGAACAGCTAACCCAAAACTTAAGATGCGAAAATGAAAAGATAAAATAATGATACGCTGACAAGAGCTATGACCAAAGTACGAAAAGATATTGCACAAAAAGATAAAAAGAGAGAGAAAATTATATATAGAATACACACAGGTCAACTATAAGAAAAATGATAAAAGAAAGAGCCAAGAAATAAAAGTTGAGAGAGTTATAAAAAAATATCAGAAATAGGTAGATATCGTCACCCTAATTCTGAAACGTCGTAACCCAACTCAACAAAATTTTACAGGAATAAGAAAAGTTAGAAGCAAATTACATAGGGTAAGCATTATGCGATTTATTAGAAATCGCGGGAATGACCGTTTTATAATGTTTTTTTTGGTTGCGAGGATTTAGCAGCATATAGCTATGCATAATTACTAACCTTTGACGCAAAAATATGAATTGTATTTTTTTTGTGGGTTACGACGTTTCAGAACTAGGGTGACGATATGAAATAATTAAAATAAAGGATATGAACGACATAGAGACCAACGGTAAAGAGCATATTATAAATATCACACAACTATTCTATACAGAATTATGCCAAATAAAAAGGGAACTATCGCAGAAAACCATGAAGAAACTCCAAACAAAAATAAAGAACATAAACTCAGAGCTACAATCTGACATAAGCAAAGCGGAAATAAAGAGAGCATGAAATGAAATATCTACGGTATCTGCATCTTCTTTATTATTCATATCATCATCGCTATCATCATCATCCTTATCTTTACCCATAGTACTACAAGTATACTTAACACCACTCTTTTTAATTATTTTTCTCGTTTTTTTCGTTTATTGGTCAGGGGAGGGTCAGGTTTAGGGTTTAGGTCAGGTCTAGGGTCAGAGGATACCAGCATTCAGATTTCCTGAAGTAATATTGTCGAAATTTCTTATACTCTTTATCGCCCACTTCAATTACATCTTCTGACAAGCCCTACTGGCAAAGGTGGCGATTTTATTATACCAAAATTTTTCCTCGTTGATGTAGGGCCCACAAGTATATTTGCAAATCTTTCTATTAATTCTTTATCGATACCGGATATTTTGAAAACAAACTCAGGTTTTTAAAAAAAATTGCGTGCTGTATTTCCATCATTGCTATTGCCTTTACCTTGTTTAAGTTGATCAAATACGAGACCCATTTTATCCTAAAACTGAGCTGTTATTTTACTTTTTTTTCTTTTACTGGAGCTTTTGGATAGTCACCTCTTGCTTGCCGCTGCTGTAGTTTTTGATACATATCGGCTCATAAATTAGAAAGTCCGCCATTTTTGATCGGCCATTTTAATGTTTTAAAGGACCAAAAATTATAATAAGTGACGTTAAGCAGTGCAAGTTTTCGAATTTGAGGCAAATTGGTTTACTAATAAACATGTCCGCCATTTTAAATTCGACATTTTAATTTTTTTATAAAAAAAATTTTTAAGTTATATTGTTACCGAAGCTTGATACATATACCAAGTTTCAAGTCTCTCAGAAAGTATCTAAATTAGCTGTCGTAAGATTTGAAACAGAAATAGGTATAAAAACTAGTATACGGAGCCCAGTAAAATAAAACCATTTTAAAAAAGAGAGGGAAAGAGGGGGACGTAAATTATACTTTTTTATATTGATATAAGATATGTTTACCAGGAAGCATAGAAATATCGGTGTACTCGGCGGAACTTTTTTTATAAATCTAGCTAACTTATTATATATATATTTTTTTTAATCAAAAATACTTTTTCATAAAACCTTGTATTATAACAAGTCTACAAGTAACTGGTTTGTTAACAATTATTGCAAAATAAAGAACCTACCTGCTGGCTTAATATCCATGTTGACACCGTCTGAATTTGACGTCTGACAACAAATAAGAAATAAAAGCTTTTCTGTCACAGTTTTAAAAACACCTAATTTAATAAGCGGCGTGTAAGCAAAGCCAACTTTGCGCTAATGGTAATACATTTAGGTGAGTTTAAAAAATAAAAATCGTATGTTGCCTTGCGGCCGTATCTATAGGTAACATTTTAAAGATAAGTGTGATTATTTTGAAATTTGTTTTACTATTACTGGCGCCCTAATGGCTATTTGTCCTTACGTGGATCGGTCCATATAAAATGGAGTTTTTTTTAAATTAAAAAACAGTAGAGTTATCTTCATTTCAAAAGCGCCCTTCCATTCTTCCCCGCCCTGTATAATTAATACTTACTCAGATAACTTGTCGTCTAGAATGAGCTCTTCCTGCTTGATTTCTTCAGTCTTCAGTTCCAACTCATCAACTTCTGATTTTACACTGAATAATGACGAGTCACATAAATTGCTCTTTGATTGCCTGAAAAAATAAAATTACATATTAAGGAAAGAAATTATCTGGTATTGTACAAGGGATTTTATGGTGTTGTTTATATAAACCTAGCAAGCACACACATTTAAAAAAAGCTTAAAAACTTGGTAAATGGAATTTTCTTTTCACGAACAGGTGCACATAAAAAGCACTTAATTTTCGCATATAAACACAAACACCAAGTACGCGAAAATATTATTCCGTAAAAAGAATTGAGATAAAAGTAAACCCAAGTTCTCCAATACAAATTTTAAAATGAAAGGTATTTGAAAATGTTTTTTTAAACTTTGTTATTACAGCCAAACTTCTTTATGTTCAATTTAGCACCATGCCTAAGAGTCATTTGCAGCCGTAATAGCCAAGTTTAGAAAAACATTTCCAAACTAGTCAGAACCTTTCATTTTGAAATTTGTATTGGAGAACTTGGCTTTACTTTTATCCCTATTCTTTTTACGGAATACCACTTTCGCGTACTTTTACTCCCTTTTAAAGGATTTGGATAATATTGTTCAAAACTTTTGCAATGCCAAAATTTTGAGGTTTGGTTTTTATTTTCCTATGGTTTTATCATAGTTCCTATCAGCCTTCTAAAACACAGCTCTCTAGTGTTCCTGGAAGTAGGCAATGTTAATTTTACATAACTTTACTAACTATAGGGGAGGAAAGTAAATTAAAATTTTGGTGTTTTTGAATTCTTTTATATAATTTTATCATAGTTCTTATCAGTCTTCCAAAGCCTAGCTCTCTAGCGTTTCTGGAAGGGGAGAATGTTACTTTTACATAACTTCACATGTATAGGGGAGGGAAGTTAATTAAAGCTTGGGGTGTTTTAATTTTCTTTTATAGTTTTATCATAGTTCCGATCGGCCTTCCAAAGCTCAGCACTCTAGCGTTTCTGGAAGTGGGCAATGTTACTTTTACATAACTTTACATTTATAGGGGAGGAAAGCAAATTAAAATTTTGGGGTTTTTAAATATTTTCCTACAGTTTTATGATATTTCCTATCAGTCAGCCAAAGCTCAGCTCTCTAGCGCCTCTGGAAGTGGGCAATGTTACTTTTACATAACTTTACATGTATGAAGGAGGAGAGTGAATTAGAATTTTGAGGTTTTTTGATTTTTTTCCAAGGGTTTGGTCACAATTTCTATCAGTGTACCAATTTCAGCTTTGTAGCATGTCTGGAAGTACAGTAGAATTTTGATGATCTATACATGAGTGAGTAGATGAGTGAGTGGCGATTTCGGCGTTTTTTAAAATTTCGTAACTACTTTATGGAAGTCCATGAAACTTGAAGGGATTGTTAACTCGATCAAAATCTACGACTGTGCAAAGTTTGAGTTTCGTAGCTTAGTCCGAAGTAGAGTTTTAGATAGGCAAATATGGCCTGAAATGTTTCAAGAAAAGATGGTACAGCAGTTTCCGCGCAAACTTGGCGGAACACTGCCATGCCCCCAGATACAATTAAATATAATAAATTATTATCTAGGTTCTATACCATTTTATTTGAAACATAACAAAGCTAAAATAATATAATAGATTAAATTAAAACAAATAAAAGCAGGTTCTTAAAAAAAAAACAACACATTCTAAAAACCAAGTAGTCCCTCCCCAGTAAATGCTCGAAAAGTCATCTCCTTCTTCGGCTAAACAATATTCGAGCCCATTATAAAAGCCAACTCTTGCGTTTCGGAGTATGTTAGGGTAATAGATTGAAATGTTTCTATCATTTTATATCGAAATTCTTCCAAATTATCAAATTATTTTTGTTTGAAACTCGTAGACAATGATTGAGTAAAAGTAAAATTTCGGACTTCCATTGTCTTTATTTACTTTAAACACGACGTTTCGGTTAGTATGTATTTCTAACCGTTTTCAAGTGTAAACTAAACAATCCAGGCTAATACTTATACCACATGGTGTAAAGTCAGGTGTGACGGCCCGCCCCCTTTTTTAATCTCTAGACGCTTGTTTTCCTTTAGTTATTATAAACGCAGCTTCAATAAACTTTCGTTTTCGCCAATGTGACTCCTTATGCAAAACTTTAGCTTCTGACCACTGAATCCTGTGATCATTTGACCATGCATGATCCGCTAAATCAGGATTTTCAATATCCCCTAATTGGGTACTTTTTAGATGGTTAGAGTAAGTAGATGGTTAGAGTAAGTAGTAGTAGGTTAGAGTAAATGAACATTAGATCTTCAAATTGACGAAAACATAAATTGGAAATTACACTGTGAGCAAATCACTTCCAAGTTAAATAGTATTAACTTCATGTTTTTAAATCTTAGGCATATTTAAACTACCCAACAATTATTAAATTTATATTATGCAAAGGTGGAATTTAGTCTAAGGTATGGATTGTGCCTGTGGGGGGAGTCTACTTTAAAAGATTCTCTCTTTAAATCGCAAAAAAGAATAGTAAGATCGATTGTGAGGGCAAATTTCCGTGATTCTTGCAGGCCTATTTTTAAAAGCCTTGGGGTGTTGACCCTAGCTGGACTTTTTATTCTGGAAATGGCTACTTTTGTCTTAAAAAATAAATCAAACTTTCAACTTGTTTGTAACATACATAATGTAAATACTAGACAAAAAAATAATATTTACATACCACTTCATAGACTCAGCTTAACCTCAAAAACTGCAGAAATACTGGGTTACAAAATTTTAAATCAATTACCAGTCAACATTAAAAATATTGATAAAACCTTTTATGACTTGGATGAATTTTTTAATTGTGCTGAATGATGATTCCTGTTTGTCACTCATGTTTCTGTAGTGCAATGTCTCTTTACATTTTTAAATATGTATTTTTAGTAGTTACTTTATTAAATGGAATAATTTGGGACCAAAGTATATCAAAACATAACAAAAAGCTTATATATAACACCATTGTAAAAAGTATTATTACATACGGCTCAGAAGTATGGCCAATCAAGGATAGAACAGAAAAAATGCTTTCTGCTACGGAGATGGACTATTGGAGAAGAGCAGCAGGGAAATCAAAAAGAAAAAGAGTTACAAATCAAAGAATAAGAGAAATTATGACAGTGGGTGAACGTACTTTAGTGGATGATATAAGAACAAAACAACTAGTGTGGTACGGACATGTACAAAGAATGAATGATGAAAGACTACCTAAACAAATACTACAATGGAAACCAACTGGCCGAAGAAAACGAGGACGGCCAAGGAGAAGCTGGAGAGAAGGAATAGACAGTGAAATAAGAATAAGAGGCCTAGATGATGAATTATGGGCAAACAGAAACGAGTGGAGATTGGGTATCGGAAGACGTAGAACGTTGTGAAACCGATAAATATATATATATATATATATATAGATATATATATATATATATATATATATATATATATATATATAAATATGTATTTTGTCGTGTTAGTTTTTGTAAAAAACTGTTTTTTTACTATTCTCACACATTCTATAGCAAGCTCAAACATTTTTTTTTTAAATTTTAAAAACTTGGTAAATGGAATATTCTTTTAAGCCGGGTACTCATTAACGAACCACGAGCATCGATTAACGAACGCGATCTTTTCGCTAATGTGGACGGCATTGTTCGGGGCTCGCAGCGCGATATCGAAATCTTAAATTAAATACCTTTTTTAAATAAAATCAAACATTTAAAAAAAAAATGCTAAATCTATTTGTAATAGTTTACTTGTAAGAAAATAGTAAGCTGTCGTCTTAGTTTTTTACTTAAATTGCGAATATCTCAAAAACTAATCTATTAATTTTTGAAATAATATCAATGCTGTAAAGGAATAGAAAAAACTCTTTTAAACCAGGTATCAATTGACCCACTTTCCCTCTCTAAAGTCAAGAGGTCAAAGCTACCCCACCTAGGAGTCGATAAATATAAATATTTTAAGAAAATAAAAATAATGTGTCCAAGGATTTTTTAAAAAATTTACTTTAAATACTCATAATGGCATCCCGTATACGTTTTCTGTGAGCATATTACTTTAAATTAAAATTGATAATGATGATGATAACGAAAATGATTATACGTATGTTTTATCCCGCCGCTTGTTTTGTAAAAAGAGTTTTTGCTTTTTTCTTTCTGGGTAATAAATTTTGTAGTATAAAATGGAAAATAAATATATTTTGATTACCTCACTTTACTGATAACGGTAACCACCACCAAGCTAACCTATGCACGTATTAATGCTAAAAACTGCACAGAACAGATGTGGCTTTACTCAGGCGTTGCGATCTGTATTGAGAGATGTTGAAGGAATAAGAACAATTCGCGTGCGCTCGCTTAAGACGCCTCTAGCGGTAGATATGTAGGAATTACAAACTGATAACGGTAACGACGCTCTTCCATGGTACGCGTCTAAAATGTTATACTGATAACGGTAATAACGCTCTTCCCGGGTACACGTCAAAAATGTTATACTGATAACGGTAATGACGCTCTTCCAGGGTACGCGTTTAAAATGTTATTTTATAAAAAAAATTAGGAAATAATATTTGTTTTTAACAGACGGCGATACTTATATATATATATATATATATATATATATATATATATATATATATATATAAACATTAAACTAGACTTATAGAGCAATATAATGTTGAAATTCGTATGATATATTAGGTTTTTTTATTTTAGTGATTGCAAACCTCTATCCGGTTATGATAACGGAGTATGACGTTTGGGCCAGTCTTACAGTTAACAACAAATAGTAACTTCAGCATCAAACTAAATGTAGTGCTTTAGAGTAATATTGGAGGCAATTTGTACAAGAAAAATAACTAATATACTAAACACTAATTTAATTTTGGATGGTAACATGAAAGGGGTAGCCTTTTTCAAAAATGACCTCATACTTATACATGTTCTCTGTGTTATTTTGTCTGATTTAGGCAATTTTTTTTACGCTGCTGCTTGTGCGAGTCGGGCTCAGTGGCGAATCAAGGGGGGGTCAGAGGGGCCTGGCCCTCCCCCCTCCTTGACATAAAACTTATAATTTTTAATTCCAGAAGAAAAATAACCAATGCATAAGCCGCAATTTTTTTTTTAATTAAATTTAACTGATTTTACTCAAATTTTCGCCTGCGGCACATTTTATTTGCACATAGTGGTAAACTTTAAAGCTAATTCTTATTAAATCCCGCAAAAAAAATATTTTGTGTTTTTTCCCTCCTTGGCCCCTCCCCCCCGGACATCCTGGATCCGCCACTGGTCGGGCTTACTGGCAAAGCCATTTTGTTTTAGGCTAGTAACATATAAACCACGCATCTTCTTTTAAATGTTTTTTAAATAGTCTTTGTTTTTTGGATCCCATATAACAGGTCTATTCTTGTAATTTTCAAATAGACAATACTTTTTCATCATTCATGGTATTTTTTTTTATTTGAAGCGCATTGTACGACGACCGCCTATTGGCTCGTCGCGAATGGCTTGTTGCGCGCTGCGATCATACCTTTTTCACGTCTACATTAGCGAATTGTTCGAGGCTCGTGGCTCGGTAATGAGTACCCGGCTTTAAGCAAACGGGAGCACATGAAAAGCACTTAATTTTCGCAAATAAATGATAAAAAAATTCTTATTAAGTCTGTATGGGCTTGCTAGGTTTATATAAACGCAGCAAGCTTACACATTTAAAAAAAAGCTTAAAAACTTGGTAATTGGAATTTTCTTCTTAGAAAACGGAAGCACATAAAAAGCATTTAATGTTCGCATATAAATAATATAAAAATACTTTATATAAACCCAGCAAGCTCACACTAAAAAAAAAGCTTAAAAACTTGGAAAATTGAATTTTCTTTTTAGCAAGCGGGAGCACTTAAAACACTTCATTTTAGCATATAAATAATATAAAAATACTTATTAGTTCTGTATGGGCTTGTTAGCTTTATTATACACTGTGTGAAAATTTTTAAAAATGCCGGGACACGTCGATTTTGTTTGTGAGGGGGACACTTTTTGGCTTGAAATTTTTGTAGTGGTCTAGTGATGCCTTATTTTGAAGCTCTCTTGAATATCTTTACAAGCGTGTAAAAATTTCGAAAATCCATCGATTAGTTAAATAAAAATTAAATCCGAAAAATAATAAAATTTTAATTAAATTTTTATTTTATCAGTTCATTAAATGTTAAATTTGAAAGTTTGAAGGCAATTATCTGAAAAACTAATGGATAGATTTTTGAAATTTTTACATGGTTGTAAGGACATTCAAAAGGCCTTCAAAACAAGGTATTACTAGACCCACTTTCCCTATTTAAAATATAGGGGTAAAGTATACCCCTCGAAGGTGGTGCATGCTACAAAAATTTCAAGATAGCCAAAAAGTGTCCCCCTCGCAAACAAAATCGACGTGTCTCGGTATTTTAAAAAATTTTTACCAGTTCTCGAGAAATCCCGGGTGGAAAGTTAAATAAAACGCCATTAATTTTTTTTTAAATTTCCTTTGTAACCAAAGGAGCACAAACAGTTTAAAGAGTGGACGAAATTAGCATACAAAGTGCACATAATTTTGGAATATATTTATTTTCACATTAGGTCTACACTTTAGCCTAAAAACTTGGTAAGTTACATTTTCTGAGGCATTAAGCTTTAAAAACCCCACCAAACAAGTCATTTACACCAAAAACAAATTTTGAGAAATAAAGAAGTTCATAGGTCCAAATCTAACTGACTTTTTACAAAGCCATTACAGCATGCAATTTTTACCAAAAATCTTGTCTTGAAATTTGAGGCTTGCAAAGAGGGGTTAGTTTTCCTCTATCTCCCATAGAAATACCATTTTCAACTTAAAAATGCTTAATTTGAATCACCCTGTACAGAGTGTTTCTGTATACTTCAGTCAACGCTTACTATAAATTTTTATCTAAAAACTTAAATTTGATTTGTTTATTGATTTCTGGTTTTTATTAATTAGTCTGTTACAAAATATTAGTCTAAATTTTAAATATTTACCTACGGAAAATACATTTTATTTCTCTAATTTTTATTTTATTTTATTTTTATTAAATCTTCTTTATATTCTAGGTTAGATTATTAAATATATGATATATTGACATTTGCTGCAGCTGCTGAGAATATTTCAATTTTCATTTTAAAATTCTAATTATATTGGTTAACAAAGTAGCACTTGTCATAAATAAACAACTGATGGCAACGCTAATATTTCAAAAACGGCTGGACCAGATTGCAAAAATCTTACAATCTTCATTTTTACTATCAGGAAAGGAAAGTTATGTTATGTGAAACTGTACCCAGGGTGTGTTTAACACAAGGAATAGTGTTACATTTTGCAACAATTACTTTATTTTTGAATCAACTGACTTCTGTTGTTAATTTTAAGAAATGAGTTATGGAAACCAAACTCTAAGCAACAATATCATGTCATAAATATCACATTTTGTTTTTTTTAACTCTTTGTTTGAAACTCGTAGACAATGATTGTTTAGAAATAAAATTTAGTTAGAGATACTTACTAACCGAAACGTCGTCTTTTAAAATAAATAAAGACAATGGAAGTCCGAAATTTTATTTCTATTGTTTTTTTTAGTTGAATGATTGCAAACGTTTCGGTTTATTGTTTAAATATTGTATTGTTTTAATCAAAGCAAAAACTAAATTGATTGATTCATTCATAAAAATAATTGTTTAGAATAAAAATTTTAATGAAAAACTTTAAATAGAAAAAATACTATACATTTTTTTTAAAATTAATATAAAAAAAAGTTTTTTTTTAATTATTCAGAAAGGAGAAAAACTCAGAAACGCTACGGGAAAACAGAAAAGAAGCCCCACCTTCCACTTCCTGGCAGCTACATTCGTCAATATCATTGTCCTTCAAATGCCAATATGTCGTTTTAATGTTGATGCTTGTAATATCTGGAACAACCATTGTCAATTACTTAAAAAGAATAAAGTAAAACACAAAAAAAAAGACAAATAAAAAATATTGCAGAGGTAATAGCTGAAAATAAAATGAAGTAAAGCTTACCCTTCTTATTCCTTCCTCCAAGGGTCATATTATACAAAAAAAACCTTTTTTTAAAGAGAAAAATATAAAATCAAGTCAATTAAGAAGTAACAAGAATTAAAATTATTCAAATAAAACAGACATAACACATTTACAATACACGAAAGACAAGCAACAATTAACCTTTAATTTACATACCTACTTATCAATTTTTTAGTTATTACTAGATTTTAATAAATCTAATTTTAGGAGCCTAGTGGCGTTATCTGTGGGAAAATATTAAAACTCTGTTTAAACTTCAAAAAGAAACCTAATAATAAATATTTTATTGGTATTACTTTTAGTCATTGATCTAAAAGTCGTAGAATTTTTTTTTTAATTACAAAGTTTTAATTATAGAATGAGTGGTTCGTTCTCGCCCTCATATTGCTTTATTTTTGTTCAAACGTTTTTGGGAAATTTTGTAGAGTTTTTTTTTTTAACAAACGTGGAATTTCGTACCCGTGAATTTAAAAATCAAACAAGTTTCGTGGCTAATCGGGCAAAAAGGAGTTTTTTTGTTTCCCTTATATTTTTCCGTGGGTAGCCTGAAAGCTTAACCTCACGGGGGTCCAAGATCTAATGGACACCTAATAAGGGTTGACAGTTAACCGTTTCGTCCTTATGGGACTCCTCAGAACACTGCTGGTCAATGTGACAAATCTCACGAAGTTAATCAGATGGTTTTGTCTCTAATTAAATGTAATTAGTGAGCGAACTATAGCAAGAGGCTCCATCTACCGAGATACGAGAGAAACAAAAAACCAAAAGCAGGCGAACACTTAAACATTCCGTTGATTGACGCTCACTGTCTTGAAGACGGGTAAAAATGCAATCTGTGTTGATCCGGCCTGAAAGACAAAGAGCTGTCGTAGGTCACGGACTATAAGTTGTTTTCTTTTATTTGCATTCGATCTTTTCATTGATCGATATTGTATAGCAGTGTTCGCCTGCTTTTGGTTTTTTGTTTCTCTCGTACCTCGGTAGATGGAGCCTCTTGCTATAGTTCGCTCACTAATTACATTTAATTAGAGACAAAACCATCTGATTAACTTCGCGAGATTTGTCACATTAACCAGCAGTGTTCTGAGGAGTCCCATAAGGACGAAACGGTTAACTGTCAACACTTATTAGGTGTCCATTAGATCTTGGACCCCCGTGAGGTTAAGCTTTCAGGCTACCCACGGAAAAATATAAGGGAAACAAAAAAACTCCTTTTTACCCGATTAGCCACGAAACTTGTTTGATTTTTTATTTTTTTTGTTTTTCTATGTAATTTTGCTACACTATTGCAAATAGAAATTTGGGCGTTTAATTTAATTTTACATTAAAAAATTATCAAGCTCGACGCACTTTTCCTTGCATCCCTTATAAGGTGTTTCCACCCTTTTTACCCCTACTTCCTTCTGCACTGAAGAATGGACTGTGTGGAAAACACCAACGCGCGAGCCGCTGCGCGCCGGGCGAAAACAAGAAAGCAGCCGTCGTCCATATATCGACATATACATCACAATTTTTAACCTTGCGGGTTTTCTGAACAATACCCACGCGGGTGATAGTGCCGGTTTCCCTCCAGAATTTACGTTCCTGGAATAATAGGTAAGTCGAGCTTGCTTCTAATTTTTTCGTTTACTATTATTGAGAGTCTTAAACCCAAGAACCGGGATTCAAACAGGATTTGAACCACGCGTACCCTAGTTTATATCCTCCATGCTGAAATAACCTTAACCCTACCCTTTCACCTGGTATTGCCGGAATCTTATAGTATTTTGTAGAAAGGGTACTAGTTTTGCTATTGGTATTATGTTTGTCTTTATACAAGATTGAGTTTATAAGTTTTATAGGGTAATGATTATTTTTTCCTATTTTTCGAATTATTTCAAAATTGTTTTCTTTAAATGTTGGACCAGCTAGATTTATTGCCCTGTGTTTTAAGGATTTAATTATTGTAATTTTTTTGTGAAAATGTATGGTTTGATTTAAAATTAATTAGTCTTTCAGATGCAGTAGGATTTTTATACCAGTCAGTTGTAATTCTATTGTTGGTGGGATTTCTTATCACTAAGACATCCAAGAATGGAAGAGAACATTCTTGTTCATTTTTAATTGTAAAACTTAATTTTAGGGTGAAATGTGTTAAAATAATTTAAAACTATGTCTTCAGCGCCCTCTGGAATGGAGCAAACTATGTTGTCTACGTAAAGATAAAGAAAACCAAATTTAAATGGAAGTTGGGGTATTGTTTTTGCAAGTAACTCAATCATTGCGATGTTGGCCAAAGTAAAATATAATACTACTACTATGTCGGTTTAGAACGTTTTTCTACGTTGTCCGACGCCTATTCTCCACCACCTTCGATCCTAACAATCATCTTCTGTTAGATTTTTATCACTTATTGATCTTTGGATTGACTGTTGCCATTCTAGTTTAAGACGTCCTCTTTTTCTGCGCCCTATTGGTTGCCATTCTAGGACTTGCTTTGGTAATCTTTCTTCGTTCATCAGTTGTACATGGCCGTACCATATCAGTTGCCTTTTAGTGATGTCATCCGTTATGCTTCCCTCGATTCCCATTCTTTCTTTTATAATGTCATTTCTTATGTGATTTAATCTAGATATTCTCATTGATCTTCTTATTGCACCCATTTCGACACTTTCCATTTTTGTTTTGTATTTTTCTGTTACGCGACAAGTCTCTATTCCATACAACAGCGTGCTTTTCAACATTGTTTCACATATGTTAAATTCTACATTCTTTTTTATCTCTCTGCTCCATAAAATACTGTTAAGACATCCAATAACCTTTTTTGCTTTTACTATTCTTTTTTCCAGTTCTTTACAATCTTTTCCTGTCTTATCAAATGTGACACCCAAGTATACGTACTCATTGCATGGAGATATTGTTTGTCCATTGTCTAGTTCTAACTCACTGTATTCGTTTCCAATACATAAGTACTGTGTCTTGTCCACGTTCACTGTTAATCCCCACTTTTGGTATTCTTCCATTAACTTTCTCATCATATACTTCATTTCTTCTTTATCATTAGCTACAATTACTTAGTCGTCAGCAAACTGTAGTGTTCCAGTTTTTTAGAGCTACTGCGATATATATTTTAAAAAGAGTTGGAGAGATACAACATCCCTGTCTTAAGCCTTTTGTTACCAGGAATTCTTTTGAAAGTCTATTTCCTATTTTAACTTTAGATTTTGACCCTTTGTATAGTTCTTTTATCGCTTTTATGTATGTATGATTGATATTAGTTTGCTCTAACACTGTCCATAATTTTTCTACTGGAACGGTATCATTTGCTTTTTGTAGGTCCACAAAGGTAATCTGAGTCTCTATATTTCTGACTTTTCTCAATTACTTGTTTACGACAAAAAACATTATGACTACAAGATCTGCCTGCACGAAACCCACTTTGCTCTTCTTCTTCTTGTTCATGAAAATCATTCTCTATTAGATCCCTAAGAATCCTACCGTACAATCTACTTAGAGTACTGGTCACTGAAATTCCTCTGTAATTGTTGATTGTTGCAATCCAGCTTGTTTCCTTTTTTATGTATTGAGGATATTAATGCAAGTTTTCAATCATTAGGTACTGGATGTCCCTTTATGCATTGATTGATAATATATATGACATTTTCGAGTAGTTTCTCTGATCCATATTTGAGCATTTCAGCATATATTTCCCCAGGTCCGCTAGCTTTTCCGGATTTAAGCTTTATAATACTATTCTTTATCATTTCTTTTTCGATGATTACTTCCTCCCCATGTACTTCTATGTCTCTCTTCGGAGAGGCTGCCAGATATTCGGGTCTCGTCTCCTGCAGCAGTCCCTTGTAGTATTCTGTCCATTATTCTGGTTTGATGATCTGGATGTTTACTTTTTCTTTTGTTGGGTTTTTTAACTGTAGAAATGAATTTCCATACTTCAGAACTCTGCGTTTATATCGTGGCATTTGCGCTCAAATATTTCATTCTTTTCTGTACGTATCAAATTTCTAAGCTGTCTTCTGGTTTCCCTGTAGATTTCTAGATCTCTTTACTCTTTAGTACTAAGCCATTTCAAGTATGTGCGTTTTTTCTCTTTGACCATTTCCTGTATTTTCTCCGTTCACCACATCTTCCTGTTATTTCTATTATCTTGGTATCCAACAGCTTCGTTGCTTGCTTCCTTCAAGCTTATTATTATGTTTGTATATATCTCTTCAAATGAGTGATTTGTGTTTATTAATTTTTCATCTAATTGGTTCTGATACAATCTTTGGGTACTTTCGATTTCTAGACTTCTAAAGTTGTATTTTTGATTGTCTTCGATGCATTCTAGGTTTTCATTTTCTCTAATACTTTCATCCTTATTTGTTTTTCTTAAAGGGAATAATATTTTTGCTTTTACCAGATGGTGGTCAGATCCACAGGTAACACCACGAAGTGCTCGCACATCATACCACTTTAATTGCGAGTGTTGCCACCTATAGCATAATCAATGATTGATTTAAGATTTCTTGTTGGTTGAAACCAGGTATATCGATGAATATCCTTATGTTTTAAAAAACCATTATTTATTTTGAGGTTGTGGGGTGCATCAGTCTTAAGCCATTAAATTGTTTCTTGTCTTTCGTGTATTGTAAATGTGTTATGTCTGTTTTATTTTAATAATTTTAATTCTTGTTACGTCTTAATTTTAATTATTATTGTATTTTGACTTGATTATATATTTTTCTCTTTTTAAAAAACGTTTTTTTTGTGTAATATGACCCTTGGAGAAAGGAATAAGAAAGGTGAGCTTTACTTTATTTCATGTTCAGTTATTACCTCTGCAATATTTTTTATTTGTATTTTTTTTGTGTTTTACTTTATTCTTTTTCAGTAATTGTCAATCGTTGTTAAAATGACATATTGGCATTTGAAAGACAATAATATTGACGAATGTAGCTGCTCGGAAGTGGAAGGTTTTCTGTTTTCTCGTAATGTTTCTGAGTTTTTCTCTTTTTTAAATAATTTTTTAACATTTTAACTTTTTTATATTAATTTTTTTAAAAATTTAATATTTTTTCTATATAAAGTTTTTCATTAAAATGTTTATTCTAAACAATAATTTTTATGAATGAATCAATTAATTTAGTTTTTGCTTTGATTAACTATTCTACCATATGTTCTTTTATCTATTTTTAGCACTGATGAAGGTTTAAACAATAAACCAAAACATTTGCAATCATTTAAACAGTTGCAGGAATTTATTTGTCCTACCCTAACAACCAACTACCAACTAAAAACATTTAAGGACACTAATTAAGTTAAATATGTATTTTTTGTAATATTGCTCTAGCCAAAAAAAAAACAAAAAATTGTAGCACTAGATTTCTCTCTCTCTGAAAAAAAAGTTTTTTACATGCTAGACAGTCCCGAATTATGACACACTGGACAGCATCAAGCAAGTGTTGCCTGCTGAGTCACATAGTAACTGTGATATTCTTTTGCTTATTTATTGAAAACAAATGTCAAATACCAGTCTAGGAAGTTATTTTTTATGTAAAGATAGTTTGTGTTTCTGATAAATAAAAATTCTGACTTAGACTTGCTTCATTTTGAAGTTGTAGAAAAAGCATTGTAAAACAAATTTGAAAAAAAATTGCACTACTTGCTCAACTGGAATGAACAGACTGTTAGCCTGTTAAAATTTGCTGTTTAGATAACCAATTTCTACAACTATAAAAAATACTCTGCCAATCTATGGGCACCTAAGCTCACACTAGGTACTATAGTTATAGTGTGAGCTAATATAATCAAAAACTGAAATATATTTTATTCAACTCCAGACTCAATTACCTTTCGTTTGATACCACACAAGCCATGTTTTGACTTAAACTCAAATTTTTTTAATCTACCCCCCACCCTTCTGAAAAAAACTAAAATGTATTTTGTTTAACTCCAGACTCAATTACCTTTCGTTTGATATCACACACGCCATATTTTCACATAAACTCTAATTTTTGGAATCTACCCCCACCCTTTTATTTGGCTTGCGTTCGGTGGATTTTGTTCATTTTTAAATGGGACCATCACGGCCCAAGACCCAACTTAGTTACCAAATTTCATTAAAATCGGACAAGCGGTTTTTGAGTTATGCGGGTTGGTCGTTACAGACAGACATACAGACAGACAGACAGACAGACAGACACCTATACAGACAGCTATAAATAGATAATAATATATTGTGTAAGTGTAGGTGTATTGATGGAAAACAAAAGAAATTTGACGATGTGCACGCAGGACAATTTTTTTCGACGGTTATTTAAAGTAAGGTAGGTGGTCATTTTTTGTATTTTTAAAGATTGTTTCTGAAATATGTGGTTCTTTTGGTTTAGATTGGGCGATTATAAAAAACATAATCAAGATTATTTTCTGACCTTTGTGTTTTTCCATTTTATTTTTTAATTTTTTAAAAAATTTTAAACTTTTATATTTTTATATTTTTTACGTTTTTATCAATAGTACTCATTGTTCATAGGATACTTAAGGATAATTTTATAAAAAGTGCTATATCATATTGATTGACCATGTTTGACAAAATTTGTAATAGAAACGTTTTCTTAATTGTAGTCTGGCCTGAGGATAGAAGCTATCCCGAAACCGGTCGCCGCAATTTATTAAACAGACTGTGGGAAAATAAAGATTTTAAAAAACTATCTGGCTATTCTATAACAATCCCACATAATGGATACCCTGGAAGAT
Organism: Aspidapion aeneum; assembly: GCA_963576565.1. NCBI lineage: Eukaryota > Metazoa > Arthropoda > Insecta > Coleoptera > Brentidae > Aspidapion > Aspidapion aeneum. The sequence continues at coordinate 9,561,996 of OY755046.1, forward strand.
CCGAAAAACTAAAAGGCTATCATGTGTTTCATAATCACAAAAGATACATGTTCATTCAAAATATAAATATTAGTAAAAAACAAAATAATCTGAAGTGTTAATTTAAATTGATGTACTTCCATATTTAACGTAATTTTTAATTCTGATCAACTTTTTTTAGTAACATTTCGATATTGTCAAATTTAGAGGTACTTTACTCTTAAGCAAAACTCATATTTTTTTACAAACTCGTATACCACTGTATATTTGGTGTATATTTGGTGGTAATACTGTATATTTGGTGGTAACTTTTTTTTTCAATTTAATATTTGGACGCGAAAAAAATAAAACATTTGAAAAAAAAATAATTTTAAACAAATAACCTCAATATGCGGGCGCCCCTGGATTGTCAATAATAGCTTTAACACAACTTTATGATACGCTATTCGAAAGAGCATTTTATTTTCTCTTAACAAGGTGTTTTAACATTTTTCCCTGAAATGCTTAGTTTTTTGAAAATTGAATAAAACCTAAAAAACATTTCTTTTTCGTGATCTTATAAAATAACCCTAATTTATGGATGCCAATTAAGTGCTAACCGGACTTATCCCACTTCGGTGATATATCATTTAACAGAATTTAATTTACTATTATTAAGTTGATTACACACTTTCTGTAAATTGCGAAAATGACATAAAACTGAATAATTTCGGTTTATTTTGCATATTTTATGGAAATACATACCCAAGTAACATTATTACCACTCAAGGTTTTATTAATTTGGTTCCAAGGTTATTTAGAGGGTGCTGTTATGGCTTTTAGGATCAATTTGGCTACAAAAAGGTAATTTATATTGCCAATTACCTAAAGAGGTGTTATACAACCAAAAAGTGTTCTTCTGTTTCTTTTAGATACTTTTGGTTTTATTGATTTCTGATTTATAAAGATGGTCTTATAAAACCCTTTTACCTAAAGTTTTTAAAAAGAAATAAATATAAACTTTGGTCTTTTAGTTTTTTTCATTACTTTAGGTCATAACAAAAGTGTTTTATAATAGAGCTAAAAGGTTACCTTATATCCTTTTGTTTTTGTAGTTCCCAGTAGTTTAATAGTAAATATGATTATATAGGCGGCCATATAGAACCTAGTTTCCTTAAGGTTTTTAAGAGTGGTAAATATAAACTTTAGACTTTTGGTTTTTGCCATTACTTTTAGGCATTTTAAACAGGCTTTATTGGAAGGCTTAAAGGTAAACTTAATTCTTTTGTATTTATGGTTACCCATAGCTGCATATTAAATATTATTTAAATAGGCGGTCATATAAAACTTTGTTTCCTTAAGGGTTCTAACAGAAGTAAATAAATACTTTCGTATTTTAGTTTTTACTAGTACTAGTACAGATTGGTACCTACCTATTGCAAGATTGATTATTTATTATCCTCCTGGGTAGGGCACCCAAGCCTAGATAAGGCCTGTTTAAACGGCCCTTTCCCTCCAACCTGCAGGCACAACGGCTATCATTGCACTGGCCCTCCTGATTGTGTGCAAATTGCACGATAAAAAACATTTAAATTTAACACAACACTTACAAAACAAATACAAAAAATTTAAGCGAGGATATGTTCACTATGTTTACCTTCTTTTTTTTATTGGTTTCATAAGCGCACTCAAAAATCCTTGTTGCGATAGAGTAACAAATAAAACCAAGTGACCACTATAAAACGATAATGGCGTATATAGAATTAGTTTAAAAATATTGTAAACAGAAAATATTTATCTAGTCGTTTTAGCAGTGTTTTTTAACAATAATTTTACTTTAATTTTAATTTATGTAAACCAAACAGACTTTTTTAATGGTGAATAGTGTAAATTATTTTTTTTAATTTTTAATATTTGTTATTTAGTTATCAAAAAACTATTAAAAAGCATTTGTGAGCTGGCGCGCTTGTTTTGAGAGCTTTTCAGATACGATTTTATCAGAAAAATAAGTCTGGCAGGCAATTTGATGATCCACAAAACGACAAACTCCTCATAGATTGGTATATTTTTATGTAATACAATAATTTTGGGACTCTGACATTTTTGGCAATTTTATGACCTAAATTATTTTATATAGCCATTGTGAATCTAAAATATCGCTAAAGCTTTTATAGGAAAAATTCTTTACTCTAAAGGTATTATGGTATTTAACAGAATTGCCAGGATACCAAATTACCAAATCTAGTTTTATAACAGGATAGAGGACGTTTCTGAGTTGCTTTTAGAACCTGGCATAATAGCTTTAGGCTCTAAAAGGTTCTATACTGGTGGAACCGCTAGAGGGCGAAGCTAGCGTCTATTTCTTATGGTTTTATTATGAGTTTAATACATAGGTTGCCACCACCAATTGGGGAGTCCCATTTAGGAGGTCTAAGGGGTATATAAGCGTAATGGGAACGTGCTAGCGACCAAACATTGAAACTAATGGTTTTAAGGAAAGGCGCTGGTAACCTTTTAGCTTCTGCTATAAATAAAGAAATGTTACTTGGGTAGGAAACAGGTGTACTGCTAACACTTCAGGGTTCGTATTTCAGCAAGGGTACTAGCCAGTGGCGCACCCAGGAATATGTCTTGGGGGGACCGAGGCCTCTTGGGGGGGGGGGGGGGGCTGAACATGATGTCGAATATTAAGCTATTTTTTGTGTTTTTTTTCTGAAATATGTCGAAAATATCTAAAAAAATCTAAGGCTTGGGGTGCGTCCAAGGTACTACCCAGGGAACTCAGTGATATCTCATTTTATAGGTTATTAGTTAGTCTTTATTTTGTTTTCACAGATTTTCTCAAAAATAAGCATTAAGCAGTTTCGAATTTAAAGGCCACAAATAATAAAATTGGTCAAAATCCAAAATGACGGCAAATGTTTAGCGTCATAAATCGAAAACGATTCGTTTCACAAAAAAAGTACAACAGCGTTTTTGTAGGAAACTTTTATCTAAATCTTTTTTTCTAAAATGTACAGGGACCAAGTAATTAAAAAAACAACCTTTACGTGCACACTAAATACAAGATAGCGGATGGAGCACTTTATTTTACGGCTCTAATTTGAACAATTTTATTGCCAACCAACCGTCCAATCAAACTGGTCGAGCACCAATGCAAGGAAACCCACAGACTAGACCTATAAACATTCAAAGTCAACAAGTCTTTGGTGGAAATTTGGGTAAACATACTTTAAATCATCCTTCCCTAGGGACAAATACTACCAACCAGCTGAAAACTGCACCTTTTTCAACAAAGAAATGGTTATATGTGGGAAGAATTGCTGCTGATTGCTCTAGTAACGACATTCTACAATATATATGCAATAACTTAAGATGTTCTGAGTCTGAGGTAGTGGTTAAAGAATTGAGAAGTGATCATAAAATAAAATCTTTTAAAGTAGGAGTTGAGAATAAATACTCTCATAATGTAATTAGTAGCAATTTCTGGCCATTGGGAGCAATATTTAGAGAATTTAATTTTAACATTCCTAGAAAATCACATGATCAATCAAATTTTCAATTGGGCAGGCAACAGCTGAGAAATCAGTATTAAGGGTTTATTATCAAAATGTCAGGGGCATAAAAACTAAAATAAAGACTCTTATGTGCAATCTGCTTATTGATAGCTATGATGTAGTTTTATTAACAGAAACATTTCTCGATGAATCTATTGAGACCAATGAACTAGCCCTGCAGGACAAGTATATAATTTTTAGGTGTGATCGGTCAACAAAAACAAGTATTCATAAAACTCAGGGTGGTGTCTTAATAGCAGTAAATAATAATTTAAAATGCAAATTAATATCGTCTGATGTGGACTCCCTTAAGCAGCTTTTTGTTATGATTAGTGTTGAAAAAAAGCGCTTTTTGTTTGGTAATGTGTATATTCCCCCAAACTCTTCATGTGATGTGTATGAGAATTATACATCTTCTGTAATACAAATATTGGACAGCTGCTCCGGTGATGATCTTGATGTGTTTTTGTGTGGTGATTTCAACAGATCAAATGTTTTATGGGTTAAAGATGAGAATGAAAGCAGGCCATTAGGTCTAATTACAGATCAAACAAGATGTTTAGCAGATTGTATGTCATTTTTTGATCTGTCTCAGCTCAATCAAGTTCCAAATCAGTATGGTTCGGTTCGTTTGGAGTTACTATTTGGATTTAATTTTTAGCAATAGGGATGATGTATCTATACTTTTGTGTGCAGGTCCTTTGTTGAATCTTGATCGACCTCATCCTGCTTTGGAATTTGAGTTGAAGGTTGATGCATCAGTGGACCAGTTACAGTCTGATTATTTTTATTACAATTTTAAATTGTGTAATTTTGGAGATCTTGAGTTAGCATTATCTTTGGTGGATTGGGGCAGTTTATTGCTGATTGATAACTTAGACCACATGATTTGTATGACAACCTTTACAGTGCTATTAAATTATCAACTCCGGTAAACAGGCATAAAGATCCTAAATTTCCAAAATGGATGGATAACACTTTGAAGGAATTGATTTTATTGAAAAAAGCAACACATAAGAAATTTAAGCAAACATCTTCCCTTTCTGATTACCACAAATTTTCTCATTTACGTATGCAATGTAGAGATTATTCTCCAATCAACTATCAAAATTACTTGGATACCATAGAGGATAGGGTACAGGATAGAAATGGATTCTGGAGTTATATTAGATCCAAACAGAACTCAAATGGCTTACCTAGTTTAATGATGTTACAAGAGGAAAATGCTGATTCTCCTGAACAAATTGCTGAGCTATTTAGAAAACACTTTAGCTCTGTTTACAAAAAATATGATGAATCTGACATAGATATTGTCCCATGTAATTTATCTGTCCATTTAAACTCTTTGACTATAGATGTCATGGAGGTTCATAACAAGATTCTACATTTAAAAGAGAATCTGAGTTCAGGGCCAGATGGCATTCCTGTTGTAATTGTCAAAAAGTGTATTTATCTATTCTCTTATATTTTATGTCAAATTTATAATAAGTCATTACATCAAGGAAATTTCCCTAATGCTTGGGAAATCAGCTATGTAACTCCAATTTTCCAGAGTGGGGATAAATCGCAAATTACAAATTATAGGCCCATTTCAAAAATATCTATTTTCTCAAAAATATTTGAAGCCATTATATCTGACAAAATTACACCATTGTTTAAGAATATTATAATTCCTGAACAACATGGATTTATGAAAGGTAGGTCAACTGTTTCGAATTTATTGGAATTCGAGCAGACATTGTTTGGCGCCTTGGAGGAGGGGTATCAGGTTGATGTAATCTATACTGATTTCTCTAAGGCGTTTGACAGAGTTGACCACAATATTCTTAAAGTTAAGTTAGAATCAATAGGATTTCATGATAGTTTCTTAAGTTGGCTCACAGATCTACTTTCAGGGCGAAAGCAAAAGGTAAAAATTGACAATGTTGTTTCATTCGAGATTGATATTTCATCTGGTGTTTTGCAGGGTGGTCATTTGTCTCCACTATTATTCAATCTTTTTATGAATGATGTAATGAGTGTTTTTGTCAACTGTAAATTTCTAGACTTTGCCGATGACAAAAAGGTATTTTTTGTTGTTAAAACGATTGATGACTGTGTTATTCTTCAAAATGAAATTAATCAATTCCATTTATGGTGTGAAAAAAATCATTTAAATCTTGTGCAAAAATCCTATTGTTTTTAATTATTCGATTGGAGGTGTTGCCCTAGAAAGAGTTTATGTTATGAGGGATTTGGGTATTTATATGGATATTGAACTAAACTTTATAGAACACATTGAGAGAATATCCAACAAAGCTATGAAGTTGTTGGGATTTGTAACTCGCAGTTTAAGGGATTTTAACAACATATTCACCCTAAGAAATGCCTATATATCTCCGCAAAGCGTCGTTCGGGCAACTGCCGTCGCGTGCGTAAAAGTATCACTTTCCGCACTAGTTAGGTAAATAACTATTTCTCATGCTGGACGCAGCATCTGACAAACTTTTTCACTCGATGTAATTATATTTATCAATATTTATATTTGGGTCCTGTCATCTTGACATGACAATGGGTAACTGCAACGGATGTAAATATGTTTTTGTGTTTTAAAGAAATATCAATTACATACCTACTTACTTGGTTTGAAATTTTAAAACCTTTTTTCACAAACTACTAAAGTAGGTGTCTCACCTATTTAAAAAAAGTATTTTTTAATAGATGTTGTTTTAATAACTATTCCACTCTTCCCCTACTCTACTTACTTAAACTCTTCTTTAACTTTAAATTTGTCCAAACTAGATGTATGTCTCTGTCTTATTCTTTCACCCCACTTGCCGCCTTCAGGTTGATGAACATAATCTGGGGATGTTTCCTTTTTAATATTTGAATTTAAAAATAAAAATCAGCAGTCTGATCATCTAGCTCTTTAAAAATGTATTCAGGATTGTTGGTCAGCAAATGGAAATCTTTTTCTAGTAGCAATTTTGTAAACAAGGATTCCTCTAGGATTTTAATGTTTCTTTCGACATCCTGTTTTACCTACTTTTATTTTTTCTTCTTTGATTTTGTCTGCACAAGGCAAGGACCTTGTGAAAGATTTTTGTTGTGAAAAGCACCGGTGTACTGTGGAAGCCCCAGGAGCGCGTTCAGATTGAAAGAGTGCGTCCGGTAAAGGGCGTCATAGATAAACGACTTCGGTTAAGCCCGGCTAGTTTTTAAGGCCTTCACACACACAATTTACGTAAACCGTAGCATGGCGCATAGCGGGCTTTCAACCAATCAGCGATCGAATAGCAGCGGCCATATTGGATTTACGTAAGAAAAGTCCATAAGATTGAACTTCTTACGCGTTATGTTTTTTTGTGTGTGATCGGCTTTAGGGCGTTACCCCGGCCGGTGTGTGAAAGTGCGTGGTCGGATCGATTCTTCAATCTGAACGATTTTTATCTTGCACTGCTGATCAATTGATAACTGTCAAATATAATGCATTATATTTCCCAAGTGACTTTTTTTCTTGTGCTCTTTTAAAAACGACCGAACGTTTTTGTTGAACCGCTCTCGTGTTTTCGTCCAACACCAAATTCATATAAAATGAGAATGAGTAGTAATTTGGTTATTCATTTCTACCTAGTAAGTACCTGGTCAAAATTTTAGCACTAATTTTAAGGCCGAAAAGACAAATTAAAGCAAATAATAAACAAAGTAGGTTATGTTTTTATTTATTTTTGTTTTTTTTTACTTATTTTACACCAGGGGGGGGGGGGGTTTCCGGACTTCCACAAACCACATATTTTTTTAGATATTTTTCACATATTTCATAAATAGAAAAAATAGCATAAAATACATCATCATGAGGCCTCGGGGCCCCCTCTAAAGGTCTCGGGTCCCCCCAAGACATATTTCTGGGTACGTCACTAATTATTATGCCAAGTTTTTTTGCGGTTGTGAATTGTGGCAGCGGGGGAGGTCATGATAATGTTAGTTTTTATTGAATATGAAGTTTTTTGACCAATGAATCATTCTGATTTAAATGAACTATCAGCCCAATGAAGGGAAAAGTGGATAAGTAGTTCTGTTAGAAGAGCTCACTTAAAGGCTCACTTAACAGAGGAGAAATTGAAATAGACTAAACTTTTCTCTAATCATTTCTCATCAGATTTAGGTTTTCTATTAGGACCTTTTGTTGTACTTAAGTAAAGCTTTTGCTAAGTAATAGGGCTTCAAGAGTGTTAAACTATATTTAAATATTTCACCATGATTTTTTAACTATTCTATAACCAAGATCTGCAAAATCTTAGGATTAGACTACCCAGCAAACATGGATTACAAAAAATGTACTTTTTAAGTACTGGCTTTCACTGCAGCCCATAACGGCAAAGTACTACGTAGAAAGTAATTAATTCGTATTGATTTGGAACAACGGCCTGAATCAGGCCAGCAAGTATATATTTTAATACAAAAAACACTGTTTTAAAGCAATGCATTTTTTAAAACTTTTTTGTACATAAAAGCATTTACTTTTAAAGCATTGTATTTTCTTCATATTTTTAGTAAATACAAAAAAACTGAATTTTTAAACTTAAAAAAAAACCTGTACTTTTAAACCCAGCTAGCAAGCTTTACAGGTAGCGAAGCCTGACTTTGATTTTCTATTTATGGGTTATAGTTTTTGACATGTTTTCCTCGGCTTCGCATTGGCGGCTCGTTTTTATTTTAAAAATGTGGTTTTAACACAGTTTAAAGATCTATTTAATAATGATATAGTTTCAAAATAGTTTGCAGCATAAGTTTTTAATTCTAATTACATAAATATATATAGTTTAGGTACCTTCATACTGTGTAAAACAACATCTTTAACATAAAACCCAACCGCCAATGCGAAACCGAGGAAAACATGTCAAAAATAATAACCAATGTTGCCAACAGCTGGGAGCAAAACTATGCTTCTTCTCTGCCCAAATTATGCGATTTTGTTCTGAATTATGCTACATTTAAGCCGGCTGTCCATAAAGGGTATTATCCGCGCGGATTTTTTTTTCTTCAGCCTTGACTGGCTGCAATCCTGAAATCAACCAATCACATCGCGAGAAAGAAAACATCTGCGCGGATAATTAGCCTTACATTGACTTTGATCAAAGCATGTTACATTTGTATTGAAAGTTCACTTCTAAGTTATAAGCCAAGCTGTCAAAAAAATAGAAATTCGAGATCAAAGTCAATGTAAATGTCTGTTTTTTTGACCTGCGCCTGCGCGGCTAATGGCCGTATTCACAGGGACGTGCCTCACGGTTACAATGGCCCCTAGGCCAACAGACTGTTCTGGTTTTCACATGCACGATACACTCTACAGCCACCAAATACTCTGTCGCTTTTTATTACACGGGAAAAGAACAAGATGGTTTATACCGGTTTGTCGCCAGCCGAAGTGCCACTTGTTTGTTCGCATAGGCTAACTTCCGCTGGGTGCATTCACAATTCCCAACCAGTATATTATGATAACCAACTGCGAGTGGTGCATTCACAGACTGTTTATCGCTATGAGTGTGATTATGCTCTTATTATGCAATTTGTAGTAAATTATGCTCAATTATGTTTTTTTACCCATTATGCGATCATTATGCGCCGACCGGTGAAATTATGCCCAAATCGCATAGTTATGCTCCGATTGGCAACACTGATAATAACCAAAAAATAGAAAGCCTGACGTTAGCTTCGCTTCCTATAAAGCTTGCCTTTACGATGAGTGTCCTTAGTCTCCAGAGGTAGCGACACCAAACATAACCTCATTTACAAAAAACGGAAATCTGACACTGTCAGGAGCGTAGCTTTTTATATGTTCAGAAAAAATATCAAAAATAATAACAAAAAATAGAAAGCTTGGCTTCGCTTCCTATAAGGCTTGCCTTTAGGATGAGTGTCCTTAGAACATACCGGCTCACGGACACATATTAATGTCACGGAACCCTTAGAGTAAGAAAAATATATCTTACTCTGAGGGACTACCAGTGAAATTGAAGGGTTTCTTTTTCTAAGCACGGACCCTGTTTAGTTGGGTGATCCGTGCCTGTAGACTCCGGCTAGCGTACGAAGGCTAGAAGATGAAATCCGCTTAAGAGCTTGTTTTCTGCGCATTACCCAATGTTTTTTACATTGTGGTTAACGCCGGTTCGGTTTGTTTTTGAGGATGGCGGTGGTGTAGGTATTGCACTAGCAGCAAGCCGGGCCCCGGCTGCAACCTTAGATGACGACTAATGGGCTGTAGAATGAAGTAGTTTATAAAGAAAACAAATAAAGTGATATTTATTTGAATACTTACTCATGAAGAAGGTGGAATTTTAATCAAATTTGTCTTGTCGGATGAATCAATCACTCATATTCTTGCGTTCTACTTAATTTCCTCTCAACTTAGAAAGCCTGGCAATTGGGTATAGGTGGAATTTTAATCAAATTTGTGTTGTCGGATGAATCAATTCCTCATATTCTTGCGTTTTACTTAATCTCCTCTTAACTTAGAAAGCCTGGCAATTGGGTACTTTGGCGTGGCGCGTTGCAGCAAGTAGAAAAGCGTGGAAATCACGCATAACTCGTGGCGTCTGGCAACCGTAAAAAAAGACCTCCTATCGTGAAAAATTTAATTTAAAAGTTTTAGGCTTTTTGTAGGTAATAAAAAGCCTACAACTTTTGTAAAAACCATTTTTTCCAAGAAAAATTAAAAACGGTTCTTTTGATTCTTATCTCACACATTTTTTTTTGATTTTTATTTATATTCACTTTAAATTGACCAAAGTACCTTATACGTCGCTTACTAATCTACCCCACTAGTAGTTGCATTATTTGTGGAATACTCGTATCTATATGGATTCTATTAAAAACATTTTGTTTTTAAAACAAAAAAGTAGAAAATATTTATCTAGGTTACAAAACATTTTATAAAATAAGTTTTAAGAAATTTTTAATATATATGTACTATACTGCAAAAATCAGGCATTGACAGATAATAAAGTATGGTATTATTATAAATTTTCGCGCGAAATTTGGAATACAAGGAAAATATTAACCTATGACGAATTTACCCTCTGCCGAATCGTCCTCACTCTCCCCTTCTTTACAACAAGATTATAGAATTTTAGTGTATTCTAAGTACTTATCATTTTTTTAGAGTAATTTGTAACAAAAGCTGAAGTAAAAGAACATTTAATACTTAAATTATAAAAATAGATGCGGGAGTTCCTCAAGGGTCGATCTACCAAATCTTCTCATAGTGGCAAGATAACGGCATTTTTTTATGACATTTCAATCCTCTGGCATGATACTGATACAGTCAGACTTCTAATGTGCAAAATGACATCAGTAAAAAAAAGAATGGTGTGATTCAAATCTTATCTCATTTAATATATCTAAAACGCACATTCTAAATTTTGTGACATAGGTGATATCACACTGGAGGGGGAAATTTTGCCTAATCTTGGAGGAAATAGGTTTTTAGGTCTCACTATTGACGTGTGTCTAAAATTTGAAAACCACATTAGAGTAAAGTTGGTAAACATTGGTTTACAAATAGCAAAAAACGTTTGTCACTCTCTGGTTGAATCGCACCTTGGGTATGGAATTTGCATTTGGTGATCATGTTCACAATACCTGACAAACTCTGTTTTGTCCTACAAAAAAGGACAATATGAAATATTTGTGAAGCCAATAAGCGTACATCATGCAGGCCTCTATTTTTGCAACACGGCATTTTAGAGAGACAGACAGTATGTTTCTTATATAAAAAATATGGTAGTGAATTAAATTTGCCAAAACAATATGATCTTCGGGATCCTTTTCGCCTAAATCTTAAATAATTATATATATTATATCTTAAAATACCTCACTCATCCCTAGTAAAAAATTTATTTACAATGGGGAAAAAGATTCAATTTACCACTTGACATAAGAAAGATACAAAATTCAAGGAAATTTAGGTAAACAGCTAAATAATTTTTAGCAAGCAGGGCGTTCTACAGCTTAGAAGTTTTCTTGATTCTAAATCTCTTACTCTATACTCACATAAACATACCTATATTTTAATTTTTGTTTTTTATTTATTTTTTGTTGTTCTTGTTTTTTTATTTTTTTGTTGTCTTTTAAACTAATTCTTGCTAATTTCGTTATTTTTATTGTTTTCCTATTAAAATTTTTACAAGTGGATTTAATTAAGGGTTTTAACTGGATTTTAAAATTAAAAAGACGTGGAACTTTATATTTTATTCTATCTGCTTTTGCTTGTGGGCAATAAATTTATATCTTATTATAGTGTCTGTCTGTGTGTTCCACCATTACCATTTCATTTTTTAAGTAACTGCTATATAGGATGTATTCATGCTTTTAGCTTGCCTTAAATTGACTTCTGGCTAATTTTATCCTTGACCTGTTTTAGTTTTTTTTATAATACATAACAATCAATAAAAGAAAAACCCCTTGGGTGTATTCTGACTAATAAAGCTGGATTTTGAATTTGAATTTGGACTTAAATTCCTAACCTAATAAATCACCTATGTATTTTACAGACGTTTAGATAATATATCATAATTTTCAAACAAATTTTTTACAATTTTTTATTTAAAACTATAAGTTCTCAAGTTGTTTGGTAGTAAATTGTAAGTTTTAGTACCTATATTTAAAGCATGTATTTGTATAAGGCACATATTCAATCTTTGTTTACTAAAATTTTGACCTTTTTTAAATCCACCTTATGTAATTTGGATCTTATGGATTTTCGATATTTCGACCTTTTGTGACTTAGTATCAATTATTAAATAAATTATTATAAATCGACAACATCAACAGTTTCAGAACAGGAAAATGATGAATCCATTAATGAAAGTTCTCTACAACCGATCTCAAATTGCGATGACTACGCCAAATCGAAATCAACTTTAAAACATTTAGTTATATATTTGACACGTTTTGTTTTTCAACCTACATAGAAACGTAACCTTTAAAATACGAATTTGTTTAAATGCAATCGTTGTGATCACCAGATAAATAGAAAATACAGTTTACCCAAACATGCGCTGGTTATTAAATTAATGTTAATTCTATTGCTGATAGTACAAACATATTAAATGGAGAAATTTTAACTATTAAAGGAAACTAGACCGAACTCCTGTTATTTCTAAAATGAATGACCTACGAACGGTCGTTATCAATACCACAAAATTCTACTCCATCTACATACTTAAGCTTTGTTTGTATGTGAAGGAAAATCTAAGCAATTTCCAATCTAATGGGATTAATAGTACTTACAACACACGAAATAGAAATGAGCTACGTATTGAACAACATAAAACATTTAGGTATGAAACATCCATTAACTATGCTGGTGTTCGTATGTATAATCATCTGCCTAACGAAATAAATGACTAGAGAATTCAAAACTATTTAAAAAAGAGTGAAGGAGTAAGTTTGTCGTAGAGCCTACTACTTGGTCGCAGAATACCTAAGCGATTTTTTCTAACTACTCAGTTTAACCTTTACTTTCAGCTTATTTTGCTTTTGTTACCTTGCTACTCTAAATATATTATAATATCCATATTGTATGTTTAATCTATATTTTTGCTTGTACAAAAAATGTTTCTGCAGTGTAGTGTAAAGATTACTATTTTGGATAATCTGTTCCTGGCACCAAAGAATCCCAATTAATGTTACTTTAATGATAGGACTTTATTGTGAAAGTATTGAGTGGTGAGCAAAATTTAATGTTTTGCGTTAATTTTTACTTTTTACTTTTACTGAAGGAATGAATAATCCAAAAATTATTTTCAACACATTTTGTTGTACTGGTTTTCGTCGTTAAGTAGCTTAAGCTTGTACCTAGTTATGACGAAACCCATACTGTAAATGACGTCCCGCAAAAAACATGGGCGCTGGGCTTCCGTGGAATGCTTTTAGATTCACGTATGTTATAGAGTAGATCCTCCCATACAACGTTTGAATGGGACAAAACTTTGGATGGGCTTCAGGAGCTTTGGATTTTCCATCTAGTTTGCAATTTGACATTGTTTTGATATTAAAAACAAGCCAATATATCAAATCATTTTGACGATAGTTTATTTTGGCAAATTATTAGACCAACACACACTCTATATGTAGACTTTTAGAGTTGCTAATAGTAAAGTATTTTTAGCTCACACTACTACTATAGTATAGTAGTGTAAGCTATAGTGATCCTAATTTTTTCGAGAAAAAAAAAGTTGCTCCGAATTAAAAAAAATCTTTGCGTTTCAGATGATTTTGAAACTTTTTTGTTGCGCCGTCTGTCTGTCTGTCTGTAACGACCAACGCGCATAACTCAAAAACCGCTTGCCCGATTTTAATGAAATTTGGTACCTACGCTGGGTATTGGGTCGAGATGGTCCCATTTAAAAATGAACAAAATCCACCAAACACAAGCCAAATAAAAGGGTGGGGGTATATTTCAAAAATTAGAGTTTATGTAAAAATATGGCGTGTGTGATATCAAACGAACGGTAATTGCGTCTGGAGTTAAATAAAATACATTTTACTTTTAAAAAAAGGGTGGGGTAAATTTAAAAAATTAGTGTTTATGTGGAAATATGGCGTGTGTGATATCAAACGAAAGGTAATTTAGTCTGGAGTTAAAGAAAATACATTTTAGTTAAAAAAAAAGGTGGGGGTAGATTTGAAAAATTAAAGTTTAAGTCAAAACATGGCTTGTGTGGTATCAAACGAAAGGTAATTGAGTCTGGAGTTCAATAAAATATATTTCAGTTTTAGTTATATTAGCTCACACGTACACTATAACTATAGTACCTAGTGTGAGCTTAGGTGCCCATAGATTGGCAGAGTATTTAAATAAGTGACCTTTATTATGTATGTAAAGACCAGGGGCCATGGGTTATTACATTTCAACAATTTATTTTTATTTGACAACTTATCACACCTAGTGTTAAGATAACTAATTCTATTCTCATTCTCTTGCTTGACTATGGTCATTGGTAAACACCACTCTGTGCTTTATTAATTTCTTTAATTAGGCCCTTTTTTACCATATCTTGAAGTTCGAACCGCACAATTCCTAACATTGCTTATATTTATATTTATATTAAACTGATTAATAGTTTTGTATTCACAGTGGTTGCATTTAAACCAATTAAGTTCACATGCAGGTTTATGCTGCAGCAAATGTATTTTCAAACGCGATACTCACAGTGGTAGCATTTAAACCAGTCGATTTCGTTTGCACTCTTATGTTGTAACTGAGGTCTTTTTAAAACGTACCATTGTATGTACAGTGGCTATACTTAAACCAGTGGATTTCGTTTGCACTCGTATGTTGTAACTGATGTTTTTTTAAACAGCACATTGACTGGGCCTTGTACGTACAGTGGTTGCATTTAAACCAATTGATTTTGTTTTCACTTTTATGTTTCAATTAATGTGAGTTTAAATTAATCTTATTTATGGCTTTGTAGTCACATTGGTCGCATTGAAACCAATTAATTTCACCTGCATTTTTATGCTACTGTGATTTTATCTGGACTTTTATGACGCAACAAATGCGAGATGAAGTCATGCTTACGCTTGGTTTGAAAACTATAATGATAGCATTTGAAGCAGTTAATATCAAAACTTTTATGTCTACCTTGTCTCATGCACTCGTGATCTTTAGATTAAAGAATTGAATTGGAACATCCTACATGGCGCAGCAAATGTGTTTGCATATGAGGCTTAGCCTTGTAGTCGCATCCGTTGCATCGGAAGCATTTTAGTATCGCAATTGATGAATTGTCACACTCGATTTCCATTTGGCCCTGTACTCACAGTGTTTGCATTTAAACCAGTTGATTTCCTTTATACTTTTGTTTCAACTGATGTGATTTTAAATTAAAATGATTAATAGTTTTGTATTCACAGTGGTTGCATTTAAACCAATTAAGTTCACATGCATTTTTATGCTGCAGCAAATGTATTTTCAAATCAAACTTCTGCTTGGCGCGGTACTCGCAGTGGTAGCATTTAAACCAGTCGATTTTGTTTGCACTTTTATGTTATAACTGATGTCTTTTTAAACCGTACCTCGACTTGCCATTGTACGTACAGTGGCTGCACTTAAACCAGAGGATTTCGTTTGCACTCTTATGTTGTAACTGATGTTTTTTTAAACAGCACTTTGACTTGGCCTTGTACGTACAGTGGTTGCATTTAAACCAATTGATTTCGTTTTCACTTTTACGTTTCAATTGATGTGAGTTTAAATTAATCTTACTAATAGCTTTGTAGTCAAATTGGTCGCATTCAAACCAATTAATTTCAATTGCATTTTTATGCTGCAGCATGTGTCTTTTCAAATGATACTTTTGCTTGGCTTCGTACTCACAGTAGTTGCATGTAAACCAATCGATTTCATTTGCATTTTTGTGTTGTAACTGATGTGTTTTTAAACTAAACTTCCATTTGGATTTGTAGTCGTAGTAGTCGCACTGGAACCAATTGATTTTATCTGGACTTTTATGACGCAACAAATGCGAGATCAAGTCATGTTTACGCTTGGTTTAAAAACTACAATGATAGCATTTGAAGCAATTGAGATCGTCAAAACTTTTACGTTGTTTTTTTTTTGCTGTCCGTTTGGGTTAATAATCGCAATCGACGGCTGAACAGAATCTTTCACCAGCAAATCCAGCATTGTGACAAAAATCGGGACATATTTTTTGTATATTTGTATTGGATATGTAATATTTCTTAGATCACTTACCTTCATATATCTAGTCTCACGCACTCGTAATCTTTGGATTAAAGAATTGAATTGGAACACTCTGTATGTCCCAGCAACTGTGTTTGCATATGAGGCTTAGTCTTGTAGTGGCATCCATTGCATCTGAAGCATTTTAGTGTCGCAATTGATGAATTGTCACACTGGATTTCCATTTGGCCCTGTACTCACAGTATTTGCATTTAAACCAGTCGATTTCCTTTATACTTTTATGTTTCAATTGATGTGATTTTAAATTACAATGATTAATAGTTTTGTATTCACAGTTGTTACATTTAAACCAATTAAGTTCGCCTGCATTTTTATGCTGCAGCAAATGTATTTTCAAATCAAACTTCTGCTTGGCGCGGTACTCACAGTGGTAGCATTTAAACCAGTCGATTTCGTTTGCACTTTTATGTTGTAACTGATGTCTTTTTAAACCGTACCTCGACTTGCCCTTGTACGTACAGTGGCTGCACTTAAACCAGAGGATTTCGTTTGCACTCTTATGTTGTAACTGATGTTTTTTTAAACAGCACTTTGACTTGGCCTTGTACGTACAGTGATTGCATTTAAACCAATTGATTTCGTTTTCACTTTTATGTTTCAATTGATGTGAGTTTAAATTAATCTTACTAATAGCTTTGTAGTCACATTGGTCGCATTGAAACCAATTAATTTCAACTGCATTTTTATGCTGCAGCATGTGTCTTTTCAAATGATACTTTTGCTTGGCCCCATACTCACAGTAGGTGCATTTAAACCAATCGATTTCATTTGCATTTTTGTGTTGTAACTGATGTGTTTTTAAACTGAACTTCCATTTGCATTTATAGTCGCAATAATCGCACTTGAACCAATTGATTTTATCTGGACTTCTATGACGCAACAAATGCGAGATCAAGTCATGCTTACGCTTGGTTTGAAAACTACAATGATAGCATATGAAGCAATTGAGATCGTCAAAGCTTTTACGTTGTTCTTTTTTTGGTCTCCGTTTGAGTTGATAATCGCAATGAGATCCTCCTTTATGTGAATTTTGTCCACTTCTGAAATGAAAAAACAAAAATGACATTTGGACGGAATCTTTCACCAGTAAATCCAGCATTGTGACAAAAATCGGGACATGTTGTTTTGTATATTTGAATTGGATATGTAATATGAAACAAAAAAGTCTAGTCTTCAGGTAAATTTTGGGGTCAACAAACACCCTCATCGGGGGTAGAAAAAATTATGCCTTATATTTAAAAATAATTCAGTGAAATAAAAAAGTAAAACTAACTCTTACTTTTTTTAAATTTTGCTAATTTTAAAGATTGTCCGCCATCTTTCGAAAATGTTACAGGTGGCGAATGTCCACGCAAGCTTATATTAATACTTACTAGGACCCAGTGGCGGCTGGTGACGTTATAAATTGGGAGGGCAGAAATTTATATTGAATGGAAACGAAGATAAAAAAACTTACCTAAACAATTTTATTTGAGCATTTTACGAACAAGCAGCTACTTGGTGTAGTTTTTAATTTGTTTATAGATAAAGTCTATTTAACCTTCTTTTACAAAAATCCCACAGAATTTTAAACAGTCTATTAACCTACTAAGTATATGTCTATTTTTTTACCACATTTTCATTATGTTCGGTAATGTTTTGCGAATAGGCGCTATTTAATTGGTACCTAATATCAGTCTTGCCTAGCATAGAAAATTGTGGTTATTTAAATAAGTAGCACTTACTTTGTGTCTTTAACTTTTCACTAAAGTGCTTGATATCACATATTCCCTTTGCCACCCACGCAGTTTTTCACAACCGCACAACTAGTTTTTAGCATCGTATAATTTTTTATTACTTGCACTAAAATTTTGGTTAATTTTTGGAATTTTTAAGTCCGGTCTATGTGGCCCTAAAGATTTTATATAATCGAAGTTCATATGTCAACGTATTTAAATTTTCACAGTTAGTTATGTAATCGACGGTATTTATTTCCATTTTATAAACAAACGATAACAAAAACAAACAATGACACGCGACCGGCAAGGCTTTTTACTACTGACATACCATAAATCAAAGCAAACTCATACGTCTTCACTAAAGATAGAACCGGCAACGCTAGGAAGGACAACGGACGTTTTCGCACGATGATGACGGCCGACTTCAACTAAAACAAACATTCCTCCCGCCCCCGTTCGAGAACCTCCACCCATACACCGCTGAAAAACGGTTGAAATTGAAACCTTGCCCCGCGCGGCGCTGCCGGCTTGTAATTATTTACGCTAAAAAAGTTCACCTCTACTCCATCTACATACTTAAGCTTTGTTTGTATGTGAAGGAAAATCTAAGCAATTTCCAATCTAATCGGATTAATAGTACTTACAACACACGAAATAGAAATGAGCTACATATTGAACAACATAAAACATTTAGGTATGAAATATCCAATAACTATGCTGGTGTTCGTATGTATAATCATCTGCCTAACGAAATAAATGACTAGAGAATTCAAAACTATTTAAAAAAGAGTGACTAGGAGTAAGTTTGTCGTAGAGCCTACTACTTGGTCGCAGAATACCTAAGCGATTTTTTCTAACTACTCAGTTTAACCTTTACTTTCAGCTTATTTTGCTTTTGTTACCTTGCTACTCTAAATATATTATAATATCCATATTGTATGTTTAATCTATATTTTTGCTTGTACAAAAAATGTTTCTGCAGTGTAGTGTAAAGATCACTATTTTGGATAATCTGTTCCTAGAACCAAAGAATCCCAATTAATGTTACTTTAATGATAGGACTTTATTGTGAAAGTATTGAGTGGTGAGCAAAATTTAATGTTTTGCGTTAATTTTTACTGAAGGAATGAATAATCCAAAAATTATTTTCAACACATTTTGTTGTACTGGTTTTCGTCGTTAAGTAGCTTAAGCTTGTACCTAGTTATGACGAAATCCATACTGTAAATGACGTCCCACAAAAAACATGGGCGCTGGGCTTCCGTGGAATGCTTTTAGACTCACGTATGTTATAGAGGAGATCCTCCCATACAACGTTTAAATGGGACAAAACTGTGGATGGGCTTCAGGAGCTTTGGATTTTCCATCTAGTTTGCAATTTGACATTGTTTTGATATTAAAAACAAGCTAATATATCAAATCATTTTGACGATAGTTTATTTTGGCAAATTATTAGACCAACACACACTCTATATCTGTACACTTTTAGGGTTGCTAATAGTAAAGTATTTTTTAAATAAGTGACCTTTATTATGTATGTAAAGACCGGGGGCCACGGGTTATTACATTTCAACAATTTATTTTTATTTGACAACTTATTACACCTAGTGTTAAGATAACTAATTCTATTCTCATTCCCTTTCTTGACTATGATTATTGGTAAACACCACTCTGTACCTTTATTAATTTCTTTAATTAGGCCCTTTTTTACCATATCTTGAAGTTCCAACCGCACAATTCCTAACATTGCAAAAGGTGCCCGCCGTGGTGTTTTAACAACTCCACTTTTTCTTCTGATTAAAATCCTTTAACTTTCCCAGGCCACTAAATACGCTACTATATTTTTCTTTTAATTTTGATTTTTTAAGTAATTTTTGATTTTCACTCTTTTTAATACTTTGATTGATTTGTTGTGGTTACCAGTTTCTTTGTTATTCAAAAAGGTAAAATCTGCCGATAAAAAAAGGTACCACTGCAATTATTTCATCTAGAAGTAGGCACGTGCGGTAGATAAGGTATACAATACAAAAGTACATGAAAGTTATAGCCAGTTTCCTACATTTTGGATACGCGCCTCTTCATTTATTCTTAGATCTTTTTTCTTAAATCACTTAGATCACATACCTTGTCTTACGCACTCGCGATCTTTGGATTAGCAATTGAATTGCAACACCCTGTATGTCGCAGCAAATGTGTTTGCATATTAGGCTTAGCCTTGTAGTCGCATCCGTTGCATCGCAAGCATTTTAGTGTTGCAATTGATGAATTATCACAATGGATTTCCATTTGGCACTGTACTCAGTGTTTGCATTTAAACCAGTTGATTTCTTTTATACTTTTATGCTTCAATTGATGTGATTTTAAATTAAAATGATTAATAGTTTTGTATTCACAGTGGTTGCATTTAAACCAATTAAGTTCACATGCATGTTTATGCTGCAGCAAATGTATTTTCAAACGCGATACTCACAGTGGTAGCATTTAAACCAGTCGATTTCGTTTGCACTCTTATGTTGTAACTGATGTTTTTTTAAACAGCACTTTGACTGGGCCTTGTATGTACAGTGGTTGCATTTAAACCAATTGATGTGAGTTTAAATTAATCGTATTTATGGCTTTGTAGTCACATTGGTCGCATTGAAAACCACAGATAATAAAAAGAACTAGGCAATCATGTCGTAAGGGAAGATTTAACTTTTTTTAAATAAATCAATTAAAAATACTTTGTTGTCTAGTTTTGGGAGGGCAGTTGCCCTCCCTGTAGCAGCGGCCACTGCTAGGACACCTACTACACTCTACGCAAACCTTCGTACAGAAGTAGTAGTATAAATATGGTAGTTCTGGATCACTTGAGGAGGAGGGACACAGCCCAACTAAAATCTTGTGTTTTTTAGACGAAATTGCTAAAAAACGATAAACTGTTATATTATTTCGATAAAAAAAAGCGACGATCCGTGACATAGATCAAGGAAACACTTTATGATGTGTTTTTTAAATGAAATTGCTAAAAATTGCATTTGGTTCTTTTAATTAAATGTGAAAAATGTGATAAAAGCTTTACATGACATTAAAACAAATTCAATATTTCAAATCGCACTCAAGAAATAAAACTTAATAATTTTAATATTATTATGAAAACGTTGCAATGCCGATTTTCGGTCTATGCGTTCCACTTGCAGCAGTTGCACTTAAGTTACAGCTTAAAATTTTGCTTACAAGTCGTACTTTGCTAAGAATTTATTATAAACAATACTTGTTTTAAATGATTATTTATAACAAATTTGTAATAATTTAAGAAGCCACAAAAAGTAAGGTAAACATTAGTCGCAAGATGTTTACATTTTTAAAGTAGAAATAGGAATTAGTCTCTTCTTTAAAGGATTGTTATATATTTTATCTACAGTATTACATCAGATATTACAATGATACACATACTTAAGTAGAAAAAATTAAAGTTATAAGGTAGTTGTCGGATACATCCGTTTGCGACTTCAATCAAGCTTAACTTTATAGTGGTAATTAAGTAACATATAAAAGTCGGGGCGACTACGAATTAACGACTAAAAAGTTTTACGTCCTACCGCGGTAGAGAAGATTAGACTATCAAGAAATAATCCTATGAGGTAGTTTAAAGGGCCGTTTTTACGAAACCTACTTTTTCGTGATACTAAATAGTAGTCAAAACTAAAAAGTAACAGTTTTTGTTGGGATGACTAATTTCTACCAAAAGAAAGTAGCAAAGCATGTAGCCGCTAATGTAAAGGTTAGTTGGCTGATAAAATCTAAATTCATCAATTTCATTCACACTTATATTGTAACTGATCTGTTGTCTTTTTAATGTAAACATCAAATTTTGTTTAGTGGTGTTCATTTTCACTTTTATATAGCAACTGATATATTTTTAAATGGGAGTTCTGATTGGCTTTTTAATGCTGCAGCGACTGCCTTTTAAGATCAGACTTCTGACTGATCTTGTAGTGGCATTGATTGTATTTAAACCAATTAATTTTTTTACACTCTATGTCGCAGTTGATGATTTTTCAAAGTGGATTTCCATTTGGTCCTGTACTCACAGTAGTTGCATTTAAACCATTTGATTTCCTCTTCACTTTTATGTTTCAGTTGATGTGATTTCAAATTAACTTTAGTAATAGTTTTGTAGTCACAGTGGTTGCATTTAAACCAATTAATTTCACCTGCACTTTTATGCTGCAGCAAATGTGTTTGTAGATTAGACTTATGCTTGGCCCAGTACTCACAGTGGTTGCATTTAAAACAGTCGATTTCGTTTGCATTCGCATGTTGTATTTGATGTTTTTTTAAACTGACCTTTGATATGGCCTTGTATGTGCAGTTGTTGCAATTAAACCAATTGATTCCAACTGCCCTTTGGTGCAGCAGCAAATGTGGTTTTAAACTGGACTTTCGATAGGATTTAAAGTCGCATTGGTTGCACTTAAACCAATTGATTTCGTTTTTACTTTTATGTTTCAATTGATGTGATTTTATATTAACCTCATAAATAGTTTTGTAGTCACAGTGGCTACATTTAAACCAATTCATTTCACTTGCATTTTTATGATGCAACAAATGTGTTTTTAAATGAGACTTTCGCTTGGAGCAGTACTCACAGTAGCTACATTTAAACAAATTGACTTCCTTTTCACTTTTATGTTTCAATTGATGTGATTTTAAGTTAACCTTACTAATAGTTTTGTAGTCACAGTGGTTGCAATTAAACCAATCGATTTCATCGGCATTTTTGTGTTGTAATTGATGTGTTTTTAAACTGCACTTCCATTTGGCTTTGTAGTCGCAGTGATTGCATTTAAACCAATCGACATCGGTTGTACTTTTATGACGACGCAAATGTCTTTTAATATCAGACTTCAATTTGCCCTTGTAGTCACACTGGTGGCATCTAAACCAATCAATTTCGTTCTCTTGTTTATGTTGTAACAGGTGAACCTTTATACTAAACTTTCTATTGGTCTTGTAGTCACATCGGTTGCAATGAAACCACTCGATTTCATTTGCGTTTTTATGTTGTAACTGATGGCTCTTTAAACACGACTTTCTATTGGTCTTGTAGTCACATCGGTCGCAATGAAACCACTCGATTTCATTAGCGTTTTTATGTTGTAACTGATGGCTCTTTAAAGTCGACTTTCTATTGGTCTTGTAGTCACATCGGTTGCAATGAAACCACTCAATTTCATTTGCGTTTTTATGTTGTAACTGATGGCTCTTTAAAGTCGACTTTCTATTGGCCTTGTAGTCGCATCCGTTGCATTGAAACCACTCGACTTCATTTGCATTTTTATGTTGTAACTGATGTGTTTTTAAACTGGACTTTCTAGTGCCCTTATAGTCGCAGTAGTTGCATTTAAACGAATTTATTTTATCAAGACTTCTATGCTGCAACATATGCGTGAAAAATTCACCCTTACGTCTGGTTTGAAAATTACACTGATGGCATTCGAAGCCATTGATATCGTCAAAACTTTTCTGCTGCAACAAATTCTGTTGTTTTGCGCTCCATTTGGTTTCATTATCGCAATGAGAACCTTGATGTAAATTTTGTCCAGTTCTGAAATGAAAAAACAAAAATGGCACTTGCAGCAATCTTTCACTAGCAAATCTAATTTTATATATATTTTTACCTTTCTAGCCCGCGTAGCAATGGCTAGAAGGTATTAATTTTAACGATTTTTTTTTTCAGAAAACACCGAAAATGTGTTTTTAGGTGTACAATTGTTTCTTCATCTATCTTAGCAAAATCATCGTGTTGTTTGTCTGTGTGTGTGTATATTATTTCTGTCCGTAACAATTAACCTCCTAAACCGATTTTCATAAAATTTTCAGGTAAAATAGCGTTCGATACTCTTACGAGCTGATTAAATTTTGGTCAAAATTAAAAAATTTTAAAAATGCAAACTTTTTTATGGAGCGTCGTATCAATATGCGGTTTTCGGAATATAGTAGACTACATTTTGCTCAATAATTTGTCTTATAACCAAAAACTTCGTAAGGGCTTTAGTTTCTGAGATAGATATTTACAAAAAACTATTTTCAAGGTTGACAAATAATGGAGTTCACTTGAAGTGTGCTTATGGGCTAGGAAGGTATCAGATCCGCCATGGATTCATTTATTTTTATTAAGGATAGGTCATAGTAATTTACTTATTAAATCTTTTAACGGGGTAGTACTTAGGTATTTAAAAAAATAATAAAACCACACACTTTTTGTAAAGACAATATGCTTGCAAATTTATTGAAAATTTCTACTTCGTTATATTTAAAAAAAGTTAAAATCACAAACATTAAATTTTTTTATCCTCTTTATTTTTTATAATCAGTAATCATTTTATTATTTTTTTTCAAGCTAAGTATTCAATAAAACTACCTAGTAAATAGTTTAATTGGACCTCAATTAATTTATTTTTATAGTCTGTACAACTAAGAACCCGCTGTCTGCAGTATTTCCAAAAACATTTAAAAAAATCTTAAAAATGTGCAGAACTTGCAAATGCTGCGCTGCTACGTTTTCTCAACCCTTCTTTATAGAGGTGATGGGCATGGGCAATAAAAAAAAGAGTGTAATAATCAGAATAAAAAAATAGTGCTATCGACGAATGCTAACAATTTAATGGACTGACACAGACACCAATCAAGAACTAATGCCGAGAATTCAAAAAGAATAAGAAATTGGTCTGAATCTAAAAAAGAAACAATTGGAAAACGTTAGTCAAACGTTGGAATACTTTTTTCATGTAATGAAAGGCCCCAAATACAAGCTACTTTTTGCCCGCAGTATAAAAAAAGACAACACAAGCAAAATAAAGAAAGGGCAGACATTATCAAAGCGGTTTAACATCAACAAGGGTCCTGAGCAGGGTTCTTGCTTCTCATCAACATTGTTTTAGAACATGACATGAAAACATGGAAAAGAAAGTGCGAACAGATGGGAATACCACTGAACGATTATCTACTGTATACTGTCTGCTTCGGTTATGATCAAATAGTCTTGGCTCAAAATTACGACGATTTAGAATATATGACCCGTGGGAGCAACAGGACCATATCTTGGAACAACAACATCAACTAAAACAACGCAAAAAGTACAAATATCTGGGACTACACATCACTAGTGACGGTAGTTAAGATGAAGAAATCAAACACAAAAATAACCAAGAACGACAAGCAATTAGACAACTCAACAGTATTCTCTGGGATAAGAAAAAACTTGCAAGTCTCTTGAAGCCACTGAAATGGATTATTGGAGACACGCTGCCGGAAAATCAAAACTAGAAAGAGTGAGAGATGAGAGAATTCAAGAAAGTATTAATGTTAAAAACAAAATAACGGAAAAGACACAAATTAACTAACTTCGATGGTATGGACACGTAAAAAGGATGGCGGCGGAAGACAGAATCCCAAAGAAAATACCAAATTGGACACCACAGGAAAGAAGAACGAGAGGAAGACCCAGATTGAGTTGGAGCGAAGGAATAGATAGAGACATCAGAGAAAGAAGAGTAGATGAGAATCTCTGGACCAACCGAGACCAATGATGACAGCAAAGCAGGAGACGACGGAGAACCTTATAGATTGATAATATATATATATAAATATATATAAATATAAATATATATATATATATATATATATATATATATATATATATATATATATATATACAGATCTCTAAAAGGTCTGTATAAAATCTTAGCACACAATAAGTCGATTTAATGCAAATTACCTTAATCCATACAGGGTGGTGAATTAAAAAATTAAAAATCGATTTTGCCGAAAAGTAAACAAACTTGAATAAAGCTTTGAGAACAATAGTCAGTAGAAAACTGGCCGTTGCTATGACATGTTGCCAGTGTAAAACACTCTAGTGAAATAGTCATTCAAAATAATTTCAGTGTTCCGTTGCGGCTTTGAACACTAACAACGGAAATATCTCGAAAACGACTTACTTTGGCGCATGTTAACAAGAGTACCATATTGGTTTAAAAAGATTCAGGAAAATATTTTCCTAACAATAAAAGTTAAAACCGACACTGAGAAAAAAGTTATAGTCATTTTAAACCATAAAAAGAGCATTGTGAAGCGCCCTCTAACGGCCACAGTGAAAAAGTGTCCATATTTAGGTTTCGCATCCCAAAAAATCCCCGTGTACCAATTTTTAATGCGTTGAGAAATGTTCATAAATTTTAATAAAATCGATTTTTAATTTCTAAATTCACCACCCTGTATCTCTGAAACGGAGCAATTTCGGACTAAGGTAAGTTGCTTTAAATCGACTTATTTTGACCTCAGGAATATGTGCTAAGATTTTATACAGACCTTTTAGAGACACCCTGTATATATATAATTAAAAATTGGTAAAACAGTAGTTGTACAAAATTTTTAAAATTAACAGTAACGCTAGATCTAGACTTAATTATTTAGTGATTTAATGATTTCAGTCTTGTTGAAAACTATGAGGACTGCACGAAAATGGGTCAAGACAATGTGTATTATAAAATCTTAATGTGCGAGTAACCGGGTAGAAAAGTCCATAGTTAGCATGATCATAAGGGATACGAAACACTGGTGAATTAGTCCTTCGTTCGATGGTGTTGAATGATATTAATTGAAGAATTAAAGGACAATAAAATAATTTAAAATTTTATAAATAGTCAAGATATCAAAATAGGTCCTTCTAGTCTCTAAGCTATCATTATAAATATATGTTTACTCTGAATGCCAACAACCTTTGAAATGTTTTTTGGACAGACCCAAAACTCTCAATATGACATTTATAATTTGGGGACCACACTATAGATTCATATTCCAACACAGAGCGCACAAGAGAGCAGTAAAGTAACCTGAAATGTTCTGGTGATAAGAGTCCACTATTACGCTTGATGAAACCAAGGTTACGCATAGCCCTATTTTTAACATCCTCAAAATAAGAAACGAATGTTAACTTGGTATAAAAAATAACCCCTAAATCTTTTACAGTAGTCACGTTTTTTAATGGTAAATTATTGACAGGATACTGGTATTGTATTTGATTGCTCCGACGACCAAAAGAAATGGACATATATTTTTTAACATTCAGCTTCAAACCATTATTATTACACCATTCCACAACACCATCAAAATCACTCTAAACCAACTGTGTATCTAGGTACGACTCAATTATTTTATGCAATTTAAAATCGTCCGCGAACGCCAAATGATCAGAATTAACAACCACATTTCCAAGATCCAAAATAAACAAGTTAAAAAAAGCTGGACCAATGTGCGACCCCTATGGAATATCAGAGTGCACAAAAATATTATTGGATATATAGTTGTTCACCCTAACCTGTTGGATCCGCCCTGTCAAAAAGCTGTGAGAAAAATTTCCAAGAGTCGCAATAAGTCCCATCGCTCTGAGTTTGGCAACAATGTGCATGTTACTTACCCTGTCGAATGCCTTCGAGAAGTCCGTGTATATGCTGTCCATCTGTACAGACCTCTCAAAGGCAGCCAACAGGTCCTTCTGGTGGGTAAGCAAGTTGGTTGATGGGTTTGTTGATCTGCCCTCAGTAAACAAATGCTGCTGATCGCTGAGAATACTCTTGCAGTGCCAAGTAAAGTGTTGACAAAAAACTTTGTGTGGCAACTTTGGGAACACGGTCTAAATACTAATTCCCCGATAATTTCTGACATCAACCTTGTCACCAGACTTATAGATCGGTGTTAAAAAACTTATTTTCCAATAATCTGGAAAAGTACCACTTGACAAAGACAGATTAAATAAATGATGAAGAGGTTTACTCAGTGTACACACATTTTTGCAGAAAAACTGATGAGATACCATCTGGACCATGAGAGAACTTGGTTTGGAAAATAAGTATGCCCTCAAATATCTTAGATATGGAAAGATTAATTGAGTTTAAGTAAAATTTAAATTTAAAGGAATAGTCGGGCACTTCCTCTTGATGTTCTTGACATATTGAGGAAATTTCTTTGCAAATAAGTTGACCATTATCTGCAGTCTCATTGTTAAGGTACATAGAACTGGGGTATGCACTGGATTTCCTTAGACTATTTACATGTTTCCAGAAAGAACGCGAATTTTGTGCAACATCCTGATTAATTCTAGATAAGATTCATAACAACCATTACGCAGGATTTTGCATATGTCACACAATTCTGAAAATCTTAAAAAGTCCACATTGTTGCCAGACCTTTTGAATTTAGAATGTGCGTTTTTTTGTGGATAATCAGTTGTTGTAATTCACGACTCAACCAAAATGGAAACTGGTACAAATATTTCAAAAGCAGAATAAATAATTCTATAAAAATAATCAACACAATGATTTATATCAGTTAAAGTCCAGACTCCCAAGGAATACTAGATAGGTAATTGTTAATTGCAGTAAAATCAGTTTTTAAAATCATAATAAAATCTATCATCCTTAAGACCTACATACAACAAATTTCTAATGTGTTGTCAAATTGAAAAATAATCGCGAAAATTGCTACTACAAAATATAAACTAAAGGCAAGAGAAGCCAATAAGAACATTCTAAGTTGAGAATTTAAAACTGGTGCTGCATGAATTTGAATCAACTGTTTAGAGCAGCACAAAAAGATAGTCAAGTGCTCAACCCGTTTGTGTATAATATAAGGAATAACAATTTGAAATTTTAAGAAGATAGTATTTTTTCCCCTTAGTGTTATGTAACAAGTTCTTTTTTAATTTTATTTTATTAAGAATTTATGCAAAACCCTTGTTTTAAAGACAGGGTGGCCTAGCGAAAACGTACCGGAGACCATTTCGAGAATTTAGAGTAACTTTATGAAATAATTTTTTTTTTAAACACCCAACTGCTAAATCTACTTGTACCTACTAGTCGCAGTTGGGTACAAAATTGATATATATATATATATATATATATATATATATATATACCTATAATGTACGACATGCTTCAACTTTTAGTTTTGATGCCCAAATCGCACTTACGAAATTATACCGTTTTGTATTTTCATGAATCAAGTTATGGGGTAATTTTGTATCCAACTGCGACAAAAAATTTTTTTCTTTCCAACTTTTAGGTTTAACTCTTATTCAGCCTTATAGAAAGCACTATGCATTTACCATTCATTTAGTGTTACCCGAAAAGTACATGTAGATTTTCTGCATGTTTCCTTCCATTGAGTGAAGGTGGGGGAGAAAAAAGGGAGGAGGGAACTAGTAAAACGGTGTTGAAAAAAATCTTAAAGCCTGTGCCAAAAGTTATATCTACAACTATTACTAATAAGGAGGGTGGGGACGAGAGAGGAAGAGGGATGGGGAAACTAGTAAAATGGTGTTCGAAAAAGTCTTAAAGCGTGGACAGAAAGAATGTTTGAAATCGTCCAATATTTGATAAAATTATGTGAATATGGTTTTTAAAGAGAGTGGGGGGGGGGGGAATGGCAGGATGGGAGATGTGTTGGGAGCAGGAAGGACTACAAAGTAATAACAGAAAAATAGAGGACATGTGCACTGGGTTATCAAAGGCATTTCATTAAAATCCCCTGAAATTAAGGTAATTAATAACTCCATGTCTTCTTTATCATAAGCTACAATTTCCAATTTTAGATTTTGACTAATAATGCTAGATGGCTAATAATGCAGAGGCCTTAGTGGTATATTTTTGAGCCAAAGTGTTAAGTCTAAATCATTTTATTATTGTAACCTGCAGAGTTTTTATGTGCTGAGTGAAAAAAAAATATCAATGGCATAACTGCAATACTCTGTATCTAACATTTTGATAATTTTTAGATTATTTGTGATTTAGGCAAAATGAGCTGGCTACTTTCATGGTGTATAATGATATAAGACATATATGCGTGGGAAATCACAAATATAGCAAATATATTTTTTCATGCCCAATAACCCTATATGTGATACCTAAACTGTTTTTCGCTTCCCCTGTAAAGTTGCATTTTTTCAGATACGGGATATTGCAGTTAGGCCAACAATATGCCACTTTAGTCAAACTCAGTATGTAGGTACGTGGGCACAATAGATCCATATTATGTGTTCGCCGTGCATGGAGATCCTGTAGGGCTCCACTTTTGAATACATACATACATACCCGACTGACTTATACATTGTTAAAAAGGAAATTTTAATTGTCTACAATAAAGATTATTACATATTTTTCCCTATGAATCTTAGTTTTTGAGAAAATTTGAAAAAAATCTAAAAATTTCAGGATTTGGGTGTTGTGGGGGATTTTTAGGGGATTTTACAGCTAAAATTTCAAAATCTAATATAATTTTATTTTTAAGTTAGATTTTACACAAATTTCAATGCATTTCTGTGTCATTGTGGCTTTAGGGCGTCAACTTAGTTACATTTTTAGAAATTCTAGGATCCATTGTCCATTGTCAAACTGCGGTCCTCATATTATGCATACTCAACTACCTCTAGCAACAACAACATTGTTTGATAATCTCCATCAAACAATGATAACAATAATAAAAGCTGCGTAATGACGCGCGCCGCAAAATTTCGTTAAGGGTCTCCGCGTACGGCAATAACCTTCGGTCGGTCATTTTGGTGACAACAAATTGCTTCTTTATTAAAACAAATATAAACTATATCTCTATATAAGACTTATAAACATCAAATTAAAGAAAAATGTTTATTCTATAAATTCTTGCTTTGGTATTATTAAAATTGTAGGTTAACTATTACTATCTATACAATAAAAAAGTAAAAATTCAGTTAATATAATTTTTCTGAAAAAATTAAGCAAAATTTCGAAAAATACTATAAAATGTTATTTTATGGCAGGTGTTTACTGATTCATTTGGCATTTTTTGCAACTCTCTATGAGAATTTTTAAGAAAGTAACACCATTTTATAGAATATCATGCAAAAAAAAGTGGTAGGGGCCATATCTTTCCTACACATTTACTAGAATGACAAGTCAAAACCTGATCTATGAAGTGCCGTTAATAAACTTAGCTTATCGGCAAAAGGTTGGCACAACTTGCACATGAAACCCCTTTTTAGGCCGATTTTTCCATAGACTATAAGCACTAAGCAGAATTTTTTTTGTGACCTTTTACATGCAAATATCTTGCAAACAGACTCGTTCAAATTTAAACAATCTACAGTATCAGAAAGTTCAATCAAAGCCCTTTATAACAAAATGATATATTTTTTACTAATCCTTCAAATACTATACTTTTTTAAAATTTTTACAGATCTGTTTTCAAGATATTTGCATTTAAAATCATTATTTAAAATTTTTTAAATGCAAATATCTCAAAAACTGATGAAGTAATTTTTGAAATAATAATATATGTTAGAAAGGAATTTAAAAAGCCTTTTGGACAAGGTATCACTTGACCCACTTTCCCTACCCAAAGTTAAGGAATCAAAGCTACCCAGCTGCAGCAAGAGGTGGACAGATAAAAATATCTTAAGAAGGGTTTTTTCAAAAAGTTACTCTAAACACTCAAAATGGTTTCCAGTACGTTTTCGTTGGGCCACCCTTTATAATGCACACTTACTCAGATGAGCTGTCATCTAGAATGAGCTCTTCCTGCTTGATTTCTTCAGTCTTCAGTTTAAACTCCTCAACTTCTGATTTTACACTGAATGATGACAAGTCAAGTAAATTGCTATTTGATTGCCTGAAAAATATAAATTACATATTTAAGAAAAATTTCATCTGGCATTGTACCAGGTGAATGACCATATTTTGCTCAATAGCTATCCAGGTTAATATTGATCTGACCGCAACATTTAGCTGGCTACTCTTTAAGAGTCCTAAAGAATTACCTGCAACAATGTGTTGCTTTTAGTATATTATGCAAACTTTTATTTAATTATACGCTATGGAGTCATATTCTGGTGCAGATGAAATACTGATCCTTCAAAAGAAAGTTGTAAGTTCCACAAGATTCTTTTAGGGGAAAATTTAAACAATTAAACATTCTAACATTTACTGGTGTATATATTTATGAATGCATTATGTATCTATTTAGAAACTTCTCATGCTTCAACCACCTAATATCCAGTCACACCTACAACACTAGAGGTTTAGACCATACCATATACACATTGATTTCTGTCATGTGCTCTTGGGCTCTCTACTTACCCATTATCAGCACCACATTCTGACAACTCTTCTTTAACTTTCAGTCTTATTC
Organism: Aspidapion aeneum; assembly: GCA_963576565.1. Lineage (NCBI taxonomy): Eukaryota > Metazoa > Arthropoda > Insecta > Coleoptera > Brentidae > Aspidapion > Aspidapion aeneum. The sequence goes on from OY755046.1 coordinate 9,594,185, forward strand.
TTTCATCCCACTTGCTGCATTCAGGTTGATCGACATAATCTGAGGATGTTTCCTTTTTAATATGTGAACTTAACACTGAAAGGTCAACGGCCGGGTCAATAAGCTCCTTGAAAATATCTTTGGGCTTGTTAGTCAGCAGATGGAAATCGTTTTGCAATAGTAATTTTTTCAAAGCGGATTCTTTTAAGGAAGTTGTTTCTTTCGACATCTTTATTTGTTTTTTCTAATTAATTATTCTTGGTTTTGTCACAGAAGAGCCACTACCCAAAGATTATAGATTATAATATGCCACTACCCCTTCTGAGGTTTTGTTGTGTTAAGAAGCCATTACGCAAACCAACAACAAAATGGCGACTGCAGCCAATGGGAGATAGTTCAACCGAACATACCGGTTCTATTACGGTTAGACTACGAGGGCTGGAAAATGAAATCCGCTTCAAGTGAAAATTCTCTGGAGTGAACAGTTGCACAGGGTGATTTTTTATAATTGCAAGATCGCTATTACTCGGTTATTATTGGGAGTAGAAAGTTCAAACAAAAACTGTTCGGTTTGGTAAATTATGGCCACTTTAGACCCACCATTAGTATTTTTTTATAGGTTATAATATACAGGGGGCGACAATCAGATCAATTTTTTTAAAGGGAACACCCTATATATTTTTGTATTTTTAAGTTTCGAAAAAAATTAGCTTTACAGATATATGTAACACTATGGCTCTATCTTTGTTAGTTTTCGAGATATTGACGATTGAAATTCCGAAAATTAGCAAATTTTAAATAGGTATACGGTGCGGAGTATTTAACGTATAGACTGTAAATAATAAACTGAAACAATATTGACTGACAGTTTGATAAATATAAATAATCATCTTTGTCAATTTTCATAGAAATTTAAAAACAAAAGACGACAATTTTTTAAATGTTTTAATTGTTTTAAATCCATAAATAAATAAAAATTAACGTAACAAATGTTCAAACCTATCACCATTGACTTCAATACATTTTTGAAACCGGTCTCTTAAATTATTTATTGTTCTGGTTATTAAATTAGAAAAATTTTCATTAAGCTCATTGACAGACAGTGATATTAATTCTCTCTCGAGTATTCCTCGCTTCTAATCTGTAAACTTTATCTTTAAGGTGAACCCATAAAAAAATGTCTAAAGGAGTTAAATCAAAACTGTTGGGTGGCCAGCGTATTGTGCCGTTTTTCCCAACCCATTCATTAAAATTATCATTTAAGAATTCTCGAACCTCATGAACATTATGAGGAGGAGCCCCATCCTGCTGAAAAATCAATCTTCTTCTTTGATTTAGTGGCAAGTCATCCAAAAAATTTTCTAAGTAATTTTGTAAAAAATTGAAATAAATTTGTCCCGTTAAAGAGTACTCAAAAAAAATGGCCCAACAACACGGTCCGTTCAGTATGCCACACCAGACATTCACCGATTGTCTTCCCTGTCTTTTAATTTCTTTTACAAAATTAGGGTTAGTCGTTAGCGTTACAAGTTGTAAACGTCGACTCATGCGACCACAAAATGTGATTTAAAAAACGGGGTTCTGCGTTTAGTCTTTCATGCATAAAGTGACAAAACTCTACCCTTTTTCTTTTCTGATCGGGTGTTAGGCCTTGAAGTTCTTGTTGTTTATATGCCCAATAAGAATTTGTTCTTAGGACACTTCTTACTTTGGTAAAAGACGTCAAGCGTTCCTGTCCTTCTTGCACTAATGCGGAAGATACTTTTCTTATAGAAATTTGTGGGCTTTCTTGAAAATGTAGTAAAATATTTAAATTAGCCTCTTCGTTTGGACGAACAACTCGTTTTTTTCGTTCCACAGACGATGTTTCACGAAATTTTCTATATATCCTAAGAATTGTGGATATATTAGGACATTGTCGGGCTGGATACAGTTCTCGATATTCTCTCGCTGTAGCAGTGGCATTTTTATTATTTTTCGCATATAATAAAAGTATCTCTTGCTTTTCTGCATTGGAATAAAGCAACATTGTTGATAAATATTTAAAATTTGGCACTGACAATGTCATTAGGTATCCACACATCTTAATATTGTTTGTGACTTGTCACAGGAAATACTCCGCACCGTATTTAAAGTTTGCTAATTTTCGGAATTTCAATCGTCAATATCTCGAAAACTAACAAAGATAGAGCCATAGTGTTACATATATCTGTAAAGCTAATTTTTTGCGGAACTTAAAAATACAAAAATATATAGGATGTTCCCTTTAAAAAAATTGATCTGAAAGTGGCCATAATTTACCAAACCGAATAGTTTTTGCTTAAACTTTCTACTCCCAATAATAACCGAGTTATAGCGATCTTGCAATTATAAAAAATCACCCTGTACATTATTTTTTAAGCAAAACCTTAATGCCCGGTTGTGCATAGAATATGTACTTTATCGGACTCATTTTAGGGCATAAAAGGGGATCTATACCGCTCCACAGTGCGGACGAAAATAGGGTTTTTGGACAATATTCAATATCTTTGTTGTTTTTTAAAAAAGTTAATTTTTTTATAGAGTAAGTGATAAAGTGTAGTCCTAAGGTTGAAATAAGTAGAACTTTTTATTTAAAATATTTAAAAAATAAATTAAAGTACGTTTAGTTTAACCTACAGTAATGTTAAAAATAAAAATCAATTTACTTTCGTGTTAGAAATTAAACTAAAATTATTTTTATTATTCGGATTCATCGGCGTAGTTAGGGAGGATTGAGGGGCTAAGTTCCTCCCAGAAAAATTAAATTAGCAACCCCGAAATAATTATTTCTTTGTTCTTAAAGATGATTCTAAGAAAGCCGTTTTAGGCCGTCCACGACTCGGTCCGGGTACGGCCTCTGTTCTCCGAGTCTGAATTTTTTGTCTTAATCTTAAAACACGTATGACTTCTTCGGTGGTTCTTGCGGTAGTGGTTCTTCATTCCCCTGTCAAATACAGGGGGGCGCTTCAAACTCTCAGCGTGTGCAAAGCGCGCATTAATTTAGCAAAATGATCAGGTGTTCAAAAAAAGGGAATAACTTTCAACAAAGAGAAAAATTATCACCTGATCGGAATTTTCCCAGACAAGGAGTTTCGTTTTTAAAGGTTTGGCTAAAGAGCCCAAAAATATCAAAACAAAATTTAAGGTTAGGTTTTCCCAAAAATTCAAATAAAAACAAAAACTAAATATAACTGGCAGCATTAAACAAAAATTATTATATATTTCTAAAGTATTTAATTTATTACGCGACTCTAACGTCTAATGCTTGAAAACGACATTATTACTTATAGGCCTGGTCCGCAGTTTCACTTCTTGCCGCTCACTTCTAATAAAAAAAGATAAAGATACAATTTATATTTCCATCTTTTTCTATTACAGAAAGGAAAATAGAATAAGTGAGCGGCAAGAAGTAAAAGTGTGGATCAGACCTTAGACAGAGAGTTTAGGATTTTTCTTTGGATGAAATTGAATTTTGGAGAGACGTTTATAATACGAAAAGGGGTGACAACACTCTGGTCTTTCCAGAACTATCAAATTTTATTAAAACTTTATTTACGTTACGGCACAGTAGTGCAAGTGTAGAAAGACAGTTTTCCGAAATAAATTTAAATAAAACCAAATTTAGAAATAGATTAGGCCCTAAAACATAGTGGCATTTTGCATTCAAAAAGATTAATTTAGAAAACAGTGACAGCTGTTATAAGTTTTTGGTAACTGCAGATATTATTAACAAACATAATAGTAACATGTACATTTTTACTTTGAATTTGTCTACAATAAAACATATTCGAAAACAGTAAATTTGTATTTTATTATTGTTTAAATCTCGTGTAATACAAAATATTTTAATATGTCGTAGCTACATTTGAAACGGGTGAATTTTGGCAAAATCTGGCAACTTTTATAGCAAGGGTCTAGTGATTTTCAATTTTTTGAGTATGTCCAGTTCGGCAGCACCAGAAGCGTATCACGTGGGACTGGTAAAAAAATGGCATAATTTTAGGAGATACATTTTTAAAAAGGATCGTGAAAGTGTAATTTGTAAATATGATAATATAGTGTTTGATTGTCCTTAAATTATATCAGTAAATGTAATTACTATAAAAATACTTACCTAGTTTAAAGTTTATTTTTAATTTATAAATCAGGTGGTAGAAAAGGTCAAAAGAATAACTTTGTTCCATTTACATCAAACCTGTTTGTTTTTTAGATAGGTTTGTCCACTTAACATTTTTTTTCTTCGATTTTTTGTTATAACTTTCTTAAAATGAATTGTGAAATTGTGCATTACAATAAAGATAACAATTAAGTGTTTTAATCACGTTAAAACAAGAAAAATACTCAAAATTATTACCAAAAATCTGGTATTTTTTTTCAAAAATATAAATTTTTTAAGTAAATGTGGTGCTAATATATTACTATTTTTGTTTTTATGAAGGGCCCAAATATATATTTTTTTTTTCCAAATTTAAATTGACCTATAAAAAATTGTCAAATTTATACCAAAGGGGTCTTTGACCACACTGCATATCCCAACGAGATAATCTCGTTGGCATCTCCTCAACCTATAATTTTTTGGTAAAAAGCAATAGAATAATTTTCGATCCTAATGGATTACAAAATTATTTGACGTAAAATTTTTAATTTTCCAAATATACAGTTTTCCGCCTCTCTTTAAACTTAAAAAATACTATTACTTAGGAACTATTAAACTTTTTGTCTACTTTTGACCTGTTTCACCATCTGTTAAAATTTGGTGTATCATTTCAATTATACTATATATTACAATAAATAAAAAACATACCTTTTTTACGATAAAATTTGTATTTTAAAGACAATTAATAAAGAAAGCTATAAACATTAATAAATGACACTATTTTTACTGCCCTTTAAATAGAATCATTTTTGTTAAGTGATTTCTAATAGGATCTGTTATTGTGGAAGACCATGCAATCATCAAGGTGCATGTTTTTAACCCACAAGCCACATTTGTTTCCATCTTTAAGGGGAACTCTGTTCTTTTTTTCAAAAATATAATTTCTTTTTTTACAAATTTAAATTGCCCTTTAAAAAATTGTCAAATTTATACCTTTTGCCAAGGTTTTTTGACCACACCGTATCTCCTCAATCTATGTTTTTTGAAAAAGCCATCTAAAATGAATAATAAAAATTAAATCCAACTTGAAAAATAGTTAATTGTAACGTAACTTATTGGTATTTTGATAGTAATACATATACAATTTTTTGAGTATCTTAAAATTTACATGTGAAGCATGTTTGTCTTGTTTTATGACAGTTTAAAAAACTTACATGTAGAGTGCATTGTGGTGATTTATGTCGATTAAAAAAAAGTATATACAATACACAACCGAAAACGAGATTTTTACAGGCTTTACTAGGTTTACAGTGAAACTAGACGTCGTATCGAAAAAAATTAAATTAAGTTATAGGTGTATAACTTTTGTATAAATATTTTTTTTACATAATCTAAAATTTTTCGGGAAAAATAAATTGAACATTTTAAAAGTATTTTTCAAATACGTTAGAGCATAAATATGGGGCATACGCATTTATTATCACACGCGATGCTTGAAGCCAGGACCCCCATTTAATTCTTAATGTTCCTTTTTCGGGTAGACAGGATTTCGGTTACTGCGTATGCGTCAGTTTTGGAACATACTCCGTTACGTCACTACATTATTTGACAATTATCAAAAATTTAGGGTTATGTGTACTATTTTTTTTCTAAAAACTAGTTGATTGCGTACAAATGTATCAAATTGCATCTATAAACCACTACTACTACTATGTCGGTTTAGAACGTTTTTCTACGTTGTACGACGCCTATTCTCCACCTCCTTCGATCCTGAGAATCATCCTCTGTCAGATTCTGTTGACTCATTGATCTTTGGATTGACTGTTGCCATTCTAGTTTAGGACGCCCTCTTTTTCTGTGCCCTATTGGTTGCCATTCTAGGACCTGCTTTGGTAATCTTTCGTCGTTCATCCGTTGTACATGGCCGTACCATATCAGTTGCCTTTTAGTGATTTCATCCGTTATGCTTCCCTCGATTCCTATTCTTTCTTTTATGATCTCATTTCTTATGTGATCTATTCTAGATATTCTCATTGATCTTCTTATTGCATCCATTTCGACACTTTCCATTTTTGTTTTGTATTTTTCTGTTACGCGACAAGTCTCTATTCCATACAAAAGAGTGCTTTTGATCATTGTTTCATATTTGTTAAATTTTACATTCTTTTTTATCTCTCTGCTCCATAAAATACTGTTAAGACATCCAATAACTTTTTTTGCTTTTACTATTCTTTTTTCCAATTCTTTACAGTCTGTTCCTGTCTTATCAAATGTGACACCCAAGTATACATACTCATTGCATGGAGATATTGTTTGTCCATTTTCTAGTACTAACTCACTGGATTCGTTTCCAATACATAAGTACTGTGTCTTGTCCACGTTCACTGTTAATCCCCACTTTAACTGTTAACTTTCTCATCATATACTCCATGTCTTCTTTATCATTAGCCACAATTACTTGGTCGTCAGCAAACTGTAGTGTGTATATGGTAAATCGGTCGTTAAGTTGTATTCCCATGCCGTGCACTTTACGTTTCCAGTTTTTTAGAGCTACTGCGATATATATTTTAAAAAGAGTTAAAGAGATACAACATCCCTGTCTTAAGCCTTTTGTTACCAAGAATTCTTTTGAAAGTCGATTTCCAATTTTAATTTTAGATTTTGACCCTTTGTATAGTTCTTTTATCGCTTTTATGTATGTATGATTGATATTAGTCTGCTCTAGCACTGTCCATAGTTTTTCTACTGGAACGGTATCATATGCTTTGTGTAGGTCCACAAAGGTAACATGAGTCTCTATATTTCTGGCGCTTCTTTTCTCAATTACTTGTTTAAGACAAAAAACATTATTACTACAAGATCTGCCTGCGCGAAACCCACTTTGCTCTTCTCCTTCTTGTTCATGAAAATTATTCTCTATTAGATCTCTAAGAATCCTACCGTACAATCTACTTAGAGAACTGGTTACTGAAATTCCTCTGTAATTGATACAATTCAGCTGGTTTCTTTTTTTATGTATTGAGGATATGAATGCAAGTTTCCAATCATTAGGTACTGGATGTCCGTTTATGCATTGGTTAATAATATATGTGAGATTTTCGAGTAGTTTCTCTGATCCATATTTGAGCATTTCAGCATATATTCCCCCAGGTCCGCTAGCTTTACCGGATTTAAGTTTTTTAATATTATTCTTTATCATTTCTTTTTCGATGATTTCTTCCTCTCCATGTACTTCTATGTCTCTTCTCGGAGAGGCTGCCAGATATAACCACTCTTAACATTATTAACAAACTATAAAGAAATACTCAGCCAATATATGGGCCCCTAAGTTCACACTAGGTACTATAGTTATAGTGTACGTGTGAGCTAATATAACTAAAAACTGAAATATATTTTATTCAACTCCAGACTAAATTACCTTTTGTTTGATACCACACAAGCCATGTTTTGACTTAAACTAAAATTTTTGAAATCTACCCCCACCCTTAAAAAAAAAACTAAAATGTATTTTGTTAAACTCCGGACTCAATTACCTTTCGTTTGATATCACACACGCCATATTTTCACTTAAACTCTAATTTTTAAAATATACCCCCACCCTTTTTTTTAAATAAATTAAAATGTATTTTATTTAACTGCAGACTCAATTACCTTTCGTTTGATATCAAACACGCCATATTTTCACATAAACTCTAATTTTTGAAATCTACCCCCCTCTTATTTGGTTTGTGTTCGGTGGATTTTGTTCATTTTTAAATGGGACCATCTCGACCGACGACCCAGCCTAGGTACCAAATTTTATTAAAATCGGCCAAGCGGTTTTTGAATTATGCGCGTTGGTCGTTACAGACAGACAGACAGACAGACAGACAGACATATAGACAGACAGACAGACGGCGCAACAAAAAAGTTTCAAAATCATCTGAAACGCAAAGATATATAAAAATTTTTGAAATCGGAGCAACTTTTTTTTTTCTCGAAAAAATTAGGATCACCATAGCTCACACTACTATAGTATAGTATATGTGTGAGCTAAAATACCTATGAAATGGTACTCCCTTACTTCTCCCGGAATTTTTGGCACAACCACACATTTTTTACGTGAATTATTTCCCATTTTTCACAGAAAATACTCTGTTAATATATGGGCCCCTAAGCTCACACTAGGTACTATAGTTATAGTGTACGTGTGAGCTAATATAACTAAAAACTGAAATATATTTTATTCAACTCCAGAATAAATTACCTTTTGTTTGTTACCACACAAGCTATGTTTTGACTTAAAGTCAAATTTTTGAAATCTACCCCCACCCTTAAAAAAAACAAAAACTAAAATGTATTTTGTTTAACTGCAGACTCAATTACCTCTCGTTTGATACCACACACGCCATATTTTCACATAAACTCTAATTTTTGAAATCTACCCCCACCCTTTTATTTGGTTTGTGTTCGGTGGATTTTGTTCATTTTTAAATGGGACCATCTCGACCCCAGGCCCAGCCTAGGTACCAAATTTCGTTATAATCGGCCAAGCGGTTTTTGAGTTATGCGCGTTGGTCGTTACAGACATACAGACAGACAGACAGACAGACGGCGCAACAAAAAAGTTTCAAAATCATCTGAAACGCAAAGATATATAAAAATTTTTGAAATCGGAGCAACTTTTTTTTTTTTTGAAAAAATTAGGATCACCATAGCTCACACTACTATAGTATAGTATATGTGTGAGCTAAAAACAAAATTTTACACGACAAATGCAAAACATCGCAAAATGTAAACAAACAACAAATATAACGTCAATCACACAGCAGCTGTGTGTCTACCTGACAAAACAAATACATGCATTAATGCAAATTTGCGTCTGCGAATTTAAATTTGCCATTGTTTCCAAAGCAAGCTATGAGTACTTCACTTTTCGATTTTTTGAACATGTATTTATGCTCTAACGTATTTGGTATTTTTAAACGATTCGATTTTTTTTGTATTTTAATGTTGCAATTGATAAATTTTCATATTAGGTTTCCGTTTGGCCCTGTACTCACAGTGCATTTTTATGCTGCAGTAAATGTCTTTTCAAACTAGACTTTTGATTGGTCTTGTAATCACACTGGTTGCTCAGACAAGCTGTCGTGTGGAATGAGCGCTTCCTGCTTGATTTCTTCAGTCTTCAGTTCAAACTCCTCAACTTCTGATTTTACATTAAATGATGACAAGTCAAGTAAACTGCTATTTGATTGCCTGAAAAATTAAAATAACATATTTAAGAAAAAACTTGTCTGGCAGTGTATCGGGTGATTCATTTAGAGGTACTGTTTCGAGTAGCGATTTTTTGATAGATCAAACTGTCAAACGTTCAAACTGTAACGCTAGTCATTTTCAGTATTGCTTGACAATTCATCATGGATAGATATAGCCCTGCACAGCGTCGACAAATTGTTCAGATGTATTATGAAAATGAGCGTTCTACGAGACAAGTGTTTTGCGCGATTAGAGCAATTTATGGTCCACATAATCGACCTTCCGAGCGAACTATTCGCTGTACCATTAGAAAATTTGAGACCCCTTTTGCTGTCTGAAATTGAAGCCCGTGATCTCGATGACATTTAAAGGGTCCAGTGGAAAAACGATGAGATTCCATTTTTCAAACAGTTGGGTAAAACGAAATTTAAAGTGAGAGTCTCATCGTTTTTTCACAGTGTTGCATATTTTTAGCAGTAGCTTTTAGTGAAATCTCATTGTTTATCCCCTGTTTAGTGTGTTACTACTTCACGTTACAAGCTATCGCATGGCGTCAAAATGTCGATTTTGGAAAAAATGGAATCTCGTCGTTTTTCCATTGGACCCTTCATTTGGTTTCAACAAGCCACACAGTCCGTGAAACTATGGCATTACTGCAAGAACAATTTGGTGAACAGTTAATTTCAACAAGACGCTAGCGCTACCAAGTCCACTTCCAATCCCTGGCTTCGCATGCGTAGATCTACCAATATTATTTACCTCATGTATTAGAATAGATGTACAGGGTGATTTTCACTTGAATGATTCTAACCACATGAAAATAGAAAGTTTCAAAAACCTAACCTAACGAAACCTAATCAAATCTAACCGAACCGAACCAAAGCAAACTAAACCAATATTTTTTTTCAAAAAAAAACTTTCCTGACTTCCTACCTGGGATGCTAGAGGATGTGAATCCGAACCGGACCGTACCGAACCGAACCTATCCAAACCTAATCCTACCCAACTAAACCTAATTAGGAGTACGTGTTGTAGTTTAGTTTGGTTAGGTTAGGTTTGGTTCAGTTTAGTTAGGTTCGGTTCGGATTCACATCCTCTAGGATCCCGGGCAGGAAGTCAGGAAATTTTTTTTTTTGAAAAAAATTATTGGTTCAGTTTCCTTCGGTTCGGTTAGATTTGATTAGGTTTTGTTAGGTTAGGTTTTTGAAACTTTCTATTTTCATGTGGTTAGAATCATTCAAGTGAAAATCACCCTGTATGCATCTATTCTAAGACATGAGGTAAATAATATTGGTAGATCTGCGCTTGCGAAGCCAGGGATTGAAAGTGGACTTGGTAGCGCTAGCGTCTTGTTTAATTTCACGCTTTGGACCTGTGGATTGGCCGCCCAGGTCATGTGGCATCACACCTCTAGACTTATTTCTTCGAGGCTATGTGAAGTTCAAAGTCTACAAAGATAAGCCGGCTACGATTGAGGCAATGGAAGCCAACATTAATCGCGCTATTCGCCAAATACCACTCGAAATGCTCCAACGCGTCATAGAAAATGGGAACTTAAGAATGGACCTTGTTCGCAGCAGTCAAGGCCACCATTTGAAAGGCCTTATCTTTAAAAAATAAATGTAAGATATAGTTGTTTTGTATGATAATGAACATTAATAGTTGCATCTTAAAGATAAACTTTTTTTATAGGGAATTCTCGAGCGAATTTATTTGGGAAAAAATGCAGTACTAGTGCCCCAACAACTTGTCGGAACTTTACTAATTTTGTACTTCAACTGCTGGCAAACGGTAGTAAAGTGCTTATTTTTAACTTTTTTAGTATTGCCTACTTTATATTTAGTGGAGAGTGTTAGAAAAGCAACATTTTTGTGTTTTTGTGCCATTTAAAAAAAGTACTAATTTTATACGTTTTTATAGTACATCTAAGTTATTGTCAAAAAAATAGTTAAATAATAAATTTGAACAGTTACATTAAAAGCACTTCTATTTTAGTATAAAAAATCAATTATTTTACTGTGAAAATAAAATATTCACAAAAAAACGTGTTAATAACATTTTGAAGGAGGCATAAAGCACATTTAATTTAGTATTAAAAGTTTAAACATTTTACTGCAAAATTATTATAACAGCAAAAAAACATTTTAAAAGTATTTGTCAAATACGTTAGAGCATAAATATGGGGCGTACGCAATTTATTCACACACGCGATGCTTGAAGCCAGGACCCCCATTTAATTATTAAAGTTCCTTTTTCGAGCAGAAAGGATTTCGGTAACTGCGCATGCGTCAGTGTTGATGGTTTTGGAACATACTCCGTAACGTTGACAATTGTCAAAAATTTTGGGTTATGTGTACTATTTTTCTTTCTAAAAACTAGTTGATAGGGTAAAAATGTATCAAATTGTCGAATAAAATTGTAGTTCTTCTAAAATTAACTTTGCAGATTTATCGTGGAACCATGAAGAGTGTTTAATGGCATCTATAAACGACTCCTAACTTTATTAACAAATTATAAAGAAAAATACAAGTAGTTACCTATGGATGGCGCTCCCTTAGTTCTCCCGGACTTTTGCCACAAACCGTACATGTTTTACGTGAATTATTTCTCATATTTCACAGAAAAAAAAAACAATTTTATACGGCTAACGCAAAACACCGCAAAATGTAAACAACCAGCAAATATGGCGTCAACCCACAGCAGCTGTGTGTCTACCTGACAAAACACATGCATGTGCACTTGAAAATTCGCGTCTGCGAATTTAAATCTGCCATTGTTTCCAAAGCAAGCTATGAGTGCTTCACTTTTCGATTTGTATTTATGCTCTAACGTATTTCGTATTTTTAAACAATTCGATTTTTTTGCATTTTAATGTTGCAATTGATTAATTTCCGTTTGGCCCTGTACTCACAATGTATTTTTATGCTGCAGTAAATGTCTTTTCAAACCAGACTTTTGATTGGCTTTGTAATTGCACTGGTTACATTTAAACCAATCGATTTCGCTCGCACTTTTATGACGAAGCAAATGCCTTTTAAGAACCCACTTCAGCTTGGCCTTGTAGTCGCACTGGTCGCATCTATACCAATTAATTTCGCTCTCACTTTTATGTTGTAACTGGTGAATATTTAAACTACCCTTTAAATTTGTCTTGTAGTCACATCGATTGCATTTCAACAAATCGTTTTCGTTTTCAATTTTATGTCGTAACTGGTGGTCCTTTAAAGTTGACTTTCGATCGGCCTTGTAGTCGCATCTGTTGCATTGAAACCAATTTATACTTGTATGTTTCAACTGATGTTTTTCCAGGAAAGAATTCTGCTTGGCCTTGTAACTACACTGGTTGCATTTAAACCAATCGATTTTACCTTTATGTCGAAGTAAATGTCTTTTAAGATCCGACTTCATCTTGGCCTTGTAGTCACATTGGTCACAGTTAAACCAATCAATTTCGTTGTCATTTTTATGTTGTAACTGGTGAATCTTTAAACTGGACTTTATATTGGCCTTGTAGTCGCATCGGTTGCATTTAAACCAATTGATTTCATTTGCATTTTTATGCTGAAGCAAATGTGTTTTCAAATAAGACTTCCACTTGGCCTTGTACGTACAGTAGTTGCATTTAAACCAATCAATTTCGCATGCACTTTTATGACGAAGCAAATGTCTCTTAAGATCCGACTTCAGCTTGGCCTTGAAGTCACATTGGTGACATTTAAACCAATCAATTTCGTTTTCAGTTTTATGTTGTAATTGGTGGCTCTTTAAACTCGACTTTCTATTGGTCTTGTATTCGCATCGGTTGCATTGAAACCACTCGACTTCATTTGCATTTTTGTGTTGTAGCTGATGTATTTTTAAACTGTACTTCCATTTGGATTGGTAGTTGCAGTAGTTGCATTTAAACCAATTAATTTCGTTCTCACTTTTATTTGAATTTTCTTCAGTTCTGAAATTAAAAACAAAAATAACGTTTGAAACAATCTTTCAAATAAATGGATCCATGACGGATCTGAAACCTTCCTAGCTAGTCTATTAGATAGCATACTTCAAGTGAACTCTTTGATATATCAGCTTTGAAAACAGTTTTTGGTAAATATCTCAGAAACAGAAGCTTCCACAAAGTTTTTGGTTATAACACAAATCTGTTCTACTCTATTCCGAAAACCGCATATGGATGGGATGCTCCGTTAAAAAGCTAGCATTTAAAAAAAAATTTAATGTAAAAAAACTGTCATTAGCATTAATGGATTTTGCCCAAAATCAAATCAGCTCGTTACAGTATTTTACTTCAAAATTTTACGAAACTCGGTTTAGTGGTTTAGGAGGTATCGTGTTACGGACAGACACACACATAACGACGATATTGCTAAGATAGGTCAAAATACACCCAAACAACACATTTTCGGCGTTATCAAAAAAAAAATTTTTTCGCCGAAACTAATACCTTCTTTAGCCATTGCTGCTTCTGCTTGCATATGCTTAAATCTTTTAACTTCCAACATCCCGTTTTGGGAATTAATTAATTAATTAATTAATACTATATTATTTAAAAAATTATTTTACGGGTATTTATTTTCTTTTTTTAATAAAAATACAGGCAAAATGCTTGCTAGTTTACTGAAAATGTCTACCTAGTTTTATTTTTATCCTTCTTATAAAAAAAAAGTAAAAATCACAAACATATTTTTACCTTTTTTAATTTTTTTACAATTATACCTTAAATTATCACTCTTTGGTAGAATCGCATCTTCGTTATGGCATTTGCTTTTGGGGATCCTGTTCGCAGTTTTTAATAAATTCGGTTTTTGTCCTCCAAAAAAAGTCAGTAAGGAATTTGTGTGGAGTCAAAAAGCGCGTTTCTTGCAGGCCTCTTTTCTTGAGGCATAGAATTTTAACTTTGTGTTTTTTTTAAGAAACTGTATGTTTAATGTTTAAAAAGTATCATTATGAATTTTCATTACCTAGACAGTATAACACTCGTAACACTTTTACTCTTAATCTTCCTATACCTCGCTCAACTTTGGTAAAAATCTCATTTATTTACAATGGAAAAAAGCTTTTTAATTTAATTAATTGCCAATTGAGTTTCGAGAAATAAAAAACTTGGCGAAATTTAGAAGAAAACAAAAGATTTTTTAGCAAGCAAAGCTTACTATACTTTAGAAGAATACTTTGCTGACTAAAACTATTTTTATTTATATTTAAGTTTATCTGAAAAAAAAAGAATTTATAGGGTTTTGATTTCATTGAATTTAAATTTTGACCTGGTTTTGTTTTGATCAAATTTTAGCTTTTTATTTTTTTCACCGATTTTTATATATAGTTTTAAGTTTGACTGTAACTTTTTTTATTTAAATAATTTTAAATCAATAATAATTATTTAGTGTTTAATAAACTGTCATTAGATAAATAAGGCTTTTGTCAATGTCTACTTTGATAAACTAACTACTAAAGCCAATTTTTGGTATTTGAATTTAAATAAAATTATGGATTTAGCAATTAAAAGGACACCAAGTTTTTTTTATTATTGTTATTTTGATAGTTATTAATGTATCTCCATAGTTTTAATGCTTTTAGTTGGATATTTGTATTTAGATAAGCAAGGCTTTGTCAATGAATACTATTGTCAGGAATGTAAATTTCCCGTGACTGTGCCACTGTACGAAACCATCTTGGAAAAGCGACAAACACAATTATGGTTCTGTTGAGATAAGAAAGTGGTTCCGTCAAAATTAAAAACATTTGGTTGCCGCCTACCACACAGCAGATGGATAATGCGAGAAAAACTATTGAAAAGTCTAGAGTGGGAGTCGTAATGGTTAAGCGTGGGGATACAGCAAGTAGCGAGAGGGTTTTCCCTTTAAAGTGATTGGACATGGAAAAACTGTGAGATAAGAAAATGTTGTCTATAAAATGTATTTTATCTCTGTTTTCCTTTAGGTTTATTTGTTTAGCTCATTAGCTAGAATGTAAATTAAATTTTAGGATTGTCAGCAACGCCACTGACTTGGTTCCTCCAAGCTCTTCAAAGAGGGGATAATGGATTATTTAGGTCCAACCTACCGTTTATAAAAACCCAAACTTAGAGGAGACAAGTGGGTAGTCACATTCTAAGTTTTGTTGAACTTAACTAAAACCTCTAAAGTAATTATTTTGAAAGAAACATAAGATTTTTATATTTAAAGAATATTTTGAAGTTTGTTATTTTGGTAAGTTGTTTTATTTTAATATTTTGGGTCTTGTTTGTTTTATAGGTCATAAGAAAAGTCTTGTAACAATTTGTAAATTGCAACAGAGTTTTATTTTGTATTCATTAAAGTTTGTAACGTTTTTAAAACTGTTTTATATTTATTTTATACACACAAGAGATCTATTACGGTACCCTCGTTTAAGGGTTCGATTTAAAACAAAATCGTACGCTCGTAAACCTAATTTTGATTTAATTTGATAACATTATTTTAATTGTATTATTTTTTTAAGCTAAGTATCCAATGAACCTAGTAAAGGGTCTAGTACTATTCAGTGCGTGCAATTAAAAGGATACATTTGGCGCCCTCAACCCGGGATAGGGATTATTCGGCTCCTGGTGCGAATAATCCCTATCCCGGTTAGGCGCCCCCGATTTAGCGCCGAAAACAATTATTTTTTTAAGATGTTCAAATATTACTTTATTTTGAAATGCTACAAAATTGATTTTATTTTATAATTGATTTAAAGGAATTTAAAAAATCTTTTGAACAAAGTTAACCCACATTCCGTATATAAGATCAAGAGACCAAAGCTACCCCAGCTAGGGGTTGATAGATAAAAATATTTTGAAATCACAAAAAAGTGTCCCTCTTGCAAACAAAATTGACGTGTCTCATGGTTTTTTCACAAACATATTACAGTCTAAATGGCTTTCGGTAGGTATGTACCGGGTGTGCCAAAAAAACCGGACAATTTTTTTTCATTTTAACTTCTGAACTATACCATCGATTTTAATGGGGACAAACTGCACCTGACAGAGAATTAACCAGAGTTTTGACTGAATATATTTTTTTGTTCGCCATCTAAAAGTCCAAGATGGCCGACGAAATTAAATTGTACCCTTCAAAGATGCTCGTTTATTCTTGTGTTGCGAACATGTTTTAATTATTTATTTAAATCAGTAAAAAGCTGCATTCTTGCCACGCACAATACGGTAACAATTAGCAAAATCAGTTTGACGGAAGAAACTCCTAAAAGAACAAAACCATACTGGTGGGATGCTGAGATTGAAAGTGAAATAGAGGAAAAAAGGAAATTATATCACACGTACTTATCCCAAAAGGCAGATAGAAGCAGAGAAGAATACAAAATCGCACAATCAAAGGTGAGAAGAATGATCAGTGATAAGAAGAATCAATCATGGATGCAAAAGTGCCAGAAAATAGATTCTTACTTAGGAGGTAGGAGAAGTACTGAAAGCTGGAAAACTATAAGATCGATCAAAAAAGAAACATGCAGAGATATTATTTCACCAATACCAGACAAAGAATGGGATGAGCATTTTAAAAAACTTTTAACTGAAGATAGAGCAGAATTCAAGGAAGACGAAAGAGACAATATCATTAGAACGATGGGATCTCCAGTACCCCTCACAATATCTGAGGTCAAAAACGTGTGCAAAACCTTAAAAAGCGGTAAATCTGCCGGACCCGGAAATATCCCAGCTGAACTTATTAAATATGGCACTGAAGAATTGTTTTGTAGATTACGGAATCTTTTCCAAAGATATTTAAATGGAGCTGTAGTACCAACTGAGTGGAAAACGTCATATATATCCACAATACACAAAAAAGGAAGGAAAGATATATGTGACAATTATAGAGGTATATCTGTAACTAGTACGCTAAGCAGAATATATGGCAAAATAATAAGAAATAAAGTGGAGAGCGAATATAAAGATATGGAGGCAGAAGAACAAGCTGGTTTCAGGACGGGTAGATCGACTTCAGATCATCTCTTTTGTATAACCCAAGTTATTGAAAAGAAAATGGCATACGGACAAGAGCTCCATCTGCTTTACGTAGATTTGCAGAAGGCATATGATAGTATACCACTAAATCTACTTTGGAAAGCGTTGGAAAAGACAAACATAAGCGTACAACTAATTAAGGCCATCAAAGAGTTATACCGCAATAGTAAGGCAAAAGTTAAAATAAAAGCAAAACTAACCAAAGGCTTTCAAGTAAATAAAGGTCTTAAACAAGGTTGCTGTATATCGCCTACGCTCTTCAAGATATATTTGGAACAGGTCCTTAAAGTCTGGAAGAGAAAATGCCAAAACATGGGAATTCCGTTGAATGAAACCAACTTGTATACTTTATGTTTCGCCGATGATCAGATAGTGGTGGCTCAGGATTATGACGACCTTGAATATATGACACGAAAACTAATAGAAGAGTACAATAAGTGGGGACTAGAGGTTAATATCAATAAGACAGAGTATATGTGTATTGGTGGAACGAAACAGGATCTAATCTTAAATACTGGGCAGCGAATTCAGTCCTGTGATGAGTATAAATACTTGGGTCTGAAAATTACAGCTGACGGAACACTAGACAAAGCTATAAAAGATAGAAACGTACAAGGAAGAAGAGCAATAACTTTATTAAATGGAATAATTTGGGACCAAAGTATATCAAAACATAACAAAAAGCTTATATATAACACAATTGTAAAGAGTATTATTACATACGACTCAATAATATTACAATGGAAACCAACTGGCCGAAGAAAACGAGGAAGACCAAGGAGAAGCTGGAGAGAAGGAATAGATAGTGAAATAAGAATAAGAGGCCTAGATGATGAATTATGGGCAAACAGAAACAAGTGGAGAATGGGTATCGGAAGACGTAGAACGTTGTGAAACCGATAAATATGTATATAGTTTGACGGTTCTAAAAAAAAATATTTTTGTTTCAACCATAGTTTTGAAGATTACACCATTGTCTTGCCGATCATGTCTGCACTTATTTCCTTTAAATTCGTTACTACTAAACCGATTTTGATTAAATAAAAAACATCCTGATGAGAATTGATTGCGTTTTAAAGATCATGATCAAGGTTTATCGCCTTTTGAAAATTTAGGATGGCGGACAGAATCATACTTGATTCTTCAAAATGGCGTGTTTATTCTTATTTTCTGAAAATCTTTTAGTTTTTTTTAATCTATGGAAAAGCACTACTTTTCTCCCGCTTAACAAGGTACAAAGTAATAAAATCGGTTAAGTGATTCTCACAAAATCTGATGTAGGACTCCGTGCTGGGATAAAATGCCATGTCACCTTATTTTCAAGCAAAAAAGACTTAACTGAGGGATCGCCGTAAAATTCCTTCAAGTTTATTTCTAGTTTTTTAAGGTATGTACTAGCGCCCCGGAAATTTGAACCACTTTCTGAATGTAAATCTTTGGGTAAACTTCTTCGCGCTATAAAGCGTTTTAATACATTGAGGAAACAATCTGTGGACAGATTGCCAGCTAATTCCAAATGAATTGCCTTGGTACTGAAACAAATGAAAATGCAACTATATGTTTTGACTAATTTTCGACTTTTTGAAAGTCCCATTTTTAACGAGAAAAGGACCGGCAAAATCCATGCCTGTGCAAGTCCAAGGACGAGAGAGTGTCAACCGTGCAGATGACAACTGACCCATGATAGGGGGTGCGACTTTGACCGGTTTTACTTTGAAGCACGGTACGCATTCGCGAATTACCTTTCGAACTGATCCTCGTCCATGAACTGGCCAATACTTTGTTCTAATCGATGATAGAGATAGAACTGTTTGAATCCCACCATGTAGGGTTGTTACGTGTTCGTTTCTTATGATCAGAGTCGTGAAAAAATGATTGTTTAGCAATAAAATTGGAAACTTGATCGTACGTGATTTGTTAAGCGTGTTGTAAACGACCACATACGCGTAAAATATGATTTTTGTCTAAAAATGGATTTAGATTTAATATTTTACTTTTCCTTGATAAGCATTTCGTTTCCTTTAATTTAATTAATATTTAAGTCTTTGATTTCCCGGAAAAAGTTTTCTTTGGAACAATCTGAATTATTTTAATTTTGGCGTTTGTAATTTCACATGGAATTGATGATTTCGATTCAATTTTATCGTGATTGCTTTTTGAGCGACAATTTTTGACAAATCGCAAACAATATGCCATGACCTTTATCAATGTAAATAAATTAGAATATTTATAAATTAACTGAAATTTTTCTGTGTTTGTTGAAATCAATGTAAACTTTGCGTTTTTCCTCTCGGAATCATGTTCTGAATTAAGTTCAGTGGCTACCAATGTTGGCCATTGCGACTCATTATCTAGTAAAAACTTTGGTCCATGCCACCATAACGAGCATTCCAAAAGCATGCCAGGTTTACATCCCCTAGAAATGATATCTGCCGGATTGTCTTTAGAGCAAACATGACGCCACTGCATTCTATCTGTGTGCTCCTGAATTTTCGAAATGCGGTTGGATACAAAAATTTTATAAGTGCAAGATTCCTGAGCTATCCACGAAAAAACAATTACTACTGTACTGTCTGTTCAATAAAAAATGTTGGATTTGTCAATGTTGATTTTTAACGCGCTTTGAACATTGTACACTAGCTTTGTAAGAAGCGTAGCTCCCTGTAATTCCAAACTTGGGAGACTAATCACTTTAGTGGACCCAATACGCGACTTTGAACATAAGATATCTGTATAGTTTTTTCCGTTTGAATCTGAACATCTCAAAAAAACTACTGCGCCGTAAGCTCTCATGGACGCATCGCAAAATCCATGAATTTGGAACCATATGTACCTTGAAAATAAAGCATGTGGTACTGATAATTAGTTAAGCATTTGTAAGTCGTTAAAAAATTGCAAAAACTGTGAATTGTAAGGTTCAATAATTGGACCGTCATAGTCAAGCCTTAGCTTCCAAAGTTCCTGTAAAATAATTTTGGCTTGTGTTACCACCGGACCGACGACACCGAGTGGATCAAAAATAGTGCTGATGATTGATAAAATCGTGCGCTTTGTCAATGTTTTAATTTGTAAGTCCGATTTTACTATAAATTGAAATTCGTCAGTGTTTGGGTTCCAGAGTATTCCCAATGTCTTAACACTGTTCCTCTGAAACTTTGACATTAAAACTTTGTTGTGAATCAACTGGATTATCAATGACTTCGCGATTATTTGACGTCCATTGTGTCAAAATAAAGCCCGCGGTTTCCAAGATATTGAAAATATCATTTTTTAACGTTTTAAGCTCCGCCACTGAATCGCGACCTGTGATTAAATCATCTACGTAAAAGTCAGATAAAATAATATTGCTTGCAAGCGGATACTTATTTTGATAATCTATTGCTGATTGATGCAATGCCCGAATCGCTAGAAATGATGAAATAGATATGCCATATACCACCGTGTTTAATGTGTAATGCGATAGTTCTTGATTTGGACTGTCGCGCCAGATTATTCTTTGTAAATTTCTTTGGCATTGATCTATATTGACCTGCCGATACATCTTTGTGATATCGGTCTTTAAAACAAATTCATGTTTCCTGAACCGAATGAGAATTGAAAATAGGTCTTCTTGAATAACTGGACCTATGTATGTAACGTCATTTAATGAAGGAATAGACGCATGCGCAGAAGACCAAGCATCGAACACACTGCGCAGTTTAGTTGTTGAGCTGTTCATTTTCAATACTCCATGGTGAGGAAGGTTCATTCATCATTCAATATGTCAGGTCCTCAGAGTCAACCTCAGACTGACGTAACTTGGTCATGTGTCCTAGATCTTCGTCTTCGCGCATAAAATTTTTATATAATTTTGCGAATTCCGAATCGCGTTCCATGCGTTTTTCAATGTTAAAAAACCGGTTTTGCGCAGTAATGAAGTTATCTTTTAAATTGTTGATGTTTTCTTTGAGCGGCATTTTTACGACAAAACAACCAGTGCTATCGCGCCGATATGTTTTTAAAAAATGTGACTCACAAAACTGCTCAGTTTCGAATTAATTTTCCTATGTTTCGCGAAATCGGTTTCTCGGATTTCCTCAGTTTCCCAAAATGTCTCCAATTGTTTTTGTATACCCAATGTATGAGGCTGAATGCCGGTTATGCTTAAACAACATACTTGTGCTTTGCTTCGGTTCGGGTTTTTACCAGTGATTTTATCTATAACTAAAAATGAAAGTTTTGCTGAGTAATCCCCATGTATGGATTTCATATCAGTAACCATGCTGTTACATATTTTTCCGCGCGAACCTCCGATTCCTAGAATAGGCGTCTCATTGACTCTAACCGGCAAGTTCAAACGGTTTGCGAGATGCATAGTTATGAACGAAGACTGGGACCCTCCATCTAATAAGGCCCTGCAGCATATGAAATCGTTGTTCGAATCGCGTACGAACACTTCAGCTGTTCCTAGAAGAACAATAGGGCTGCTTGAATCTGTGCCCATATTGTGATTTTCCCCGAGCGCCCGCTGCTGGCTCGCCGAAACCAACGTAGTTGTGTGTGCCGAGACTGATGCCCGGTTTGTATCTGATGCGCTGTTGTCGGATTGTCGCCGTAAAGTTTCTTGACGTTCGGTTGACGAACTACCCGATCGTGACGTAATGTGTAATAATATATTGTGATTGGTCGAACATTTTTTACATTGGCCTTTGCACTCGAATCTTCCTTGATGTTCAGGTATTAAACAATTCGTGCAAATTTTAAGTTTTTTTATTTGACTTAATCTGACCTGTGGTGTCATGTCTAAAAACCCTTTGCAATAATATAAACAGTGTTCTTCTTTGCATAAGTAGCATGATAAAGTTTTATTTTGCGTTGTTGCCATGTTGTTGTACGTGTGTTTATGAATGCTTGTTTTAAATTTATCTTGATATCCCGAGGTAATATTATTTGTTTGAGAAAAAACTGTTTCTAATAGATGACATCCGTTGTTTATAAAGTTAGTAAGCTCTTTTAACGTGGGCATGATCTTGGGTTCTAGATCTTCCCAATCCCTACGCGTTTTTATGTCTAACTTTTCACTTAACCAATAAATCAGGATTGTATCCCATTGGTCCGTTGGTTGACCAAGGGACTCCAACGCTCTGACTTCTCGTGAGAATGAATCTATCAAATTTCTCAAAACGCATGATTTTCTTTTGTTAAATGAGACAGCACACTGATGGCCTTAAGATGACTATTTATTATCAAACGTTTGTGATCGTAGCGGTCCTGAATCATGTCTACCGCAATGCTATAATTCGCATCTGTATGCAACCCTTTAAATACCTTAACTTTGAAACGTTTGGCAACACTGTATTTGAATGAACCATGGAATTAAATGCGTCCCAAAAAGGTAAGTGATCTCTAAATTCCTCTGAAAACGTGGGTAAATCAAGCAGGGGAGGCGTCGGTTTAAATTGACGTTCGAAAAGGGTGGGTTCATTGTTGCCCCTGTGCGCCCCTGTTCCGCAATGTTGCTGTTGGTCATTAAAACCTACCGTGTTGACCCCACTCGTGTTGCACTGCAAAGTAGGTGCAGATTGTGCCCGCAATTTTTCTATTAAATTTTGTGCCAAACTATAAGTTGAAAACTATTCGAACTCTGTGCCGTCCGCATCCTGGCCTAAAACTTCAATTTGCGTTTGAAGCTCTACAAATTCATCGTACAATGGATCAATTTTCCCGAGCCTATTTCTGATCTCATTTAAATTTCCCGCTGTTTCATCAAATTTCCCCAAACAGTTTGAAAATCTGGTGACTTGGCCTTTCACGACCCCTCGCTGGGTTGTGAGCTTAACTAATTCTTTTTCGGCTTCTGTGGCCATGTTTGTTTTGTTAAAAAATTAAAAAATAATCTAACTTTTTAATAGGTTTTTTGTGAAAAATCTTGATATTTATTCCCACTCAAATAGAATCATGGAAAACTATCGTAAAAAGAATAAAAATAGTCAAGATAGTACTTACATGCGTTGATTTCCATGATGGTTTACTGATCCGGAACAATTCTCTGTGATTCTGTCTGTTTTTAACAAATTTTATTCACTGTTGCTGTCTTTGTTTTACTCAATGTTTCTGTGTTTCACTGTGCTGTAATCTAGGCGACGACCCGTAAATGGACGCAATCGACACTTCCGATTTTTCGTATTTTCTAAATTTATCCGGTCGAATTGACCAAAACTTATGGTCACGATTTTCAGTGATATCGGACTGTATTAATGTTACCTGTTATCGAGCGCTCTCATGTGATCGATTCGCACATGTGTCTCTTCGTAAGCTCTGTGATCAACTCTCTGCTCCCTTCTCTTGCCGAGTCGTTGTCACGTTTACATGTCTTGTTTTAACTTATGTTTAATTAAACACTATTTTTAGGCAAATGTCTACCAGACTGATACTGATTGATCTTTAAAGTTTGCACCATGATGTTTTTTATTTCACTAAAATCGGTTCAGTAATATTGAATTTATAAAGAAATGAATGCAGACAGGATTGGCAATGCAATCGTATAATTTGTAAACCAATGGGTAAAACAAAACCCTATTTTGTGAGAACCACTACACCGATTTTATTAATTTATACCTCTTTATGCGGGAAAAAGTAGTGTTTTTCTATAAAAAAAAAACTAAAACATTTTCGCAAAATAAGAATAAACACGCCGATTTGAAGAATCAAGTATGATTCTGTCCGAAATCTTAAATTTCAAGATGGCGGAAAATTTCGATAACAATCTTTAAAGACCAATCAATTCTCATCACGTTTTCATCAAGATCGGTTTAGTAATAACGAATTTATAAGGAAATTAATGCAGATAGGATTGGCAATGCAATCGTAGAATCTGTAAAGCAATGGTAGAAACAAAAATTGATTTTTTGAGACCACACCGATTTTACTAATTTCTACGTCGTTGTGTGAGGGAAAAGTAGTGATTTTCTATAAACTAAAACATTTTTGGAAAATAAGCATAAATACGCCATTTTGAAGAATCAAGTATGAGTCTGTCCGCCATCTTAAATTTTAAGATGGTGATAAATTTTGATCATGATCTTTAAAAAGCAATCAATTCTCACCAGGACGTTTTTTATTTCATCAAAATCGGTTAAGTAGTAAGGAAATATATGCAGACATGATTAGCAAGGCAATCGTATAATATGCAAAACAATGGAATTTTTTTTTAGAACCACTAAACCGATTTTGCCGATTTGTACTTGGTTGTGCGTGGCAAGAATGCAGCTTTTTCACGAATTTAAAAAAATAATTTAAACATGTTCGCAACACAAGAATTAACGAGCATCTTTGAAGGGTACATTTTAATTTCATCCGCCATCTTGGTGGACCAAAAATATATTTAGTCAAAACTCTGATTAATTCTCTATCAAGTGCAGTTTGTCCCATTAAAATCGATTGCATAGTTCAAAAGTTATAATGAAAAAAAAATTGTCCGGTTTTTTTTGGCCACCCCGGTATAATGCACACTTACTCAGGTAAGATGTCGTCTAGAATGAGCGCTTCCTGATAGATTTCTTCAGTCTTCAGTTCAACCTCCTCAACTTCTGATTTTACACTGAATGATGACGAGTCAAGTAAATTGCTATTTGATTGCCTGAATAATTAAAATAACAAAAAAATTATCTGGTATTGTACAAGGGATTTTATGATTGTAAATTAAAGATAATTTTTTTTTCAATAGCGAATTCTTTTTTATAAATTTATAAAAAAATGCAGTACTAGTGCACCTCTAGTGCCATTTTCGTATTTCTTTTGGGAAAACTGGTGTATCCTATTCAGCAACTGAAAAACTTAGTGTTGCACTCAGTGTACATTTTTTGGCACAGGCTCTCCGAGCTCCGAAATCGCTCTGGGGCAATTTTTTGACAGCACCCAAATAGCATCAGTAGACCACGAGTGGTGCATTAACTTTTTTAGAAAAATTATTTGCTATAATACTGACGCCCTGCTAAGCAAGACCACCGTATTTGGAGAAAATTCCAAAAATGCGATTTTGGTTCACACAAATGATAATAATACACCAACCCTCAACATTTACTTGATCGAGCTAGTGACCTTATTGTCTGTGTAATAATTAAAGTTTTAAAAGATATGAATTTCTCTCCATATTTGATTAATCTTGTAAAGTAAAGAACTGGTCGTTTTCAATATGTAGAAATTAAAGGTTGTAGGTCATTTGTATTCAAAAGCACACAGCAATGTCCCCCAAGGCTCCAACCTATGACCGCTTCTTATTTTAACAAGAATTAATCAGTTAGTTAGTAACCTCAAAAATTAACTAGGTGTTCTGTTCGCCGATGACTTTTTTTGAATTTCTTCATCAATTGCAGTTTTTCTTTGTTTAATTACCTACACTGGGCCTAGCACTAGGTAGTTTCATTATCTTTCTAGGTACACTACCTAAATCAAAATCATTTCGTATCAGTCACCAAGTGTTTGACCTCTCTGACATTGATCTTTTTATATGTCTGGTCATGACATCTTTATAAATGCTTCAAAAACTCAATGCATAAATTTTTCCGCTTCTTTTACAAAAAATTATCTTCTCCGCACCTTTAAAATACCATTTTAACTGCGTAACTGTTAATGTCAAATTATTCAGCAAGTAAAAAAAACAAAATACTTGGGCATTATTTTTGACGAAACCATGAATTTTAAAAAACATGTAACAAGTAAACCACAAACTAAAATATTTAATAAGCTAATTTGACTTCATGAAAAACCTAGTTTCTAAATCACTTAAAAAAACATTCTACTTTGCGATGGTACAGTCTGTGCTGAGCTACGGAATTGTAGCATGGGGAGGGATATACGAACAAAACCTACACAAATTAAATATATTACAAAACACATTTATCGGGTGTATTGAAGGCTGTAGATATCTCGCACACACATTAAACCTTTATAAAAATCAAAAAATTTTGACAACAAAAAATACATAAATGAAACTAAAATTGTCACAAATTATAATAACACAAACATTTTTGTGCAACATTTTAGAAAAACTAGTACTCAACATCTATATTTGTGTATAGCACCAAAAATATTCAATACAATTCCAGATTCAATAAAAAAATTGCCTACTAAAAAGTTTATCCAATGCATTAAAAATTACTTCTTTGAGAAGATGTTGAAAAAATCTTAAAAAGTAACTAAAGTTAATTTTAGTTTAATTGAAATCTAGTGTTTCAGTCATTATATTATCTTAAGTACCTAGGTATGTAAGACCAAAACCTTGCGAAAATCCTATCTATATACTGTGTATAAAATTAATAAAACATTAAATAAAATTAATACAAATAAGAAAAATAATAAAAGCTTATAAAAAAATCTATCTACTTTGTAGAATAAGTAAAAAAAAGATGTAGATTTATAATTCTTTAATATAAGATTTAAAGTTGAACAGCTCTCAGGATTCATATTTCCTCGTGGAGCATTTTTTCAACTGATTTGGTGGGATTTGTCCTTTACTCCACACTTAAAACCTTTAAATTTTGATCAATAAAAGATCTCTTTTTCAAGAAATTTGTTTATTCATTCAAAAATCAAATTTAACCCGACCGGTTTCGAACCTAAGTTCATTTTCAAGGGTTTTCATCCACAAATTTTGCAGGTCCCATATAACTAGATATTAAAAAACTAGGATCAACCACATTTTTAGAAAACTGGGATGGTAAAACATCATAATTAACAATTTAAAAAACTTATTTTCTAGTCCTAGTAGTAACTACTAGTAGTTACTACTAGATTTGTCAGCTTTGACTCAAGATCTCCAAAAATTATTTCAATTACCAAACGAAAGTCCTTTAATTTTTATTTCAAGACTTCAAGTCCATATTGCTAAAATAAATGCTACAATTAATAAACAAGACTTACAAATATTGAGAAACAAGCTCAAGGTACACTAATCGAAACAATGATTTTAAATACTTTATTAACAGGCTTAGATAAAGACTTAAGTTTAGTCGTAAGAGCAAGTAAACCTGCAACATTTTTAGAAGCAGTTTCTTGTGTTAAATCTGAACTTCAATTTGAATATTTTCAAAAACAAAGACTTTATAAATTACAATTTTCTCAAAAATTAAAACCTAATCAACAAAAAATTTGTTCTTTTTGCAAAAGATCGAGACATTTAATACATGAGTGTAGAACAAAACAAAATAGTAGAACTATTCAAAATTACATACCAAACTTTAATCCGACTTTACCTTCCACGTCAAATTATAGACAAACTCAAACTTTCACCCCAAATTATAGACAAAATCAACCTTCCACGTCAAATTTTAGACAAAATCAACCTTCCACGTCAAATTTTAGACAAAACCAACCTTCCACGTCAAACTATCGACCAAATCAATCACTAACATCTAACAATTATAGACCAAATAATCAAGGTAATTTTTTTTTAGGTCTCAATCAAATAATAATCCTCAATCAAACAATAATCAAAGATTAAATTTTCAAAATAAACCTATGCATTTTATGGAAAATGTAGAAAGTAAGACTCAAGATTTTGAAGATACTTATTATCAAAATTCAACATTCTGTTTCTCTATGGTCTTCTCCAGTATGGGTAGTACCAAAGAAATTAGATGCTTCAGGGAAACAAAAGTGGAGAGTTGTAATTGATTACAAAAAGTTAAATGATACAATTGATGATAAATATCCTTTGCCAATGATATCAGATTTACTTGATCAATTAGGACATTGTGAATACTTTTCAACTTTAGATCTTGCATCAGGATTCCACCAAATTTAGGTAGATCCTAAAGATATCAATCAAAAAACAGCTTTTTCAGTTGAAAACGGTCATTATGAATACATTCGAATGCCGTTTGGACTTAAAAATGCTCCATCAACATTTCAAAGAGTTATGGACAATATTTTACTTGGTATCCAAAATAAAAGATGTTTGGTATACATGGACGATATTATTATATATGATCCAATTTATGAACATGTCAAAAGACTAACAGAAGTTTTTTCTAGATTAAGAAAAGCAAATTTAAAGATTCAACCAGATAAGTGCGAATTCCTACGAAAAGAGGTTGCATATCTAGGTCACATAATAACAGATAAAGGTGTAAAACCTAATCCAAATAAAATTTCAGCTTTGAAAAATTTTCCAGATCCCAAAAATCAAAGAGAAATTAAAGGTTTCCTAGGATTAGCAGGATATTATCGACGATTTATCCAAGATTTTGCCAAAATTTCTAAACCATTAACTAAATTATTGCAAAAAGATCAACCATTTGTTTTTGACGCAACTTGTAAAGAATCTTTTGAAAAATTAAAAAATATTTTGACAACCAGTCCAATTTGGATTTATCCTAATTTTAATGAACCTTTTCTTTTAACAACTGATGCCAGTGGTTATTCAATAGGATCTGTGTTATCTCAAGGACCAATAGGAAAAGATTTGCCTATTGCATACGCCTCAAGAACTTTAAATAATACGGAACAAAAATATTCTGTCATTGAAAGAGAACTTTTAGCCATTCTATGGTCAGTCAAACATTTCAGACCATATTTATACGGAAGAAAATTTAAATTAATCACAGAGCATCGTCCTTTGACTTGGTTATTCTCAATTAAAGATCCTAGAAGTCGTTTAGCCAGATGGAGATTAAAACTGGAAGAATATGATTATGAAATAATCTATAAACCAGGAAAAATTAACAAAAATGCAGATGCCCTTTCTAGAATAAGAATTGAAGAAAACATAAACGAAATATATCACTCAGTAATGTTTCAAAAGCAAATTAATGAAGAAAATATTAAAATTTTATATGGAAACTTATTTGATGCACCTCAAAATTTTTCATTAGCACATTGTGTATCAAAAGATTTAAAAATGAAAAAAGGAATTGCAAAAGAATTCAAAGAAAGATTTGATAATGTAGATTATTTAAAAGAACAAAATAAACAAATTGGTGAAATAGCAACTTTACAACTATCCAACAGAACTATTTACTATTTAGTTACAAAAGAATTATACTATCAAAAGCCAACATATGATACAATTTATCAAATTTTGCAAAACCTAAAAAATATTCTTCTGCAAAATAATGAGAAATATTTAGCTATACCCAAAATAGCATGTGGTTTAGACTCACTCGATTGGAACGTTATATTGGCAATGATTAAAGCAACCTTTCAATCAACTGATATACAACTAAATATTTATATTTTACCAGACAAAAGATCTGTTTTAATCAATGCCCCTACAGAGGATGAGAATTCCAATGAATCAGAAAATATAGTTGAAAATGAACTAGCTTTAATGTCTCCTCGAACTTTGGAAAATGAATTTAAGAGATTTCACAATTTATATCAAACAACATCGTTAATTGATTATTCAAAGATTAGATATACAAATGATCAACTATTGGATAAAAAACACAAAAATATTATAATCATTTTTCAACAAGATAATTTAAAAGAAAAACATCATAATATAATAAGTGACATATTGGATGAAGAGCTTAACTTTGATTTGAATAAAATTAATATTTATTCTTCAAAAACAGTTAATAAACGAAAGTATTTTATAATTCCAGTACCGTATGTTGAGGAAGAAGCCAATTTAACTCTTTTCGAAATTTTATGTAGATGTCAAAATGACATTGATATCTCCAAAACATACTATGTTGAAAATAATGTAGATTTACCAATTTTAGAAATGCTCTGTTTTGTCTTTGCTGAAAAAGATTTAAATTTGTCAAGACATAGTTACTGAGCCAGTAGAAGATCAAATACAAATAATAATTGATCAATATCATTCCGGAAAAAAGAATTTTCATAGGGGAATTAATGAAACAATCAGGAGAATTAAAGAAAAATATAATTGGAAACATTTAACCAAAGATGTTGAAGAATTTAAAAACTAATGCGAAATATGTCAAAGAAATAAAATTTTAAGGAAAAATTTGAACAATCCACTTGTGATTACTGAAACTCCAAAAACACTATTTGAAAGAATTAATCTAGATATTTTAGAAATTCCAGAAAGAAATTTGGTTTTAACAGTAAGAGACGAATTGACAAAATTCATTTAAACTTATCCATTAAATGATAAAACTGCAAAATCAATTGTTAATACACTATTTTTTTTTTTTCAACATTATGGAACTCCTTTAAGAATCCATACGGATTAAGGTAGAGAATTTAATAATCAGCTTTTAAAAGACTTATGTAAGATGTACGATATCAAACTAACTTTTTCAAGTACAGGACATCCACAATCAAATAGAAGTTTAGAAAGATTTCATGCAACATTATTAGAAATGATCAGAGTTTGTAAAACAGAAAGTCCTGAAGAACATCCACTACAATTGTTACCATTTACTGTCATTTGTTATAACAATTCAACATGTAAAACTCATAGATTTACACCGTACGAGTTAGTTTTTGGACATACAGCAGCAAGACCTCCAGAAACTCTTTACAATGAAGAAGAACTTATTTCCAAATATCTCAGAGATTTAAATGCAAGGATCAAACATTATTATCGAATTGCTAGATCAAGAACAAAACTGTCAAAACAAAAAGCTAAAGAAAGATTCGATAAACACGTAACTCCAAATCATGAATTTAAAGTAGGCGATAGAGTTTTCGTGAATGAAACTCAAATTACTGGAAAATTATCACCTACATTTAATGGACCGTTTAAAATTAAAGCAATTTCAAATAATTCCGCAACTGTTTATAATCCAATAACTAAACAAACTTCAAAATATAATTTTGATCTTTTAAAACTTTGTCATAAACCCGATTCAGACTCTGATTCTGACTGAAACTTTTCCTTGTTTCAGATTACTCGTTTTCCTTATCGGATGGGGAAAAGGACAATACAAAATCGATGAAATAAATAATACCGTAGGTGTTTATTTTCATAAAGAACTTAGTAAAAAGGTATCCAATGATAAATGGATCTTATTAGTTTATAAAAATATTAAAGCTTTGCAAGATGCTTTTATTAGTAATAATGTTATTTTAGAAATATTAAAATGATCCACTTAGATATAAGACCACACGTGTCACTTTTATTTCAAATTTCCAATGATATAACCAATAAATTTAATGAAATCTATTCAGACATGCCTTACACACCAGAATAACAAGTATTATCCTTCCTAATGAATTAACTAATGCTTTAAAACAAATTGCCCAAAATTTACATACAAATAATTTACCGGTAGCACCCATGGACGACAGAATTGCAACATACTTAGATATTATTGATTTGAATGCTTATATTACAAATGAAATACTTGTTTTTGTCTTGGACATACCATTAAGGTCACTCATCGTCAAGCAAACTTTACAGGTAGCGAAGCCTAACTCTTATTTTCTATTTTTTGGTTATAATTTTTGACATGTTTTCCTCGTTTTCGCATTGGCGGTTCGTTGTTATTTTAAAAATGTGGTTTTAACACAGTCTAAAGATCTATTTATTAATGATACAGTTTCAAAATAGTTTGCAGCATAACTTTTTAATTCTAATTACATGAATATATATAGTTTAGGTACCTTCATACTGTGTAAAACAACATCTTCAAAATAAAACAGAACCGCCAATGCGAAACCGAGGAAAACATGTCAAAAATAATAACCAAAAAATAAAAAGCCTGACGTTAGCTTCGCTACCTGTAAAGCTTGCTTGATGATGAGTGACCTTACATACCATTGGTTCGACCAGAATGGTATTCCGTTTTCCGATTGTACCCAATACCAATTTATGATAATCGAACTATGTTACATCATATTTTGCCTGTTAGTAAGAAATATATTGCTAAAGATAATGATGATGATTTCTATTGATTGAAATTGACACTTGTAGGGTTTGGGCTATAAAATGAAAATTTGTAAAAATTTATATCCTCTTCCGATTGATAGCAATTCAACTTTTCCAAAAACCTGTGAGTTAGTTTTGATTTTAGCAGAAGATTATAATATTCAAATTTTACAAAATAATGTTTGGCTAATAAGTGTAACAAATCAACTTCCAATTACAATAAAATGTAACACTGATACTATTTCGAAAATTGTAACAAAAAATTTAATTTTGTCTTTAAAACCATATTGCTCAGCTTTTGTAGGATCAACTAAAATCCAAGCCAATCAATTACAAACACTTGATTTAAGTTATAATTATTCAAATTTTATTCAAATTCCTTTCAATTGTGCGAAAAATATCCAGAAAAACTTAGAAATCTTCCTAGGATAAAACCTTTAAAAATAACAAAACTAAATTTGGAAGATTTGGAAATTGTTAAACATAAATTAGATCAAGTGAAAAATATCATTCATCTTGTATTGGCTTTGATTATAATTTTAGTTTTAATTTACCTTTATTGTAAATTAATTTAAAAATGGAAGAGCTAAAAATGTAAGTATAGGCATCGAAAATAATACTGATAATAATGATTTTCCACCATCACCAAATATATCAAGTTTAGGCAAAAGATTTTCAATAGCTAGGCGCAGGCCATCAATAAGAGCCAATCGAAGATATTGAATTAAATACTAATGTATTAAGAAAATCTTATGTCTAATTGTATTTTGTAATATTAGGATTTTTTTTAAATTTTGTTAGTAAAAATTACTGCATTGTATAGCACTAACTTTTTAAATTGCGCGGGAGTTGTTATATTAAAAATATGCGTAGGCGTATTTACTTAATGCATAGTTTCTAGAATAAGTTAAGACGTAGTACCATAATTGCACAATATTGCTATTGTTTTCAAGATCATATAAAAGTCATTTGATAAACATGTTTACTTCCATATTCTTCGGGAACCCAGGCGAAGCTGTGTCAGCACTCTTATAACTATAAGTAGGCTAGCAGGTAAACAACGTCTCTTAGGTTTGACTTAGCATCTAAACAGTTCACATCTAACTTTAAAGTTGTCTTATTTGTAAAAGTGATGTTATTTTTTTTTTAAAAGCTCGCATCTAAAATATATATTGTTAAAAGTTTTAAAATGTTCCGTTTAAAATATGTTAAGACAATACCAATACATAAGACAAAGTAACAAGATAACAAAAACCAAGGATAAAAAAAAATAAAAAACAGCAACCTACTATATTATTTAAAAGTTCTGTCGAAGTTTTCTATCAACAATTTGTTTAAATTTTCTTAAATTAGTCGTATCTATGTCAATATCCGAAGCGTACAAATAAAAAATTGAACACATTTTATATAAATTAGTTCTTGGAAAAGCCAAATAAAAAGTGTTTGTATCACGTGAGTTAATTATATTAATTGCAAATGGTAACTGGCTAAGAATATCAGGACTATCAATATCACCCTTTACTAACTTAAACATGTTGCACGAAATTATTTTAGATCTCCGTTTTTCCAAAGAAAGTCTATCAAAAACACCCAATAGATATGTATTATCACAGCCTCTTTGTGGGTAAGACCCATACTTTCTGAAATACAGGCATTTTAAAAATTTTCTTTGGACTCTCTCAATAATTGTAGTCCATACATTGTATTGAGGAGACCATACTCCAATACAGGCAAAACCAAGCTATCAAAAAGATGCAAACTTGTTTCAATTTGAAAATCCTTGGTGTTTCTTGCAACAAAGCCTGCAATTTTTTGGGCATTTTTAACTTTTGCAATGTGATTAGTGATTATCCAAAATCACACCTAAATCCTTTTGGTTATCGACTATGTGTAGTCTAAATGGTATGGATTCCTATTTAAAGTAAATAATATACACATACACTTACTTACATTAAGATTAAAGCTATTAGTTGAGCACCAATTAGCTATATGATGAGAAAGTTAACCGAAGAATACCAAAAGTGGGGTCTAACAGTGAACATGGATAAGACACAGTACTTATGTATTGGAAGCGAATCAAGTGAGACAATGGACAAACAATAGTGAAAAGGACACTGTTGTATGGAATAGAGACTTGTCGCATAACAGAAAAATACAAAGCAAAAATGGAAATCAAGCAAAATTCTAATAGGTACTTTACAAAATATGTTTATTTAAAAAAATATATAAGTAAACATGTGAACAACGGTGAATTTCCAGCTCTGTTGAAAAAATCATTTGTTGTACCCATTTTTAAATCTGGGGACAAAGGAAATGTCAATAATTATCGTCCTATTAGTATTCTTTCGACTCTTCGTAAATTATTTGAACATTGTGTTGAGGTAAAACTTAAGGGATTTTTCGAGAAAATTACAACATCAAAACAACATGGTTTCTCCTCTGGTCGTTCTGTTGACACAAATCTCTACTTGTATACAAACTTTATTTCTACTGCAATGGTCGAAGGTGCTGAGGTCCATGCTATTTACATGGACTTCAGCAAAGCCTTTGACAGAGTGAACCATGGTGTTTTGATGTCAAAATTAAAAAAGTATGGTATCAGTGGTCCATTATGGAAATGGATAAAATCTTATTTATATTAAAAACAACTATTGTGAGATCTCATCGAAGGATGGCTATGAGGATTTGCACATCGACCACCAGAACATTCAGTGTCTGAGAACATCAGTGTCGGAACTGGAAGCACACCTGTCAATGCTACATAACACTCAAGACATACTCTGTATAAGTGAGCATTGGATGAAACCAAATGAAGTAGCATTTACCAAAATTGATGAATACCAACTATTATCATGCTTTGCAAGAAATTACAGTAGACGAGGCGGAACATGTGTGTTTGTGAGAAATGACATTGATGATTTTCGGAGGCTGGACTTTTTTAATGACTATAATATTGAAGGAGTTTTTGAGATGTCTGTGATAGTCAGCGAAGAAAGGAAATTAATAATAGGTTGTATTTATAGATCTTGCTTAGGGTTATTTAAACATTTCTATCAAATTTTTGAAATCATTATTAAACAAGGCTTTGAAAAATTTTAATCTTACAAAATTGTATGGGCAGGGGACTTCAACATAAACTTCCTCAAACAAAATAATAAATTAACTAGGGAAGAAATTGGGAACCGGGATGAGATGCTGGAATTGCTAGGAACCTTCAATTTCCAGCAAACAATTTTTGATCCTACAAGACCAAACAAATATAAAGAATCCTGTATTGACAACTTTTTTGTTAAATCAGACGATTTCTTTAAGAATAAATTAATAAAAAATGGCATTGGCGATCACCATGCTCAAATTATAACCATAAAAACAAACAAAAGCAGCAAAAAAACTACACCTTTACATTTTTCAGGTAGGATCTACTCTGAAAACAAAATCGCTCAATTTAAAGAGAAAATCTTTGACTGCACATGGGATTGTATTTATGGGGAACCAGATGTAGACTCTGCATACAGCATGCTTGCTGGCGTCTTTTCCTATTATCTTGATCTGATTTTTCCAGTCAAAACCAAAAAACACCAAAAAAGATCAAACAATGGTTGGATGACGGCAGGTCTCAGAACTTCCTTAAAAAATAAAAGAATTCTCTATGATTCTTATCTCTCTGGTATAGTAAGTAAACAACACTATAAAAAATTTGCAAAACTTTTAAAGAAAACTATCACTAATGCAAAAAAATTAGCACATAAAACATCAATAAATAAATTCACAAAAACAAGAACAACAAACAAAAATATTTTTGAAAACTTTAGCCAAGAAGAATCCTCTTATTTTCTAAACCAAGTAAATGATTTTTTTTTAAACACATGCCTCGATATTAACGGGAAGTCAAAGGTGGACATAACAAAAAGCGTTCAAACATGCGAGCATAACTTCTCATTTCAAGAACTTACACCAGTAGAGATAGAGAAAGTAATAGGCAGTTTAAAAAATAAAAACTCATTTGGACTAGATGAAATACCGATCAAGCTACTAAAATCAGTTGCCTCTTTTATTTCACACCCACTGTCACATTATTAACCTCGCGTTTCAAACAGGGAAATTTCCTACAGCACTTAAATGTGCAATTGTTAAACCACTCTACAAAAATAAAGGAGGAAAAAGTGACCTGAATAACTACCGTCCAATTTCCTTACTTAACAATCTAAGCAAAATATTTGAAAAGGTGATTCACAAACAAGTAGTAGATTTCCTTGAAAAACAAAGCATCCTTACAAATAATCAAAATGGCTTTCGAAAGGGTAAATCAACTATTAGAGCAGTTTATCAGATTCTTGAGGATGTTATTGACTCTCTTAACAATAAAAAGGTAACAGCAACACTAAGCATTGACTTGTCGAAAGCTTTTGATAGTGTTGACCATCAAACCTTGTTAAAAAAGTTGGAACTTTGTGGCATTCGAAATGTTGAGAATAAATTAATTCAATCATACCTAAATGAGAGACAGCAGTGTGTGGAAGAGGTGACTAGCGATGGTCGGAAACTTCGGTCAGTTTTTAAAACAATAAAAAAAGGTGTGCCTCAGGGATCGGTGCTTGCCTCACTTCTATATATTTTATACACAAATGACATCACTAACATACTTAATAACAACATAATACTTTTTGCTGATGACAAAACAGTTCTGTACAAAAATGGGAATGAGCAACAAATTAAAACTGACATAAAAAAAGACCTATCAACTTTAGAAAATTGGTTTGAAGCAAATAATCTAATGTTAAATATAAATAAAACTCAAATAATACAATTTAAACCAAAAAAAAATCAGACAAACTGTGTATAGAGTATAGGGGAGAGCAGCTAGATGCGGAGGAAGAGGTTCTGCTACTTGGTGTCACAATTGACAAAAACTGAAACTGGGAGAGTCACATTGAGGGAATGGCGGCACAGATGAGTAAATATTGTTATGCATTAAGGCTGGTTACTGAGAATATTGGCCTTGGGGCAGCACTGACATCTTTCCATGCTTATGTGCAGTCAAGGGTTAGATATGGGGTGATTTTTTGGGGAAATTCAGTGGGTGCAGTTCGAATACTAAAAATACAGAAAAGATGTCTAAGAACTGTTCTAAAAATAAACATAAGACATAGTTGCAAAGAGCTCTTTATTAAACATAAAATACACACAATATACAACTTATATATTCTCGAATGTGTAAACTTTAAAATAAAAAATCCAGACCTGTTCCAACATCTAAAAAGAACTCATGAATATAATACCAGACTTAAAGAAAATCTAAACACTGATATACCTCATTTCTTGTACCTACAAAAAAACATTACTTTTAATATAGTAAAAATTTGGAACTGCCTGCCTTTAAATTTGAGAATACAGAACAACAGAACAATCAAACAAACATTGAAAATTTTTTTGCAAAAAAAATCTTATTATAGTTTACAGGAATTCTTAAATGATGAAGAAATAGCCACATTATATCCCTAGCAGGTAAACTAACTCAGCAACAAAATAAAACATTAAAAAATTCTGGGAGTTTTTAATGTAGAATTAAACAAATTAAACAAATAAATAATTAAATATATATATTTTTTTAAGGGGAACTGAAACGCAAAATATAATTGTTTGTGAAAAAAATAAAAGTACTTCGTTTTATACTCGATTGTGATAAGATTTGTGTTAGAATTTAGGTTTCTTCAAGTTCTACACCCTGATGGGTATCTGTATTAGAATTAGATTTTAATTAATTTTGATACTGTAACAGAACTAGTAATATATACATTTACATTTACAAGTCGGTCACAGCAAGTAAAGGTTGAAGGCTATCTGTCCAATATTTTTTTCGTCACATCGGGGGTTCCTCAGGGATCACATTTGGGCCCACCTTTGTTTAATATCTTTATAAATGACATCTGTTCTTTTTTGGAGGTTGCATACTATTAGATTTGGTGCAATTTACACCAAACAGTGCGTACAAAGCTGGCAACAGCGCACAAGCGCATGCCCAGCAAAATTTAATTAGAGGGAGTTTCCTGAAGTGGGATTCTGGCGCCAGTCTGCGTCCAGTATATTTCGTTCTAAAATAAAAATTGTCCTCATTTAACTTGAGTTGCCCCTTTGTTCGGCCATTTTGACTAGCACGCCGGAAAATTAAATTGTGATATCAAAGGGTAAAATAAAGCTATACAGTGTGATTATATTATAATTCCATTAAACCAATAGAAAGGTGCCCTGTGTGGATTCGAAACTATCTAACGACTTTTATTGCACATCCTTAACAACCTGGCTTATCAATACACTTCACATACCTATTATTTGCTGATGACTTGAAGATATATGCCAGAATTACCTCACAGCTGGACCAAATTAGAATCCAAAATGATTTAGATAAAATTGATAGGTGGTGTACTCTAAATGGTATGACACTGAACACTGCAAAGTGTCAAGTTATGCGATTTAGTAGACTAAGAAATAATTTCCTTCTTACCTACATGTTGGGCGGTAAAGTATTAAAAGAAATATCTGTTGTGAGGGATCTTGGAGTATATCTTGATTCAAAATTAACATTTTCCGAACATTATGAAAAGATCATAGGCCGGGCAAATAAAATGTTGGGTTTCATAAAGAGATCTTGCCAGGATTTTACAAATGTCAACAAACTAAAACTATTATTTATAAGTTTTGTAAGATCAATTCTTGAGTTTTCTAACATCATATGGTCACCATTCTTTAATATTTACATAGATCGACTCGAGAGTATCCAGCATAAATTTATTAAATTTGCATGTAATAAACTTAGTAGGAATGGCATTTTTCTCTCAGTGGAGGATACATATAAGGGTAAAATTCATATAAAAGGAGAATTTCGCTTTTAGAAATGAAAAAAAATTAAGTGCTTAATTTAGACAAAAATTTTTTATAATCGGTTTCTACAATGCTTTGACTTTATGGTGTTATACCAGCCAAGCTTAATTTATGACACATTATTTTTTATGTGACTTTTTGTTAAAAAAGTCACGAAAAAAAGTCATTCCGGTAACACTCATTTATTTTAAAATAATTCGTTGTTAACCTGTCAATTATGCTTAAAATGGTTTAAGGTAATCATATTTTAACATTACTTATCTAAAAATGTATGAAAGTAGCTACCTCGGTTTAAAAAATTTAATTTATTCGACATTTAATGGAGCTTTTTGCCTAAATTAATGATTTTTGACGACTTTTGTTGATTTCTTTTTTTATTTGAGCCTTTTAGCGGCATCCAGTTTACTTTAATTTTTAGTACATACCACTCTATAAAGAATTATTTTGTTTCGTACTCTTTATATGTAAAACTACAACAAAAAATAATTTTTTTCTGTTGTTACCGGAATGACTCATTTTGTTACCGGAATGACGATTTCAACTACTGATTTAAAGAACAATGAATATATTTGTTATAAGGTATCAAACGAAACTTAAATCTAATCTTATCTACTAGTTCTTTGGAAAAACATACCTACATTTTCTAAAAAAAACTTTTTTTTAAATCAACTAAAATCTAAAACCACTGATTCATACAAAAGAACTATGAATAGGTATTTAATTTAAAAAATGGACAAAACTTAAAAAAAAAACTAGTAATATTAGTTTTATTTCTAATATTAAAACTTATTTTTTTAATGAGCATGAAGGACAAAGGAAAATTTCACCAAATTTATTGATATTGTGCTTAAGAATGCATTTGAGGTGATATGTTCTGATACAGCCTTGGCATTTTCGTCCTTCGTTTTGTACATTTAGATTTCGCGTACACGTGTAGCAAAGACCAAGCGTAACTTTGATATTCTTCTCAAAAGTTGGGTAAGTTGATTCCTTAACCGAGGTAAAAGGTTGACCTATTTCAATTTGTTAAGGAGAGATACTTTATGTTTAAGAAATGAAAATTATCAAAGACAATTAATATAAAAGGATACCAGCAACGCCAACTAGCTTTATTTTGGAAGAGGTAGCTACAGTTTTTGCAACTGAACGAAGCTCTGAACTGAGATCTACACTATTAGAGGTCCCAGGCATAGATGATTCAAAATCAGGTTCTCTTTCTTTCGCAATATCTGTTACAAAAATTAAGAAAAGTTTCGGTTTCAAAACAAAGTCAAACGGTACAAATTTGATTAAAAGGATACTTTTATTTTTTACAGTCATTGTGACTACAGAGGGCTTCACACTATAATGAATGCAAGGTTCCTCAAATTTGCATGTAAAGCAGCTAAAACTCCTCAAAAACAGTTGATTTGCACTTTTTTTGCTCCACGTTACTTGATGTGTCGCCATAATATTTGGTACTTGAGAAATATTACTTGGTATTTCAAGTTTGGCAGCTCTTATTTCGTCATCCGAAACTTCCCAGATCTTGACAGAACTCTTTCCGAGCTCTCGTACAAAATCACCTGCACATACTATGTCATTTCCATGTAAGACAAATTTATCAGCAGTTCTTTTAAGAACTCCTCCGACGCCATCCATTGGTCCCTTGCCATGCCCACTTTTACTGAAGTTCCATGACAATGACTCGACATTCTTAAAATATTGAGGAATTTTCTTCATCATCATGAAACAGTTGTTCCTATTTTTGTATTGTGATGTGGGTCCATCAGACAAGAAATGTATTTTTGTAATGTTTGGAAAACAAATGGCCAGTTCCTTTAAAATGCCATCGAGGTGGGCCCATACTGCATGCGACTGATGGTCTAAGTTGTCGCTGACAGAACAGAAACATTGAGAATTCACAGGGGAATCATTTTCTACTCTGTAGTAGTAAATGCCAGTATGAAGGGAAATCTGCTTTTTGGACGCCCCAAAATGCATCGATTGAATTTCAGATTCGTATTTTGCAACATAATTTTCAGAAAAGTCTATCTGGATTAACAGTTCGTTTGGCTGTAAAAACTGTTTTAGTCTTTGCATTTCTCTTTGCTGGTGTCGCATAAAAAAAACATGTTTCATATACTGCGTCAACTGGCCTTGCAATAAATTGATGATATTTTTTGCAGTATCGTTTTTTTCTATTTTGACTGTTTTGCGAATAGACTTCACCTCGCCCTTGATTTCTTTGTTTTCGGTTTTTGATTCCCACTGCCTATACAATATTTTTTTTGTCAACTCTTCTCCTTTTGCTCGCAGTGGAATAAATTTTCCCTTACACTCTGGACAATTGCGAAGCATACATTCTATATTCTTATCATCGCAAACCACTGCTTTCAGAAGTTCATCCGGTTTTAGAATAGTTGTCACCTTAGCATTATAGAGTGATGTGCACAGCATCTCAATATTTGAATGCTTTGAGCAAGCGCAAGTGTCTCTATCACTTTGCTTTGGAATGACTACCCAAAACGGTTTGAACCTGCAAAAAGTTGTTTGTGATATTTTATAGGTGTCCTCATTTGCTAGATATTTCTTGTGTAAATTTGCTAGAGTGTCCAACAGAATGCGTTTTTGTTTTTTAATTTTATTTTTGGTAACAAAGTCTTTCTTTCCGGGACACATTTTTGAATTCTCATCCTTTTCAAAGAAATCTTGAACAGACTTTGCTACTTTTTGAATAATCTCATGATTACGTTTTTTTCTATCGTACTGAGATTCGTTCGATTTCTGGTGCATTTTATAGGATAATATTTTTTTTGTCTGTCCTACCAGGCGGTACTTTTTTATTATCTTTCCGGAAACAAATTTCTTCAAAAGATTTTTGTCATTGTGACCCACTGCTTTCTTGGAATTCTGTTCTAACTGGTCTTTTATCACTTCTCCAAAAAGTAAAGATTTTTTAACGGATGGAGGAACTTCAATGCCCGCAATCATTTTAGTCACTTTTGTGGCAGGACTGTCAATGTCAGCTATTATATTGTCTGATTTTGTGTTATTTCGACGTTTCTCTCTCTCCAGTCTTTTTCTACTTTTATTCAACATTTTATTTAATATTTGAATTTTTTCTTGTGCCTTTTTCAATTTTCTATAACAAGAAGCTTTATCTTTTTTAATTCTTTGACGTCCAACAGACTTCTGCCTTGAAGATATTTTTTTCTTTTTTAATTTATTCATTAAATCGAAATCGTCTTTTTGGTAAACTTCTTGATTCTGTTGAATGTCCATTGATTCATCTTCACTGGTTGGAGGAGAATTTTCTTTTAAAATTTCCTCTGTTCTAGTTTGCAATTTCAACTTGTCTCTGTATCTTTTGCTGTTTTTTTTCCATCTTTTTCTTAGTGATTTTTGATCTTTTGGGGTTCGATCTTTAATAGACTTGGCCAATCCTTGTTCTTTCTCTTTTTGGTACCTCTCACGATCTTTCCTTCTTTTTTCATTAAGCTGGTCTTCTGTTAATTTTGCTCTATGTTTTTGCACTCTTTTCCTCACTTTTTCCCTATTTATGTTATCCTTGTTTTTCTTACTTGGTGTAGGTTTTTTAGTTTTTCCTTTAAACTTCTGTGTTTTTTTGATATTTTCATCGACTTCTTGAATCTGATTATTACCATTATTCTGAGGATATAAAGAATGGATATTTTTTTTTTCAACAG
This sequence comes from Aspidapion aeneum, assembly GCA_963576565.1. Taxonomy (NCBI): domain Eukaryota; kingdom Metazoa; phylum Arthropoda; class Insecta; order Coleoptera; family Brentidae; genus Aspidapion; species Aspidapion aeneum. Next base: position 9,636,910 of record OY755046.1, read on the forward strand.
TTTTATCCTTAGGTTTGGGCTCATGGTCAACAAACTTTTTGTCAGACTCGTCACTTGTTGAATGTGATGGTGACGACATAACATATTTTGTGGTTTTCGGCTGTTTTTGGTTTCTAGCAGGTTTTTTTTCAGGTGTTATCTCGCACTCATAAATCTGGTATTGTTTAGGTTCTTCGCGTGACGTAGAAGGCTGTGATAGCACCGCAGATTTTGCAATTTTCTTTGCTTCCTTTTTTTCTTTTTTCATTTTTATATTTTTCTCGTAGGCTTCATTTTTTTCGCGTGTCAGTTTTTCTTTAAAATCTTTTAACTTTTTGCTATCCATTTTACATCTATAAGAAATACAAGAGGGGAGGTTTTAAGTGAACTGGTACTTTTGCGCTCGCATTTTACGCCAGAGGCAGAGGTGCAAACTCAATCTTTTGTATGAAATAAAACACCACAGAAACCCAATCCCAATTTCACTGAGTAAAGAAGCTGTTATAAGTTTTAAAAAATGAAGGGAAAAAAGTACCTTAACCTTTGGAGAAAAAAAAGCATCATTCCGGTAACCAAGCATCATTCCGGTAACGAAAAACGAAATGAGAAATGTTACCGGAATGATGTTACCGGAATGATGAAATTTTAAATTTTTGAACATGGCAACCTCTAGTATTAAAGTAAGCAAACAAAATTTTGAGGTTATGTAGTAGGCATGTAACACTATCAGAAAAATGCTCTTTATTTGGGTTTATTGTCATGAAAACCCACAAACATGGTGTTACCGGAATGGCAAATAATAAGGGTACGCGCAAAATTTAGCGTATTTATTGTTTTATTTAAAAAAACTCACCAAAATTAGAAAAAAAACACCACCACGATATCACACAACATTCACATGCGGATACTCTCCATATACTAAGGATCGAATAATTTGCGTCGGTAATACAGATTTCTTGTTTTGAAAGTTAGGTTACCGGAATGATGCAGGACCCTTAGGACACCACTTTTGAGCTGATAATAATTACGCTGATGAAAGTATAAATTTTATTGGGTTGTAAACCACAAATCTGTGAATTGCTCTTTCTAAGACTATTTTTATAACGATGATTCGCTGAACGGGTTTGCAATTATCTACGTTGAAAGTTGAAATTTCGAGTTTGTGACAGTTACCGGAATGACAATTTGATGGTTTAAAATTTAAAAAAAAAATATTTCTAATTTCTTAAGAGCCAAACAAAAAAAAATGGATCTCAAAATAACTTTTTACTTTTACGTACTTTTGGATTTACTTGATTATATGCCATACATTGCCAGCTATGGTCGCGGATATCAAATTCTCCTTTTATATGGATTTTACCCATAAGTATGTGCAATTAAATGTTCTGAAGGACAGGAGGGAGTATTATGACGTATGTTTTGCTTTTAATATTATTAATAATTTTATATGTAGTTCAGAATATCTTTCCATCTTACAATTTCATGTTCCAGGTTACATAACTCGTAATACTCCACTGCTACATGTCGCACATTGTCATACTTATTATTTTATGTTTAATCCAGTTAATAGAATTAGCAGAAATGTTAACAAATTTTGTAGTCAACTTGATTTCTTTACCATTTCAAAAGATAGGTTCAAGACCTCTGCCAAGAAGGTAATTCTAGGTTAAGAAATTTTTGTACTTATCTAATTCTTGTAAATGTAAATACGTAAATAAATAAATAAAAAAAATTAGCTGGGGTAAATGTAATCGCTGATTACATTTGCCCCAGCCTCTGATGTTTGTTTAAAATTTTTGTTTAAACTGTATTTTATTTTCTTTCAGATCCTAAGTGAATAAAAGTGAAGAAGCACTGTAGAAAAACTATTGTGACTTAGTGATGAACATTAAAGTGAATGTCAAAACAGTGAAAAAACTTTAAAAAAATTAGTGAAAACTGAGCAAAAACATTTAGTAGGTACCTAGTGTAGTTTTTGGTAGACATTACAATGGTGAGAAATTATAAAAGGAAAAAAGCAGAAGCATCTTACACGACAGGACAATTGAAAGAAGTACTTAAGTACATCGAACAAGGTGTTATAAGTATTCGACGTGCTTCAGCAAGATACAAAATCCCCTTTTCCACCCTACAAAAACATTTGCGGGGTACTAGAGGTCAAAAAAGTACCTCTCAAGGAAGGCCCACATCTATTTCATTAGAAGATGAAGTAATTTTATCCAATGGCATTAAAACCTTGGAAAAGTGGGGTTGGGGGTTAAGCAGGAAAGATGTTCTTGAATTGGTGGGAAGGTACGTTCAGTTAAATAAGATAAAGACACCATTTAAAGACGGCATACCTGGGGAGGATTGGTTCCTAGGCTTCAAAAAACGGAACAACCTTTCCTTAAAAAAACCGCAACAACTGGAATATGCCAGAAAAAAAGCATTTAATACTTTAATATTTTGGAAGAAACGTTGAACAGCAAACAATTTCATGACAAGCCTCAACAAATCTATAATATTGACGAGACCAGCTTCACAATTGATCCTAGCAAGACTAAAGTTCTAGGACAAAAAAACGCTCCATCTTCAAGGATTACATCTGGGCCAGGTCGAGAAAGTACGACAGTTCTTATGGGTGGAAATGCAAATGGGGACAAATTACCCCCTTTAATCATTTTTAAAGGCAAAAATGTATGGGATACTTGGGTGGCTCCAGAAGAAACCACTTTTCCTGGTACTTCTTACGCGGCGTCTCCAAATGGTTGGATGGAGACTGACATTTTTGTTAATTATTTCCTGAAAACATTCATTCCTCATGTGGGTCGTGAGAGGCCAGTTCTGCTTTTGTATGATGGACACTCAACCCATTTAGACATGAAAGTGGTTAATGCAGCCATTGAAAATGACATAACAATAATCAAACTGCCGCCACATTCCAGTCACTTATTGCAGCCCATGGATTTAGCAGTTTTTAAGAGTCTGAAGACGCGGTGGGATGCTAAGTTAACAGAATATCAGCGCAAACATACTGGCCAAAAGATACCCAAAAAGGAATTCTCAATACTTGTTTCCACAATTTGGCGAGAAACTCCACCAGATTTATTGGTTTCTGGTTTCCGTAAGGGAGGTATTCACCCATTCAATAGATTAGTAATAGACAGAACAAAATATGATCCTGAAGCTTTACGTAGGTATGAGGAACAATTAAGAACTGCTAATCTGAACAACACTCCATCCATTGCTGGAAGAAATGAATTGACTAGTAACAGTGGTACCAGCATCCAGAAAGAAATACCACCTAAACCTGTAGAAACAAAGAAATCATTTGAGTCTCTATTGCTAGATACTGTTCGACAGTCACCTAGGCCACATGAAAAAGAAAAGAGAAAGAGAGTTGCTGCAGGTGCAGAGATTATCACATCAAAAGAAACCATAGAAAAAAAGAAAAAAGAACAAGAAGAAAAGGCAGAAGCACAAAAACTTAAAGAAGATGCCAAGAAAGCAAAAAAACTGACAAAGAGCGAGAAGCTTAAGATGATTAAAAGGAAACATAAATATGTTATTACATCCAGCTCATCAAGCGAAGATGAAGCTGAAATTATCAGTGGTGAATCAGAAGACGAAGATTTTGCAGGATTTTCAAAAAGGTTGCAGGAGGAAGAACAGGTTTTAAAAGATGAATCACTTGAAAAATGCAAAAAAATTGAAGTTAGAGGTTGGGTTCTAGTAAAATTCAAAGGAAAAAAAGACATTATTTGCTATGTTGGTCAAATAACTGCATTTGATGAAGATTCCCAACCTGTTGTGATGTTCCTGAAGAAATCTGACCGAGATGCTAAGCTTTCAGTTTTTCATTGGCCGGAGCAAATTGACCACCACTCAGTACCTGCATCGGATATAGAACATGTTTTGCCAGAACCAACATTGGGACGTAGAGGAGAACTTATTTTTCCCATGTCATTTGACTCTTATAATGTTAAATAAATAAAAAAACTTATTTTTTCCATGTCATTTGACTCTTATAATGTTTAATAAATAAAAACTATCAAAAATTATTTTCAAACAATTTTTTAATTCCTAAACATGTTCCACAAAAAAGTTTGTAGTTTGCTTGTTATTTACGGTATCAACTTGATTTTTTTTTTGTTGAAATCAGATTTTCCGATACTATATTACACAAACCCCCAACGCAGTAACACGTCAAGAATATAGCAGCCGTAAGCTGTGATTACATTTGCCCCAGATGCCGGGGCAAGTGTAACCGGCAAACATGGTCCAATATTTTTATTTATTAAAAAAAAACCTTTAGGATCAAAAAAATAATTTTATATGCAATCCTTTAATAACTAACGAAGCAATATTCTCCAAAAAAATGAGCCTTGTGCCACAATTGGTTCTCTGGTTATTTCAGTATAAAGTTGAGGTATCGTTTTTTTGATTACACTTACCCCACTTCACAAAAAAAAAACTTGCAAAATCAAAATATGTTTTTTCCTTGTCACCATATGTTTTTCCATAAACTATAATACATAGGGCTTAAGTACAGTCAAACCCAAGGCTCATCAGCTCACAACAGTATACAACAGGGCCAGAGAGGACATGACAGGACCCAATATTTGCTGTTCTATTAGTATTGTTATTATTACTTTTATTACTGTTTTTTTGTAACAATATTCGCTCAATTATGTATCTAAAAGTTTATGCAGATAAATGTGTACTCTACTCTACAATAGCACATAACAGGACCCATCAGGACTCAAGTTTTTTTGAGAGAAATTAAAAGCAATCTGAGAGAACTTTTTGGTTTCTTTTTGTGGTCATCAAAGTCAACAAATTTAATTTTGGCTAAACAGGTTTTTTTAGGTTTGGATATTGACATTTTTTGTCATCTAGGTATTTTTTGATGCCATAAAGAAAATCTTTTGGTAATAAGTTCAGTACTGTAGAAATTTCACAACAGGACTTGTAATAGGACTCGAGAGGACTTAAGTCCTGTTAGATGCTGTACAAATTTTATGGTGTACAAGTTATAGTAAAATTCGAGTTTTAGATGTCAAATTAAAATATTTCAATTTCCACTCTTTTAATTCAGCTCTTAGAGCACTTATCACTGCCTTGCTTTGATAGTGGCATAACTGGAAATGATAATTTTCAGGAAACATTTTTTACAAATCATGGCAAAGGCAAATATTTATATATTTTTGCTGTTTTAATTAAATCAATCAATACTCATGCTTGAAATAGACAATAAGGAAAATTTTGTGGTAAAAATATATATTCAATACAATGAGAAGTTAGGTTTTACAGAAAATGCAAAACTCATTTTTTTAGTTGTGCCACTATCAAAGCAAAGCAGTGTTATCCACTTTCTGCTGCTGATCGTGATAGTTCATTAGACAAGCTTATATATACACACTGTGCTCTTGGGCTCTCGCTACTTACCCATTATTAGCACCACATTCTGAAAACTCTTCTTCATAGAAAACCTCTTCTTTAACTTTGATTTTGTCTGAACTAGATGTTAGAAGACTTATTCTTTCATCCCACTTGATATATTCAGGTTGATCAACATAATCTGAGGATGTTTCCTTTTTAATATCTGAACTTAAAAGGTCAGAAGCCTGGTTACCTTGGTCATTAAACATATCTTCAGGAGTGTTAGCCGAGAAGTGCTCTTCTCTGTTAGTCAGCAGGTGGAAATCGTTTTCTAGTGGTAATTTTGTAAAAAGGGATTCCTTTGAGAGGGTTGTTTCTTTCGACATCTTTATTTGCTTTTTCTAATAATTTTTTTCTGTTTTTGTTGTGTTTAGAAGCCATTAACCAAACCGGCAACAAAATGGCGGCGAAGACGTACGTGGAGATAGTTCAAGCGAACAGACCAGCTCTATTCCGGGTAGCGCATTGGGCTAGAAAATGAAATCCGCTTAATTGAAAGTACTCTAGACTGAACAGGGACCCAATTCTTGAACCACTCGGATTTTTTGTCGTATACGAGTAAAATTTGAATGGTAGTTTCGAGTGCTTGGAAAAATAGCTATTCTTGAATGCCACTCGAACGCCAATTCCGTGTACGACTTTTTTTTCGACTACACTACTTGGCAACGCTGCTTTCGTATAATTTTGACCAAACTAACGCCGGTATGTGCGCCTAAACTTGCCGCGATGAAGTAAGGTTGACAGTAGGTTGATATTACATCTTTTGTTTTTGTAATTTTTTTTTTAAAGAGTGATTTATTTTTACGATATGTTTTTTTTAGAACAAGAAGCTGTGTTTTATTTTGGTAACAGCAATGATTGTGTAATCATTGGTAACGGTAAGTACCAAATTATAGTAATGGAAATTTGGGGCCTAGGGGCATCTAACCTCTTTAAAGTGTGGAAATTTGGGGGTAAAATTCGCAGTTGAATTTAGAGACTGCTTAAAAGAAAACAAATAAACTTCATAAGTATTCTAAGAGGGTCTTGAACTTGAGGCTTTGTTTATAATGAGTGGCCAGTGTTTGACGAACTTGCATACTTCATGCTTTGACAAAAATTGTACAAGTGTTAAGTAACATAGGGGTTTTTACTGAAACATTTGGAGTTTGCATTTTGTCTGTAGTATAGAAACAATTTAATTTTTTGCTCCCAGTGTTTTTTCTCAGTTTCTTTTTGAGTAGAACAGTTTTGCCTTTTAGGCCGATAAGCATAATAAACATTTCAAGTAAAAGTTGACAAAATCAGTATTTGAATGTCTTTACATGTCAATTAACTGCAAAAAAAATTAAAACTGTTATAGACTAAAGCAGCCCTAATATAATCAGTATGATTTGATTTGAATATGTACATTATTTTTGTAGATGTCTTTGTTTTTCAAAAGTTATAAACAAGGACGTATATAAAAATCTTGCCAGTAATACAGATCCAGTGAGGTCTGCTGTGGTACACTCAATGAAAAAACTTATTGTTACAGGTTTCTCATAGAAGACATGAAGATCTTTATTGAGGTGTGAAGCAGTTTTTGCCCAGCAGTCCTGTTGCAATGATGATTCTACTAGAAATACTGATGCATTTGGTGATCTATTAACTTTTAAAGAACTTTTTTAAATAAATTATAAGTAAAATAAAGTTTATTGTAGTTTTATTGTAAAAAAGATTATACAACTTCTTACATAAAAGCTTATACAGTGAGAATGAGCAAGTTGGAATACATTTTCTAGCAGGTTAAATTAAAAATTTTTTGAATAAACCATAATCATGCCTACTGAGATTTTTATTAAGCAATATTTTTGATGAATTTTTTTGGACAGAACCCCAGAAAGGGGTCCAACAAGATAAAACTTGTGGCACCTTGTTGGAAAGCCTATTGAAAAAGAAAAATTATAGTTCACTTTTTTTTGGAAATCTGTCAAATTAAAAAAAAATAATTTTTTATTAGTTTTTCAACAAAGTGCTACAAGTTGAGTCTACCAGTTACAAAAAAAATTTTGGTATTACTGGACCTCTTGTCAGGGGTCCACCACCTATATTTTAATAAAACTATAGGTTTTACTTTAAATGACACTTATATTCTCTAAAAATTACAAAAAAATAGAAATAATTTTCTTTTTGTTAATTTAAAAAAATTATTTGATACCCTTTCTAACAAGGTGCCTTAAGTGGGGTCATTCCATCTTAAAAAATAAGTTGTATGCTAGTGGACCCCTTTGTTCTCTTGGGGTCTGTCCAAAAAATATTCTGTAAAAATATTGCCGGTTAAAAATCTCAGTTAACATGTGTGGATTTTTTCAAAAAACTTAAATTTAACCGACTAGCAAGTTTATTCCAACTGGCTTGTTCTCACACTGTAGTCATATTGCATAGCGTTTTTTAATGCACTTGACAGTTTTTATATTTTATATTTATTTTTGGCCAACATAGAAAAAGTCAGAAAAAATAGTGAATCTGATAAAAGTATAAGATTAGGTTTATTATTTACATCCAGGGGGGAATCAAGAGGTATCAATGCCCCACAAAATAGTTGATAAAGTGTGTTAACAGAGACACAAATAAGACAAAAAAATTGCACAATACTCAAATTTTTATTGAAACTTTTTAATCCCCCCGTCCCTCCCGAAAACGCTCTTTTATATATTTTTTCTTGAAAATGTGTTTTCTTTTTTAGAGCGTTCATTCATAAATTATTAACGCAAAAATTCAGGATTTTTCACTCCCCCCCAGTCGTAAGGCATTTCCAAGAAAAAAAGAAATAAAAAAAAACTGAGTGTCACAAGAGGCTATCCTCCTTCCACCTCTTTGCGTCCTCAAGCCCTTTTATTGCCAAATCGCGTCTTTTTTCACAAGACCTCCCAGTTTTTTTTAAATAAAGAAAAATTAAGCAAACACCAAAAAATATATTAAAGTAAACAAAAATGTTAGGTTAGATCACTCAGATTCGTATACAGAAATTGATAGCGATTTCGGCTTCACTGCTCTGAAATCACTCGCGGGCGTAGAGCGGTAACGTCACAAATCTCTCTCCGAGCACCCCGGGATTGATCTAAGATCGAGCGGGATTGCTCGCCTTCGGAGCTAGGGCGAACATGATTTTTCAAACACTTGATCGAAATTTCGTGGGTTTTGTAACCTGAACAAATAAAACATATTCTTGGTTTATAATTTTTTTATTAAAATTTTTTTGTTGCATTGTAGTATATGTATGTAAATTTTTTAAATGCAAAACACGGAAAACACCTATAAAACACACATATATCAAAGGTAGAAACAAATTAATCATATCTAAAAAGTGGGGTTATGTTTTTGTTTTGATCTGAAACGTTGCTCCGTCAAAAGAGATGGAGCAATTCAGAGCATCCGCTCGGAGATTTGCGGGCAATAGTCGAGCACGCAAATCTTTTTTAGGGCACTGCTCTTTTTTAAGTCGAACGCGTGCATCCGTTTCAGAGCAATTTTCGAGCACTCCAGGGCAGTTTTCGAGCAAAAGCCGAAATCGCTATGAGATTCGAGTGGACTTTACCACTCGACTGTATTTCCGAACGAAAAACTCGTATACGAGCTTTCAAGAATTCGAATGGTGATTATCCGTATACGTTTCGCCGAATCCGTAAACGGATTTATTTCAAGAATTGGGTCCCTGGTCTCCTCGACTGGTTAGTGAATTTGAAGGAGCGTTTGTATTCGAACCTGTTATAAAAATAGTCTTTTAATTTTGCGTTATCAGTTGCGCGCATTTGTCCGCGCGCTAATAATTGCGTGCAGCTGTCCGCGCCGAATTGGCTGCACGCTAATGGTTGCGCGCGCTATTGACCCAGCGTCATTTAAAAGACCCAACACAATTTGTTAGGTCATCAATACAGACCGTAAATTATTTACTTTAGTTGTGTCCCCTAATAGGGACATTTTGGGTCAGGTCAAATAACAGAAAATTTGACAGCTGTTACCGTTATTGTTACTAAGAATAACGGCAACATTTAGGGCAAAAAAGATAGATTTTGGAACACCACAAACGTTAATTTGGTAGTTTTACACACATTCAACTTTTTGTTTATTTATATTTGTTAATTTATTTTTATTAGATTTATGGCTTTTTACAAACCAAACTACAGAATTATAGTAAAAATTCGACTGCATTAAACAAAACAATACAAAACTAAACTTACCGTACATAACAAAAAAGGAGCAAGAAGCTGCTAATGCGCAGACTCAGTAATAACAATAACGGTTGTGTGTAAAATACGCGACCCAAAATGTCCCTAATAAGCCGTTTTTACCCTACGGGAGGTTTTTGAATGGCCAATAGCTTTTTTATTTATGAAAATGTCATGTTGATATAAATTGATTTTTTAAAATTTTTCCTAGAATCCTATCGCGTTTAGTTTTTGAGATATTACATATAATTGTTATATTTAATGAACGAAACAGGGTCCTAGACCTTATTTTTTGCAACGAAAAGTGTATATCTAAAGTAAATAAATCAATGGAGCCAGCAGTTCCTGAAGATTCGAGTCATCCAGCACTGAATTTCCTATTTGAAAAATCTAGATTTAGAAATATGCGGCGAAAAAGTGAAATCATACTTAACTACAAAAGAGCTGATTATGATGCGACCTTTCAAGAGCTGTCGATGCTTCATTGGGTCGTTATGTTTCAAAATAAAAATGCTCTATAGTGGATATTTCACTTGGTAACACGCACAACTTTAAAATTGCTCTTTTTAATTTCACCGGTTTGAGTTTGTACAAATACAACACGACATTTTGCATCAGGACCCAACACTATTATATAGAGTTACACGACCCAATTCCCACTAAAGAGGTGGAATTATTTGTCTTCTCGGATTCCTACCATTTCACCAATCTTTAAATTGTCCCGTTCTAGTTTCCACTTGTTCCGAGTTTGAAGTTCATTTAGGTATTCTTTTGACCATTGTTGCCAAAATTGTTAATACATTTTCTGTATTTGTTGGAAATGATCTAATCGATTCATTTTTACATCAACATAGTCTCCATCAGGTAGCGAAGTGAGTCTCTTGCCAATTAGGAAGTGACCGGGTGTTAAGGTATCCAAATTATTAGGATCAGGTGACATAGGAATAATAGGTCGGGAGTGTAAAACGGACTCTATTTGGGTTAAGAGTGTATACATGCCCTCAATTTTCAGTACACATTTGAGATGCCGTTTGCAGGACTTTACCGCTGCCTCCCATAATCCCCCAAAATTTGGAGAGTAGGCAGGTACGCACTGTTCGCCAATAAGTTGTTATCTTCAATTAGAAATTTTCTAAGTTCTTTAAGAACTGAATTGGCTCCAACAAAATATGTTTTTCCATTATCTAAAAAAACTCGATTTGGTTTACCTCTTCTTTGGCAGAAATCGTCTAAAACATGCAATAAATGCTGATGAAGTAAGACCAGTAACCAAATCCAAATGAGTGCTTTTTTATTTCTTATCATAACTGGACCAGCGTAGTCCACTCCAACTGCATAAAAAGGCTGTTTTGGATTTACGCGTAACTCAGGAAGTATACCCATGATCTGGTAAACTTTTCCGTGATTCGGATTTACTCTAAAACATTTGACACAGCTTCTTACAACTGACCTTGCCAAATTTCTGCGACCAATAATACAATATCATTCTCGAATAGAACTTAGTAAATACTAAGGGCAAGCGTGTAATAGCCTTTTGTGCTCGCGTAAAACTAAAAGTTGCAATAATATTTGATACTTTCTGTCATAGGTCAAATTAGAATTAGCCAATCTACCTCCCACCCTAAGGATACCAGAGGGGCCCAAAAAAGGATTTAAGGAAATTAGTTTGGAAGATTTCATGTTTTTATCATTTTCGCGTAAACATTTTATTTCATCACTGAAACATTCACGTTGAACTAACATAATTATTTTCATCAAAGCGGACTGTTTTTCATCAAAAGTTGGATTACCAGTATACCTAAGTTTATTTTTAGTAAAATCAAGAAACTTATTGACAAATCTGAGTATATATGCAACAACATTAAGTAAATGCCAATATTCTGAAAATCTAGACCAATGGATTACCATTATTTGATTAACATCACAAACAAAAACATTAGATTTAGCTTTAATCTCTGGCATTTCTGACAATATTTGAAAGTTTGACATTGGCCAGGTAGATACATCTTGGGAAAGCCAACTAGGACCAATTCCACCAAACAGTTTCATTTATCAAGTTTTCTGGTGAGCAACCACGAGATAATATATCAGCAGGGTTGTCCTCTGATCTAAGATGATACCAATTTTTTACAGATATCTTATTTTGTATCTGGGCAACTCTATTTGCAATATATGTTTGTAAAAGAGGTGGTGAAGTTGACAACCAACTTAAAACAACTGTAGAATCACACCAGAAAAACACATCATCAAAATATTTTTGTCATGGCATTTTGAATCTTATCAACCAATTGAGCAAGAACAACTGCTCCATTTAGTTGCAAGCGTGGTATTGATACAGTACGTAAAGGTGCTACCTTTTATTTTGCACCAAGAAGAGAAACATACATTTTAAACAGGAATCAAAAGCTTCAGCCGAAGCATCACAAAATGCATGGAGTTACATACTAACCGAATCTTTGCCAACCACTTCCCTGTCTATTTCAAAATCATTTAAAATAAAAAATTTATTGTGTAAACTTCGCCAATATGTATCATAATTTAATATCCCAGGAAACTTTCATATCCCTTCATATAGCTTCTGTAATAGTATTTTGACCAAAATGATACTTGGACTCAGTAGACCCAGTGGGTCAAATATCTTGGAAATGTCACTAATGGCATCGATCAGTTGCATTGCAAAGATAGTTAGCGGCTGGCATACCTTTTATAGGTCAATGGTCAAAATACTTTGGTCGAAACTAATACCTTCTCTAGCCATTGCTACGCGGGCTAGGAAGGTAACCAGATATTTGTTGGTCGTGGACAAGCCCCGGTTGCGTTTTTCAAAAGCCGAACTGTCCAGGCAATGCCCGGAATGTTGAAATCCCTCTAGAAAATACGCTCCGTTGAGAGCCGCCATAAATTCAATTTAAGGGGATTTCATCTTCTAAACTTCGTACGCTACCGGGAGTCATGGTGGATAGAATAGACCGGTGTTCGGATCTTATATATATATATATATATATATATATATATATATATATATTTGTAAACAAAAGTTAGATCTGATATGAACAACGGAACAACTAATATTTTTTGAATTTTTTGAAAACTAACTCCATTTTCCTACTGTTTTCTAGTACATCCCTATAAAATGTAATTTTCTAGACGTTTTGTCGGTAATTTTTTTTAGCCGCATTATTTTTTATTACACAAAACTTAAACAACAAGTCAAACTGAATGTGATCGTTTCGTATCAAAGGTGAACCGAGGACAATTGGTTAGTAAACAAAGAGGTAGGTCAGCGGATGATTTTTGACGCTGAACAAATTATTTTCTTCGAATTTTAATTTTTGTGAGAGAGAGAAATGAAGCGGACAAAAAAAAATAACGACCGGTATGTTTGAAAAATATTATTTTATAAGAATATACTAAAAAATAGTAGGAAAATTGCCTTAGTTTACAAAAAAATCAAAAAATATTAGTTGTTCATATCATATCTAACTTTTGTTTCTAAAAATCAGCTGGACCACCCGTGACGTGAATTCGACATATATTTATAAGATCCGAACACCGGTCTATTCTATCCACCGTGACCGGGAGTGTCTTCTCGGGACCGCCATTTTGTTCTCAGTTTACCCGGGGTAATGCTTGTTTATCTAACTCAATCTGTAGTTTCCTTTGGGTGCTTCATACAAAGAAGAGAAGAAAAAATTAAAGTAGATAGAAATGTCGAAAGAAAAAATAACCTCCTCAGAGGAACCTCATTTTACAAAATTGCTACTAGAAAAAGATTTCCATCTGCTGACTAACAATCCGGAAGATATGTTTAAAGAGCTAGATGATCAGGCTGCTGACCTTTTGTTTTTAAATTCACATATTAAAAATGAAACATCCCCAGATTATGTTTATCAACCTGAAAGCAGTTCTGGCAAAATTAAAGTTAAAGAAGAGTTTTCAGAAGGTGGTGCTGATAATTTGTAAGTAGGTATATAGTATGGGAAGAGTTGAATAGTTGTTTAAACAGCAGATACCTTCTTACTCTCCTTCTTAGTTAGTGAAAAAAGGTTTTCAAATAAGTTTTTTTTATTAAAAACACAAACTATCTTTACATCAACTGCAGTTACCTGTTGTCATGTCAAGATAATAACTACTTAGCAGGTGATGAAAATAAAGGTAAAGTTTGGTTCAGATTTCTCTAGTACTTGTGAGCAAAGATATGGGGTGCCACAAGGTAGTGTGCTATCCCCACTCCTATTTATTCTGTTTATTAATGACCTTGTAAGTTTTCTAGAAAGTTGTTGGTCCCCAGGGGATAAAATAAAAATCATTCTGTATGCCGATGATTCCACCATTGTCATATCATGTGAATCCCTACAAACTCTTATCGAAAAGTCCAATCTCATGCTTGATAAGTTTCATGAATGGTGTACTAGTAACAAACTGCTAGTCAATGAGAGCAAAACTAAATACATGGTGTTTCACAAGAGAAGGTTAGTACCAAACTTTGTCCTCTCCATGAATGGTGTAAATGTTGATAGGGTTGACAGTTATAAGTTCGTAGGATTACATATCAATAGCCAGCTTACCTGGACCTGTCATATTGACCATGTAGCTGGAAAACTCAACTCTGCATACTTTGCAATAGTTAATTTGAAAAACATATTAACAACAAAACAACTTTTAAATGTATATTATGCTTTGGTATACAGTCATCTGAAATACATGATTCTTTATTGTGGCCATAATGCGAAATTGGGAGGGTTTTTGTGCTTCAGAAACGAATCTTAAGGAAGATTTTTTCCTTGAGCCCTGTGGAATCATGTAGGCCTATATTTAAAAATCAAAAGCTCCTTACTATTTATGGCATTTTGATACTTGAGGAGGCTATGTTTGTAAGGAGAAACAAAAGCAAATTCCCAACAGTTTCAACAAGTCATAACTATAATACTAGGCAAACAAGTAAAATCTTGATTCCAAATTTTCATCTATCAGCTTTTAGGAAAAGTCCAAAATGTTTTGCTAGTTATGTATATAACAAAATTCCTAATGAAATAAATAATGTCACATCAGAAAAACAGTTCAAAAAAAGACTACAGAGCTACCTTATTGATAAATGTTTCTATAGCATTAATGACCTTTTTGATCATTGACTAGAGTTAAATGTAATATTATATAGTATTTTTTGCTGTAAAATTTGACATTGTATATACTTTTATAAGTCGATGTACAATAAAGAATTAAATTGAATTGAATTGAATTGACAAAGTTTGTCAGATGCTAAACTTTATTTCCAGAGGTAATTGTAGAAAATAGGTGTATGAGGGGTGGGACACTAGATTAGTATTTGATGTTTGTATTCAACAAATAAACAAAGGTGTTACTATGTGACTCAGCAGTCAATGCTTGCAATTGTAATTTTGGAACATACTCATTTGCATTTTTAAAGCACAGCTTATTTTTCATTGCTGTCCAACTCATAGCGCTGCTCAGTGGGCTCCCGGATCTGATTTTTGACCAAAATTAGAAAAATAGGTTTTGATGTTTGTTACTGCAATTTTCTTTAGTTTTATTTTATTTATAATTTATCTATTTCGCCTCAAAAATAATCAGCCATACAAATTCAAATTGTGGCACCTTGCGCCGTCCAAACAACGCGCGTGCTAAGGACATGAAATGACACATTCTGTCAAGCAAACAAACACGTCAACTCGTGAAAAATCATTCTCTTCTTTCGAAGACTAATTTTCTTTCGAAAATTAACTATTAAACATAAAAACCTTAGTTATTAAGTGCTACCATCCTCAATCCAAAGACTGAACGTGAGACTACTTCGAGAGCGGGCCCGCAAGCCGAGAAATAACCATCAAAAGGTAGGTGCCATTTTTTCTCTTGCTTTTGTATGGTTGCGCGATCAAGAAATATTAAATAAGAAAATTACACCTAAAGAAAGTTACAGTCCGCTATGAATTAAAGAAGAAAATCTATTCTCACTATCCATTACATTTTATGGACCTCCGAGCCGCATCTAGGCTATGAAAAAGCGTTTTTAAAAAATATTCTAATTTTTCTTGAACGCCATATTGGGCTTCATTCTTATTAAACGGAGCACAGTTTAGTTGTAGGTAATCGAGTTTCCTTGGATACCTACGTATGTGTGCGTGTGTGTGTGGCCTCCTAAATCTAAAATAAAAACTACAGGGTCAGTCTTGTTTACTACCTACTATCGATAAATTTAATGCATTTATTTATTCGGGAATTTTGTGTTTTCAAAATTTGATTTAATGCAAAAATAAAATACAAATCTTCTATCAAATATCGCCTTTCGGTTTCGCGTTTCCGCGATTTTAAACATATTTAGTGCGCTAAAGTGAAAAAAATAAAAGTGTTTAAATAAATCAAAATCCAAGTAACCAAATACAAAAAATCAAAAACTCAAAAACTGTTTTAAAATAGATACCTTTGTTTCAATAATTTAAAACCAAGTCAATACAACAAAAGATACTTAACAATCAAAATGAGGGATGCAGAATTAAAAACATTTACTAGAAAAAGAAAAATCGCTTTGACTAGGATCACTGAAATCTATACTTTGGCGGTAAAAGCCAAGGATGATGAAGCCGAGCGCCCTATCTTTCAAATTGCTTTTGAAACTTTGGAGGATCAATATTTTGAGTTTAAACATCTCCATAACGAATTGATGGGGTTGCTGACCGACGATAAAGATTTCGATACGGAAGATACAATTCGAAAAAATTGTGACACTTTTTATTTTCAAGCAAAAGCAATATTTTGTAAGTTATTTCCAATTCCAGGCACTTCTAGGCCGCAGTCCTCTGCGCCTACTCCCACCAGTCATAGTTTTGAAAGTTTTAAACCTTCAATTCCGGTTTTTACGGGCTCAATGCTAAAATGGCCGACTTTTCTAGATCTTTTTTCAAGTATAATAGACAAAAATCCTGCACTATCGAATGCCTCAAAATTTCGGTATTTAATTACTTTATTGCAGGGTGAACCATTAAATTTGGTAAAGTCGTTACCAGTTACTGATAGTAACTATTTAATTGCCTTTTCAAATCTACAAAAAAGGTACAACAATAAGCGCCTTTTAGCTACGTCATATTGGAATTCCATTGTGCATGTTTCCTCCATGAAATCAAATCAGAGCTCTAAAGATCTTAGAAATATTTTGGACACGTTTACTGAAAATCTAGAGGCCCTGAATGCCTTAGAATTTAATACAAAAGATTGGCAGTTTCCGTTGTTTAATTTATTGCTGGGAAAAATAGATACTCCCACTAGATCAGCCTTTGAGGTTTGCCATACTGAAAAGGAAATTCCTAGTTACACCGATCTATGTGAGTTTTTAGAAAAACAGTGCCAAGCACTAGAATCGGTTCAGTATTTTCAGCCTTCAGTATCAAATATGGAAAAAAAATCTAAAAGTTTTGGATCTGGTAACTACAATCGTTCAAAACCAAATTCATATAATAACAATAATTTCAAAAACTCCTTTATGACAGGCATACCACAAAAACAACAAATTTTACCAAACTTTAATAATCATAATCCAAGCAACTTTCAAACAAAAATATCAAAACAATGCAAGTTATGTAACCTTTCGGTACATCCTTTTTCTCAATGCCAAGTTTTTTTACAAAAAACTCCAGCTGATCGTCTCGCTTTCGTGAGACAAAATAATATATGTGGCAACTGTTTAAGATCAAATCATTTTCTTTTAAAAGATTGCTTATCGCCTTTTAATTGCAAATCCTGCGGGTTACGTCACCATAGTTTATTATGTGACGTCACAACTCGATTTAACCCAGCCCAACCTAACATGCAAACTTCTTCATTTATTTCAAACATTCAGTCACCAACGCAGAATCAACAATCAAATTATAGTTTATATCCTAATAATATCGATTCAAATCAAATACCTTTCTATGATAAAAATATTCAGCAGAATATTAACCCAACCTTAACTAGCATGCAGCATTCTAATCAATCTAATTTTAAGTCACAAATGCAACCAATTCAAGATCAATCTCAACAACAAATCAATCAAAGTCAATATCCTTCTACTTCGCAACAAAATCAACAATTAACGCAAAATACATCTCGACAACAACCTAACCAAACCAACTGTTATACCTCATTCACCCCAAGCTGTCAAAGCACAGTACTATTGTCTACCACTATTGTAGAAATCCTCGATGCACGCGGGAACTATCAAGTAGTGAGAGCCGTCCTAGACAACGCCAGCGAAGCCTCTTTTATCAGCGAAAACTGCTTAAATAGGTTAGGTTTATCTAGGAAAAAATTATGTGTTCCTATTCTAGGAATAAATCAATCTTCTTCTTCAACAAAAGGTATGACGCAATGCACTATTCGTCCAGTTGGAAAAACTGATCCCACATTTTCCTTTAACGGTTTAGTCGTTCAAAGATTATGCTCTTCTTTACCTAGTGTCCAAATTAATCCAAGAAATTGGAATTATCTTTCAAACATTAAACTAGGCGACCCCTTCTTCTACAAACCAGCCCCTGTTGATCTACTTCTAGGCGCCGAGATTTATTCCCAAATTATTAAATCAGGTCGTATTTCTGGGTGTCAAGGTCAACCAGTCGCCCTAGAGACGGAGCTGGGATGGGTGTTGTTAGGCAGGGTCGAACAAAACATATCTTATCAATCCAATCCCTTAAAAATCGAAAACTACTTTGCCGCTTTCGATAACTCTCTAGACTTGACTCTTAGGAAGTTCTGGGAGCTTGAATCGATTCCTCAAAAAAGCTATTTATCCCCAGATGAGAAAAAAGCTGAGGAAATTTATCAAAATACGGTATCACGTGATAGCACGGGACGATTCATGGTAGCTTTACCTTTTAGGCACTCTGAACCCGACTTAGGTGACACGTTTTCTAGAGCTTACCGTTGTTTCACTTCATTAGAATCTAGACTTCTTAAAAATCCTGAAATGTATTCCATGTATTCAGATTTTATGCTCGAATATTTAAAAAACGGACACATGAGTCTTATTTCAAATAATGAACCGAAATCAATGAATGTTTCATATTTACCACATCACGGGGTACTAAAACCCGATAGTACAAGCACGCGTTTGAGAATTGTATTTAATGGATCTTCAATTGGAAGTAAGAATTATAGCTTAAATGAGACCCTTTTACCAGGCCCTAAACTTCATGCAGATATTACAACTATTTTATTAAGGTTTCGTTTTCATTCTATAGCAATTCTTAGTGATGTTCAAAAAATGTTTTTGCAAATCAATTTAGTACCCGAACATAGAGACTATCAGCGTTTATTGTGGCGTTTCCACCCCAATGAACCCCTAAAAGAATATCGTTTAAATACTGTTGTTTTCGGACTCACTTCAAGCCCTTTCTTAGCAATCAGAACCTTACGAGAGTTAGCCTTTCAAGAGAAAAATAAGTATCCAAATGCTGCAAAAGTAGTTCTTCAAGACGTTTTCATGGACGATGTCTGTACGGGCAGTTCTGATTTGTCTTCTGCGCAAGCGCTACAAAAAGAGCTGATTGGCTTGCTAAAATCCGGTGGGTTTGAACTACGTAAGTGGGCAAGCAATGACCCAAGATTGCTATCATCATTGTCTCCTTCAGATTGTCAAGTTCCAATATCTTTCGATAAGGAACAACCTTCTAGTATTAAGGTCTTAGGGCTGCAGTGGAACCCTTCGTCAGACACATTTTCATATAAATGCAATCAAGATAATAGTCCGTTAACAAAACGTAAAATCCTCTCTGTAATTGCTAAAATATACGATCCTTGCGGATACATATCGCCAGTAACTCTTCTCGCAAAATCAATAATGCAAGAACTCTGGAAGCAAAAAATCAATTGGGATGATCAACCCCCACCCCACATCTGCGAAACTTGGTTACAATTTAACTCACAGTTTTCTAGTTTATCGGAGATTTCTCTCCCTAGATACATTTTTTCATCTAAAATACAACGTTGCCAAATTTTAGCATTTTGCGACGCTTCAGAGCGCGGCTACGCATGCGCTATATATCTACGTATCGAATTATTAAACGAAATCAAATCTTCCCTTGTTATTGCAAAAAGCAAGGTAGCCCCACTCAAAACAGTTTCGATTCCTCGACTGGAGCTATTGGGAGCTACGCTCCTTGCTGATCTGCTTCGATTTGTCCTTGACATTTATTCGCCAATGATAACAATCGATGAGATCTTAGCATTTTCTGACTCAGAGGTAGTCCTGGCTTGGATTTCTAACTCTCCGCATAGGTGGAAAACTTTTGTGGCTAATAGAGTCAGTCACATCCAGGAAACCATTCCAGATATTCCCTGGTATCATATCCGATCTCTGGAGAACCCAGCCGACTGCGCCAGTCGCGGCCTAACTCCAGATAATTTACTTAATCATTGTTTATGGTTTACCGGTCCCCCCTGGATATGTTCTCCTCGCTCTGAATGGAATTTAGCTTCCCTGTCAGAATCGAATATTACTAGTTCTGTTTTAGAGGAAGAGAAAATACAGGTTTTGGCCACAATTCTGAATAATGATATTTTAAACGATCTTTTACATAATTATTCATCTATTTTACAAATTCAACGTATTATTGCTATTTGGCACAGATACTTTTTCAACATTAAGCATCAGGAAACTAAACGCACTGGTTTTATTACGCTTTTTGAATTACAAGAATCTTTACTTGTACTTGTCAAGTACGTGCAAAATAAACATTTTTCTGATATTTTCTTAAAAATTCAAAATAATGAACTTTTACCAAAACCATATCGCAAATTAGCGCCTTTTCTCGACCCCCAAAATCGTATTCGAGTTGGCGGGCGGATTAGAAATTCAATCACATTATCATATGATGTAAAACACCCCCTACTATTACCAAGTGATAGCACACTTACCAAGCTGATCATTCAAAATATTCATTCAACCTACTTGCACCCAGGATTTAATACAACTATGTATTTACTTAGACAACAGTTTTGGGTACTTTCAGCACGTAGAGTTATTCAAAAGGTTTTATCATCTTGCGTTAAGTGCTATCGCACTCAACCCAAAGCTCTTACCCCCTACATGGGTGACCTTCCAAGCTTCAGAATATCACAGCTGAAATGTTTTTCAAATGTTTGCATTGACTACGCTGGACCTATAAAATTAGCTCAAGGGCGTAAATTAGTCATTCATAAGGCTTACATTTTAGTGATTGTGTGCACAGCTTCTAGAGCTATTCATCTCGAACTAGTTTCTAACCTAACTTCAGACGCTTTCATTGCTGCTTTTCGGAGATTTGTCAATCGAAGAGGAGTTTGCACCAATATTTATTCTGACTGCGCAACTACATACAAGGGAGCTTACAAGGAGCTTACCGAGCTTTCAAAGCACGCCGCAGATCATTTAAAAATTTCTTGGTTTTTCAATGTACCTGCTGCCCCACATTTCAATGGGCTTGCGGAAGCTGGTGTAAAATCCGTTAAAAGCCATGTACTTCGTGTTATCGGTGATCAAATCTTAAACTTTGAGGAGTACTATACTCTTTTAACCGATGTTGAAGCATTGCTAAACAGTAGACCCTTATGGGCGCAAAGCTCTGACCCGAACGACTTAGCTCCTTTGACTGCAGGGCATTTTCTTACGTTATCTGCACTAAATTCAGTTCCTGATCCAGATCTTTCTCATTTAAAACTAAATTCCTTATCTCGTTGGCAACTTATACAAAGGTTGAACACAGATTTCTGGAAGAGATGGAAATCAGAATATTTGAACACCCTGCAACAAAGGTCCAAATGGCACGAGCCAAACCCCAACATTGAATTGAATACATTGGTACTCATTAAAAATGAAAATGAGCCACCAATTCATTGGTTACTTGGACGCATAGTCGAGTTACACCCCGGCCGAGATGGGCATGTAAGGGTTGTTACGGTGAAAACTAAAACCGGGTTATTTAAGCGACCTATAGTTAAACTGTGCCCTTTGCCTATGGCTTCAGATTAAAATTAAAATATTAAATTTTAATTTCTTTAGTTTAATTGTAAATATAAATTTCTTTTCAAAATAGAAAAAAAAATTATTATTTTTTTTCTGTTCAAACAATGTTTGGAATTATCTTTATGTTTTTCTATTTTTTACTTAAAAAATGCATAAACGCGTTTGTTTGTTGCTACTAAATTACTATAATTGAAAACATTCGTTTTCGGTGGCGGGAAATGTTACTGCAATTTTCTTTAGTTTTATTTTATTTATAATTTATCTATTTCGCCTCAAAAATAATCAGCCATACAAATTCAAATTGTGGCACCTTGCGCCGTCCAAACAACGCGGGTGCTAAGGACATGAAATGACACATTCTGTCAAGCAAACAAACACGTCAACTCGTGAAAAATCATTCTCTTCTTTCGAAGACTAATTTTCTTTCGAAAATTAACTATTAAACATAAAAACCTTAGTTATTAAGTGCTACCATCCTCAATCCAAAGACTGAACGTGAGACTACTTCGAGAGCGGGCCCGCAAGCCGAGAAATAACCATCAAAAGGTAGGTGCCATTTTTTCTCTTGCTTTTGTATGGTTGCGCGATCAAGAAATATTAAATAAGAAAATTACACCTAAAGAAAGTTACAGTCCGCTATGAATTAAAGAAGAAAATCTATTCTCACTATCCATTACAATGTTTGATTTATTTTCATTAAAAAACAGAAGTTTTACAATATCGTCAAAAATTGGTACAATTTCTCTAAATCCCTATAATAGACAGTTAATCTTAATGTAGGTTGTTTCATTTAAAATGTTAACGAACAAAACATAAATTATTAAAAACACTATTTTTAAAGCTAAAATACACTCTGGCTCACAACACATTCAAAAATCCAGATCTGATACCTGATAAGCTAAAAATTCACTGATTGAGTAAAAACATTGTTTAATTAGAAATTGTTTTAGTTTAAATTTAAATGCACAATATTTTGTTTTGAAATGAGAAAGAAGTAATTATCAATCAAAATGGTGAAGTTTCCTATTTATGAACCGGTAAGTAAGAAATTTAGTGCTAATATTCATTAAATATGATTTTTGACTTAATTTAAAAAAAAAACTTATGTACCAGTAGGTTTTAAATTTTTAACCTTGGTGTGTCTAAAGTCGTTGAGTATAATAATTATGAAATCAAACTTAAAAATTACATGACAAATCCAAAAGGGCAGAGTTTTCTATTTGTGAACCAATATATATCAATATTGGAACTATATAAAGCCGATAGATTTTTCACTCAAACCTAGAAAAAATATCATGGCAGATGCAAAATGGAGAACTTTTACATTTATGAATCGATATGTATTAAATCTGGAACTCTGCCGTGTTTAACGTCGCTTATTATTATTTTTTACTTAAACAAAAAAAACTTGCAAGGCAGACCCAAAATCTTTAACTCATAGACTATCCTATATTCATAACCCGATTTGTGTCGAACCTAGTACTTAGATAATTTAAGGTTAAAGCTCACCGTGTAATGTGGAACAAAGCTGCTTTGAAAAGGCTGAGGAGTTTACATAACTAACTAACATAAGCTAAAAATCAAACTAAAAATTAAAAATATTAAAAAAAGTTAAACAGTATTATTTTTTGGCTCTACCAAAAACTAGAAAATAATACGAACGTAATCCTGACTTTGTAGCGCATAAGAACCTGCAAGTTTAATGACTGCATAATCTAATAAGAATGATTTTTCTAGAAAAATGTGTTTTTAAGTGCAACAAAATAAATATTTTTAAAGTGTCCACTTTTTTATACTAGTTTGTTAAAAGTCAGGTTTGGTAAACTGCTGATGATTTAAAATAGAACCGTTTACCTTAAAAGCTTTTTTACCCAATTCGTCTTTCATAAACAATCCACCTGAAAAGTTAATTTCATCTGTAATTTTTGGTTTTTGAGATATTGCAGTTGGTTTTTATTATGGAGTGACCATATTTTTATTTGATTTTTGAAATTAGTATATAGTATTTTTATACATTATTTATATTTTTTATTAATATATATTTTTTCTATATTTATTTGTTTAATTTAGCCTAAAGTGCTTTAAAAATAATAGACAAAAACTTTTGTAGCAACAGATTTTAAAGTACAATTTTTTAAAAATATGTATACATACTCTTTATAAAAATAAAATTTTTAAAAACATGGTTGATGAGGGAAGCAAAATTTTTGTCCAACATTTATAAGAAATCTATATTTTTATAGAATTTCAGAAATGGCACGCAAAAACCATTGTCTGACCTGTCTACACATCAAAATTAGAATAAAAATGTACAGGTAGAAAGTTTAATTAGGGGAAAGGGGGGCAAAATGGGATACTTAATTTTATAGGCCCTTTTCTCCTATTAAATGGTCACCAGTGCGTTTGTCATTTGAAATTAAGTTTTCAGTTTAAACGATTTAGAACTCCATCATACTTTTATTTTTTTTTTGTAAAAAGTTGCCTTTGGTAAAATGGGGTGCTCATTTGGCGAAACGGGCGGGGCGGTTGTGTAATTTTGAATCAATATTTTTGTAAGACCAGTCTTATTTATTAAAATACTAAACAAGTTAAAAATACTTATTTAAAAAATAAAAAGTTGTGATATATTGTAAATATGTTTATAATAATTAAATTTAGTAATTACAAAATTTATAAAGAATTACAGTGACCAAGTCATCGCTGTCTACTCTCCTACACGAATTTTGCGTCCATTTTTTGCAAAGAGAACATAAAATACGAGTTTTAGTGATGCTATCAAAAAACAATTTTTTTTTTGGGGTAGGTTACTAGGTATAACAAGGTACCCCATTTTGCCCCCATGAAAAAACCCCGTATTGCCCCAAACCACCAGTTAAATTCAAACAAAAATTATACCTAGTAAAGGACTAATCTTACGGGTGATGCGTTTAATTATGAATAATACATAAACCCACTAATCGTTCAATGTAAACAAAATTTTAAAAATTCTGTAAAAAATGTACTTAATGTCACAAAATGCGCAAGCTATTTCTACAATAAACAGCGCACAACATCACATGTTGAGCAAAAACCAACTTAAGCTCAGCCGACGGGCACCAATCATATTGCAGAGAGTTGAACCAGTTATAGGGATAAAACATCTGATATTAAAAGGTTTTATTTTTGCGCAATTTACTTAAAACTGCGATATCCCGTACCCCATTTTGCCCTCCTTTCCCCTACCTTTTTTTACAAGATTTATTTTATGTGAATTTTATACAACATAAAATATTGTCGTAAAATGGCTTAAAATCTGGATCAAACCGCCATACAAATATGGTACTTTAACGCTTTCCTTTGAAAGGAAAAATGACACTTCTAAAAAAATAACTGAAAGTTACATCAATTAAATCATAGTTTTTTCAAGGCCTGCTGGACTATCTACTCTTTTTAGTAAAGGTATTAAGAAGTTTTAGTATGTTTTTAATTTAACCCTTTTTGGCCAAAAATTAGATCCTCGAGCCCACTGTGTGCATCAGAAATTTCATTGACGTTGATTCTCAAAATGGCATGACTGTCTTAGACTGGATGCGCCCGTCCCACTACTTTGAATTAAAAAGAGAAAGTAGCTGGATGACAATGTGTGAATTTAGTAAATAAAACGAGTAGACCAATGTTTAGTTATTAAACTCATGTGTGTTTAATATTATTAAGCGCCCTTACTAATACATTAGTTTAAAAAGAGGTGGTAAATAGTCGGATCATAATGTGTAAGTTCAGTTAATGACACCATTAGATTAGTTGTTGGTCCGTTCCGTTATTTTGTGTCGGGGTGCTGTGCTACGTCACAGTCAGCGCCTTATTGTAGTTACCTGTTGTCATGTCAGGTTGGCAGGCTGAGACAAATATAAATGACTAATTAGTAGAGTGAAAAGTTTTTCACATGCTGTCAAGTGTGTCATTTTTATAAGTTGTCTAGTGTGTAACTTCATTTTCAAAGGTAGTTCTCTGAAAGTAGTGCTACTCCTTTTGGTTTTTTGCTACAGCAATATAACACAAAAACAAAATGTGATAATTAGGACATAATGTTGTTGCTTAGACTTTCGTTTTCATAACTTATTTCTTAAAATTAACCACAGAAGTCAGTTAATCTAAAAATAAGGAAAATTTGTAAATATTGTTCAATGTGACACTGTTCCTTGGGTTAGGATACAGCTTGTACAGTGTTATATACATTTTTACATGTAACATAACTTTCCTGTTTCACATCAAAATCAAGTTTTTTTTTTATTGTGAAAGCCTAAACCTGTACAGTATGTCCCATTTTCAATGGGATTAAATGGGAAAATTGGTTATTATTAAAGATATCAATTTTCTGAGTGCCCCTTACCATGCTCTTTTTTTGGCTCCTTAAAAATCAGATTTTTGCTACACTCCTTAGTTTTGCTAATACAGGGAGTTTTTCAAAAAATAGCATTTTTAATAATTCCTTATATCTCACACATTTTGCAAGATATTTTTATTCTGTAAAATTCTTTTTGTGGCAACTTTGTTCAGAAGAAAATAATAACATTGTCAATTTTTTACAATATTGTTTAGTTTTTGAGATATGCTATTTATCATAAAAAAATTACTTACAGACCTGGTTTTTTAGTACTATTTTGATTGGTTTCATTCTATTATTATCACAAAATAATAAAAATTAAATCTTTTTTGTTTTAAAGTTAAAAAAAATATTTATTATTTAAAAAAAAAATTTCAAAGTAAATATAAATTAAAAATTAATTATTTGACACGAAAAATACAAAAAAAATAATGAATTACAAAAAATAATAACTAATTTTTCTTTAATGATATAAATTTTTAAACTGATTGCCATTATATCTAAGACATTCGTAAAGCAGTCAAACATATCACATTTTTTCAAAATCTGGATATGGTCGATTTCTAGCCATTTTAGAATAATTTTGAGTGAGCCATTCACAAAAAAGACAAGTAAAATGACAATCTCAATTTCACGCTTTTAATTTCCATGTTGAACTAAACATAAGTTGCTGTGCTACCATCAAATAATTACTATGATATTAATTTTGTATTTTTTTGACGTTTTTTTCTTTATTTATAAATCTTTTATTTAACGTTTCAAAACAGATAAAGTAAAAATCGTTCAACTTGTGTGTCTTGCAATTTTTAATATATATTTACGTTGAAAACTTTCAGGTTCTGACAAAAATTTTTTAAAAACATTATATATTTCTTTTTAACGTTAAATCAAAAAAATATTAAAGTTTTATCATTTTAAGATAATATTAGCATGAAACCAATCAAAATAATAATAAATTAATCCAGGTCCTTATTTAATTTTTTTATGATTAATACCATATCTCAAAAACTAAACAATATTTAAAAAATTTATTTATCATTATTTTGATGTAAAAAAGTTGCCATAAAAAAGTTTTTACAGAATAAAAATATCTTGCTAAGCGAGATTATTATTAAAAATGCAATTTTTTCAAAGACTCCCTGTATTAGCAAATCCACAGGGTATAGCAAAAATCTGATTATACCATTTTTAAGGGCTTATAAAAAGAGCACGGTAAGGTGTAATCAGAAAATCGAAATCTTTAATAACAACCAAGTTTCCCATTAAATTTCATCGAAAATGGGACATGCTGTACAATATAACATTCCTAAAATTAAAAATCTTAAAAACTATTTTGTTTTAATTTAACAAATTACATTCAGTTGGTTCTGACTGGTACCCGACAAGGAAATGTGTTTGCTTTTCTCAGCTGGTACCTTTAAGTTTTTCGGATTCCAACAGATAGCTTTTCAATGTTGATATAAATTTTTTAAGGGATAATTCTTTTATATTGTTATAGATAGTTTTACCCATATAAAAAAACTCCTTAAAATTGAAGTGAATGGCAGTTTTTTGTGGGTAAAAATAAAGAAAATAAATAAACTGTAAACTTATTTACTAATAATCCTCTAATCCTGTAATGTTCCAATAGCAGGCGGTAAAACCGATGAAGCTATTGTTTTGTCTGTAGAGTTATTGTTCACTTTTACGCACTATAATGTATCATTCTAGCTGCACTATTTTTTAGTTCGTGAGAGTCTAATCGGTTTTTAAACGCGTTTGTGGTAGGCGCCGTTACTGTGTTTTCCGATAAAGCATTCCACGAATAAACAATCCCATTAATTAGCAAGGTAATTTTTACGTTGTAGTTTTGCAGCTTTTTCTTTATCTAGTTTTTTGAATGTCCGCAAAGTTGCTGATTATCATTTTGATGGAAGATATTTTCAATAGCACAGTTATAATATCCACTTGTAATTTTGTAAGTTTCTATCAAATCCCCTCTATGCCTTCTTTCTTTCAGGGTTGTTAACTAAAATCCTGTTAACCTTTCAGGGTATGGCAGATTTTGCAACTCTGGTTGTATTTTTGTTACTCTTCTCTGAATTTTCTCCAACATGCAGCTTCAAAAATTAAAATCTCAGGCGCTGTCAAAATATTGTTTTCTTTAAACACTGGTCTGCATAATTCTAAGAGATTTATTCGAAACATAGTTCACAAAATTCTCTTTTGTAAAATCAATATTCTTTCAAAGTCTTTACTTTGTCCCCAGAAAAGCACTTGATATTTTATTTATTTTGACTGTAAGCTAGTGAATAATAGATATTTATTAGTTGTTTCTGACGAAGAATATTATTTAGATTGATAATTGCAAAAAAAGTGGAGTTCAGCTTCCTAGCTACAAAATCGCAATGTTTTTCCCATGTTAGTTTTTCATCAAGTCTAAGTTCCAAAAAAATGCAGGTTTCTAATTTTTCTTTTCTATACCATTTAGAAATAGCTTGAGTTTAGAAAGTTGCTTTTTTTTGTAAAAGGTTAAGTAATGTGTTACTGGAATTTACTAGCAATCTATTTTTGTGACACCATTTATTGAATAAATTTAAGATTAAGTTGGCTGATTCTAGAAGGCTTTCTACTGTTTCTGTTGAAATAGTTATAGTACAGTCAACAGCATAAAAAATAATTTTGATATTTTTGTTAAGTCTTTAAATTTTTTTATTAGTAAATTTATAGAAACACAATCAAAAGGGATTATAAATAAATTGCATTAAATCAAATGCGGCTGTTGTAGTGGAAAAGTTCAATCAATCAATCAATCAATCAAAATAAGCTTTATTGTCCAAATTTAAAAAAAAATCATTGACAAAGCAAAAACAAAATATCACTTACATGTCTATATACCTGATAATATACAACTATAATATTTTGACTCAATGTAGTGATAAAAATCTGTAAAAATAATGAATTTGAGTCATAATGACATAAGTTTAAAAATTAATACATATATAAAATAAAAAAACTAGGAGATTCTACTAACTAGGTACTTGTAACTATTAATTATCAATCACATGTTAACAGAAATAGATATCTAAACAAATAAATAAAGGCAAAACAGAGTAAAAATAAAAAACAAGTAATAAAATGAAATTTAGGGATAAAATTAAGGTATCACAGTCGGCGTCAGGTTAATATTTTTAAATTTAATGTCTAATGTTTAAAAGTAGTAAAAATATGAATTGTTAAAAAAAAATATAAAAGAAAACAAACATTTCGTTTACAAAAATTTAAGAAATAAATGTACAAGTACAACTAGCATAGGTAAAAAAAAATAAATATATATATATATATATATATATATATATATATATATATATATATATATATATATATATATATATATATATATATAAAATAAAAAACAAATATAGGTAAATAAAACGACAATAAGGAACAAACATGATCCTTTACAGGGCACAATGATACACACAATATGAAAAGCCAAGTCACCTTTACGAATTTTAAAACAAACAAAAAACGACAATATATATTATATATAAAACTTATAAAGTAAAATAAAAAAACCTATCTAGGTGTAAAATTCTTGCAGGCTATAGAATGCCTTGTTCAATAAAAATTGTTTTAGTTCCATACGAAAATTTGGGTAATAAGTGATATTTTTAATTTGAGCTGGTAACTTGTTAAGAATTTTGACACTTTCATAAATTACAGAATTTTTTGTGAGTGCAAGTCTAGGTATAGGCAAAGGTAGGTTGATCTCTCGTAAATCATAATGTGACTCAGTTTCAAATCCTTGAAATTTCTTGTGCTAGACATGCCGTTTCCAATAAGAAAATCATTTATATTACAGCATGCTTTCTTATTTTTTAATTATTTAAGTGATGAAAGATGTTCCATTATGTTCCTCTGTGAACCCCTGAGTAGCAAGCAGTTCTTCAACACTGTTTGCGAAAAAGAAACAAAAACAGTCTGCTATTTCTTGAGGATCTATTATCTATTATCAGTGTCAAGATGGATTGTCATTGGACCTTTTTTTCTTTTATTTTTCCCAAATTTGCCTTAACTGTCTGCCAGATTGCTTTATTACAATTTTCTAAGTTACTGATTTTGTTTTGATAAAATTCTTTTTTTGAGGCCTTAACTTTCTCAGAGATCAACTTTTTTGCCGTTTTTCTTCTTATTATCACAAAATTATATTTCTTAAAATTATACTCTCAAAGACGAAAAAAGCAAAGATGAAGGACTCTGAATATAGCTACATGGAACGTACAGGGAATAAACCATTTACAGAGACAAAAAAGAAAGGAACAGGTACAAGTAGTGTCGGTAACTTTGTTCACTGATTCACTGGAGTCCCAAAAGAACGGAGAGCAGCCAGAGGGGTATCCTTATTAATAAAGAAAAACCTCAAACATAAGATTACAGACTACGAATGCATCAACGAAAACTTTCTTCGAGTTAACATAAAGATGCTTGGACACAATATAAGCATAATAGCAGCATACGCACCATCAAATGACGAAACTGTAGCTATAAAACAAATGTTCTTCGACCAACTTGATGAGACTATCAGTAAAATCGGCAATACCAGGGAAATAATTATGCTTGGTGATCTTATTAGTCGAACTGGTAGACAAAGCCAAAGCAAAGTGGTAGGACCATTTGGAGAGGAAGTAACAAATGATAATGGCTTGAGACTGATACAATTGTGTGAAACCCATAATCTAAAAATAAATAATGGTTTTTTTTAAACATAAGGATATTCATCGGTATACCTGGATTCAGTCAACAAGAAATCTTAGATCAATCATTGATTATGCTATATGTGGACAACACTCGGAACTAAAGTGGTATGATGTGCGCACACTTCGTGGTGTTACCTGTGGATCTGACCACCATCTGGTAAAAGCAAAAATATTATTCCCTGTAAGAAAAACAAATAAGGACGAAAGTATTAGAGAAAATGAAAATCTAGAATGCATCGAAGACAATCAAAAATACAACTTTAGAAGTCTAGAAATCGAAAGTACTCAAAGATTGTATCAGAACCGATTAGATGAAAAATTAATAAACACAGATCACTCATTTGAAGAGATATATACAAACATAGTAAAAAACTTGAAGGAAGCAAGCAAAGAAGCTGTTGGATACCAAGATAATAGAAATAACAATAAGATGTGGTGGACGGAAGAAATACAGGAAACGGTCAAGGAGAAAAAACGCACATACTTGAAATGGCTCAGTACTAAAGAGCAAACAGACCTAGAACTCTACAGGCATACCAGAAGACAGCTAAGAAATTTGATACGCACAGAAAAGAATGAAATATTCGAGCGCAAATGCCACGATATAAATACACACGTAGGAGGTAGGCAGAGTTCTGAAGTATGGAAATTCATTTCTACAGTAAAAAACCCAACAAAAGAAAAAGTAAACATCCAGATCATCAAACCAGAACAATGGACAGAACACTATAAGGGACTGCTGCAGGAGAGGCGACCCGAATATCTGGCAGCCTCTCCGAGGAGAGACATAGAAGTATATCGAAAAAGACATGATAAGGAATAGTATTAAAAAGCTTAAATCCGGAAAAGCTAACAGACCTGGGCCAATATATGCTGAAATGCTCAAATATGGATCAGAGAAACTACTCGAAAATCTCACATATATTATCAATCAATGCATAAACGGACTTCCAGTACCTGATGATTGGAAAATTACATTCATATCCTCAATACATAAAAAAGGAAACAAGCTGGATTGCAACAATTACAGAGGAATTTCAGTAACTAGTACTCTAAGTAGATTGTACGGTAGGATTCTTAGAGATCTAATAGAGAATGATTTTCATGAACAAGAAGAAGAAGAGCAAAGTGGGTTTCGTGCAGGCAGATCTTGTAGTGATAATGTATTTTGTATTAAACAAGTAATTAAGAAAAGGAGCGCCAGAAATATAGAGACTCATGTTACCTTTGTAGACCTACAGAAAGCATATGATACCGTTCCAGTAAAAAAAATATGGACAGTGTTAGAGGAGACTAATATCAATCATACATACATAAAAGCGATAAAAGAACTATACAAAGGGTCAAAATCTAAAATTAAAATTGGAAATCGACTTTCAAAAGAATTCCTGGTAACGAAAGGCTTAATACAGGGATGTTGTATCTCTCCAACTCTTTTTAAAATATATATCGCAGTAGCTCTAAAAAACTGGAGACGCAAAGTACACGGCATGGAAATACAACTTAACGACCGATTTACCATATACACACTACAGTTTGCTAACGACCAAGTAATTGTAGCTAATGATAAAGAAGACATGGAGTATATGATGAGAAAGTTAACGGAAGAATACCAAAAGTGGGGGTTAACAGTGAACGTGGACAAGACACAGTACTTATGTATTGGAAACGAATTAAGTGAATTAGAACTAGAAAATGGACAAACAATATCTCCATGTAATGAGTATGTATACTTGGGTGTCACATTTGATAAGACGGGAACAGACTGTAAAGAACTGGAAAAAAGAATAGTAAAAGCAAAAAAGGTTATTGGTTGTCTTAACAGTATTTTATGGAGCAGAGAGATAAAAAATAATGTAAAATTTAACATATATGAAACAATGGTGAAAAGCACGCTGTTGTATGAAATAGAGACTTGTCGCGTAACAGAAAAATACAATGCAAAAATGGAATGTGTCGAAATGGATGAAATAAGAAGATCAATGAGAATATCTAGAACAGATCATATAAGAAATGAGATCATAAAAGAAAGAATGGGAATCGAGGGAAGCATAACGGTTGACATCAGTAAAAGGCAACTCATATGGTACGGCCATGTACAACGGATGAGCGACGAAAGATTACCAAAGCAGGTCCTAGAATGGCAACCAATAGGGCGCAGAAAAAGAGGGCGTCCTAAACTGGAATGGCAACAGTCAATCCAAAAATCAATGAGTCAAAAAAACCTGACGGAAGATGACTGGCAGGATCGAAGGAGGTGGAGAATAGGCGTCGGACAAAGTAGAAAAACGTTCTAAACCGAAATAGTAGTAAAATTATACTTATCTATGACTGGATTTTTCTAATCTGAATTAAAATCCTTTTAAAAAAACGCGGACAAAACACAAAAGTTTTAAAAAATTATATATTATTTTTTTTTATTACAACGATAGGATGCTATTTCTTTGGTTAAAACTAACCACAAAATAGCATTGTAATGCAGTGATAAAAAATATATATTTTTTAAAATTCTTTTAAACTTTTGTGTTTTATCAGCATTTTTTTTTAATGATCTCATTTTGGATATAATTTTAATAAATATAATTTTGTGATAATAATAAGAAAAAGATGTTGGAGAGATGGACATTGACTGAGCCATTTTGGGCATCTAATTGTTAATTGTTATCTCTTAAAAATTGACTTTTGTTCAAAACAGCTGTTGAGGTTATAGGTTTTTTAAGGGAAGGGTTTTCTTTTCAATTGCAATATGATTGACCTTTGCCCTGGAGAATACCCAAATACTAACTAACTAACTGCACCATAACACTATCTTCTCACGTGACCCAAAGTGATCAATTGTTTTTAATATGTAGGGTTATGGCCAGATATAATAATATAGGGCAACTATTAACCCGGTTCTATTCTTAATATATTTTGTGGTAATTTTTTTCCAAAAGTACAGATTTTTTTTAACCTTTGTAAAAAATATCAGCTTTGCTTACAAAAAAGGGTTAGTAAAAACAGTTTTGATAGCTTTTTGACAAAGTATTGTTAACTTACTCACAGACAAGCGAAATATCCCTGTTGTAACACTGTACCCTGTGTGTGCCCTGTTTTCACTTTTCTTCTGAGGTACTATGTGTATGCATTCCCTGTTGTAAGGATCGATTTTTAAGAGAAACTTTTAAAGGTAAAAAGCACATTTTGATATAGTAAGCCGTTTTTAAGAAAAGTCTAACTTTTTGAAATATAGAACATTTATTTTGGTGTAAAACTCATGGCTTTATTTGAAGTGTGCTAATAGGCTAGCTGGGAAAGTATTAGATCCGTCATGGACCCATATATTTTTATAAATAATCCAACTGTTAAATTAAATTTTGCTTCTCACTTTTAGTTCTATAACATTTAAAAAGTATTAAATTATGAATTTTAATTAAATACATAATACAAGAGGCAATTAAAAAATAAAAATATAAAAAACAAAATATTGAGTGTGATACATCATTTTAAAGGAATTTTTTTGCTGATTTCAAAAATCTTAAAAAGGTAGTTTCAGAAGAAAAATACCAACATTTTGTAATATCTCACAAACTAAAAGTAAAAGATAAAATTTTATTTGACAGTTGCATTATTTAGTCTATCTTCCCTAAAAACACTTAAAACCCCCAAAAACATCTAATAATGGACACCCTGTATTTACATCATGGTGTTTATTATAAGAGATAGAAAAAAAAGTGTAAATATGACAGTTACACACAAACATATGTTAGCCCACGGATAGAAAAACGTTAAAGGCAATGAATGGACTGTAAATATTTTAATTAATGATATCGCGAGCAAACATAAAGATTGATATGAAATTACGAAATAATCAAAATGTCCATAGGTAAAATATTGATATCACACAACGGTAATCAAAGACAAGCACTCACCTCCTTTGCAATCAAGTTCTCCTCGTTCCCAGGGGCCCCCGAATGGATCTAATGATGTCACCACGTAGCTGAAGGGTTGAAGTTTCCAGTTCTATGCTTCAGTACACAAAAATCGAGCACTTTCAGGTGTAGATATTTAAAATAGTTGGAGAACGAAATTAACACGCCTTTTCTCTTGGCGATTGACAATGATCTCCCCGGTTGTTGGTGCGCATGTCCAAATACGCTGAATGCGCTTTGCCTTTCATACAGTTGTGTGTTTTTAAAAATATATATAAACAACCGCGAAATTTAGCGGGAGCTAACATAACTGCCCTCCAAAACACACAA
Organism: Aspidapion aeneum; assembly: GCA_963576565.1. Taxonomy (NCBI): domain Eukaryota; kingdom Metazoa; phylum Arthropoda; class Insecta; order Coleoptera; family Brentidae; genus Aspidapion; species Aspidapion aeneum. Next base: position 9,671,835 of record OY755046.1, read on the forward strand.
ATTTAGAATCTCAACCGGACAGATATAGATATAAGAAAAGAATCGACCGATAAATATAAATGAATGAAAATAGATAAGTATCGTAAGTTTATTTAGAGATAACGAAATCCCGAAAAAAGCAAAACAAACAAACAAAAAATTCAAAAAAAAAATAAAAACCTATTGTAATACCCGGTAAAAGGTAGAAAATTAAAATTACTTTTAGTTTGGCAAGAGGCACAGTTTTACAACTGGCCGCTTATAAACACCGGTAACCGTTTTTACCGTCGCAACACGCACCTGACCGTCCCCGCCGGGATGCAGTTCGATGACCCGACCGACCGGCCATTTCAAAGGCGTTTGAATGTGATCACTTGTTATGATAACCAAATCATTTAATTTGATATTTGGGGACAAATCAGCCCACTTGTGTCGCTGTTGTAGCGTATGCAAATACTCTATAGAATACCGTTTCCAAAAATCATTATGTAGTTTTTGGATTAGTTGCCATCTCGAGAGCCGATTTAGGGGAACCTCGGACAAATCTGACTCCGGAATTTCAGAGTTGAGGGGTTCAAGTGTCAAAAAATGCCCAGGGGTAAGAGGTTGAAGATCGTGTGGGTCTGAAGAGGCAGGAGATAAAGGGCGACTATTAAGTACGGCTTCTATGCGACAGGTAAGGGTGGACATCTCCATGATAGACAACTTCTGGTCGCCGACAACTCGAACAAAGTGAGTTTTAAAACTTTTGACGCCAGCTTCTGCCAGGCCATTGAAATGTGGACTGAGAGGAGGTCCCAGATGCCAACGAATAGAAAGTCTGGTGGCAGCACTTCTTGCGTAATCCAGTAATTGGTTACGAAACCCTATAAAATTACTGCCTTGATCTGACCAGCATTGCGTCACGCTTCCGCGTCTAGAAATGAATCGATGGAATGCACCTACGAACCCTTCGGTGGACAGTTCCATGGTTAATTCCAAATGCACGCAATGTGTGGCCGTACAGACAAACACACAGACATACGATTTGAAAGCTCTACAACCACGGTAACGATGAGGAATCACAAAGAAAGGTCCACAAAAGTCGATAGCTACACTCGAAAAAGGTTTAAGCTGATTGATTCGATGAGCGGGAAGTGAACTCATTATGGGCGGTCTATAGGGTTTAGGGTTGATTCTAAAACATTGCAAGCACTTGGATATGGTTCTTTGAATTGCCCGTCTGGCAGATAATATCCAAAATTGCTGTAAAAGCAGATTATGTAATGTTTTAAACCCAGGATGAAGATATTGTCGATGAGCGGACTCGATAAGAAGTGTAGTTAAACGATGGTCACTCGAAAGTAAGACGGGGTGTTTTGCAGAATAAGACAAAAGGTCAGATTTTTGTAATCTGCCACCGACTCTAATGATATTATTCTCATCAAGAAAAGGTGAAAGTTTTCGCAAAGGTTTCGGTATTGGTTTATCCTTAGATAACGCAGAAAAAAGCTCAGAAAAACAAGAACCTTGAACGCGTTTGATAAGAAGGTGTAACGCACCTTGCATCTCACCGGTGGTAGGAAAAACAATATTCTCAAAAATAACTTTTTGGTCCGGCGGCTTAGTGGGTTTTTGATAGGAATGGTTTTGAAAAAGGTTAACTATTCGAAGGACATAACAAATGATACGCTGAATTTTGGATATAGATGAATATTTGATAAGAAGCTGATCTAAGAAGTTGACATCAATTATCGCATTGCAACAGACTTTTGGCTTTTCCTCCAGATTAATATCTCCGAAATCAATCGGCATTTTTGGTTTATGAAAATCGGGCCATTCGTTTTCGGGAGACCACAAAAACGACGGTGCGTTCCACCACATGTCATGTGACATGAGCTGTGAAGGGGTGGCCCCTCGTGACGCAATATCGGCTGCATTCAAAGCAGAAGGAATGTAGCGCCACGAGTTTGAGGGAATGATTTCTTGGATTCTACTGACGCGATTTCCAACAAAGGTTTGCCAGCGATTAGGAGGGGATGAAAGCCAGTGCAATACGACTTGCGAATCGCAGAAAGTAACGATATTTGTAAAAGTTATTTTTCCTTCATAGCTAGATAAAACGAAGTCAATTAATTCGCTTAAAAGAAATGCGCCTAGGAGTTCTAGCCTAGCCAAAGTTTGTGACTTTATAGGCGCGACCCTAGATTTTGCAGATATGAGAGAAACAGATATATTGTTTTCCTCTTCTACACGAAAATATACGACGCCTGCGTAGCCTCGAATTGAAGCGTCACAGAAGCCGATGATTTGACAGGTATTGGTTTTTGACAGTTTGATTTGTCGGGGTAATTGAAAATTGGAAAGAAGCGGGAATTCAGAACGAAGTTTGTTCCAAGAGTCGATGATAGAAGAATCTGGTTCTTCGTCCCAGCCTACTTTCGATATCCACAACTGTTGCAAAATAAATTTTGCTTGTAGCAACAAGGGACAAAGAAAACCTAAAGGGTCGAAGATTGTTCCTATGATAGATAAAATAGAACGTTTGGTTGGGGGTTTGTCTTTCATTCGGCATTGATAAGAAAAAATGTCGTTTTTTGGATGCCATTGAAGTCCTAAAACTTTGATAAAGTGGGGTTCCTCCTTGTCGAAAGAGAGAGGCATTTGACGATCGGACTCTGGCAATGTTGCCAATAACTCCGGACAATTGCTTGCCCATTTTTTAAGTTCAAATCCTCCCGACTTCAACAAATCATTGAGTTCTGTTTGAAGGGAGAGAGCTTCAGAAAGCGAAGGGCTAGTTCCCAAGATATCGTCGATATAGATTGACGTTTTTAGAACAGTACTAGCCATAGGAAAACGTTCCTTTTCTCTCTCTGCCAGCTCATTTAAGGTACGCATGGCTAGAAAAGGTGAGCATGTCATGCCAAAAGTGACAGTAGAAAGTTCCCACACTGAAAGTGGGTCCTGTGGAGAAAACCTCCACAATATCCTTTGATAAGGACGGTGATAAGGACTGATAAGGACTTGACGGAACATCTGTTTGATATCAGCAATGTAGGCAATAGGATTAAGACGAAATGTAAGGAGTAAAGAAGCAATATCTTTTTGAAGTTTCGGTCCAGATAACAATGTGTCATTGAGACTAATATTTTTTGGGGTGACTGCTGAACAATCCCAGACCACCCTTAATTTTGTACTCAAGCTTTCCGGCTTTAAAACGCAATGATGTGCTAAAAAACACGATACGTCGACCTTTGGTTGACTAGATAAAACCAAACTCATATGATTAGAATCGATATAGTCTTGCATGAAATTTGAATAGGCAGTGTACAGATCAGGATTTTTGATTAATCTATTTTCTAGAAGTAAAAATCTACGATAAGCTTGCGGATAAGTATTTCCTAGGTCAGGGTTTATTTTATCTTTAAACGGAAGATCTACCATGAATCTACCGCTCGGTTGCCGTAATACACTAGCAGTAAAAATTGATTCTGCTTGTTTTTCTTCCTTTGATAAGATTTGTTTTTTAGGCAAATGTTCGATTTCCCAAAACCTAGGGAGAATGACCTCTAAAGGAGGTGAATGACTCGTTAAAAAACAACTGGTTCGTTCCGTAAGACTACCTACTTCGTCAACCTTTCCCATGACGACCCAGCCAAAGATAGTTTCAAGGGCTGAAGGCTGCCCTACCTGTCCAAGAACCCTGCCCTCCTTGAAAATCTGTGCGAATAGCTCGCAACCAATAACCAGGTCCACAGGTCTAGATTTGAAATAAGATGGGTCGGCAAGTTTAAGGTTTCCCAAGTGTTTCCACTGATTATCGTTCAAGGAGAATGTAGGCATATTGGAACATAGTTGTGGAACAACAATTGCTTCGAAATTAAGTAAAGGAGTGACTTGTCCTTGTGGCTTAATGTGACATTGAACGAGCCCTTTGGAAGTAAAAGAAGACATCTGATTTAATCCGAATATTTCAGTGGTGTAACTTCGCCTAGGAAGATTAAGACGCTGAATACACTTTTCACTGATGAATCCAGTCTGTGATCCAGAATCAAGCAGTGCCCTTACAGGTTGAAAATTTCCGCAACCGTCCATAACATCTATTATGGCGGTGCATAAAAGAAAGGTACCTGAAGGTCCTGAGGCATTCAATGACACATGAAGATTATTGACAGGTGGTGTGTGAATGACAGGACTAGTATCTTGGCTTCCAGACTCTTGATTAGTTTCTAAGATATGAGTTAAAGTGTGGTGCCTTTTACTATTGCAAGTCCTGCATGAATATTTTGATTTGCACGTATCTACATTATGCAAGGGATGAAAACACGCTAAACATAATTTTTTCTGTTTGACGAAAGATAGGCGATCGATAGGTGAGAGATCAAGAAATGTTTGACATTTCGAAAGCACGTGACCTTGATTACATCGGAAACATTTTATTCCCGTACTCGAATTAGTTGAGGTGCCAGCCAGTCCTATAAAAGGCGAGTTGGATGATTTATAGGTAGGCTTTTGCCCAAACTGATTTCGCATAGAATTTGAATTTTGATAGGTAGGCTTTTGCCCAGACTGATTTTGCATAGAATTTGATTTTTGATAGATAGGCACCTTTTTGGGTGCTGTTGATTGAGGAAGTGATTCCAAAACTTTACATCTTTTTTCTAGAAATTGAAAAAGTGACTGAAAAGTGGGAATTTCGGTATTAGTATTGGCGTGACTCATTTCGAAATTTGAACGCGTTGGAATATCCAATTTTTCTAATAAAATGAAAAAAATAATAAAATCCCAACTGTCAACGTCAAAGCTAAGTGATTTTAAAATTTCTAGGGATTCAGAAAAGGTGTCAATTAAATTACGCAATTCTTTAGCTGACTCGTTTTTTAAGGTGGAGTTCATAATTGAGCTTAAAGCATCATTTGCGAGATCTCGCTTGTTTTGATATCTATTGACTAATTTGTCATAAGCAATTTTATAATTTTGATCAGATAAGCTAATCCCTGATATCAATTTTAAAGGCTCATCCTCGAGATATGAAAATAAATATTGGAGTTTTCGGACGTTACTTAGACTTTGATTTTGATCTATAATGTTATTAAAAAGATCGAAAAAGCTTGGCCATAATTTTTTATCACCTCGAAATATGGGAATACCTAACTCTTTGAGTTTTGGAGTTTCGTATTCGTTTTGTCGAACATATGATCCCGAAAAAGATGGGGCCTCAACCGGAAATATTTTAGAGTAAACCCCCTTACACGCATAAAAATATTTACGAGCTTCTGAAAGGATCGCATCCTGCGTTGTAAATTCCTCGTCGTCCGTGTCGTCTAGCAACATAATGACGTCATTATGTGCCAGCATGCATTTATCGAAGGTTTCATCCAAATCGGCATACCTCACTTGAAACTCGTTTCTCGCTCTTTCATCTTTTTCCGCAGTCTGCGACAACACATAACATTCGGTGATCGCAGATAAAAAACCCTTGCGTTTTTGTACGGCTTTTTTGACAGACATGATTTTACCTTTGAAATGACGAAATTGTCGGTAAATATACAATTAACGCTAAATTAATGCTTCTGAAATAGAAAAATGACGAATTGTCGAAAATATGCACTAATTTATCGCCAATTGATAAAAATTGTTTTAAATATCGAAATGATATGATACACCACTGAACTTTTGCTTTGTTTTGTTTTGATCCTACTCGTTTTGTTTACACCACGCGGAGTAGACCCGTTACCATGGCAGCGGACCAAAAACACGTACTGCGCCGGCCGACTTTCTCTACTCGGCGTTTCAACGACGGCCTTGAACTGCCCTGTTATTATTCGACTTGCAAATAATTAATAATACCGTCGTATGGATTTATTATTTAAAAATAATTCGGTTCGGAGGAACACTTTTATGTTAGCCCACGGATAGAAAAACGTTAAAGGCAATGAATGGACTGTAAATATTTTAATTAATGATATCGCGAGCAAACATAAAGATTGATATGAAATTACGAAATAATCAAAATGTCCATAGGTAAAATATTGATATCACACAACGGTAATCAAAGACAAGCACTCACCTCCTTTGCAATCAAGTTCTCCTCGTTCCCAGGGGCCCCCGAATGGATCTAATGATGTCACCACGTAGCTGAAGGGTTGAAGTTTCCAGTTCTATGCTTCAGTACACAAAAATCGAGCACTTTCAGGTGTAGATATTTAAAATAGTTGGAGAACGAAATTAACACGCCTTTTCTCTTGGCGATTGACAATGATCTCCCCGGTTGTTGGTGCGCATGTCCAAATACGCTGAATGCGCTTTGCCTTTCATACAGTTGTGTGTTTTTAAAAATATATATAAACAACCGCGAAATTTAGCGGGAGCTAACAACATACTAAATCTAAAACTTAAAACAAAAAGATTTTTTTTTAACAGAAAAATATATGATATGCAATTTGGGCAGTCGTTTTTAAACAAATTTTCGTGGCTAATCGGATAAAAAGTTTTTGTTTCTTTCGTATCGAAAGCTTAACCTCACGGGGGTCCAATATCTAATAATCACTAAAGTGTTGACAGTTAACTGTTTCGTCCTTATGGGACTACTCAGAACACTTGGTCAATGTGAAACCCTTGCGAAGTACGTCTATAGTGAGAAAACCCTCTCAAGAAGCGCCATCTACCTAGATACGAGAGAAACTAGAACTGCTATATATATCAAACGATGAAAAGATCGATTGCAAAGAAAAAGAAATCATCCGTGACCTACGACAGCATTTTTGCCTTTCAGGTCAGATCAACGCTGATTAGCGTTTTTACCCACCTTCAGACGTGGGCGTCAATCAGCGGAGTTTTTAAGCCAAATAATACTAACAAACGTAAATTTGAAATGTGAATTTAAAAATCAAACAAATTTTCGTGGCTAATCGGGTACAAAAAAGGCAAAGAAGTTTTTGTTAACCTCACGGGGGTCCAATATCTAATTGACACCTAATAAGTGTTAACAGTTAACTGTTTCGTCCTTACGGGACTCCTCAGAAGACTGCTTGGTCAATGTGACACCCTTGCGAAGTTAATTAGACTATTTTGTCTTTCATCCTACGTCTATAGTGAGAAAACCTTTACAAGAAGCGCCATCTACCGAGATACGAGAGAAACTAGAATATGAGCAGACGAGTATACAAGACGCTAGCCCTACCAAGTCCACTTTCAATCCCTGACTTCGCATGCGCAGATCTATCAATATTATTTACTTCATGTATTAGAACAGATGAATACAGGGTGATTTTCACTTGAATGATTCTAACCACATGAAAATAGAAAGTTTCAAAAACCTAACCTAATCAAATCTAACCGAACCGAACCAAACCAAACTGAACCAATAATTTTTTTCAAAAAAAAACTTTCCTGACTTCCTGCCCGGGATCCTACAGGATGTGAATCCGAACCAAACCGAACCTAACTAAACTGAACCAAACCTAACCTAACCAAACTAAACTACAACACGTACTGCTAATCAGGTTTAGTTGGGTATGGTTAGGTTTGGATAGGTTCGGTTCGGTACGGTCCGGTTCGGATTCACATCCTCTAGGATCCCGGGTAGGAAATCAGGAAAGTTTTTTTTTTTGAAAAAAAATATTGGTTTAGTTTGCTTTGGTTCGGTTCGGTTAGATTTGATTAGGTTTCGTTAGGTTAGGTTTTTGAAACTTTCTATTTTCATGTGGTTAGAATCATTCAAGTGAAAATCACCCTGTACATCTATTCTAATACATGGAGTAAATAATATTGGTAGATCTGCGCATGCGAAGTCAGGGATTGAAAGTGGACTTGGTAGGGCTAGCGTCTTGTGACGAGTATAAACTGCTATATATAGATATATATATATATATATATATATATATATATATCGATGAAAAGATCGATTGCAAAGAAAAAGAAATCATCCGTGACCTACGACAGCACTTTTGCCTTTCAGCTCTTTTTATCCGAATAGCCACGAAAACTTGTTTGACTTTTAAATTCACGGGTACTAAAATTTACGTTTATTTTTGACATATGAGCATTTTAAAAACCTAAATACACAAAACTGATGTTGCCATCGGTTGTTTATTTATGACAAGTACTACTTTGTTAACCAATATAATTAGAATTTCAAAATGCAAATAACAAACCGAACCGACCACATGTCAATATATCAATGATTGAATTCTGGGAAAAAAGACCTATTCTACTAATTTCGAGCTTAATACATAGGCGACATTCATTTGTTTTATTAAGATTTGTAACATTTTCAGGCTATTTAGGAGAAACCCTTCAACTTTTGCATTTATCTTTTTATCTATCTCTTATAATAAACGTGGTAGATATTAGTTGAAATATACAGAAACACTGTACCACATTACTTTTTTAAAAATATTTTCTTATTTTTTGCAGGCAGCCAGATGGCAATTTACTTGTAATCAGTGTAAAATCAGAAGTTGAGGAGTTTGAAATAAAGACTGAAGAAATCCAGCAGGAAGAAGTCAAGCTAGACGATAGCTCCAGGTATTTCCCTAGTATTTTAGTATTTATTTTAGGAATTATCCCAGTATACATTTTAATCCCAGCTGATTAAAACAAAACAGATATGACCATCGTGTACTATTTGAATTGACCCTAAATGGGCACGAACGGGTGTGAAAGATTTGCACCATATTCCTAAGAAAATAAGAAATCATGAATCTTCCAGAGAACTTATGTATTCTTGCATTGGATTTGTATTGTTAGGTAAAACGAATATTGAAACTCAAGTGCTGGTTGAAAAATGCATTACCCCCAGCCTTAAACCATTTGCGCCCCCAGCTTTATAACAGGCCGCCACTGGAAATGACTCTTTAAAGTTATTTTTTCAGTCAGCTGTACCAAAACTTTAGTATTTTTATTAAACTGTTAATACAAATTAAAAAAAAAATAACATTGTCAGTTACAGAATAATAAATAGATAAACATAGTATTTAGTACCAATGAATATATGACCCATATAGAGTGGCAACCGGCAAGCCTTGCAACATTGAGGGGCAGATGGCGTTGAAATAAATTCGTCTGGTACGCAATATTCAGGGACTACTGGTACGATTTTGCCTGCCTATCATACAAATTTATTTCAGTGTCATCTGCCTCTCAATGTTGCAAGGCTCGCCGGTTGTCACTCTTTACATACGACCAAAGAGGTTCATTTTAACGTAAGGAGAACAACAGTTTATTCCATAAATCAAAAATGATTAAAAACCATCACTTGAAAGGAAACAAGGATCTGGCAGGATAAAAGAAAGTCAAGTTCTGAAAGATCAGGCGCTTTGAGTGCTAGTAAATGCGCCTTTCGAGAGAGCGAAGAATAGAAGAATTTATCACGGTTTCCAGTCAATTATTTTTGCTTTCCTTGGGGCCAAACAAGTTCTCTTTTGATGGTAGACCCTCCAAAGTGGCACGTTCATTCTTATGTTGCGGAAATATTTTAAAATGTTTTTTTAATTTGTACAAAAGCCCTATTTACGCCACGGCGTAATTTCATAAAATAAGGGCAAATCGAGGTTTTTTTAACCATGTCTTTATTGGAGCTCAATGACCTTAAAAACGTAAAGGAAAAATCCCCCTCCCCCTATTGTTATTTTTTCGGAGTTTATTAGTAGGGGAGGCCGTGAAAATTTTGGAAACCTATTTTATTGTTCATTGATCAAAGCTCAATTTATTATATGAACAGGGGGTTCAGATGGGTTTATGCTTAAAATGCAAAATAAGATATGAATACGAGGAACTTATTTTCTTAGTAATAAAACGAGTTGTACTAGTAAAGGGTATTCTTAAGTTAACTAAGAAAAATATTCTGGCTAATCTTTAAGGATGATAAATATTTCTGACAAGTGAAAAACGATATGAAAAGAGTGCCCTTTTTTTTGTAGTTCTGAAAGTTTATGACATGATTGGTTGTATTAGAACAAAAGCTTAAAATACCATCTGGCTGGCCCCAAGAAGCCGTGCCAGAGTTATCTGATGCCCGTCAATTTGACACATTCGATTAATTACTTTTCTTAGACCCACGCAACAGACTGTTGAAATTATTTTGAATTTTTCGTTAATAGCTCACGCAGTTTTTAAGTTATTTAGCTGGAACCTAAAATCTAATTTAAGCTACAGGATGTACGTCATTAGACATGCCAAATAATAATTGGAACGTAAAAAAAAATTTTTTTTCAACGGAAATGATCTTTTTTCACCTTGTCCTGAATCTGGTCCGTCATTGATAGATTCTGAGATACATAATAAATTCCTTGGTTTATCTAGAAACTTTTTGGTTTCTTGCAGTTTTTTTGTATCTGCGACCATTAACGAGCAAAAAATTAGTTAACTATTTTTTAGATTCGATCTTAGAGCTTTCCTGACGAGGGTTCCATGATTGTAAATAACAGCCAGAATAATTTTCTTCATAACATTATAATATAATCTACCATGTGAAAAAATTTCCAAATTAAGAAATTAAGTTCCCGATTTTCCAAAGAAAATAAGGGCACAAATCAGCCCAATTTTTGGATCCGAAAATTTTCATCAAGGGATATTTTCCACGACTGGAGATAAGCCAGAGTACTTTTCTTATAATGTTTATGATTTATTCTTCTTAGTGTAAATGATTTAGAACTAAGAAAATAAGTCAACTCACATAATTTACTGAGCTTTTGTACTCATCGGAAAATCATCACCATAATGAAAAATTGTTTTTATTTTAAACATATTCACACGGCCTCCCCTACTATATCAAATTATAAATGCTGTTTTAACCTATTTTATTCTGCTTTTAATCAACAAGAAGTTATAAAAATTCGTGGCGCTCAAATTTAAAAGCACTTTGCATATTTAAAATTATATAATTTTATAAAAACGTTGAATTTCATTAAATATTAACTCTAATTGAAAAACTATAAGTAACATTTGAATCGCAAATTTCAAACTGGTTTTTAATTAGTAATATGAAGCAGTTCTTACCTTAAATACTAACATTTGGTTTCAATAGATACTTCAATTCAGTCACAAGCTATTAATTTCCATAATTTAATATGATAAACGGCCAGATGTAAAAATGTAGCAATTTTTTCTTTACGTTTTAAAGGTTATTGAGCCCCAATAAGGGTACAGTTAAAAAGTATTTCATATCGGAGACCCCAAGTTATCTCCATTTGCCCTTATTTTTTGGAATTACCCCACGCACAACGAAGTATTAATCATTGAAATCATCGCTTCAGTGGTTCCTCAAAAACTATTTTTTCAACCATTGTTTTATTAGCTCTACGATTGGTTTCTCAATTTCATTGGACCGATTTTAGTAAAATGACAAGCATCATGGTAAAGAGACTTTTTAACTTTTTTGGAATTAGTAGAAAAGCTGTGGGTCCGCTGCGAACAACGAGGTACGGATCACAGAAACCGGTTTAGTGGTTTCCGAAATAGGTTATTTCAACCATTGTTTTACAGACTATACGATTGCTTGGGCAATTATTTTAGCATTAATTTAATTAAAATCGGTAAATGCAAACAAGCGTTAGAGCAAACACTAATATCTCGGGATCTACTAAATCGATTTTAATGATTAATACCTCGTTGTGTGTGGCAATCTAGATAGATCATTTCTAGAAATTTTAAAAAGAGTCAAGCAATATCTCGCAACACAAGAAAAAACAATCCTTTATGGACCTCCATGCACCTAGACCCTTATAGGTCCAATGTGCCTTTGTACCTACTGAGTTTGACTAAGGTGACATATTTTTTGTCACCCAGTACAGAGAAAAACCCTCTAGACCACAACAAAAACTGATTTAGGCTTCACACTTTGGCTCAAAGATATATCACTAAAAGCCTAAATTACCAACACCCCTATAGTCGAGAGTGCAACCAATAAGCAACCCTAATCCCTTTATAGCATCTTGACATCGATCTCACTCCCTTTTAGAATCAGTCAGATTCGATTTACTTCGCCATTGTGGATTTTAAGATGACGGAGAAGTTTGTGATAATTATTTTTTAAGAGCAGTGGATCCTTACCACAACACTTTGTTTCATTAAAATTGGTTCACAAAAAATTCATTTTATCTGGATATGAATGCAGATAAGACTGAGAAGGGAATCATATACCGATAGGTCAAACAATGCGTAAAAAAAATATTTCTAGGGAACCACTAAATCGATTGCAATGGCTCATACCTTGCTGTACGTGGCAAAAATAGAGCTTTTCTGCAAATTAAAAAATACATACAAAATTTTCTACTATAAAGAATAAATTAGCCTCATTAGAGGGTCAAATTTGAATCTGTCTGCCATCTTGGAATTTAGGATGGCGAATATAAAATCACTTTTGATCAAAAGCCTCATCAAACCCCTGCAAAGTGCACTTTGTTCCATTAAAATTGATATATTTATATTTATATATATTTCGAAAGTTATGATGAAAAATATTATGTCCTGTTTTTTGGGCATATCTGGTATATACTTTTTAAATAGCTGTAAAGATTTAATTTTTATTTTCAACATAAATTATGTATGCAATTTTAGATATACTCAGATTCAGCAGCATAGAAAAAATCATCCTGCAGCTTCCCAATTGTTAGAAGCTGAAAATAAAAACAAAAATAAGATATTGGAAAAAAATAATGTTTCTATTAAGACAACTAAAACAACTTCGGAAACCAAAGATAAGATATTTGAAAAAAGAGATTTAACACAAGTAATCTTGGAGTCAAAACAAAAGAATCTTGAACAAACAAAAATACCTCGAACATGTTCTATAAATATCGATCCAGCATCAGAGAAACTCCTAAATGGTAAGATATTACAATAGATGCTGGTTATCTAATTTAAAATTAGCCAGGTAACCTCTGAGAATTTGCAATTTTTGAGCATTGTAAAATTATCAACAATGTATCATTTGATAACTATAACTCTTTGGCCGACACTAAGGCCGCCATTTCGGAACGCCTAATTGCACGGGTCATTGGCCCTTTTGGAACCCCAGACCGGGTATTTTTTTTATCCGGTTCTTTTGTGGAATGTGTAACAAAATCTGCCTTCACGAGATATCCGACCTCATCCGGCCTGGTTACCGGCGTGAATGAAGGGGTAGGACAATATTACATTTCACACTCCTCAGGAATTCTATAAATGTCTGCCGCACACGACCTCGGCAACCGACGGGGATCGAACCCGCCACTGTAGTAGCAAGCGAGATTCCTCAACTTACTTGTGTTCGATGCGCGAACGCACCGAGCCACCAAAGCTACTATAGGTAGGAATAAGTGTCTTGTTTTTAACCGTTCTCGCCGATAAAGCCATTGTTAGGCAAGGATTTGTTCTCAGTAAAAAAAATTGAGATAACATGGGAAATGTGATCATTGGGTTTTTCTTGACCTAAATGAGCGGTTTCATCATAACGCCTTTCGATGTCTGTCTGTCCGTGCCACGATATCCTCCTAAACCGCTAAACGAATTTTCATAAAATTTAGGAGAAATGTTTAACTCTGTATATTTTTTTTAGTTCAACACAAAGAAAGAAACATTGAGGAACTTTTTGGTAAAGTTGAGAACCAACAGAAAACCCTTAACAAACTTGATGAAAAAATTGACCTAATAGTCGATATACTTGACAAAACTTTATCTGAGGTTCTAGGACTCCATGTCAAATTTAAAGGTCTTATATCTGTTATAAAATCGGATGGAACATTGACTCCTCATGTTAATCAAAAAAAAATCGAAAAGATTGATGAGGAAATAGAAAAATTTTTCCCCATAAATAGTGAAGCCGCAATGAAACAACTGGATCAAAAGTTGCACGACAAAAAGTTCAAAAGTGTTCTGGTAAGTATTGTCTGGAGTATTTTTACACGAACTTGCAAAAAGGGGGTTATAAGGTTGGTTTGGTATAGTATGTATGTGCTGCCGTCCTAAGCCACTAAAAATTTAAAAATGAGATTTTTTGTTTATTAAATGACCGTATTTGAACTAGAATTATGTAAAATGATATAATATTAAAACCGTATTTAAAAATAACTTAAGAATTACTAAGGCTAATCCCAGTATTTTTAGTTTACAAGGCGCTTTACCCGTGTTTGTAATTACATACGGGTATTTTGCATAGTAAAGGTTAGAGTCCCTGTATGTTGATATATTTGGATATATTAGAGTCGCGACAATCCCATCAATGTCATTCTTGAATTTGCATCTAGGTTATGTTATTTTGATTGGCGTGGTATGAGTATATTTCTGAATTGAAAACTAGCAACTGAAAATTAATAAGGCCTCCCAATACAGAGTACCTACTGGTCGGTCGAGACGTCTTTCGCATGAAAAAGTCAACAAACCAACCGAACTGTAGCAATAGGGATCTCCAGTCCAATAGTTCCCACTCTTAGGTTACACTTTTGTGATCTTAGTTAGGAATAGTAGCATAGGGAATAAGTAAAAAATGTAAAGAAACGCAGCTCAAAAACACTTTGACTTACCCTTGGATGAAAGGAACTTGGTACATGGACAACTGCACAGTCGAATCCAAATAATTCCAATCAAAGTAGTAGTAGTAGCACATCAAAGCAATCCATAAAATGTTTATACACGACCGCGGTCTTAAAAGACACGCATGTGATTTCACTTGGCGATCAATATATATCACTGGTATGGAGAGTACCCCAAATATTCGCATGAGCTCCGTTTAGCAAGACGGACCTTGGAGCACTGCTATATGTAGCAATACAGCAGTAAAGGTATGTATAAAATTAGGAAAAAAAACTTAAATTAAAAAAGGATGGAAAATGGATATACTCAAGGTAGAAAAAAAGCAAAAATAATAAAGTAAAGTCAATGCATTCTTGAGCATATAATTCACCGCGCAAATTCAAATTTTTACCCTTTTTGTAGGCAAGGCATATCTTAGTAACTAAATTAGTTTAAACCAAGAAATAAAAGTAACTTTAAGTATAAAGTTTTAGCATAACTCTAGCAAAAAAAAAGAAAATTAAAAGCATTCTAATTTAGATAAATGTCTCTAAATTTTATATCTTAAAACTAAACGCCGGGACGAAGCATTCCGGCCCCCCTGAAAATACCCAGGGTATGGTATTTTCTGAACTAAGCATTAGGGAGAGGGCACAATTTCACCAAAGGCCTCTTGAATAAACCTTTGGAGGTTTTAACTGTAGCAACTCTTACTACATTATCAGTACCAGGGTGCAATCCTACTACTCGTCCCAATACCCAATTTAAGGGAGTGGTTTGATCATCTTTGATCAAAACCATCGTATCAATTGCAATGGGATCAATTTTGTCTTGATTCACTTTAGCGTGCTGTTGCAATGTATGTAAGTAATCTCTGTGCCATCTACGCCAAAAATCGCGATGCAGTTTTTGCAGCAACTGCCACCGAGAAAGCCTATTTAAAGGCACTTGGTCA
This sequence comes from Aspidapion aeneum, assembly GCA_963576565.1. NCBI lineage: Eukaryota > Metazoa > Arthropoda > Insecta > Coleoptera > Brentidae > Aspidapion > Aspidapion aeneum. The sequence continues at coordinate 9,687,244 of OY755046.1, forward strand.
AAATCGAGGTCTGGAACAGTCGTAAGTGGTTCCAGGCTAAGGAAATGACCGGGCGTCAGTGCAGTCAAATCATTTGGATCTGTGCTGACTGGACACAAAGGCCTAGAGTTGAGGATAGCTTCTACTTGAGTAACCACAGTAGAAAGCTCCTCAAAAGTAAGCACCTGTTCTCCAATTACTCGTAGTAAATGAGACTTTGCACTTTTGATGTTACTTTCCCACAAACCGCCCATGTGGGGTGCGGATGGAGGGTTGAAGTGCCAACGAATTGATTCGCGATTAGCAACTTCAGCAAACATCTCGTTAAGCATTTTAGCAGAAAGCGTAAAATTTGACGCGTTATCCGAGTAGACTACTTCCACGCGTCCTCTTCTGGCCATAAAACGTCGGAATGCTGCCATAAAAGCGTCTGCCGATAAGTCTGACACAATTTCTAAGTGTACCGCCTTCGTACAACCGCAAATAAATAGAACGACATAAGCCTTAAGTCGTTTTGCACCGCGCATGCGGCTCATTGTAATAGCAAAACTTCCCGTAAGATCAACGCCAACGTGTTGAAAAGCTTTTGCTTGGGAAACGCGAAATTTTGGCAAATTTCCAACAGGGGGTTGATAATTATTGGGGCGCGTGCGCCAGCATGTAGAACAACGCGAAATTATTTTTCTTATATGCCTTTTAGCTGCAAAAATCCAATAATTTTGAAAAAGTAAAAATAAAGTCGTGTTTATGCCGGTATGCATATGTTTCTCGTGAGTATGCGCAATCAATAACTTTGTAAATTGAGAATCACCGGGTAAAAGTATAGGAAATTTTTTGTCATAATCTAATTCCGAATTGCATAATCTTCCGCCAATGCGTAAAATATTATTTTGATCCAAAAACGGATTTAATTTTCTAAAAACCTTTGGCAACGGTTTATTATCGACAAGTAAAGAAATCTCGTATTGAAAATATTTATTTTGCACGTGTTTTATAAGCACAAATATTGCATTTTGTAACTCATATTGTATTAACCACGTAGAATTAATAATAATTTTCTCATTATTAAATTTTCGCGCGCGAAGATTGTGAATAAAACGTAGTATAAAAGCAACAAGTCTAATTAAACGCAAAAAATTTGAAAATTTGTAAAGCAGACAATCCAAAAAATTTGGTTCAATTGTTGCAGCAAACACCAATTTTCGCTCCTCTTCGAGAGCTTCTTTGGGTGTAGTAATATTATTTTTAGTAAAATCCCAGGTCTCTTGTGGCTTACAAAGGAACTCGGGTCCTTGCCACCAAAGGGAACAATTAATTAAATCTGCAGGCAATAGACCACGTGACCCGGGGTCCGCGGCATTTAATTCAGAAGGAACATGGTTCCAGTCGCAAGGCTGAATTTTTTCTTGTATGTATGTGACTCGGTTGGATACAAAAGTGCGCCACGCATGTGGTGATCCTTTGATCCAAGAGAGCGCTACCATACTATCCGTAAAAGCAATAGTATTTTGAAAAGCAATTTTATTAGCAAAAGTATTTTGAATAAATTGAATGAGTTTAGCTAGCAAAACTGCCGCACAGAGCTCCAAACGGGGAATACTGATTCTTTTTATGGGAGCGACTTTCGATTTTGCGCACACAAAATACGTTTTAATATCTCCGTTTTGATAAACAATACGAAAATAAACCGCCGCACACATACCGCGCTCGGATGCATCGCTAAATCCCACAATTTGACAAAATTGAAAATTAGAGACATCAATCATTCTTGGCATATAAAAATCAGAAAATAATTTGAGTTCTTCCTCGAATTTTTTCCACTTGGAAATTATTTCCGGGGGTGCTAACTGATCCCAATCTAACTTTATAAACCATAAGTACTGGATTAAATTTTTTGCAAAAAACGTAACCGGTGTAAGAAAACCTAAAGGGTCAAAGCATTTCGCAAGGGTACTAAGCAAATTACGCTTAGTGCAAATTTTTGTATTATAATTAAAAGTATAAAAAAGTTATCACTTTGAGGGTTCCACCTCAAGCCTAAAATTTTTAGAGAGTTTGCATCCTCTCGATCCAAAGAGAAGTCTTCGGTTTGTATGTGGGTTGCAGGCAAGTCTGCAAGCAATTTGGGTTCGTTTGATGCCCATTTTTTCTGTTCAAATCCACCTCGCCCTAATAACTCAGTTAATTGATTTTTCATAAGCATGATTTGATCAAAATCATTGCAACTTACTACGCAGTCGTCTATATAGACGCTGTCCTTTAAAATCGCAGAAGCCAACGGTAAGTCTTGATAATCATCGGCTAATTTAAGCAAGGTTCGAATTTCTAAATATGGAGAACAGTTTACCCCGAAAGTCAAAGTTTTTAATTCGTAATCTTGCACCGATTCTTCAGAATTAAAACGCCATAAAATTCGTTGGTATTTGTGTTTTCCTCCACATTTATCATTCTGTACATTTTAGAAATATCGCTAACAAAACAATATTTATGTAGCCGAAAATTAAGCAAAATTTTAACTAAATCTCCTTGTAGTTTAGGACCCGTGTGAAGGGCTTGATTTAGGCTAGGCTTATTTAAAGAATGACTCGATGCGTCAAAGACAAGACGAACAGGCGTGCTACTCGAGCTTTCTTTTATAACCGCATGGTGAGCAATATAAAAATATTCATGAATTTCTGAGTTATTAGGGGGTGAATCTGCACGCATGTGACCCATATCCAAGTATTCTTGCATTACTTGGGAGTAAGAAGTAAATAATTTTTTATCATTTAGCAAACGTTTTTCAAGCGAGTACAACCGACGCAAAGCAAGGGTTCGGGTATCGCCGAAATCAACGGGATTGATTTTAAAAGGCAACGAAACGGTGTATCTACCGTCCACATCGCGTATAGTAGTTTTTTCAAAATATTTTTCGCAAAAAATATCTGAAGGTGAATTTTTCTCCACCGTAGGAACCTCTTCCGACTCCCCGAATTTTTGCAAAGTATTATTTAAATCAGGAGTGAAAATAGTTGCCATAAAAGTAGAAATATTTTTTGATGCAAAAGCAGCATTTTGCAGAGGCATTTTTCCGAGCAAAGTCCATCCGAAGACTGTATTAATACAAGAGGGGGTGTCTGGACCAAAATAGTCTACCTTCTTCTAAAAGTGATCCATAAAGGTCCGCGCCAATAAGAAGCTGAATTCCAGCTTGATTATACCAACTGGGATCAGCTAATTTTAGGCCAGTTAAGTAGTGCAACGAATTTTGGTTAAAAGATACACTTGGCAATTTATCGCAAACTTGGTCTATTAATACAGGTTCTAGACTAAAAATTTTCGATTTATTATCGATAGCAGCAATTTTACAATGCACCGCATGGCGCGCAGTAGTAAACATATCTCCTAAACCGTTTACATTAAGCGAAATGTTGGATTTAGGAAGTCCGAGTGCATTCGCACATTTTTTCGTTATAAAGGAGCACATGGCGCCATTATCCAAGATGGCGCGTATTTCGTGCCAATTTCCGTATGCATCACGGATGTGCAGCAAAGCAGTGCAAAGCAACGTGTCATAGTCGCCAAGCACAGTACCCGCGTGAATAGATTTATTTTCAGTAATCTGATTTTCTACGGGGTTAGTTTGTGATCCACTAGACGTCACAGAAGAAGAAGCAATCACCGAAGCTGGGGAGTTATTTTTTAGGCATAAAAGACTGTGATGATTTAAAAAACAAAATCTACATCTTTTTTGTGAAGTGCACGAGTTTACTTGATGAAAACTAGCCATGCAGTAGGTGCATCCCTTATTATTTCTAATAAAATCAATGCGTTCTTGAATTGGTTTCATTAAAAAAGATTCACAGCTAAAAATCAGATGTGTATTTTTTGCTTTGCAGTAGAAACACGTGTTTTGTTTGGAATTTGGAGTTTTTTGTGACTGTCTGTTTGCAAGTAAAACTGTTTTATTTCGTGGATTACGGGGGGATCTCGAGAAGTTCCCTGGTCGTGAGTTTTGAACATTATCTTGTTTCATAGACAAAGATAAAGATTCAAGAGACGTGCAATGTTGCTCTAAAAATTTGTAAATATCTTCGTATTTTGGCATTAAATTAGAAGAGTGATTTTGTTAAAATAACTTACGCGTTCCCGGATCTAATCGATCCAAAAGCATGTTCGCAGTAATAAAGCACCAACTATGGGTCGCATATCCCATATTTTTTAAGCAATCAAGGTTTTCCTTGAACGTATCTAGCATTTTGCGCAATTCTAAAACATCATCATTGGATAGCCGAGGTGAGTTTTCGATAGATTTCCAGTAAGAAACCGCACGCAAGCGCTTATTGTCATATCTGGAAATCAGCGTATCGTAGCAAAGTAAATAATTATTTCCTTCAAGAGGTATATTTTTAATTAAATTTAAAGCAGGGCCTCTTAAAATCGTACGTAAATATTTAAACTTCTCAATGTCCGAGCTCTTACGCGTATGTACAACCGCATTGTAAATCTCAATAAAGCTTGGAAACTCCTCAACATCGCCCGAAAAAGGAGGGACATTTAACTTGGGAAGAGAAAATTCTGGTTCCGGAAAAATAATTGTTTGATTATTTACCTCATCGTGGCTTCGATTTATTTCTTCAGCCTCCACCTCAAATAAATCATAGTGCAAAGCCTCAACCTCTACGCATCTATCCAAAAAATCTTTTTGTATTTTATTCTGAGCTTCCAGAGCTTCAGAATCGTCTGAAATCAAGATCAGTAAAGCATTATGATGCTTTTCAAAGCTCTTACAACAAGAAGAAAGTTTTTTAAAGTTAACTTTAAACCTTGTGTGAGCAGCTGGATTTGTTTTCGCCTGATTGGCATAGTGTTCAAGCACACTCAACTGATTGATTGCAGTTTGACGCAAGGCCTTAGCCGAGCTTACCTTTTTTTCGGTATCGTTTACCATTTTAAAAGGTTAAAGTGCAAAGTAAAGCAATAGTTAATAAGGGAAGCAAATTTAAAAAATATATCGTACTACTTTTCAAATTCCCTCGTAAACCAAGATTCAAAGCAATATTAAAGGCCAGCGGCTTTTAGCAGATATCGAGTAAAGAACAGCAAGTTTTTAGCAAAAAGTATAAATGCTAATAAATATGCACAAACAATTTAGCAACTGAGAAGAGTTTCTGAATTTGTGTAGGTACGCAAGGAAACGCAAGCCTTACATACATCGACAGCGCAATAATTTTTAATTTTGAAAAAAAATAAATTTTTCAAAATTTGTATGCAATTTGTATATTGCACAATTAAAAAATGCAATGCAAGTTGGTACGTGCAACGTACAATAGACACACCGTAGATAAAATGTAAAACCTAAGATATGCCTTGTCTCAAAAAGACGCAAAGTAAAGTCCTAACTTCAAACACAATTATGCAACTCTGAGAGCACCTATTACGCAGAACGGGAAATCCGGCTCGAAGGACCAAAAAATGGTCGGTCGAGACGTCTTTCGCATGAAAAAGTCAACAAACCAACCGAACTGTAGCAATAGGGATCTCCAGTCCAATAGTTCCCACTCTTAGGTTACACTTTTGTGATCTTAGTTAGGAATAGTAGCATAGGGAATAAGTAAAAAATGTAAAGAAACGCAGCTCAAAAACACTTTGACTTACCCTTGGATGAAAGGAACTTGGTACATGGACAACTGCACAGTCGAATCCAAATAATTCCAATCAAAGTAGTAGTAGTAGCACATCAAAGCAATCCATAAAATGTTTATACACGACCGCGGTCTTAAAAAACACGCATGTGATTTCACTTGGCGATCAATATATATCACTGGTATGGAGAGTACCCCAAATATTCGCATGAGCTCCGTTTAGCAAGACGGACCTTGGAGCACTGCTATATGTAGCAATACAGCAGTAAAGGTATGTATAAAATTAGGAAAAAAAACTTAAATTAAAAAAGGATGGAAAATGGATATATAAGGTAGAAAAAAAGCAAAAATAATAAAGTAAAGTCAATGCATTCTTGAGCATATAATTCACCGCGCACATTCAAATTTTTACCCTTTTTGTAGGCAAGGCATATCTTAGTAACTAAATTAGTTTAAACCAAGAAATAAAAGTAACTTTAAGTATAAAGTTTTAGCATAACTCTAGCAAAAAAAAGAAAATAAAAAGCATTCTAATTTAGATAAATGTCTCTAAATTTTATATCTTAAAACTAAACGCCGGGACGAAGCACCTACTACCTGAGAATTAGATATGTATGTATACCGGGGGTGCGATCCAGTAAAATAAATCCAGTATTAAAATCAACATTTTGATTTTATCTGCGTGTTTATCATTTCTTTATTTTAAGTTTTTTTCCTAAAGAAGAAAGTGATAATTTTTAATTTTGTATATATTTAATTATAAAATAACATATAATTAGGTAACATCCAAAGTGCACATCAGATTGTCAATAATTTTTAAACTATTTCCTAACCAAAGTATTTTATGATTTTTTTATTATTATAGCAACTGCTTTGAAAGATTTTAGTCCACAGTACACCGGTCTGTTTTTTAAGTGATGAGTAACAGGCTGAATTTTCGTAAATAGCATTCTTTTACTAAAACGTTCATGTGTGAAAATTATTGAGGGTGATCGTTAACAGTAGCTTTATCCAAAGCTTATGCTTTGACGGCTGCGCCGTGTCTCCCAAACCAAATAAGACCAAACGTCAAAATTACGAGATGCAAAAAGTTATCGTAAATAATTAGTAACCGGCTAATGCATTCTGTTAGGAATCACTTTCAAGAATTTTCGCAGAGGAGAAAGTTGGAGGTCATGGCAAAATAAAGCTATCCAAAAAAATTCAGCCTGTTACCATTACTTAAAATATAGACCAATACACAATTTTTGTATATTGACGTTTTTTTTAATAAAAATAATTTGTTTAATGATGATTTTGTTCATTTTTATTATAAAAAATATTATGATGATGTTTTTTCTAGGAAAATATTAATTTTCTTAGCAAATTATCGTTGTATTTTGGTTCCTATTCGGCGAGAACTTGTCAGTCATATCAATTTGTCAATATTTTCTGCTTGAAATAGTTTTAAAATGTAGTTAAAAAGTGGTAAAATAAGAAATTCTTCCTGTTCTTGATAAGAGGCCAAAATTGTTCCAATTTCTTGTACTTTAAAACTACATTGTCGTTGTACATTTCAATTTTTTCCATATGTTCGTCGAATTTCTGTAAAAGTAGTCCCTTTTTTTTGGAACAAATATTAAAGGAACAACTTGCTGCTTCAGTGGCACGTAAACTCTTCTTGAGCAAAGTGGGCCTAAAAAAATGTTTAAATAACATTAGAAAAATGACTTGTATATACAGAGTATTTCTTTTAGAACGAAATATCGAGATTTGTGTGAATTTTTAGCAAATTAATTATTAAAAAACGCTTGGAAACGTCAGTTTGCTAGGGAAATTTATATTTAAAGTTACTATGACTTATATAGGCGCGGATAGATACGCAGAGACGGAGTGTGGGGGGGTTGAGCACAAATCGATACATTTTAATCTTGATTTTGGGGGAAAATTCATGTTTAGAGGTAAATCTTCAACCTTGTGTACGCTACTGGATTAGGAGATGGGTCAAGTGCAACCTTAGTAGGGCTTTTATATTATATCTATCGCTTTAAGGCGCTTTGTGTTTCGAGAATCGATCAATTTATTTTTGAAATATTTACCATCAAAGATCGGATTTTCAAAAGCCTATCAAAACAAGGCGAGAGTCGAATCATATTCCCTATCTATATAAACGCTCAAAAGATGTGCCTCACGCAAAGAAAATTGACGTGACCAAGAGTTTTATATAAACGCTCAAAAGATGTCCTTCACGCAAAGAAAATTGACGTGACCAAGAGTTTTTCTCAAAAATTGCAAAAAATACTTATAAACTTAATTTGATTGAAAGGAAACCCCCTGTATAACAGCTATCGGAACACTTTTTTATATAATAGGATGCTTTATGTTTATGTTTTACGGTTCTGGAACGAAATAGCGATGTACAAAATAGCGACGTACGAAATAGCGAGTAATGAAATAGCGACTATCAAAATAGCGATATAATAAAAGAGCGACTATCAAAATAGCGATGTATCAAAATAGCGTTTGTAACAAAACAGCGACATATCAAAATAGCGATGTATCAAAATAGCGACAATCAAAATAGCGATATATCAAAATAGCGACAATCAAAATAGCGACAATCAAAATAGCGATGTATCAAAATAGCGATGTATCAAAATAGCAATGTATCAAAATAGCGATGTACCAAAATACCGAATCAAACCAAACCGAATCGAATTAAACCAATCCAAACCGAAACGAACCGAAATGCGCTATTATATCCTTTGGTATTTTGACTATACCAGCTTATTTTTTCAAAAAAAAAACTTCAAAGTCGGATTCACACCCTCTAGGATCCCGGGAAAGAAGTCAGGAAAGTTTTTTTTTTTGAAAAAATTTCTAAGAATGAAACCATTTAGTCGAACTATATGCGAAAACGAAACCGAAATATCGCTATTTTGATAGTCGCTATTTTGCTACATCGCTATTTTGATAGTCGCTATTTTGGTAAATCGCTATTTTGATAGTCGCTATTTCATTACATCGCTATTTTGATTGTCGCTATTTCGATACCGCTATTTTAATACTCGCTATTTTGTACATCGCTATTTCGTTCCAGAGCCATGTTTTACATATGCGTATGTACTAAACTTTATAAATTTCAAACCGGCCAAAGTGCTCCTTTCATTTCAAATCCTATTGTTAATTTTACAATACTACTTACCTCTAAAATTTTGGTATTAGTAGAGACCCTGTATGTATGACATATTCTTACAATAGAGAGACGCGACAAACTCTTCAAAGTCAAATTTATTTAAGTCAAAATCAAAGGATGATAATATCGGTCCTCTATACTCTAGCGATGTTTAGAGAGAGATGCACCTTCTGTCCTTGTTGATTCATAAGCGTCGGAAAAAAAATAAACGATTTTTAACAAACCCTATACCGGGGGTGGGGACAAATGTGTCTGTTTATGTGTTGCAGGCTGATTGATGTCACTCACCGCTGACAATTTAAATTATTTTAGTGAAACGCCAATGAACTTGGCAAGAAAATAACATAACCAAAAAATGTTAATTTCAGTGACTTTGAAGGGTTTGTCGCGTCTCTCTATTTTAAAAATATGTCATATATACAGGGTCTCTAGGTATTAGATCCAACTTTTACTGATAAATGCATTCACTTTTTTACCCATATTGTTTTGAGATTATGGATTGCTGGGAAAAGTAGAAAATCGATATTTCTTATCTGATGTATTACAACAGCTAATTAGGAAACAAAAATAGGTATATATTTATTTTATTAAAAATTTATGGTTTCGAAATAAAAAGTTGGTTTTCTGCTGTGTAAATTCCCTGACATTCATTTGAATCTTTTTGACAAATAAAAACAAACATGACATGCTTTGTCAGTTCATTTAAGGTCGCTTAATCAGTGCAACGATTTTTAGTGGCTTTTGATTTTTCCTATTAATTAAATTACCGCCGTTCGTTATAAGATAAAGAGCGGGAATACGTTCTCTTTCTAACAATTGTTAGAGTATAGACATCCGATGTTTTGTCCTTTTATTTTAAAAGACATTGATGGGCTTGTCGCGACTCTAATATATCCAAATATGTCAACATACAGGGACTCTAGTAAAGGTCAAATACATGTTTTGGGCGTAAAAATTACAACATATTTAAAAAAAAAATAATTTATTACCTAAACCCGTTTCGTTTTGTTATTAAGCAAAAATAAATATTATTTTTTATACAGCGTGTTTCATTAAATCTGCACCGTTGCTTACTTATTATTTAGGTAAAGAAAACATAATAGAGACTTATTGAGCCCGCATTTTTGCCTGATTTTATTATGGTAAATCCTCATTTGCCGTATAATCCACACGGATTCTCCGCGGTTTTTAGTAAGGGAACCTAAATAAAATACGGTCGTGTGTTTTTATTAATGAAAAATCCTTATTTGGCCTTTTGGCATGTGTGTTTTGGCAGTTTTTATTAAGGGAACTATAATAAAATACGGTTGTCTTTTATTTAGGTCAGTTTACTGTATTTACCTTATTTCCCTTATCCACCTTATTTTGACTTGTCAAGTTAAGTCAAAGTTACGCGCGATACACATAACAACCAAGTGTGTTTTTTGTCATTTTTCTAATTTTTCTTTGAACAAAATGGATAAACCGGATAAAATCTCAAGATTACGCTTTATTTATTACGATGAATTAATTTTACTGTGATAGTTTGTGAGGAAGAATTCCTACCAAAATTCGGATGGTTGGGAGACGTCGTAAAAAATACGCAAATGAGTACGAGAAAATTTTCATCCCTCAGATGTATAAGGCAACATTTGGTATTGCTAATTGAGGCTTTTAAAAGAAAGAAGATATAGAAAAAGTAAGGTAGGTAACAATGCCTTTTTTAATATACGCATAATTTTTTTATTCGATTTCTAAATGATTTTGGGCTTAGATTAAATATAACACGGTCTGATTTTAGCCTATACTTATAGTTTCTATAAGCTCTGGTTAGATACAGAAAAACTCTGAATGAAGGTTAAAGGTTAATGTCATAGGACTATATGAAAATTAGGAAACCTCCAGAAGGGTCTTTTCAAGTCAACGACACCCAAGAGTGTCATCTAAGTTATATTTTTACTTAATTTGCAGATCTGGAATAGAAACAACTTGTGAAAAAGATGTGCTTCTTAAGATGTGAATTTTTACATCACAAAAATAGTGGTAACACTAGAAAAATTACACGGTTGGGCAAAATTGCTCGCGACAAATACCTACAAAACATGGATAAGGTCAAACCTGTGGAACATGAAGAGTTTTATGACCTTGAAAGTTTTGGTAAGTTTGGTTTGGTTGGGTTTGCTTTGGTTTAAAGTTTTTTTGCACCACAGGGACTAAAAACGTTTTTTCATAACATAAAATTTAGTAGAAATAACATATCGGAGTTCCATTGTCTTTATTTATTTTAAACACGACGTTTCGGTTAGTAAGTATCGTTTTCAAGTGTAAACTGATAATATTTAGTGCTGTACAGGGTGATTTTTTATAATTGCAAGATCGCTATAACTCGGTTATTATTGGGAGTAGAAAGTTCAAGCAAAAACTATTCGGTTTGGTAAATTATGGCCACTTTAGGCCCACCATTAGTATTTTTTTATAGGTTTTAATATACAGGGGGCGACAATCAGATCAATTTTTTTAAAGGGAACATCTTATATATTTTTGTATTTTTAAGTTCCGCAAAAAATTAGCTTTGCTATGGCTCTATCTTTGTTAGTTTTCGAGATATTGACGATTGAAATTCCGAAAATTAGCAAATTTTAAATACGATGCGGAGTATTTCCTGTGACAAGTCACAAACAATATTAAGATGTGTGGATACCTAATGACATTGTCAGTGCCAAATTTTAAATATTTATCAACAATGTTGCTTTATTCCAATGCAGAAAAGCAAGAGATACTTTTATTATATGCGAAAAATAATAAAAATGCCACTGTAGTAGAGTAAATTTGTAGGGTATTTCAATAAAAAGCTTCAAAAAGTGTATATTTTTTTATATTTGGCATGGTAGTAGCTAACATCAAAAGCTAAATTTTCAATCGAGGATCCCCTGATTTCCGGCATCGGAATCCAAGATGGCGGCTGCCAAAGTTAAGAAAAAAAATTAATTCCCTGTTTTAAGACAAATTAAATTAATCATGATAAACTTACTTTAAGTGGGACCTACTTAATTCAAAAATGTAAAAAAAAATTACACCTGTCACTTTAAAACAAAATGGCGGCTATATTTTAAAAAAATCGTTTTTCTTCGATATTTTATTTATTTTTTGCGCGATATTTATTTTTAATACCTCATATTAAAGCCACTGACCAGCGCTTTAAACCTAATGAAAAAAAGTTATTAGTTTCTCAGCCGACACAAAGATGGCGTTTAATATGTCAAAAATAAAAGAGACCTTTACAACCTGTAGACCAAATTAAATTTAAAAAAAAAATTTTTTGCATTTTATCAATAGTAAGCCAAGTTTTGTAAAAATTTATAAAAATTTACAATTTGACATTAAACATTTTAAGATGGCGGCAGAAGTTCAGATAAAAAAGTTATTTTTTTGTTCTTGTTTGACAGAACTAGTATTGCCGTGTAATATATCGATTTATACTACGGGTCGCCGATTTTAAATATTTCATCATTAGTGACACATGTCTATCATTATCCAAGATCGCGGCGGTCAAAATATAAATACAACAGTATCATTTTGGTTTAGTAAATCTTTTTACCAAGATATGTAGTTTTATATTAATCTTAATTAGTTTTAAATTGTAATGTACAAAAAAAATAGAATTTATTGATTTTTTAAAGATGGCGGCCGAAAAAGTAAAAAAAAAAAATTTGTTTATTTTTTCGAAATTTAACAAAAAAAAACTGAGAAAACCAAGACATCTCATTAAACAAAACACATATGTTTTAAATATGTCAAAAAAGTTGACATATGTCACGTGCGGGGTGATTTGAATAAATTGACATATTTTACTTAATAGCTATCTCCGTTAATATTGATCTAACAGTAACGTTTAAATTAGCAAAGTTAAATAATTTTTTCTAAATCATCATAATCTGATGTCAAAAATGACATATGTCATACACTTGTCAAACTATTGACATATGGTTTATTTTTTTAAATCAAACACCCTGTATATAATGTCTTTAATTGATAGGGCTTCTTTTTCTGATTTCAAAAATATATAATATGTTGACATTTTTTACAAAATTACTTAGAAAATTTTTTGGATGACTTGCTACTAAATCAAAGAAGAAGATTGATTTTTCAGCAGGATGGGGCTCCTCCTCATAATGTTCATGAGGTTCGAGAATTCTTAAATAATAATTTTAATGAATGGGTTGGGAAAAACGGCACAATACGCTGGCCACCCAACAGTTTTGATTTAACTCCTTTAGACATTTTTTATGGGGTCACCTTAAAGATAAAGTTTACAGATTAGAAGCGAGGAATACTCGAGAGCTCAGAGAATTAATATACTGTCTGTCAATGAGCTTAATGAAAATTTTTCTAATTTAATAACCAGAACAATAAATAATTTAAGAGACCGGTTTCAAATATGTATTGAAGTCGATGGTGATAGGTTTGAACATTTTACGTTAATTTTTATTTATTTATGGATTTGAAACAATTAAAACATTTAAAAAATTGTCGTCTTTTGATTTTAAATTTATATGAAAATTGACAAAGATGATTATTTATATTTATCAAACTGTCAGTCAATATTGTTTCAGTTTGTTACTTACAGTCTATACGTTAAATACTCCGCACCGTATACCTATTTAAAATTTGCTAATTTTCGGAATTTCAATCGTCAATATCTCGAAAACTAACAAAGATAGAGCCATAGTGTTACATATATATCTGTAAAGCTAATTTTTTGCGGAACTTAAAAATACAAAAATATATAGAAAAAATTGATCTGATTGTCGCCCCCTGTATATTATAACCTATAAAAAAATATTAATGGTGGGTCTAAAGTGGCCATAATTTACCAAACCGAACAGTTTTTGTTTGAACTTACTACTCCCAATAATAACCGAGTTATAGCGATCTTGCAATTATAAAAAATCACCCTGTACGTACAAATATTTAATATTTTTGGGCCGGTTTTTTTTAAACAATTTTAATAGAAACGGGACCCAAAGTGCAAAAACAGAATATCTATATACAACGTGACTAAAGTGTCTTTTTATACCTCGACAAATTGTCAAATTGTACTCGATAGTCTTGAGCTACAAATTTTTCACGGCACCATATTATAGAAATGTCGAATAAAAAAAGGTCGAACCGTAATTTGGTCGAAAATAAAAGAATCCAAAATGGAATAGACAAAAATAATTTAAACGAAATAATTTTTTCGATCCGTAAATTTGTCGAAAGTAATATAATAATTTAGGAAAAGCGTAATTTTGTCCATCCGTAAAATTTTCGAACCGTAGAAGCATGCGAAAAACTTTTCACGTTGTGTTTGGCGTGCGAAGTACTTTTTCACACCATGTCTTGAAGTCACAATGATTTTATAACGTGTGTAAAACATAATTTTCAGAGGTAGTTGTAAAAAATAAGTTTTTGTACCAATAAGAATTCTAAAAAAGTTAATTACCAAACTGATAACATTTTAGCTGAAAGTAGGTCGATCTTAAGATATTAACAAGTTATAGAAAATATTGGTTTTTGATCAAACAGATAGAGATACACATAGACGCGGACAGACACAGCGTTTGCAGGTTTGCCCCGTGAGATATAAAAAAACATTTACAACTGTTTGAGAATGAAGTTTTTCACACGCGAGTTCAGTATTAACTTTAGAGTTAATTGTTTTTAAAAAATTTTATTTTGCGTAAATTTTTAACAACTTTAAAGTAACATTAGTGCGATCTTAAGTCTACAGAAGCTTTGCTGGGAATAGTTTAATTTTCTCCTAACAATTCATATAATAGTAAAAAAGTGCAGAGTTAGCAAACCCGTGTGGTTATAATAAAAATAATATTATGTGAATATAACTCCTCCCTCCTTAGGTCTGAAAATCACGGAGTTGAAGACGGAGTTGTTTTCAGGCTCAACTTCAGAGTTACGGCTGGATTTTGCTTCTTCATCAGGTGGTTGGTTTACCACTGTTTTTCTTGACGTTTTATGTCGGCAAGACTTTAGTGAAACTCAATTTTTCCAAAAGTAAAATATCATCATGGCTATGACAATCATAATGATTACTGAAGTAACGTAAGACGTGATGTGGCTTGCATGAAATTCATTTTGAATCTTGATTGGTTTTAATTTATTGGCAATATCATTTAATTTATAGATATTGGCAATATCGATTTTTGTTAAATTTGTTGATTGCAAAATTTCTGGTTGCTTAAATTTTTGGAATTCAATATTTGGTAAGATCAGTGGTCTTTCTTTTATTAATTGGTTTTCGTTTCTGTATTTTCGATTTGCACCTGTTACTTCACATTACTAGTTCCAATATATTGACTAGTGCGGTATCACCAGTAGTTGGTCTTGTGCGATTTGTTCGATTATTGATTCTTGCAGATTGATGTTAAACACAGGGCAGTTTTGTTGTTGAAAGCCCTCTGTGAGTCTAAGGGTGCAATTGTCATCGGTGGTGAATCGTTCTTGGCAGTAGTACGTTTCTTCTAATTGTGGGCAGGCTTCTTCATGGAACTGATTTTTCTGTAAGCTTCGTGCCAAAAAAGGGTATCGAGGTACGAAAATTTGGTTATTTTGGATAGTAGGTATTAATTGGTAAAATGTATATGTTTCGGGTTCAATAATTGGGACATGAATTGCAAAAATTAATTTTAAGTTTGAAAAAGTTATTTGTGTACCCAAAAATTGATAGTAAGTTAAGAAAACTTGGAATTTGACTAGGTTTGTAAATTTTCTTTAAATATTCCATCATTCGAATCAGTTCAGTGCCTGAAATAATTGAGTTATGCGAAGTGTTTAATTTTGCAAACATTATTGCATCTCCTAAATTATCGACAAAAGTAATAAGATTTTGGCAATCTAAATTGATTTGTGATAACAAATTTTGGAAAGTCAAATAGATATTTAAATCTCGAATTGCTGTTCCCATATAATTTTGTAATCTTTTTAAACTGTTTTCTAATTTATTTTGGTTACTACTAAGAACTGTTAAGGTTTTGTTATAATCTCGAATTAAGGTTTTTGATAACGAGATTTGTAAATTCATTTCTTGAACAATAGTTTTTTGATTTTTCTGTAAGTGAGATATTGCTTGTTCGTAACGTTCACCATCTTCGGAATCGAGGGTTCCAAAAAGCCATTTATTAATTTTTTCGACAACATTAATTAAACCTCGTTTGTTCCTGATAACAGGGTGCAAATTTAAAATTTTATTTTGAGTGGTTTGTATTAAATATTCCGTTCTCAAAAGTGAGCTTTCGGAAAGACTGTTTAAAGATATCGGATTTGTATTATTGTCTTTTAAAAAGTTTTGTTTAATCGTTGAGAAATATTTTTTAATTTTTGAAAATTGATCGATTATTGATTGAAGATCAATATAATGCAAAAAAGTATGTTTTGTATAAATTTGTTTTGAGCTACCTAATTGGATAGGAAGAAGGAAGTTATTTAGGGTCGTAATGACTGCTACTATGAGGGCGTTCCTCGGGAGTGTCATTTTGAACCTGTAAAGAAGATTTCTTTTTAGTTTTTGGTTTTCGCGCACTTGATTTATGATAAGTGCCTTTTGTGGTGAAAATCTTTTTAGCAGTTTGTCTTTTTACTGCGGTTTTTGTAAATTTGAGGGCATCTTTTGATCTCGATTTCGTTTGTATGTAGGCGTCAGAATGATTTAAGAAATCTGGGGGGTCCGATCGTTTTTCGTTTGCCTTGTTTATATTTTTCTCTTTAACTTGCTGGTTTGTTTCTTTTATTTTTTCGTATAACTTTTGAGTTGTTTCTTTGTGTTTTTGGACATAGTCTGAAACGATGGCTGCGTCCGATATGCTAAAGGGGTCGATATTACTTATGTGCCCTTTTACCACTTCAAAGGGGGTAAATTTATGTACAGAGTGAATCGAATTATTATAACCAAGGCATGCGCGTTGCATGAGTTGCTCTGCGCTTGATTTTGGATTATCTTCCTTTAGACATCTAAATGCTTCAATAATGGAAGAATGGAATCTTTCCACGGGGCTATTTGAATTCGAATTTTTGGCGGTTCCTATGTGAAATTGGATTTTATGTAATTTGTAAAAATCTTGAACGTCCTTATTTTTAAATTCAGTTCCTGGGTCAACGGTTATTTTTAAAGGTAAGCCGTGGTGGCTTGAGAAGGTCAGTAATGCATCTGTGACTGATGTACCGGTCAAGGTCTTTAAAAGGTACGCCTGGCCGTATCGAGAAAATTTGTCGCACAGCGTTAAAAATATTTCTTTTGATATGCGAAATGAGTCAACATGTACATGATCAAATGGTTTTGAACTCGTGAGCGTCAAGTGAAATTTAATCACTGGAGGATCCCTATCGTATTTATTCCTTTGGCATGTTTCACAGTTGTTTACATATTCGGTAATGTCTTCGATCATTTTAGGCCAATAAAAATTTGAAGATATTGATGTTTTCATTTCGTTAATGCCTCTATGACATGTTTTTGTGGTATGATACAGGGTGAGTTTTTCTTTTTGCTCTTCTCTTATCTCTACGTCTACTAATAATTTTGGACAGTTGTTGTAAATAATGGGGCCAAAATTGAGGTTCTAAAGAAAATACCGTATCGTTTTTTTGGCTCTAAGAATTCTTTCATAAATTTAATTATGTCTTGCTGTGCATCATTGGCAGTTAGTGTGACGTAATATCTCGTATTTTCAAAGACTTTGTCAAATTTACATTGCATCTTATCTGTATCGCTAATAGTCATTATAATTTGATTTTTATATTGATTTAGAGGTCGTTCCGATATTGGTATTGCCAATATTGGTTCTTCAGCTGATGAGTGAACAGTTTCTCCATCTGAATTTTCATCCTGGGATTGATTTGATTGATTTTTTGATATTCTCTTTGATTGATTTGATATTGATTGATTATTGTCATTATTATTGGTATTGGGTGATTCTTCTGTTTGGTTTTCAGGTTCTAGCGGTGTTACAAAGCTTTCTGGTCTGTCTAAAAATTCTTGTATGACATCATCGGAATCTCCCGCATTATTTTGTACTGAAGCCGTTTCCAAGGCATTGAGGTCTACTGGGTTTCTAGACAATGCGTCGGCTGCGTTATTGGATTTACCTTTTATATATTTTATTGAGAAAGAATATTCGTCTAATTTTAATTACCAGCGTACGAGTCTCGAATTTGGTTCTTTTAAGTTCATAAGCCAAGTAAGTGGTTGATGGTCGGTATACACGGTGAATTCTCTACCAAATAAGTATGGTCGAAAATATTTACATCCCCATACTATTGCTAAACATTCTTTTTCGATCGTTGCAAAATTAATCTCTGCAGGGTTTAATGTTCTTGATGCATAACAAATTGGGTGTCCATTTTGTGACAACATGGCCGAAATCGCATAGTTCGATGCATCTGTCGTCATCTCAAACGGTTTAGTAAAATCGGGATATGCAAGTACTGGTTCTGAACATAAAATAGTTTTGCAAATATTAAAGCAGTCTACAAATTCTTTTGTGTGTTCCACTTTATTATTTTTCTTTAAGCAATTAGTCATTGGTTTTGTGATTTTCGCGAAATTTTTAATAAATTTTCGATAATAGCCTAATAAACCTAGAAATGATTTGATTTGTTTTTGAGTTTTTGGTATTGGAAATTTTGCTATTGCTTCTAGTTTCTTTTTATTTGGTTTAATTCCTTCTGTTGTTAGTACGTGACCTAAAAATTCGCATTCTTTTTGTAAAAATTCTGATTTATCTAACTGAATTTTTAAGTTTGCGTCTCGGAATTTTTGAAAAATTAATTTTAGGTTATTTATATGTTCGGTGAGGCTTGTACTGAAGCAAATACAGTCGTCCATATATATCATGCAAATTTTGTTCTGGAGGTCTTTGAGGACTTCATCCATGGCTCGTTGGAAAGTAGAGGGTGCATTTTTAAGTCCGAAAGGCATTCTCAAATACTCGTAATGACCATTTTCTACATTAAAGGCTGTCTTCTGAATAGAGTTTGATTGCATTTCTATTTGATGAAAACCACTAGCGAGGTCTAAAGTGGTGAAATATTGAGCTCTACCTAATTTATTGAGTATATCTGATATATTGGGAATTGGATATCGATCTGTAATTGTTTTCTCATTGATTTTGCGGTAGTCTACTACAATTCTCCATTTTTGTCTTCCAGAGGCGTCCATTTTCTTTGGAACAATCCATATTGGAGATGACCAAGGACTGCATGATGGTCTAATAATATTTTTGTCAAGCATTTCTTGAATTTGTCGTCTGACCTCTTCTTTGTGTATGTATGGGTAGCGATATGACTTTGTATGTACCGGTATTTCATTGTTGGTTTCTATTTCATGTTTTACAGCGGAGGTAAAAGATAGTTTTTCTCCATCTTTATAAAAGATGTCCGAAATTTCCCGACATAATTTGATAATTTCTCTTTTTTCTTCTATATTCATGTGATCTGTTCTAATCAAGTGATCTATTTCCTGTTTTATTGAATGGTTTGATATTGGCATTGATTGATCTGATTGACTATAATTTTTAATGACCGATTCAAATGTAAACATTTCAAAATAATTTTCTTCGAAGGGTTGAACTCTTAGGGGTTGTTCGAAAGTAAGGGATAAATTTCGAGCAGTGGGGTTTTGAATCTCTACGCATGCCCATCCATCTTTGGCATTTGTTATTATTGGCGGTATTAAAAAATTACCAATTTTATTTCCATTCGTTAATATTTCGCCCTCGTCTATAGAAACGGGTATTAATTTTAAAGCCTTTTCCTTGGGTCCTAATGCTACTGTTGAGCTTGTGTCAAAACTTTGTCGATATATGAATGGTATTTTTACATTCGATCCAATCAATTGTTGGTTAATGATGTCCAGATTGATTTCAAGTTGTCTAAGGTCGTTTATACCTATTACACCGTCGACAAAATCGTCGAAGTCGAATAAAACGAACTTAATATATGTGTTACAATTAAATTCTGCAAACGTAGGGATTTCTGCTTCAAACTGCGTTTCGGTGCAACCTGTTGCCGTTTTAATTTTATTTTGTTTTCTAAAAATACAATTTGGAAAAAATTCTTCAGCGATTGATGGTCGAAGAACCGAACGACAACTTCCTGTATCGATTAATAATTTACATTTTGGATGTTTAATTTCGATATAAGGAAGTGCGCTGTTGCCAGAGCTATTTATTTCTACTAGGTTTGATTTTGTTTGGAGCTGGCCTCTTGAAAATTTTCGGTTTTATTTTTAGTTTCTGAGATATTTAAATTTTGAGTTGAAGTTCTGGGATTTTGCATTTCATTTCCTTGGTTTTGGTAATAAACATTAGTTTCATATGACTGATCGGTGTATTGGTTATAATCATCGCTATGGTACTGGTTGTAATCATGGCTATCGTATTGATTATAATCATAGCCATTATATTGGTTGTAATCATGGTCATCGTATTGGGTATAATCATAGTCATTGTATTGGTTATAATCATGGCTATAATTATTTTGTGAAGATACATCATTCATGTGTAATTCTTCGAAATGAAATTGAGGTGGTTTAGGATAACGTTGCCAGTGTTGTGGTAGTTGACTTTGTTGGCTATGTACGCGTCTGTATTATTAGATGTCACGGACATTGGGGTAGGTTTTGGTAATTGATCTTGTGGTGTATTTTTTGGTTTAAATACGTCTGGTTTGGGACCGAAAACTTGTTCACCTGTGAAAAACTTTTTTGGTGGCATTGGTCGTGGTTGAATATTTATTGGACCAGTAGGAAACCTATTTTGGTTAGCAAAATTTTAATTAGAGAAATTTTGATTTTGAGGTCGCTGCTGAAAGAAGTTTGAGTTTTGACCAAAATAATTTTGAAGTTGTTTTTGGAAATCATTAAACGGTTGTCTTTGTTGAAAAATACCTGGGTTTTGAAAATTATTAAACGGTTGATTTGGTGAGCTAAAAATGTTTCTATTAGGTACTTGTTTTGAACTTGAAGGGAAATTGTGATTATTTTGAGAACCGTATAATTTTTCGAAATTTTCGAATTCATTGACTTTAGTCATGGCTTCTTCCAACGAATCGGGTTTATTGAAAAACATATTGTCACGGATTTTACCTGTGCAATTTGTGATAAAAGTATTTAATGCGGTCGAACCATTTGATTGATTGCGTTTGTAAGGTGCTTAAGCCGTGTACCAAAAGAAAAAAGATCTTCGTTTTTAAAAGGTTTGGTGCGAGCTAAATCTTGAATTAAGCATTCTTTATCTCTTCGATCAGAAAAACATCACTTCTATTGCCTACCAATTTTTCGGCATTACCTGTCAATTTACTTTGGATGTGATCAAAAATCAATGCATTAATTGTCTCATTTCGTGCAACTGAATAGTCTTGTACTAACCTATCGCATTTGTTTAAAAAAATATTAAGAGTTTCATAACTACCATCATAAGGCCTTAAAGTATTTAACCTTGCCCTTAATAAATCCCATTCTATACGTTGTGGTTGAGGAGGTGGAATAACATTACCTTCTTGATTTGCCATTTTTGACGGTCTTATAACGTTTGCAAAATTTTGAAACCGATATTCAAAATGTTTCGGTTGTTTTTTCTCTGTTTTTGATTTAAACTGATTCGAAAATAAACTATTTAAAGAATCCGAATCAGAATCACTGTCTGAGCTCATAAAAATTACAAAAAAAAATAAATGTTTAAATGTTTTTAATACTAATTTCTTTTTTCGAAATTCTAAAATTCAGTTTTCGATTTTTGTTGAATTTTATCTATTTTTGTTTTTCCTACTCTATTATTAACCTAGTTGATCGCAATTGATCCTGCCCTAAATCTATTGATCCCAATTGATCTTGCCTAAATATAGTGATCCCAATTGATCTTGCCTAAACTAATGATCCCAATTGATCTTGCCTAAAATTAGTGATCCCAATTGATCTTGCCTAAACTAATGATCCCAATTGATCTTGCCTAAAATTAATTGATTGCAATTAATCACGCCCTAAAATTATCTCTACCGAAATCTTACACGATCTAGGAAGAGGCGAAAAGGAAAATTTGGCACTTACGATTTTTGTGGTCTTCTTGCGTCGTAGTTGCTTTATCGCTGTGGCCCAAATTAATCCTTCCCCGATTCACCAACACAGGACTGCGACTTGTCGTTAAAGTTATTCTTTTTGCGTTTTAAAGAGTTGAAACTCACGAACCGATTAAAGTTTTTGTTTTTTAACCGATACTAAACGCATCCGCACGACTGCGCCAATTAAGTATTAACTTTAGAGTTAATTGTTTTTAAAAAATTTTATTTTGCGTAAATTTTTCACAACTTTAAAGTAACATTAGTGCGATCTTAAGTCTACAGAAGCTTTGCTGGGAATAGTTTAATTTTCTCCTAACAATTCATAGAATAGTAAAAAAGTGCAGAGTTAGCAAACACGTGTGGTTATAAAAATGCTTATCTAATATAATAAAAATAATATTATGTGAATATAACTCGCGACAACTTCTGGAAATAGTGTTTTCCATATAGCGTGTGAAAAAGTTTTTCGCACTTGCAGTTGTAAAAATTTTTATTTTTAATAAAAAAGTTTCTATATTGATATTTTTAGTTCCCTGAAGGACTCGACTCAAGTGAAGAGAGCCTACAAAAAAGGTTGTTTGAGGTATCTGAGCGAAAAAGAAGAAAGAAAGGTTGCACTAGCAGAAAAAAAAGCTGAGTTGGAAGAGCAAAAGCTAAAAAAAGAGTGGGAAGAAATAAACATTAATCTAATTTCTCAGCAAAAAATTATTGTTCGTTTACTAGAAATTATATAATTATATATTATTAATATTTTTAAATTCTCTTTTTGTCCTATGTAAGTTTTTGATGAATACTTTTTATGGTTTTTTATTATTAAGTTTTATATATAAATATTTTTCGTACTTTAGGGATTAAAAGTGCACTTTTTATCCCTCATTTCGCCTAGAGATAAAAAGAGCCACTTTTGTCTCTTGGTATATAATTTACTATTTAGTTAGTAGTCTAAAGTTCAGGTTAGATTAGATCAGGTTTAGTACTGGTTAAATAAGGTTAGAACTAGTTTGGGTCAGGTCAGGTCAGATCAATTTTCAGGTATTACTTGTTTTTTAAAATCTAAAAATTGACATGATGATGTGGCCTAAACTTAAACCAGATCCAGTTTTAGCTAGCTTTTTCTAAATCAGATTTGACCTAACCTGAACTAAAATAACCTAACCTTATACTCAGATACCTTCTAACATACCTTTTAAAAAACCTATCCATAAATGTGGTAACAGGGTGTTATAACAATACGTTTTAAATAAACGCACCATGCATTTTCTCGGGTATATATCTGTCATGTTTTTTCTGGGAAATAATAAGATGTTACCACGGATCACCAAACAAAAGTTTTTGTTTTTGAAAGGCCGTTTTGTGTTCCTCCCAGACAGTACAAATAAGAGGCCCTCGATACATTCCATGAGGTGTAAAACGACTGTCAAAATGTCTCGAGGGCCTCTAACTATCTATAAAAAAATCATAAAACTTAACCATATAAGAAAACCATAAATACTGCATATGTCTCGATTTTTCGCATTGACGTAAAACAGGAATAAGTAAGTAAGTAATCACTTTATTGCCAACAAGATTATAAGACATTAATTACATCAATATCCTACAAAAAAGCAACGTCAAGATTTGTCTGATAATTTTCTTATACTAGTGAGTAACTAATTATCTAATATGTTATTATTACCATGTTATTAACAATTTAAAATATATAACAATTTAAAATATACAACAAACCTGATAAAAAGACGAACACTGTAAGTTATTAAAATATAGTAAAATTATTTAAAGTTGGTTAAAAACACACCAAAGCTACAACATACTATTAAAATCAAAGTTGTAAAAAAAAATTTCCTGAACATAAATAGTGACAGCTCTTTTAAACGCCTCAAAGTTTCGAATGTTTTTTAAGGTTTGTGGTAGACTCTGAAAGGCCTTTACGCCTCTGTTTAAAGTGCTATTTTCATAAAATGTGTTCTTAACTCATTTCTATTTCTCGTCACTATGTGCAGGTCCCTTGAAGAGGCATCTTGGTTTGTTGGAAAAAGTTCCAAGTGCCTTTTGACAAACAAAACTAGCTGTAAAAAGTAAAGACATGGCGCCGGCAGTATGTCAAGTTTTTTAAAATGTATTTGACAAGATGTTCTTGGGTATAACTTTAGCATAGCTCTAATAATTTGCTTTTGAGCTCGGAATACTGTCATGGCATTTGATGATGAGCCCCAAAAGATGATACCATAGGACATTATGCTTTGAATAGTTGCATAATAGTAAATTCGAAAACTTGCCTCAGACAGCAGTCCTCTCAGCCTCCTTATGATCGCACAGGCGCGGGCTAATCTTGATACTAGATGGTTAATATGATGCTCCCAACTAAGAGTTGTGTCAATATACATCCCCAGAACATTGACACAATCAGATACTGGAATAGTTTTGTGAATTAGTTTTACGTAGGGGGATTGATTTGCAGTTCCTGTCTTTTAAAATTATAAGTCCTGTTTTTTTTGGGTTAAATTTTAGGCCATTTGAGTCACACCATGTGTTTATTTTTTCTGATATTGTGCTGGCTTTAAGTGAGAGCTGTGACATAGAGCTGGCAGGCAGAACCACCCCAGAGTCATCTGCATACTGCCCCAAAAGGCCTTCATCCCTGCTTGTTTCTTGACCAATGTCAAGATCTCCTAGTTGGTTCACATATAACAAGAAGATGACTGGGCCCAGGATGGAACCCTGCGGAACTCCCTTTGTCACCTCATTCCATTCTGAGTGGTAGCCTTGACCATTCTTTGTTATGACTACTTTTTCCCTTCGTCCTGTTAGAAAAGATTAAAAAAGTTTTTGTGTGACCCCTCGTACTCCATACTCAGCCATTCTATCAAACCAGCCTGTTAGCCCGCGGATAGAAAACGCTAAATGCAATGAACTGTATAAATTTTAATTAATGATATCGCGAGCAAACATAAATGTATTGATATGAAATTACGAAATAATCAGACGTCCATAGGTAAAATTGTTGGAACCACACAACGGTAATCAGATAAGTGCACTCACCTCCTTTGCAGCCAAATTCTCCTCGTTCCAAGGGGCCCCCGAATGGATCTAATGATGTCACCACGTAGCTGAAGGGTTGAAGTTTCTAGTTTTATGCTTCAGTACACAAAAATCGAGCACTTTCAGGTGTAGATATTTGAAATAGTTGGAGAACGAAATTAACACGCCTTTTTCTCTGGGCGATTGACAAGGATCTCACTGGTTGTTGGTGCGCATGTCCAAATACGCGGAATGCGCTTTGTCCTTCATACAGTTGTGTGTTTTTAAAAATATATATAAACAACCGCGAAATTTAGCGGGAGCTAACACCAGCCTGTGGTCGATTGTGTCGAAGGCCCTCGAGAGGTCATAGAACAGTCCTGATACTTGCTCCATTTGGTCCATTTTTTCACATACATATGAAAGAGTGTTAAAAATTGCTAGTTTCGTGCTATGCTTTGGTTGAAAGCCATATTGGTTACTAGAAAGTAAATAGTAATTTGTTAGAAATGACATTAATCTGTTATAAATGGCTCTCTCAAAGACCTTCGACACATCCGACAACAGGGAGACAGGTCTGTAGTTTGAAGCCACTGAGTGGCCACCCTTTTTGTAGACTGGTACCAGTTTGGCATCTTTCAATCCTGCAGGAAAATCTCCAATCAGGAATGACTTATTTATTATCTTCTTTAAGGGATAGGATATGCTGTGTTTTCGGTTCATTTGCCACTCTTTTGATAATAATGATTGGAATCTCATCCAAGCCAGCTGAGTATTTATTTTGGGAATTTCATAATAATATTAAAAATTTCTTGTTCATCAGTTGGGCTGAGAAATAATGATGGGATATTCGTAGGTCTTGCATGTGCAGTTATATTTGTGTCTGGCTTAAGATTAAACTGTTTCAAAAATAATTTTGCTACTTCTTCTGGGTTTTCAGTTTTTTGCCCATTCGGTAATTCTAGAGATATTGATTGAACAGTTTTCGTTTTATTTGTATTTGTTTTATATATGTTCCATAAGGTTTTTGATTTATTTTTTGAAGTCTGAATCTTCCTTTCATTAACTAGCTTTTGATGGTTTTTTAAGAATTGCTTGTATTCCTGTCTTATTTGCTTATACCGAGCCAGTGAGGCTGGATTTTTTGTAATTTGATAATCTACATAAATATCCTTAACAATATTTCTCTTTCTCTTTATTTCATGAGTAACCCAGTTACCCTCCCTGTTTTGGCGAGATAACTGCAGTGGAAATGAAAGTTCAAAGTAGTACCTAAGAGTATTATAGAAAGCAGTATATTTTTGATTAATTGAATTTGCCTGACATACTGTGAGCCATGACTCCCCCTGTAAGTATTGTTGAAATCTTACTATATTTTCTTCACTAAAAAACCTCTTTTTAATAAATTTCGGTTTTTTCTCAATATTTGATGGCACTGTGTATGTCAAAAGCTGCCCATAATGATCTGAAATAAAAGTTGTTATTATTTCACATTTAAAATTTTCTTGTATTAAGTTGCTAAAAATATTATCAAGTTGGGAGTTTGAACTTGGTCGAGTAACCCCTTGTATATGGGAATTTAGCTGAAAACTATCAAAAAAATTTATTAAATCTGCAGCATGGGGATCATTTTTTTTCAAAATGTACATTAAAATCTGCACAGACAATAAGGTGGTTATCAGAGCTGTCACTAAGAAAATACAACATTTCCTGTAGCCTACTGTAAAAAATATTAAAATTAGACGCTGGTGTTCTATAAAGACATAAAACTATGTATGACTGTTCACAAAATTTAAGTTCCGTTATGCAGTACTCAAAGTCGCTTTCTATACACTGTACCTGAATGTTTATTTCCTTTATTTTAAAATGGCTTTGTACAAATATTGCTGTTCCCCCTCTTGTTTTAGTTGTTCTGGAGTACTCTGCATCTAATTCATATCCTGGGATGTTCAATCATGCAATCTCATTGTTTGTAAACCAATGTTTACTGATACAAACTATATTTGGCATATGTGTCGATAGTAGCACACACAGCTCATGATATACGCTATTAAGCCCCTGTATGTTCAGATGAAAAATGCTTAGTGTGTGCTTTTTGGTGCTTGGTGATATGCTCGCCAATTTAGTAACATCATCTGTATTGCTGGTGTTTATTAAATTTATAAAAAATTTCCCCCTTCTTGGAGAAACTCCCTATGTTTTTTAAAATTAAATCTGCGTATGCCTACATTTTGGGGCCAAAAACTTGAATCATACATTTCATCCTTATATGTAAGGGGAGCAGCGACAACAAAACATTTGACTTTATGTTCTTCCGGTGGAAGTTTTTTGGCTCGAATTTCCACATTCTCTAAACCAGGTTTTTTCTTAATGTATTGTTGTATTATTTCCTTTGTAACAGATCTTTTAACCCTGTTTATGTAAAGCCAAACTTTCCGGTCGCCACCTTCAAACCCATTGGAGTCATTTTGTGCTGATTGACCTGTTCCAAGACGTTTTTTGGTTTTACGTCTTTCATGTCGCTGATATTCGAAGGTTTCATGTCCATGACCACTACTTGGACTATTCGGCAGGAGGCTTTGAGGATTTGGAATATTTAAAAATCGGTTTTCCCTGTTATTTTTACGATTTCTGTTTACATTTAAATGATAATTTGGGGTTAAGTTTTTATCAGCTGACATCGGAATCATACGGGTAGTGGATTCTGGTATTCTAGTCGAGTCAGTTCTTGTGCGTGTGTTCCAAATTGGGTGCGCTCCCAGTTGATATTCGGTACCTAACTTCATTTAAAAAAATAACTTGTACTTTTATTAAAAATAATTTTTATCAAAAATACTTGACACTATAAAAAAAAACTGATAAAGATCTATACTCTTACTATAGATTTATAGCCTAAAATATACTTCCAAATCAGAGGCAGCAATGTTAAATTAGGTAAAACAAGTTGAGCATTTGTTAAAAGAGTTGTAACTTTCTAATAAGATTCTAGATCTTGGAGCAAAAGATTTTGGTTTTTCTTAAAATCAACAAAAGTAAAACTTGCGAAACCGACTTTACTGCTACCTTCATTAACTTTATTGTTTGGTTAAAATGCTGCTTTTGTTGCGTTAGAATTTGTGGTGCTCCTGAAAAAGGAGTTATAAGAAGCTCCATCAGCCCGTATCCCTGATCATCGTAAAGAACAAAGTTGTCTTCAGCAAGTAAAATTTTTTCATTTAAGTTTAAACTTCCGTTTAAATATGGTGCAACAAAAATTAATGACGTTTAACATTAAACGACCGTTAAAATCGAAGATGAAAGTCCCTGTTAAAGAAACAAAAAATGACAATGACACACAATGACAATTTTTTGACTTTTTGTCAGTGACATAAGCTGTGACAGAATCTTAAGGTTAAGCACGAACTACACGATGTCGTTGGCGAATCAATCGCGATTTCGTTTTGATTAAAACTGATTCAGTGCTTTACTTTGGAGACAAAACAATTTGTAAAAAGTGCGTAAAGCAGACACAAGCAAAATCATTCCTTTAAATTGCTAAATAAGCGGCGTTTTTGAAAAGAATCGCAAGCAAATGGTATCATGTATCCCGGGCTTTGGAAATAAGGGAAAACAAAAGGCCAGACAGCGACGTCCAATAACTCTTTTGGCACACAGTCGTTAAAGGCTTGAAATAAAGTTTTCCCTTATTATAGTAACACATTAAACTGGCACGCTCAATAAGTCCCTATTAATAAAAAAATTAACTTTATTACCTAAACCTATTGCTTTTTGTTATTAAGAAAAATAAATATCATTCCTTTATACAGGGTGTTTCATTAACTCTGCACCATTGCTAACTTTTTTGTTATTGGATTTACTAGATTGGTTAAATTAGCAAACTAGTAGTATTCTTCTCGCTGATTAGGACGATTAAAATAGAAAACGTGGTATTTATTTATTTCTTTACCTAAAGAAACGATTCGTTGTAATGTTTGTTTTTGTAATTGTTTATCTGTCTGTCTGTAATGAAATTGGGGTGAGGGGGGAAGCAACTCTAATCCAGTGTCTCCCAACGTATTTTTATGGACAAGCATGGTGGACAATTTCAAACTGGTAACCGGAAGTTAAATATTTGTAACTAAGTCAACGGACTAGTAGGCAAAAGTTTTTTTAAGTGTCCTTTAGTAGAAACCATGATCATTATTTTCATAATTATTTAACAACCATATATATATGTAAGAAACATATCTCAACTTGATTTTTTTATTTTTAGTTTTTGAACTATCTTTTTAAATTGCGTTATATACAACACAAAAACGTATTTATTATTTATTGGACCACCGCTGCACCACAAACTGTTTAAAAAGATTTATTAATGTGAAATGAAAAACAGTAAAAGTACGTCTGTTCAAAAACAAAAAAGGCTATAAATATTTTTATCCAGCTTCGCTTAACTTTTTCTTGGATTTTTTTCTAAAGTTTTTTAAGACAAATTAGTATTTTTTTTCATGTATTTGACCATTATGGTGCAGGATTATTTTTTTAATTTCTTTAAAAAAATAATTAAATCCCCCTAGATTAACACATGACATGCGTCGCGTGAATCGTTTGTACTGATATCAAGATAAACGGTTTTTGAGACGTGCGACTATGTCTATTTAGAAGAAGATGTTTTATACCAATAAATATTTCAAACAAATATCTTGTCACTTGCTTTTTATGCCGGAATTACAATCTCGTCCTAGTGCTCTCGATGGGTCTCAGACAAGGCGCCTCGGCAGAGAGGAGTGTTTGAGTACAATCATTTACATTCTCGTCTGAGAGCGGTCTCTGCCCAACAAGAGTTTAGCTGATTATTTGCTTTTAGTTGGACCATTTTAGCCAATACGGCGGAAAAAATGGTGATAAAAATGGCACCAAAGTTGGCTATATTTTAGCAGACAATTTTTTTACCAGAGAATTTTTAACTCTTTGTTCATGGACAGGATCCACCAAAATTAAATCGGGAAAGAAAATTGCTTTTATTAAATATAGCATGATAATTGAGACATTTTTTAAAATTGTATGGATGGCTGACAATAGATACACACATGCTGAAAATATTGATTTCCTAAAAAGATTATTGAGAAATTCGGGTTCCAGACAATTGGGCAAAAAACGAAAGTAAGTATAGTCATAATAACTTTATTATATTATACGGTTAAAAAAGTTTTTAAAAAATTTTACACAAAAATAGGATTTCTTTTTTAAAAATTGGGATTTCCCTGGTGGGTTTCCAGAGACTAAGACTAATTATCAGTTTTTTTATCTAAAAAAATATAATTTTGCTAGTTAAAACCATAACAGCACATTCACTTAAAATTTAGGAGTTTGTTTTTCAGAAAAACGCTTGGTCACTTCAATGTATATTTTTAACCGCGAACTTTTTTCTTATAAACTAACCCCTAAATTCTAAATAAATTTGTTCCAACGTACAAGTCTTGGCAAATTAAATGGTACAGAAACAAACTTTCGATTCGAAGCTAGTTTAAAACTCAAATAAAAAATAGTCGTTTCCCTTTGGACTGAAGTTGGTGGTGTCACTTAGTGGTGGGACAGTCCGTATACCTACATTGTAACCTGTCATTTTTACGTTTAAGGCGACGTTACATATTTGTTTATTTAGGTAAATAATCAAGGCTCTTCGACTCGTCTTTCTGTACACAAATTAAGGGTATTTTATAGAGCTAGGTTTGGAGGTTATATAGTGTCCAAAAAGTTACCTTGTAAAGGAGAGATTCCATCGAATTACTGTGGACACTACGCACACCGTATTATCTGGACATCGTGGTTGGAATTCGGGATCACAGGTTTCGGGAAATCACATTGAAACTTTTGATTGTTTTGTTTATCTGGGGAATTTTGTGGTTTTCTTTGACGTTCACGAAAATAAACAGCTGTTCTGCTGGGGAAGGGCGGCGTTGCCGCATCACAAATGGTTTCAGTAACAGGAAGGAAACATTTAGATGAACAGTTCATTCGCTTATGTTTATTTTCGAGGATATTGGGACAATCCGAACCTCATATCCTTCACGGATTAGCTAGTTTTGATAGTACGAAAACATATTTGGGTCGACCAGGAACAACCGAGGCTCCGCCCCTTTGATATCTTTATTAATTTGATGAGGAGAAGATAAAATAAATACGAGTTATGCACTTTTGTAAATGGGAGATAAACGAGGGATAAAAACCAAGACTAAAAGAATAAACGAAATCGTGTGAGTTAACATCTGAACACTCTTGTGCCGAGTTTAAGCAGTAGTTCAGTGTGTATTTTTAGGTTCAGGTTCAGAAACAACTTTATTAATGTAGAAATGTTTTACAAAAATGGCGTCAAACCATATGAATCTGAGAGAAAACATTTATAAAGAGCAAAGGAAACTTTTGACTAAGACTGTAACTAAAATACAACTAAATTCTACACTCAGTATAGCTTTACTCATATGGGAATTGGTTGAGTGTTCGAATATTCCTGGGTTTGATGCAAGCTCTGATCTCCAGTAATTGATTTTACAGTTGATGGTTTCAATGCTGAGCTTCTTATAGTCCGTCTGGTTATTTTCATCCTACTTGCTATGTCGGCAGGGGTCCGGTAGGCAAATGTTCGGTCTATGTATGGAGGGTGTCTCGGCGTCCTTGTTATAAAAATTCCAACCGTGGAAATAGATCCGACAACATCTCAGTGTGCGCTTTACGTATTTTCTATCCCCTTGGTCGGTGCTGCCCCCTATATACCGGTACGAAACTATTGATGTATTTGCTCATTGGTTAGTTTGAAAACCGCGGGTTTTTTCTTCCAGTCGTGCAACCGAAGTTAGAGATTTTTTGGCGAAAAAGTTTTTTATAAATAGGTTTGCATCCTTATTTGAATCTAACCGGGAAAATTAGGTTGGTATTGCGTTTTACTGTCCCCACCAAATCTACGAACGGTTTCCGGTGGCCTTATTATTTTGGTGTTCTCGACGGAGTGCCTTCTCTCTTTTCCCTAACGAATTTTGGCTGGGTCGGCAACAGGTCTCTGGGATCGCCATTGTTTTTGGTTAGTGGCACTGCAGAAACTGCAGGTTCTGTCCCAGAGACTGCGAAGAGTGAGTCCGTCGTGTTAGGCGTAATCTAAAGTGACGCTCACACCCTTTTGAAGGAGATTTAAGTCGGCCTACGCCGTTTCTAGGGAAAGAGCAGTGGTAAGTTCGATTTTATTTTTTTTTCATTTTTTTTATTATTCGAGGACTCTTCAAGATAATATTTGCCTCCCAAATTGTAATTGTTTTTCGTGTGAAATGTACTTTTCGACAAGAGACATGGGGAATTTTTGGAGTTTTTTTATTTTTTTTAAGACCACGTTTTTGGATAAAAACTATATATTGTTTTTCTCCTTTGTCTACAGCCCTGTCAATTCCATCGACGGGACAGTTGGGCTGGACGCTGGTGTGAAGCCAGGTGTAGCCTTGTAACCCTGGGAAAGGTACGTTAGAATAAGTTTAGTTCATCTGTTTAAATCTACTTTATTTTATTGAGTCGACATGGGGTTCTTGGTTAAATTACTCGGTGTAGGGGAACAACCATGTGCTGCCCTAGCGTGATGTGCTAAGCGGGCACTAGGGGAGGCGCGGACAGAGCAGAGCAGGTGACCCGGAGTAGCAGGAGAACAACACCATGTTTTAGAGGAATGTCTGGAAACAACTCCAGGTTTATAAACTAAAACACACATTTATTCATACAATAATCAAGGACCAAGGTAGGAGCAAGCTTTAGATATAATTTTTCTTTACATATAATTTTCCATATATCGTTAAGTACAACTTTTGCTTTTCTTGTAAACGCAAGATAAGGTATGACGTCATGACCACAATTTTGCGGCTTAATTAACTTAAGTTCTACTGTCAAATTGCTATTGAGTGTTATTCTGCCCCTAACTTGTTTACATCCATTTCATTTATTTATTTATTTTTATGTTTTTGGTATTTTATCCAACTTTGCCATTAAAATGAACAAGATGAACTAAATTTTTGTGTTATTTGTACAACCCAATGACCAACTTTGCGGAGACAAAAGAGAGATGAGATTATATTTTTTAGCGGTTTCTTTACACTGTTTTACCTCATGGGGTGGATCTCGGACTGGGTTGCTGTCTGTCTCATTCTACCCAACGTAGAATGATGACAGCAGATATTTGGTCCAGATCTCCCCTATGATGGAACGATTTTGGAAGTGTATTTTTTTGACAATCATTTATATAACTGAGTCTCACACTACTGACTCAGATGTAGGTACACTATGACCTGTTAAAGGAGTCCATCTACCTGTAAAGTGCTTCTAGTTTTGTCATCTTAATTCAATCTTTTAGAATTTTATTCTGTTTATTAGTCAATTTTTTTTGGTTATTATTAATTACATAAAGACTCTGGAAGCCTCGGAAGTAAGTAGAGTTTCATTGTTTGGCTACAACGTTTGAGTTGAACTGTATTTTATTTAAGATCTTCTTTGTAAAACATTGGTATTAAACACTGTGGCGCACTTAAAATTTTCTTATTTCTGAACCCCCCCCCCTTCTCCACTGTATAAAAGTTACCGGGCATATCAATGTTTTACTTGATTTTGAAAAGAATCGCGGTTGAAAATAAATATCACAATATTGTCGGGTACAATTTTGTTTTAAATCAAGCCCTTAAAGGAGTGTACCTAAATATATATCTCTTGGGTGTATAAAATAAACATAAAACAGTTTTAAAAACGTTACAAACTTTAAAGACTACAAAATAAAACTCTGTTGTGATTTACAAATTGCTACAAGACTTTTCTTATGACCTATAAACAACCGAGACCCGAAATGTTCTTCAAAAGGATAAATATGTTTGTTTACTGTCAATGAATTTCAAGGTTTAATTTAAGGTTTAATTTCACAAAAAGTTAGAATGTACTACGTACTTGTCTCCACAAAGTTTGGGTTTTTTTGGACGGAGGCTGGCCCTAATTAGTCCATTATCCCTTCCTTAAAGAGCTTGGAGGAACCAAGGCAGTGGCGTTCCTGAGATTCCTAAAGTTTACATTCTGACTAATGAGCCAAACAAGAAAACCTAAAAGAAAACAGAGATGAAATGGCATTGTATAGACCAGCGATCCTCAAACTGGGTTCCGCGGAACCCCAGGGTTCCGCGAAGCGGTAATTAGGGTTCCGCAAGAAGTTAATAAAATAAAAAAAATAAAGTAAACTAACTAAGTTTGGGAATTGCGACAATCACCTGGTTACTCTGCGAAATGAGGTGATGGTCAATGATGGTATTTCTTAATGACTCTTCGTTTCAATTGTCATCAAGAATAACTGATGTCAATGTGGCTACAATGTTTGGCATATCATGCCGATATCTTTTGAAACGTATCACTTTAGGGAACTTGTGTCACAGTTATCTCACTAGATGACAAAATTCAGGCTATGTTAAATAAAATAAAGTTTTGGGAATCTTGTCTAAACAGAGGAGTGACTGAGTGCTTTTTAACACTGCATGATATTGTGTCCGAGTCAAATAGTCCGTTACCAGCAGAAATCACTTCTGAGGTAACTAACCATTTTCAGAACCTGCAAGTTTCAATCAAAGAATATTTTCCAAGGCAAGAAGAGGATCTTGATTGGGTTCGCAATCCGTTCTCAGTCGAAGAAGCTCATCAAGCTCAACAGCTAATTGATGTTGCAGCCAATGGAAACCTTAAAACTACTTTTAATTCGCCTACTTTGTTGGCGTTTTGGGCCCAACTTAGAAGGGAATATCCAGAATTAGCTAATTTTGCTGTTAAAAAATTGTTGCCTTTTGCTATAACTTACCGTTGTGAAGTAGATTCAGTGTTTTTACTGTTTCCGAGTTATTAATATATTACGTACTCTTTATTTGGTAGCTTAAAAAGTACTGTTAATGACGATTTTTTTACACGAAACTAAACATTATGTCTTATATTCATGGGCGCACCCAGGGGGGCCTCGCTCCCCCTCAAGCCTTGGATTTTTATACATATGTTCTACATATTTCATGAAAAAAACAGAAAAAATAGCTTAAAATTCGACATCATGAGGCTTCGGCCCCCCCACCCAAAAGGCCTCGGGCCCCCCAAGACATATTCCTGGGTGCGCCACTGCTTATATTTAAGTACTTAGTGTAAGGGTTCCCTAGAAATAAAAAGCAAGCTTTAGTGTTTCGCACACTACAAATGTTTGAGAACCACTGGTATAGACAATACTTTCTTGTCTCACAGTTTTTCATAGCCAATCACGTTGAAGGGAAAACCCTCTATCTACTTGAGGTTTCCTCTCGCTTAACCATTACAACTCCCACTCTTAACGTTTCAGTAGTTCTTCTTGCAACCACCTGCTGTGTGATAGGCCGCACGTTTACCATTGTGGAAGGAGGCGGAACCACTTTCTTATCTCTGCAAAACCATTTTCTGCGCTTTTTGTTTTTCCAAGCTGGTTCCGTACTAATTTGCATTCCTGACAATATATCCAGTCGGTTTGTTAAACGACAAACTTCTGAATTTTAAATGAATGTGTTCAAACACACGCGACCTCATTGTACACTGTCAAGATATATCAAGGGCCTCTAGTTTTAATTTTTAAATTATTACCCTATATATAATTTTTGTGTTTAAAATTGCGATTTTAAAATTTTAATCATCCTAGCTAATTATAGACTCTTCTTGATGAAATTTCCTAATTAAATCAACACTCAAAGAAAATTAAAAGAAATAAAATTAAAAATCTCATATTTCTATCTAATCAATTAAGCTTTTATAAATATGCACTGTTGCATTTTAGGATGCCCGAAGACAATACAGATGAAATTGTAGACCATGAACATTTATCCAATTCTCTGAGCCATCAACTTATTTCTGATAAAGATGACACTGATTATGATGAAAACGAAGGTGCTGAGGTTGTAGGACTCAATGACAAATTTAAATTCATTATTCAGTCGGATGAAACATTGACTAGTCGTGATAATAGAGCAAAAGAAATCGAAAAGTTTGATGAGGAAATAGAAAATCTTTTTCCCATGAATAGTGAAGCCACACTGAAACAAGTGAATGAAAAGTTAAAGAACAAAAAGTTCAAAAGTAATCTGGTAGGTATTCTCTGGATTATTTTTATACGTCCACGAGAAATGGTGGGTTGTGCGGTTGGTTTTGGTATAAGTATGTATGTATATAGTTTGTCCACCATAACTAAAAAACTACTGATCGAATTGTCACGATTAATACGTCAATTTTTTCATATCGACAAAGCGAGTAGCATAATGTAGGCTGTAAACTTTTAATAACATCAAGTATGAGAGCCGGGGCACGCAAAAATTTATAAAAAACGGGTTTCTTCTTTGTTTTTTGTCTTCGGGTTCCATATGCTTGATAGCACGTTGGGGTCATTTTGTCCACAGAAGAATAGTGGGACACACTGATGTCCTGGGAAAGCTTTACGATGCCTAAAACT